>CAOLHI010000878.1:0-600000 GCA_948474755.1 Ctenosaura bakeri | reverse complement strand
CACCAAAGACCAAATCTGTTTTCAGTCCCTCTTTCAAAATATTGAACAAGGCGAGGAGGGGGTGAAGGGCCCTCACTTCTTTTTACTAACATAACCAATAAATAAATAGATACTCTAGTCACTGATTCATGTTCTGTTCTCAGCGAAAACTATTATCTTGCTGCAGGTTGCCAACATGCAATCAAAGTGGAAGAGCCTGAAATTTTCTAGAAATTTTGCCAGCACCTTAAACATCCACACTCACACTCATTCTCTCTCACACACATATATACACCACATATTCACTTTCACAGATGAAAGTGACAGAGTGGTTACAGTGTCACATTCCGGCAGTTTCCAGAAAGCCATGAAATTCCCCAGCCTACTTTGAGCCAATCAGTCTCTTTCGGATTAATGTACCTCACAGGGTTGTTATAAGGAAGATGTGGAGGAGGAGAAAAGCCATGTAGGCCACCATGAGTTTTTTGGGGGAAAAGATTTGATATAATTGTAACTACGAAGAAAACAAGCAAGCAAGCACACAATTACACAAAATCGTTTATAAGAAAAGGCACTTACTGGTATGGCAGCTAAACCAATCTCAAATCCTCAGTGACCAGGGTTTTTGTTTTGTTTTTGAGTAAGGAGAGGGAGGGGCTCTTTCTTGTCTCAACAGTCTGCCCCATAGGAGCTCACTGGCTTTTTCTTATAGACCTTAGAGGAAATCATTCTATACTGAATATTTGTCTGCCACAAACTGTGTTTCATTTGTCAATCACTCTGCACATCTGACAAAGACAGCAGTCAGGGAAATGGTTTCTGACGATACAAAATATATATTTGTGAAAGGTACACAATTTGAATGTTCAGTGATCAGTGCTACAGTATCTAGCTCTAAATCTAAACGTGTTTTCAGACAATATTCTTCTAAATGTTGGTACATTTTTAAGGAGTACATAATTATAAATCTGTTACCAAGGAGTGAAAACTGTGTAGGCATACCACAGAACTTTATCATGCTTATACTAAATCTGTATCAGATTTACTTGCAACATGCCATAGTGACAATAAACTTTTAAAAACCCATTACAGAATGTTCCTGTACCTAGTGCTCTGCTATTTCTAAGGGCTATTATAAGCATGCATGTACTTCTTCTCCTGTTCATTCATTTTCAGCTTTTATTTTCTATCTTGCTGTTTCAAACTAAGTTTTCTGTTTCTGCAAAGCACTTCACCATTGCTGGAACATCCTCATCCTTCCAATGAAAGCCTGGCTTTTTAACCTTAGCTAAATGCAAACGAAATGAAATAAATGCAAAGTAGTGAGTTAAATATGAACACAATTGTCTGCATGTGGGTTGGTCAAAATGCTCTAAGAGGTAACTTAAAGGGCCAAAAACTAGATTATATGATTACAAAAGAAAGAACATTAGCAAATGATATGCCCATGTGCTGGTGTTGAGTGCTTTGCAAAGAAGAGAAGGCTACAGCTCTGTGGTGGAGCACCTGCTTTGCATGTCAATGAGCCCTGGTTTACCGGTAGTCCTTGCAATCTCCAGGTAGTGGCTGAAGGACTCTGTCTGAAATGCTAGGGAACAGCTATGGATGTGGACAGGCTAGATGGAATGAGCTAGAAGACCACCTATCTTCGTAGAGGACAGCTACTTAGGTTACAAACTTTTTATGGTGATAGTAATTTCCCCTCACCAATGGCACTAGCTGTCTGTGGTGGTGGGATTGTGTGCAAGAAACCATGGCTACACAGATGGCAGCAATACTGGTAATAGGGTCTCCCATGTCAGACAGGCTTTTGTGGAGGAACCAGACTAAATGTGCCAAACAGCTACTGGGCAGCAGCAATAGTGGAGGTGACACTGGCAGAGGACCTCTCAGAGACAACAGCAGTGGCACCATAGCTAACTCTTATTAGTACTGTGCAGAAGGAGACATGATAAACCCCTTTTACCATGAGAATCTTATGATGAGACAAACATCAAGTAGGAAAGTAGGAGCAGAATCAAAGATGGTAGGAAAATTTGGCTTACGATCAAGAAACGAAGCAGGAGAGTGACCGACTGATTATTACAAGACCATCCATTTCATCACAAACACATTCTTCAAGCAACTAAAAAGGCAACTGAATATATGGACATCACCTGATAGGCAATACAGATATCAAAATGGACTACATATTTGGAAACAGAAGATGGTGAAGCTCTATTCTCTCTGCAAAAACAAGATAAGGAACAGTTTGTGGCACAGACCATGAACTGCTAACATCAAATATTAAAGCTAAAGAGGAACACTAAACCAACCATTGTGTCAAAATACAATTTTCAGAACATCCCTATAGAACTTAAAAATAATGTAAAAATAGATTTGTATTATTAAGCCTAATTGACCATGAGTCAAAAGAACTCTGGACTGAAGTCAGGGACATTGTCAGAAAAGAATGCAAAAAGACACTATTTGCAGCCAAAAAGAAAGCAAAGCCTCACTGGAGGACAAATCAAACTTTTCAACCCTTTAAGGACAGACGAGAAGTAAAAGTAAAAGATGACAGAAATGGAGACAGAACTCCAAATGTAACTGTTCAGCAACTTGTGCACAGTGACTAGGAGAACTACTATAATAACAAATGTGGAAAAATAGAAGATGACAACAAAAAGGAAGAGGAAGTGATCTTTTTCTAAAGACATGAGAAATCAAAAGGAAATTTAAACCAAGAGTGGGGGTGCTATATGCCCAACAGGGGAACACATTACTGCTGCGGTCACCTGTAGCACTTGTGGAATGTTTATTTTCTTGCCATAAGATGTTGTCGAGTACACCTGCACCAAGTGCAAGCTGGTGACCTTCTTGGAGGAGAAGGTTCGCCAGCTGGAGGCACGAGTTTCTAATCTTCATCTTATTAGGGAAGGGGAGGAGTTTTTGGATAGGGCAGAGAAGACCGACTGGAAGACCGAATGTGTGGAGGAGCTGCCAGATCAGGAAGTCAGCACACTGTGCCAAGAAATGGAGGCTTGGAGGAATGTCACACGGAGGAGTAGAAGGATGAGGAAGGTAAGAGAGACTCTCAACCTACACAATCGCTTCAAAGTTCTTGGCCTTACGAATGTCGAGGAGCACCATGAGGAGGGAACAGAATGTCAACAAGAAGGAATCCAACTTCGGCAACAGGAACTACATCAACACTCCCAGCCTCAACAGAATGCCCAGGCAGTCCTAGAAGAACATACTCGTTGAGGAGCCCTGGACAAGTCTCAGAGGAGGCGAGCTCTGGTTGTTGGGGACTCCTTGCTCAGGAACCGAACTGGCAATTTGCAAACCAGACAAGCTCAGTTGAGAGGTCTGCTGTCTTCCTGGGGCCAGGATCAACGACATAACGGAGAGGCTAACCAGGCTGGTCAAACCCACTGACCAGAAGCCCCTCATTTTGGTTCATGTCAGAACCAACAACATTGCGAGGAGCAGCTTTTACCACATCACAAAGGACTACGAGCTTATGGGGACGAAGCTTAAGGACCTTGGTGTGCAGGTGGTCATTTCCTCTCTCCTCCCTGTTCAAGGATATGGCGCACGTAGGGAAAGGACAATAGCAGAGGTCAACAACTGGCTCCGCACATGGTGCCGCCGGCAATGGTTTGGGTTTTTGGAACATGGCCTGAATTTCCATGAACATGCGCCTCTGGCAAGGGATGGGCTGCACCTCACAAAACTTGGCAGGAATGTTTTTGCAAACAGTCTCGCAGGAAGGATTAAGAGGTCTTTAAACTAAGTTCTGCTGGGGAGAGAGACAATATTATTCAGGGCAAGGACTTGGCGAGTGCAGGGGGAAAAGGCACAAATGATATTGGACAAGTAGTACAAGCGGCCAATGGCGGGAGGAGTAGAAACTATAGTACAGGACTTGCAGGAAGGGACCGGGGACTTAAGTGTCTTTACACTAATGCACGGAGTATGGGAAACAAGCAAGATGAACTAGAACTCCTAGTACAACAAAATAAATATGATTTGATAGGCATCACTGAGACCTGGTGGGATGAGTCTCATGACTGGAATGTAGGAATAGAGGAGTATAGACTATTTTGTAAAAGTAGACCAAACAAGAAAGGAGGAGGAGTAGCCTTGTATGTCAAGGATGTTTTCACCTGTGAAGAGATCCAGGACTTAAACCCGGAAAGGCAGGTCGAGAGCATCTGGGTAAGAATTAAGGGAGCGAGAAACAATAGGGATATTCTGGTGGGGGTTTACTACAGACCTCCAACCCAGGCTGAGGACTTGGATGACGCCTTCCTCAACCAAATGACTGCACATTCAAAAAGGAGAGATACAGTAATAATAGGAGATTTCAATTACCCGGATATATGTTGGCAGTTGAACTCTGCCAAGACAGGAAGGTCCAGAAAGTTTCTTGCTTGTATTGCAGACAATTTCATTGTCCAGAAGGTGGAAGAGGCCACAAGGTGATCAAATATTCTAGATCTGATCCTGACCAACTGGGATGACCTTGTTAATGAGGTAGAAGTGGTTGGATCTTTACGGGGGAGTGACCATGCCCTATTGGAATTTGGCATTCAGTGGGAAGGAGAAGATAAGGGTAGCCAGACACTCATCTTAGATTTTTAAAAAAGCAGACTTCTGTAAACTTAAGGAGCTGCTGGCTGGAATTCCGTGGTCAAGAATAGTGAAAGGGAAAGGAGTTCAGGAGGCATGGGAGTTCCTTAAAAGGGAGATACTGAAGGCACAGTCTAAAACTGTGCCAATAAGGAGGGAAAATGGAAGGCATCTGAAAAAAACAAAATGGTTGACTAAAGAACTCTCAGCTGAGCTAAGTGTTAAGAGAAACATGTACAGGAAATGGAAGAAGAAGGAAACCACCAAAGAAGAATTTAAGCAAGTAGCTAAGAGATGTAGGGAGGAGGTCAGAAAGGCTAAAGCACAGAACGAACTTAGGCTGGCCAGAGACATTAAAAACAATAAAAAGGTTTTTTTTAAATATGTCCGCAGCAAAAGGAAAAAGAAGGAGACAGTAGGGTCGCTACGCAGAGAAGATGGCGAATTACTCACAGGGGGGAGAGAAAAGGCAGAGCTACTTAACACCTTCTTTGCCTCCGTATTTTCCCAGAAGGATACAAGCACTCAACCTGGCGGTTGGGGAGCAGGTGAGGAAGCAGAGGAAATGAGGCACATAATAGGCAGAGAGGTGGTACAGGAACACCTGGCCACACTGGATGAATTCAAGTCTCCAGGGCCAGATGAATTGCATCCTAGGATATTAAAAGAACTGGCAGAGGTCATTTTGGAACCGCTTGCTATAGTCTTTGCGAAATCTTGGAGGACAGGAGAAGTTCCAGCAGACTGGAAGAGGGCAAATATTGACCCCATCTTCAAGAAGGGAAAAAAAGAGGACCCAAATAATTATCGCCCAGTCAGCCTGACATCAGTACCCGGAAAGATCCTGGAGCAGATCATTAAGCAGTCAGTTTCTAATCACTTAGAAAGCAACTCAGTAATCACGGGAAGTCAACATGGATTTCTCAAAAATAAGTCATGCCAGACTACGGTAATCTTATCTCTTTTTATGATAGAGTTACTTGTTTGTGAAGGGAATGCTGTGGATGTAGCATATCTCGATTTCAGTAAGGCCTTTAACAAAGTTCCCCATGACATTCTTGCAAAGAAGCTAGTAAAATGCGGGCTGGACAGAGCTACTGTTAGTTGGATTTGTAATTGGTTGACCGACCGAACCCAAAGGGTGATCACGAATGGCTGCTTTTCATCCTGGAGAGAAATAACTAGTGGGGTGCCACAGGGTTCTGTCCTGGGCCCAGTGCTGTTCAATATTTTTATCAACGACTTGGATGAAGGAATAGAGGGCATGCTCATCAAATTTGCAGATGACACCAAATTGGGAGGGGTTGCTAATATGCCAGAGGAAAGGATCAAAATTCAAAATGACCTGGATAGATTGGAGAGCTGGGCCACAGCTAACAAAATGAAATTCAACAGAGAGAAGTGTAAGGTCCTAC
The DNA here is from genome assembly GCA_948474755.1 of Ctenosaura bakeri. Taxonomy (NCBI): domain Eukaryota; kingdom Metazoa; phylum Chordata; class Lepidosauria; order Squamata; family Iguanidae; genus Ctenosaura; species Ctenosaura bakeri. Next base: position 593,989 of record CAOLHI010000878.1, on the reverse strand, counting down.
ACTTAGGTAGAAAAAAATGGAATACAGAAATATGGGATGGGGGACACGTGGCTGGATAGCAGTACGTGTGAAAGGGATATCGAAGTCTCAATAGACCACAAGCTGAACATGAGTCAGCAGTGTGATGCAGCAGCCAAGAAAGCCAATGCAATTGTCGGCTGCATCAATAGGAGTATGGTGTCTAGATCGAGGGAGGTACTGGTACCACTCTACTCTGCTTTGGTTAGACCTCATCTTGAATACTGTGCCCAGTTCTGGGCATCCCAATTCAAGAAGGACATGGCCAAGCTGAAGCAAGTCCAGAGGAAGGCGACCAAAATGGTGAGAGGCTTGGAAGCCATGCCCTATAAGGATAGACTTAGAGAGCTGGGTATGTTTAGTCTGCAGAAGAGAAGGTTAAGAGGGGACATGATAGCCATGTTTAAATATTTGAAGGGATGCCATGTAGAGGAAGGAGAGGGCTTGTTTTCTGCTGCTCCAGAGACCAGGACAAGGAGCAATGGATTCAAGCTGCAGGAAAGGAGATTCCACTTGAACCTCAGGAAGAACTTCTTGATGGTCAGGGCTGTTCGGCAGTGGAATATGCTGCCTTGGAGTGTAGTGGAGTCTCCTTCTTTGGAGGTTTTTAAGCAGAGGCTAGATGGCCATCTGTCGGGAGAGCTTTGAGGGTGTTCCTGCATGGCAGGGAATTGGACTGGATGGCCCGTATGGTCTCTTCCAACTCTACATTTCTATGATTCTATGATTCTATGACCAAACACAAATAAAAAGCCTATGGAAACAATACATTGAGGAACTATATAAAATTGATGAAAGGATGACAGATTCATTCAAGGAGAACCATTTGAGGATGAACCAACAATTTTAGAAAGTAAAGTAGAAGCTCCACCCAGAGTGCTTTGGAGAAATAAATCACCAGGGACAGATGGCATAACAATAGAGCTACTTAAAGAAACAGAAGTAGCATCTACTGGAATTCTAATTAAAATCTGTCAATAAATATGAGAAACAAAACAATGAACCTCAGATTAGAAACAATCAGGATATGCTCCAATCCCCAAGAAAGAAGACACCAGTGCCTCTAGTAACCTCAGGACCATTGCATCACAAAGAAAGTGATACTCAAAATTCTACAACAAAGACTTTTACCAAAAATGGAGTGAGAAATGCCAGATGTACAAGCTTTGTTCAGGAAAGGAAGAGGGATTAGGGATGATATTGCAAACATACATTGGATAATGGAGTACACCAAAGTCAACCTGTGCTTTATAGATTATAGCAAAACCTTTGATTGCATAGGTCATGAAAAATTTTGGCTCACTCTTATGGAAGTGAATGTGCCACTTCATTTAATTGTCTTGATGTGTCACCTGTACTGAGGAGAAGAGGCTACTGCCAAGAACGAATACAGAGAAATAGAATAGTTTCCAATTGGCAAGGGGGCTGGTAAGGCTGCATTTTATCACCCTATCTGTTTAACTTGTATGCTGACCATAACACACATGAAGCAGAATTAGACTCAGAGGAAGCAGATGTGAAAATGGGATTAAGGACATTAACAGTTTAAGATAGGCAGATGACACCATACTACTAGCAAAAATAGTAAAGACTTGCAACAATTACAGTGGTCCTTCTTTACCTGCAGTCTCAGGATGTGTGAATTTGAACAAAAACAATGTGTTCAAAACCTAAAATGGTGACAGTGTGCACACAGATGCACTGAAGCATCCATGTGCATTTTGGCACCATTTAGTGTTATAGAATGTGAACATATTTTTCTTTTATGCAAGGGTTTCTGCATAGAGGGTCCACCCTACTGAAGAAAGTCAAAGAAGAAAGTGCAAAGGCAGGTTTACAGTTGAACATTTTTCCCAAAAAATGACCACAGATGATTTATATAACTTTAACATAGATGATGAAGACATTGAAACAGAGATTTTCTACACTTTCGCTCGGTCATTAATCAGAATGGAGACTGCAGTCAAGAAGAAGGTTAAGACTTTGAAAGGAGCTATGAATGAGCTAGACAAGATCCTGAAGTTATATCATTGAATACTAAGGATAGGATTATCCATGCCATTATATTTCTGCTGTCTGTGTATGGTTATGAAATCAGAAAGATGAAGAAAGCTAATAGGAAGAAAATCAACTTATTTGCAATATGGTGCTGGAGAAGAGTTTTACAGATACTGTGGACTGCTAAAAAAAGATAGTGGGTCCTAGAGCAAGTCAAACCTGTTCCCCAGAAGGAGAAGCCAAGATGACTAAGCTGGGACTGTCATACTTTGGACACGTCATGAGAAGATATGGCTCACTAGAAAAAAAACAGAAATGCTTGATAAGGTAGAAGGCAGTAGGAAAAGAGGAAGACTGTATTATAGGTGGATAGATTTGATATGTAGCACAGTCAGGTGTGTCACTATGAAGAGGTGCAAAAGAAAAAGAGCATTGACCTGTAATAAGAATTCTGCCCTCTGCCATGGCATTTTCCTTCAGTGTCAAAAGCCACTGTGGTGTAGTGGTTTGAATGTTGGACCAGGACACTGGCAGATCAGGGTTCAAATCCCCATTTGGCCATGGAAAGCCACTGGGTGACCCTAGGCAAGTCAAACTCTCTCAGCCTCAGAAGAAGGCAAGGAACCCCCTCCGCAGCCACTGAACTAATTCTGCCAAGACAACCCCATTATAGGTTCTCCTTGGGATCACCATAAGTCAGAAATGATTGAATGCACACAACAATAACCACATTTCTACATTGCTGAAAGTGATTCATTGAAAATCATTTGCACCTAGAACTGCCCCTTTTCTTTGGATGGCTAAGTTAACTGTAATGCTAGAAATTTGGAGACTGAACTAAAATTTCGTGGGGGGAGGCAGAATTCTTATGGAGGAGAAGATCCTTATTTTGACACACACACCCATAGCTACTCCCCTCAGTGCACTTAAAACTTTGGAATCTAGGAAGGCAAATCCAAGATATGACTCTTGCACGTGAAGAATATACACTTAACTATTTTCCAGGCGCATAGTGTTGGGAGGTGACAACAGTTGTGGAAGTTTCCAACATACAGCATGAAACAGGGATATTCCATATGTTCACTGGTGCACTGCTTTGACATTACCCAGCAAATGAAGAAGGCACACCAACTAGAACTGGCAGAGCAGGCTTTGTTTTTGATGGTTTTCTGAGTATTGGTTTATGTCTGCTTATGGAGTGCATCTTTTCCTTGGAACATCCATTCACATTATGCAGGCCAAGCCACAATCAGGAAGCCTTTGGGCCCAGGCATCAGCTGCACATTTTGACTGTATTTCTTTCTCTTTTTTCCCCTTTGAGGGATGGAGCAGCAGAGTGCCCCTTGCATGCTTACTTCCCTGGTGAGTAGGCAAGCAGTTGTCTATTTGCCCACTGAATCATTTCTCTTGTTTTCAACCCAGAAGTGCCTCCATCAACTTGACCACTCAACTCCAAAAGGGGGAGACCTGGACATTTTAAAATGGCACGCCCTACTTAGCCACAATGGAACATTGCATTGGAGAAACCATTCCTTGCCCCCAGGATGGAGCCAAGCAATTCTACCCATGCCAAGAAACGAAAAACAAAGCATACAAACAAACAAAAAAACCTTGGTCCACTATGTCTTTCTTTTCTTAAAAAAAAAAAGAAAGAAAGAAAGAAAGAAAAAGAAAAACGTAAGTAAGCATGAAAAGGCAACACATATTGTGACTCCAGGAACCCAGATTTTGGGAAGGAGGATGAAAGGGATACTCCTTTTCCTTCCGAGATGGGTGAGAGGGAGGAAGGGAAATTGGCGAGATGAGGAGTATAGGACAGTGGTGTTCAGCCTTAGTTTCACCCTCCTCTGATGTGTAACTCAGCACAGTTTGCACCACCCTCGTGATGCCACTGAGAGAGAATAACAATCTCCTCAATGGCCAGAAAAATATGCAGATGTAAGGTGGACTTATGTCTATGTATGCCACAAACAGGATGCTAGCCACTGAATCTCAGTAACTGGTTCTGAATTTGCATACTTAGGCATAAATTACTTCTGTATATGCATCTTTTATGCAAATTGGTATTCTAGGTGCTTGAGCCCCAGATTTTTAAGGATTTAACAATGATCCTCTGCATCTCCAATCAGAAATGAGATCTCATCTCAAGTAAGGAACGACATGACAATTCTTCATGGAGGACGTGGCCTTCAGACAATGGATCATCTGTATAAATTTAACAGAGTAAGAACCTTCTGCGCATGGAAAATTACATTTTAGAAAGTTCTAAATTAAACAGCTTGCCTTAATTATGAATTACTGTTGCTTCATATAGAAAATGTTATTATTTAGTTATATTTTCTCCCTAAAAATCATTAAGTGTTTACTGAAGACAAAGTAGATAATAATGAGACACTGAATAAATATTCAAGGACAAAGAATAGCAGAAATGGCCAGATGGGTGCCGAAGCCATTGCAAGTTTTACAGAACTACAAAATTAATACACAGTTCAGGCACATTCACTGTAAGATGTGACATTTATGTAATCTCGCTCCTTCTTGCCCATAGAGATAGCCTTGAATCTGCCTAAGCAGTGAAAAGATAGGTGGCATGCTATGGAGAAAAGAAACACACATCTGATTTCTTTGCCATTGTTTATTAAAACAAAAACAAAAACCTCACCAGCATCTTCATATATATTTGCAAATAAAATCCACCACAAATACATTTTGCTAACATTCTTGAACAAAACCACGTGCTGGTTAACCTCAGCAATCTTAAGGTTAACTAAGAATAATCAAACAGAATACTCAGGTTTTATGTTTATTTCTTTATTTATTTTTAAAAAAATTGTACTGTTGCTTAAAGTTTTTTATAGCACATCCAATCAGCAGATTAAAAAAAAACCTTTCACAAGACAGGAACCTCCCTGGGGTCTAGACCGGGGATCTGCATATGATGTCTGCAGGACAGACATCTTCCCTTAGTCTGGGAGTCAAAGACAAGGGAGCTGCTACCAAGAAAGCTCAAATTCAATGAACATCCTAACCACAGTTAAGACAATGGCAGCAGACCAATCAGTTCAGCCACTTGAAGCATGGAAAAAGCTTAAAAATAATACTTTTTAAAGACTCCTAGAAAATGATACTTTTTCAAGACCAGTCGTGTAGGGACATGGGGGCGGGGAGGCGATTTGCCCCAGGCAGCAATGTTTTGGGGGCATCCCAGCCCATAGCCACGACCCCTCGTGCCCCGGCCATGCGCTTGCACACTCTGCCCACGCACCACGCACTGCAGCCACGCCCCCACGCACAGTAGCCATGCCCCTTGTGCCATAGCCACACCCCGTCCTGCCCCCCCTCCACACACTCCAAACTCCGCCACTGTTCAAGACTCCTAGAACTTTCAAGCCAGTGTAGACAGGGAATTATTGGAGATGTAGTCCGATTATTAGAACATTCCAGAGGAGACTGTCCATCAGATACTCATACCTACGTCACTTAAAGCTCTAAAGATCAAAATCATCACTCTGAATTGGACTGGGAAATAAATAACTAATGTGGTGCCTAATGTTATATTATCAGTCCTGCAACAGGCATGAGTTAAACATGAGTTAAAACCATTAGTTACATTTTATCCTGTATGAAGTTTGCAAAGGCTCTTCAAAGGCAGCCTCACTTACAGTACTTTACAATAATCCAGTTCCAAGGCAAGCACACAGCATGCAGCCAAGTCTTGGTTGTCTAAGAGGGGCAGAAATGAGCAAAGCTGAAAATAGATGCTCCTGGTCAAAGGCTCCACATAAGATCAAGTAGCACAGCTGACAAAAGAGGGGAGGGCAAGCAAACTTTGACTCAAACCTCCAAGGAGAATGTGACAAGCATAGAACAACTATCTGTATAACTGGACCACCCATTCTCAACAATCCCACCTCATCTGGACCAAGCTTAATTTTATTAGTCACATACAACATTACCTACCCCAAGAAGTTGTTCAAGGACTTCCCAAGGAAAAATAGAGAGAGATAGCACAAATGGGTCAGGAAATGGCTGCATCTGTTGCTGTATATCCCATTTTTAAAAATTCAAATAATATTTTGACAATCCTAGTGTATTTGAGGCTATTTCCCTTCCTTCCAGTATTCCAAATATTTTGCTCCATCCTGGTCATCAGATGAGTTGTGATGATCAAAGCAGGCATGTCCAATCCATCACTCCTTTTTATTTCCATCCCTTTGCCACTTCCCTTCTCCCTCTCCCCAAATTCCTCCTTTTAATGTTTTTAATTAAAAAAAAATAGCCCTAGAAGAACCTCAGCTATAAAGTAGCAGGTTCCCATGCTTGACAAAACCAGCCTCCCCAATTTCACTAGACAATTTCAACCAGGCTTGAAACTGCAAAACGGGGAAAGAGGGGCAAATGTTGTTGGGAACTTTTCTCTGCATAGATTGTCAGATTAACTAGTGGATGTGTATGTAAATTGTTCTTCTAGAGCATTGGATCTTAATGCTTTTACACTTAGACATTAGATATTTTCTTTTTATAAAAGGCCATTTCCGCACGGGGTTTTTAAAATGGGGCAGAGCGTCCTCCAGGGAGAACGTCTGCACCTGGCAGTGGACTGGGTTGGACCTACTTAACGTAGACCTGCACCTCAGCCCGCTCTGGAATGACCCCAAGTGGTTGTTCAGCGTGCTTTTGAAAGACCACTAAAAACAGGTCTTTCAAAAGCACAGAGCGTGCCACTGTGAGTCTGCTCCTTTATGCAGATTTGCAGGCTTGCATTGGTGCGAGCTTGCGATTTGCCAGGGGCGGGCTTTAGGCTGGCAAGCTTCAGTGGTTGGTCGAGACCCTCGACCAACCAGAAGCTGTCATTTTCGTCCCTGGAACAGTGCGGAGTGGCAGTCATGCACTGCTTTGGAGCAGTGTGGACCGGACCGGGGAGCCCAAAAGTCCGGTGAGTAGCATCATGGGGCAATTCCCTTGCCCTGTGCGGAAATTGTCAAAGTTTGTTGAAACTACAGTGCTAAAATGGAAAACTGTAATCACGCTATTGCTATATTTGTTTCCTTGGAGCAAGCACCCTCCCTCTCACTCACTGCCTATGTGAACTGATGTATTAGAGGAGACCTATTGAATTAATGGAATTTACATAAGTGCTGAGTTACCAAGTTCCTGTTGACTCTGTAGGTCTACTCTATATGGAACAATTGGCTTTAATGTATAGACTGCCTACATCAATTTATATGTTTAATTTATTATTGTTTGTCTCATTAATGTGACTGAGAACTGAGTTCATCGTTATTATTTTCCTCTTTTTTACTTTTTCTCCTCTATTTTGTGTATTTATAAATACATATATACATACATGGATTAATAAATAAAAATGACTACAAAAACATTGTCATAATCTGTCGTTCTTCACAGAGTGTTTTAAATCATTTGCAAAGAGATTTCTGAGTGCAATTCAAGATAGGTCTAGGTGGATATTCTGATCCTGCAATGATCACAGAATAATTACAAGAGCTTGAGCCCTGTGGCTTAGAGACTGAAGGTAGGGTGATCCCCCACTGTACAAATGGCAGGACCATTTCCTTCTCCTGTTCAGCTCAGTGCTGCTTCTCATTTGCTCTCAGGAATGTGTTGTATTGAATTTAAGAGATAATCAAAAAGTCTTGTATCAGAATGATATGTGATCCCTCAAGATAATAAATTGAAAAGATGAAATGGAAAATAAAATAGATTTTTGATTCCCTTTTTTTATCCTCCTCTGAGATAGTGAACTATTTCCAGGCATTCATTGGCTACAAATCTGATTACTTTGACGGAGCTACAATGGGGTTACTCCATCAGTGTAAATAAGATCAGAGTCTGTCCTGCTATATATTAATCCAATAAAACCTACTAAAATACACAAAAATTTCATGTTCAGTAGCCACTGGATTCACAGCCTGTGAAAAATACAAATAAACCACTGCTTGACAAAAACCAGCTCTAAAGGGTTTTTAAAATAACTGTTTTATCTTTCCAATTTATTTTCTAGTTCAGTCATATATCACACTGATAAAAAGGGCCTTTCACAATCTATTCCTTATAGAGAACCTTGATTTTAAACATTTTTCTCTCCCCATTGTTACATGCCTCACCCATTCCCTCACCCTTTCCACAAACATCTAAGGATGAAAATGCTTTCATAGCAAAACCCTCAGTGCCAAACGCAGCTTTGTTTAAAAATATATATTCCTCTGGCATAACCTGGAGTTTTTCTTCAGACTTGTGGATGCCCCCTTCATAGCAATAAGAAGATGAATTAATTCTCTTGTGAATGAAATATACCCTGTGTTTACTGGTTTTCTTTTTCTTCTTCTTCTTGAAGGGATTCCATTTCTTATAGAGAATTAAACCCACACTGAATTCTAGAACTATAGAAACATTACAAGCCGCCTATCTACAGGGCTAACCCTGTCATGCCAGGGTCCCCTGGACACTTCCTTGCCTCGTACATTAAGCATGCAGAAGCCAAAAGGATTGGTAGTTGTACCTTACTTCAACACTAGTAATAGAACAGCACTTTCCACCTCAGCTTAGATCAACTCTTCCAAACATTTGCACATGCAGGAACTCAGCAGCTACTTCCATCTGAGGTGTTCTGCCTAATGGTAGGGATGACACTTCATAAACATGACACAGCCACCTGCTCCAGGGAGCACCATGAAGGAATGGTCAAATGATGAAGGAAGGAACTATTTCCTCAAAGGTACAGTAACAGTTTTTAAACTGCTGCCCCTACTTGTTGTTAATTGCCATCAAGCCAACTTTGACTTATGGCACCCTTATGAATGAGATATGTTCATATCCCTGCTCATGTTACCGTACACTACACCTCCCATCCTGCAGGACATGCCATTTTCATAATTGAACATATTTATGGCTGAAAAACCTGATCAAAGACACACTGACTGGAGAGTGTGTTGCCAGGTCAAGCTGACCTGAGACATGGTCAGATCATAAGTTCAGAAAGAATTGGCAGGAAAACTTGATGTTAATGGGTTACTGATAATCCTTTCAACACCTCCATGTACACCCAAATACACTGGAAGGTGAAACTGCCCAGATGAAGCAATCAGGGACCTTACTGTGATCATATCCTATGGAGACCTTCCCTATTCACATTGCCTGCCCAAAACATGAAGAGATTGTCATGACTCCCATCCATGTTTTGTCACCTAGAGTTTAGACAATCAGACCATTCCAGATTCCTTTGTCAATCCTGTGAGAAAGCCATTACTACTTTGTCTATGCACTCCCTAAGGGTAATGTTACTGCAGTCCAGACCTACCCAGAGATATCACTCAATATCACTTTGATATCAAACAATTCGGCTTTCCTATGCCACCCCGCTCCACGTGTTTGTGAGGCCTCCGGACGAGCACGTAAACAGGCGCGGCCGATAATTGCTGGACATTCCATTCTCCACCCAGGCAGGCCAGACAAAGCCGGTTCGTGGCTTCAGGGACCTCTCCGGCAAACACCTCATTGCATATGCGCGATACTAACAAAGGCTCCCTGCGCCGAGCAGGCAACCTGACAAAGCTGTACTAAGCGCTCCGCATTTGCATACTGGCTACACTATTGTTAATTCGGCTCTAAGTCAATCATGCTAAATCCTGATCTTTCCAAAGCTTTGTCCCGCTCCTAAAACGCATTGTTCTCACTGAGTAAGTTATGGCCTGCAGTCACAATTCACCCTATAAAAACCCCTGATTCTGAGACCCTCCTCAGATCGCTCCAGACTTCCATCCCGCCTTGCTGCCGCTTTGTTTGGCGAGCTGTTCCCTCAGTCCCATGTACTGAGACTCCTTACCAATGAACTCAATCTCCAAACCTCTCCAGGACTACAAGACAGGTGTTGTGTCACCCATTTCCCTCTAAAAATCCCTATTCCAAGTCAATCTCTGATTCCTTAGATAGCTGTGTGACTGTGGTGCCTTTAATATTTGGCTGTATGTAATAAACATCATTTTTATTACTTTAAACTGTCTGACTGCTTGACTGACCTGACCCCGTAGACGCTGGGTTGCAAGATCCTGCTAAGTTACCCTGCCTCTCACTAGCTTTAGTGAGTGCTCCAGCTAATTTTCCCCAAAGTCATGTTGTTGTTTTGTTGTCCCTCTCGGGACCCCCAGAGATTAGGGTTACAGTAAGAAATAGGGTATTATAAGCCCTAGCTTTGGCCTCAGCAAATTGTAGTACTTGGAGGTAATACATGGCACTCAGAGTGCTATTTGTCTCTACTACCCTCAGATGCTATCTGAACCCCTCCACAATAAACATAAGAAAAAGATACAGAAATAAGGAGATACATATCAAAAAGAGAAAAACACACATACAAACATTACAAGTACAACACATCTAACGTCAACACTAATACCTAAACATAAAACAGTTTTAGAAATAGACTCCCCCAGATGATGAGCTTTCAGCCTTGACTAATAAACGTCAATATAAATGTTCTGTAATCGAAAAGAGAAGAAAATAAGATAAAATATTAACTTATTAAACATCTTACTCTTTGCCCTTTTTGCAGTAACATCCTTAACTGCAAAATGAACAGTAGTTAGAAAAAGAAAAAGGATTTTTCACCTTCCTAAAGATATTGACACCAAAAAGATTCCTGAAGCTATATACTATATTCCTTTCAACTGTATACAAATACATTACAAGAGCACATTTAAGTACCATAGTTATGAAATAAATATCCTTTCCATCACTATGGTTAGAGCAATATTTAATCCAAATAAATATCCAAAACATCATATCCAATTACTATGCTTCACTTTCTGATAGCCTTGTATGGTTCTTGAGATTGCCTGATTCCTTCTGTGTTTGTCAATCCAAAAGAAACACTTTGTTACTTTCAAATGGAGTCCTCTCCACAGTTAATATTGGTGAAAAGATCCTGCCATTATCCTCTTCTTGCAGGCCTCCTTTGAGTTGTAATAGCTTCATATTCTTAGGAGATGCTGGCATTGTGTGTGAGCCCCAGTGTCCCCCACCTCTTAGGGTAACACTCAGGTCTAGCAGTTCAGGGATGTGGCTTCTTTGATTGTGCCTATCCATCTATACTGCAGTCTTCCTCTTTTCCTACTGTCTTCTACTCTGCTGTTGCTGTGGTGTGCCTTCAAGTTGTTTCCAACTTATGGTGACTCTAAGGCAAAACTATCCCTAGGACCCATTCATTTTCCATTGTAGCAGTCCAGGGTATCCATAAAACTCTTCTCCAGCTCCACATTTTAAATGAGTTGATTTTCTTCCTATCAGCTTTCTTCACTCTCCAACTTTCATATCCCTACATAGAAACTGGAAATATGATGGCATGGACAATGCTAACTTTAGTCTTCAGTGGTATATCTTTATACTTCAAGATCCTGTTTAGGTCTTTCATAGCTGCCCTTCCAAGTCCAAGTCTTCTTGTGATTTCTTGACTGCAATCTCCATTCTGATTAAGGACTGAGCCAAGGTATGGAAAATCTTGAACTACAGTTCTCCCTCCACATTTGTGGGTTTGACTCTCATGAGTTTGATTATTCGTGGTGCCTCCACTCCATTCTCCCCCTCCCATTCCCTGATGGGCAGCAGATAGGAGGGTGAAGAGGAGGAAAGATCTTCTCTCCGTCACCATCTCCTGCCCACCACTGCCAGCATGATCGCCCCAGTGGTGGATGAGAGGGTGAAGTGGAGAAGAAGATCTTCTCTTCCCCCTCTCCATCTCCTGCCTGCCACTCTGGATGCGATTACTCCAGTGAGGGCTGGGAGGGTGAAGGGGAGGAGAAGAGGTTCTCCTTCCCCTTGCAATCTCCTTCCCGTGCTCCGGGCATGATCACCCCAATGGTAAGTGAGAAGGTGAAGGGGAGGAAAGATCCTTTCTTCCTCCTCACCATCTCCTGCCCACTGCTGCCAGTGCAATTGTTGGTGTAGGCACTTGGGCAGAGGCTAACAGGAGAGTGCAGGAAAGGAGGAGTGCTCACTGGGAGGGAGTTATTCACAGTTGTTTCACTTTCATGGGGCTTCTGTGTTCCTATCCCCCATGAATGTGAAGGACCTACTGTATATCAATGTCTTCATCATCACTGTGAAGTTATATAAATTTTTGTTATTATGTTGTTTTGTTATTATTTTTGTTTTCTTAATACTCAACTGTAAACCTGCCTTTGCACTTTCTTCCTTGACCTCTTTCAGTAATCATTTTTACTATTTTCTGCTAGTAGTTTGGTGTCATCTGCATATCTTATGTTATCTGTGCATTCATGCCTCCTTCCTCTAAGCCTAATCCTTCCTCCAGGTCTAATCCTGCTTTACATATGAGACATTCAGTGTACAAAGGTAAACAGATAGGGTGATAAACTGCAGCCTTGCCTGATCCCCCCCACCTTGCCAATTGGAAAGCTTCCTGTTTTTCCATATTCTATCCTGACAGTAGCCTCTTGTCCTGAGTACAAGTTATGCATCAGGAAGAACAAATGTGGCACACCGATTTCCATAGGAGTGATCCATATTTTTTCACAATCTACGCAATCAAAGGCTTTTCTATAATCTATGAAACACAGGCTGATTTTCTTCTGAAATTCTGAGATGTGTTGCATTATTGAACACATGTTTACAATATGATCTCTAGTATTTCTTCCTTTCCTGAACCCAGCTATGATATGAGGCATTTCTCATCCTATATATGGTAAAAGTCTTTGTTGTAGAATTTTGAGCATTACTATGCGTGCATAGAAGATTAATGCAATGGTCCTGAGGTTACTTCAGCCCCTGGTGTCTTCTTTCTTGGGGATTAAGGTGCACATTGACTGTTTTCAATCTGGGGTTCATTGTTTTGTTTTTCATATATGTTCATAGATTTTAGTTAGAACTAGAGTAGATGCTATCTCTGTTTCTTGAAGCAGGTTTGTTGTTATGCCATCTGTTACTGGTTATTTTTCTCTCTCTTAAGTGCTCTGAGTGCAGCTTATACTTCACTTTCTAAATTTTAGGTTTATTTTCAAATAATTCTTCCTTGAATAAATCTGTCATCTTTTCATTTCTTTTATTAGCTCTTCAAGGCATTGTTTCCATCAGCTTTTAATTTCTACTTGGTCATGTAGAAATATGTTCCCCTCTTGTTCGTAGAACATCAGCATTCTTGGTTGAAATTTCCCTTTGATTTCTTGGATGCTTGAAGTGTTTCAGCTGCCATCCGTTGCAGCTTCTCTTTCTTTTTGGCTACAGTTAGTGTGTTTTTGCAGTCCTCCCTGATAATGTCCCTAGCTTCAGTCCAGAGTTCTTCTGGGTCCCAGTCAATTAGTGCAAATCTATTTTTATATTATCATTAAATTATACATATATGTTCTTCAGGTTATATTTTGGCACGATGGTTGGTTTAGTGTTCTTCTTTAGCTTTACTCTAATTTTTGATATTATCAATTCATAGGCTATGCCACAACCTGCCCCAGATCTTGTTGCTTCAGAGAGAATGGAGCTTCTTTATCTTCTGCTTCCAACTGTGTAGTTTATTTGATTTCTATACTGGCCATCAGGTGATGTCCACATATACAGTTGCCTCTTTGGTTGCTTGAAGAATGTGTTTGTGATGAACAAATAGTTGGTCGTACAGTATTCAGTTAAACACTTTCCTGCTTCATTTCTTGATCGTAGACCAAATTTTCCTACAAGTTTTGATTCTGCTCTGTTTGCTACTCAGTGATTGTTTCATAATAGGATTTTCAAGGTGAAAGACACTCAAAAGGGATTTTCCTCTATGCAGTACTAACAAGCATTAGATGGAGGTTCTCCATCTTCTACTTCTGATTATGTAGTCTATTTGATACCTATATTGGCTGGTTTTCCCTGAAGTCTTTTTGATATGATTCAACCAGACTTTGAATTATATCCGTTAATGGCTGTTGCTACATCTCTCCTCACTATTTATGTCACCCCATTTCTTCGATTTTAATTTCTTGAGTAACCCTTTGTCATTAACTCACTCAGAATGTCCCATTCATGCCCTCTTTAGTTCATTCTCCTCAACCCACCTTAAGTATTGCAATTATAGGTTCCATTTCTTTACTATGTCTAGCTTCTTTTAATTTTGCTTTTCACATTCCATGTTCCTATATGTATTGTACAGCTTTAGATCCTTCTTTTCACTTCTGAGCACATCAACAGCTAAATGTCCATTTAGCTTGAGTCCAGTTGTGTCATCAACCACAGCATTACTTGTATTTGTCCTCTGCTGTACCCTAGTAGCTTGTTGAGTGCCACCCAATCCAGGAGTTTCATTTTCTGGTACTCCCCCTTGTTTAGTTTTGGATTGTATCATCATAGGATTTTCATGGTAAAAGAAATTAAAAGGGTTGTACCCTGTCTCTTTCTGCACAGTACTAAGAAGTGTTAGCTATGGAACACTGCTGTTATCTCTGAGAGATCCTCCACCAGTATCACCCCCACTACTCCTGCTGCCCAGTAGCTGTTAGCACATTTAGTCTGGTTCCTCTACAAAAGCCTGTCTGACATGGGAGAGCCTATTAGCAGCACTACTGCTCTCAGCATGGCCTCTTACTTCACAGGAGCATGCCATTCCAACACCACGGAAAGTTGGTGACATTGGTGGGCTGCCTCTAGTGATTGATAGTGATTAGCTGCTTGTGCTCAGCTGAGTCTAAGGAGGAAAATAGTCTTTGACTAGTGCTGTTTGCCTCTTCTGCCAAACCGAAGCATATTTGAGTGTGTGAAGGGGGAATATCTAAAACTTGAATTAGTATTGTGCCCTATTATCAGAAATACAATCTTGGCTGCTTCTAGATCGCTCTTGTCCTCAGTTCAAGCATTGTATAAAAATACAGGTATGCCTCACTTAACAAAGTAAATGTTTTCTAGCACGTCATAACAGAACATTTTAACAGAAAAATTGGTACCAGAAGCAGAAATAACATGGAAGGAATAGAAACAGTTTCCTCTACCATAAAAAAAGAAGTGGAGTTCAACATGTTTCCACAAAGTTTTTATTCAGACTAACACTATGCACATATGAAATGAAACAACCAGGTCAGGTACGTTTTGCAGAAGAAGACAAAAACATTTTGAACCTCCTAGAGATCACTAGAAGGATTCTTCAAAAATGCAGAGATGCCTGCCTTGCTCTTTTTCATGTATCATCTCACTGTAATAATGATAAACGGCCATAGTTTCCTATGTTTTGTTGAAGGACTTGGACTGAGTCCCTGAACACAAAAGTGTTAGCCAGACTGAGTTGGGAGGGGTGCTTGGGAATTCCCTGCTGGGCCTCTTCCTCTCTTGCTTTCTCCACTGGCAGAGCTCATATGCTCTAGAGTCTATAGTATGTATGTTTTAGTTCCAGTGAATCTTTCATGAGCAACCTAAAGAGTTAAGTCTTCTGTTTCATCAGTAGCCACATGTGCCCCAAAATCTTGATAAACGGGAGCTTCTTTTTCAGAAGCTTCATCAACTTAGGTATGCCTGTACAAAGAACTCCATCAGCCAAATTTTCCAAGGTACAAGTGGAACTCCTGTAAATCACTGTATTAATATATATGGGAACATTGCCTGAAAGGATAAAAATGCAACTTTTTTTTGAACCTGAAGAAAGACTTCACTTCTATAGTGTTTGTGTTAAATAATCCTTAATAGTCATATAGTGTATTCATGTGTTCAAAGCCCTTATTATAAAGTGTAAAAATTAACAAATTGTTTATCTACATTATAAGGAAAGGCTTACTTATTTTGTTCATGGAAGGGATGAAATTTGAATCAGGGAGATTATTAGTTATCACACCTTAGAGCAGCTTCCACAACATGGCGTTCTCCAGATGAGTTATATTACAATTCTAATCTAGGGGTGATAGGCACTGTGTTCCAACACATCTAGACAGACAGAGTAGAATGAAAGGCATCAATGATAATTACATTACAAACCAGAACATAAATTACCTTTCCCCACAATGAAATTTAAGTAATTTTGAGGACATTTTCCTGGAAATGATATAGAGTCAATCTTTTTTGTTTGGTACATTGTTCCCACCCTTTTTGCTGCTTTCTCTGTCATCCTTATGGATTTTTCATTCTGTGTGGAATGGTAGTGGCTGTGAGTGGCCTGAAGCATAACAAAAGCAGCAGCAGGAGGCAACCAGAACAGGAGAGAGGGAGGAAGAGGAAGAGGAAGCTTGTGGTGTACCACTAGAGAATGGAAAAGAAGGCCTCAGAGTGAGGGAAAGCAAAAAGAGTGGATGGGAAAGAGGAGAAATGAAAGATGAGTGAAGCGTCATAGGAATTCTGTCAGTAGCTTTGGCAGCTTGTGCCCTACATGTATAAGCCAGAGTTAAAATATGTTAAAAATGAGAAGTCTAAAAATGACTTGTCTCTGTAAACGACAAGGGTTAAAAAGTTTTCTGTATGTATGAACAATATATAATGTAGATAACATTCTAGGCATTGTTGTTGCTGTGTACCTTTGAATCATTGCAGGTTTATGATGACATGGGATTTTCTTGGAAAGATTTGTTCATAAGGGCTTTGCCACTGCCTTCCTCTGAATACAAATAAGACATTTTCTTATTTAAAAAATAATGATAGTGATATTGATTATTGAGAGAGTTGAAATCTGAGATCATAAAGGAATGGCTCAAAAACCAGTAACTTCCAAACATGGTAAATGCTGTGTTTGGTGGCAGAAAAGCCCAACTGATTGCTACCAAATGGTGAGAATGCAATAATTACATTACTATTAAATGCCAGTTTAACAACACTCTCTGTAATAAAAGTTTATGCTGTATTACTGCAATGTATGTGAGTGTACTACAATGCTGATGTACTACAATATACTGGAAGTGCTGAAATTCTACCAGCTACAGAAATATATATAAATGCCTGCCTGGTATGTGCAGTTTCCTCAACAGACAAAATATGATGCCTCAGTATTGTACACATGATGTTCTTTGTCACTGCAATATACAACAAATACTATGTTCGTGTACTACAAGTTCAATGTGCCTTATGAGGCATGTTCTACATAAAAGATAATATACATAAGATGCCTAGACCTTGTCATGTCAGAAAAAGTAATATGCTTACACTGTGTAAATCTATGATAAGAGATATAAGCCTAGACCCTGAAATGTTTATGATAAGACGCTGTGCACAGACTGTAAATGTCTATGTGATATAATAACCCTCCACTAGTCATACGTGACTGCATAGTGTAATTGTTTTACATTAGTAAATACAGAAAAGATTGTAAAGCTTATTCATCCATTTCCTGAAATTCCCAATGTTCTTTCTTTCTTTCTTTCTTTCTTTCTTTCTTTCTTTCTTTCTTTCTTTCTTTCTTTCTTTCTTTCCTTCCTTCCTTCCTTCCTGAATTTATGTCCTACCCTGTCTCACAATGGAATTCAAGGCATCTTTAAGAAATCCTTAAGGCGACTGTTGATGTTGATCTTTGTACTAGACAGCTGTTTACTCCCTTGGGAGTTCAAGTAAACAAAATGGTAGGCTGTAAGAAATTCTGGTTAAATACAAATAGACAGATATAAGGCAATGCAGCTTCAATCTTTTATACAAGAGACGGGCTGGGGGACCTATCCCTGTTCTGGAGGGGGTCTTCTACCTACTTTCTCTTGCATTTTGGCATTTTTCAGCCCTTTTAGGGGAAGACAGTGTGGGCAGCTGCAGCTCAAACTAGGGGAAGGGTATAAAACATTTTCTTGCTTACCAATCTTCAGTTTTACTAATGCTATACAAACATGGCCTTTTATTGGCCTGCTTACTCATGCCGTACCATTAGGAAGGTCCCTTGTGTGACAGATGCTGGGACGTGGCAGCAAAGTGTTGTCTGAAAGGTTGTATGTATGTCACACAGCCTTTCCTGCTCCTAGGCTATTTTGCCACTCTCACTAGTGTTGAAGAAAAATTCAAAGTCCCAAGGTCCAGTCAGCTTTTCTACATGAAGAGTGGCACCATCTTATTCTTTGTCTCCGTAGCAAAATGCCCTGGGCTGTCTCTGCCAAGTTATCTAACATATTACGTTCCTCATTTTGTGGCTCCGGAGGTCTTGTATCAGGGGGATGGTTTATTCTGTTTGGAGATTCTGTTTATTCTTCAGGTGATGTAGAAGTCTCTTTTGGGGTCATGAAGAACTTGGATTGACATTAATTTGTTGTTGAGTTTATTTCCATTCTTTGAAAGCTAGAGCACTGGACTGGGGTTTCACCCAACTAATCTATCTCTTGTGCTGTCTTGCTCTTGCCTTTTTTTTTTTTTTTATTGCTGTCATGCCAAAGTTTATGTTTCCAGCTGCTTTTTTGTGTGTGTATTTATTTTTAATCATACTCATTCCTATTCAGTGAATGGGTGGAAGGGTGAAAAACAGGGGTTTTCAAAATGAGGTGCAGTTCTTTCCTTTCCCTCTCATGCTCACACCAGGGACAGGGGAGAGAGGAGTATGAACATGTAAGGGATTTATATCTTCGTTCTGGCAAGATTTCTCGTTTAGAAATGCAACATAAATTAAATTAAGTATAATCAACGTCGTCTTCTGAATATAAATGTAATTACATTTTTTTAAGCTCTTATTATAAATGTAATGGCGTGGCACTTTCCCCCTAATTTTCCTAACTAGAGATACCAGGTTGGGGTCTTTAGAAGTCTTTTTGTCGTTGTGCTACACCAGCTCTTCTACTACTGAATTTCTTTTTAAAAAATCCCACTTTTGTGGTGTTATTTAATTATAGTAATGCGGTTTTGAAGAAATACAGTTTGGATCTCAAGGTCAAATATCACTAGGTTTGTATCAGAATTATTAAATCAGAGTGTCCTGGTTCAGCTTTGTGCAAACTAAAACTCCACCACTCAGAGAGTCAATGCTTTCAAGATAAACAAGTTTTTAAGTAGAACAAGTACTTGCAGGTCAGTTAGAAATTTGTCTAATTATGGGCCTATATTTACTGGTACTCCTTGAAACACTTAGTTCCTTGCTGCTTTTATAAATGGTCTGTTTTAGAGCAAAGTCCAGAAGTGCTACCAAGAAACCTTCAGTAAAATGTCCATTTTCTATAAAGACATTTTTAGCCTCATCTGTTATCAAAAGAGCAGTGGCTTGACTTATCTTACCAAATCTAAAGAGGACCATTTGTGGATATATTAGAAAGGCCACATAGGAAGATTTTATCATCCCAGTGACAAATGCTCTTTTTTCAAGTTGATTTGAATCATGGACCATTTCCGCACTACAGTGTTAAAGTGCTGCTCTTTGGTTTCAGTAAACTACAAACTCCAGAATTCCACAGCGTGTTGAAAGTGGAATAGCAGCACTTTAACACTGTAGTGAGGAAATGGCCATAGATGTTAAGAATGGATTTAATTAGGGATAGATTTATTTTTACCTAAGGGAAGGGCAACTATAGAAACTTTTGTGGGAAGAATAGAGTAAGCACCTACAGTGTAGATCCTACAAATGAGGCCTGAATCCAGTTGCTAGTTCCAACTAGAGAATAGCCACTGAATTTTTTCCAGAATAGTAAATGAATCTTGATGTGATTCCCATAACTTCAGTTGGTCTGCTCTAGTTGGGATTAGCAGTTAAATTTAGCCCACAGAGTGGCTATAGTATCACGTGATAACAGGAGAATTGGTTTTTAAATCTCTGTACAACCATGGATTTCACTGGAAGCCACATTCTTTCCCTGCCTAGCCATTATCAGAGTTGTTATGAGAAAAATGTGAGGAATGCCCATAAGGGGCTAACCTGAAATTCTTGGAAAAATGGCAAATGATAAGGGAACTCCAGAGGAAACTCTTTTATGAACTGGTGTAATCTATTGGTGGGGGAGCAGAATGGGGTTTACCATATAAGAATTGCCCAAATATTTCAGCATGGAAAATATCTAAACATCATTAGAAGATCAAAGGAACACAACAACTATTTTATAGGTTTGGAAGGAAAAATGCATAAATCCAAATAACTAGGAGATATGAAAAATCACAGTGCAGATTTTAAAGGCTGTATTTATTTCATAGTCTCAATTTATTTCTGTTATGGTCTATACACAATACTCATACCTTCCAACTGCCCTAATTTGGCAAGGACAGTCCCAGTTAATAATTTGTTTTCCCACTTTTTTCAGCTCTTTTTAAAATGTTTCAGTTTTTCTCTCCTCTTCCCAGTTTTCCCTTTTAACATCAGCTCCTGCAAACTGAGTTCAAATTGCAAAAATAGTTCATATTCAATTAATTCAGCAGGGAGAAGAGGAGAGGACTGAATCTTGCCCTTCTCAGTAGACTTGGGCAAAAGTAAACTACTGCAGCCATTCTTAGCTCATATGTTCTCCCTCATTGATAATTTTTGTCATCATAACCACACTCTGATGTTGCTTAGCCACTTTTCATCTGTGAAATGTTGGAGGGTATGCAAATTTATTATTCTTCAAGCATTAGTAGGCAGACTTTCATTAAGAAAGTGGGAAAGTTACTATAGAACTCCTCACATACCTCCCTTCAGCCCACCACACTGTGTGCTTTCAGTCCACGGAAAGTGGGAAGATAAAACTTCACTTGCATCCTAATAGCTGCAAGTATTGCCTTCTACAAACATTCCCAAGTGTACGATTAAAAGACTATTAAAGTACCCAGTAAATTTTTAGCCACAAGGCCTAGGAAGTTTATCTATCTAGTAAAAGACAGAAGTCTCCAGAAGATGGGCTTTCCACCCAATATCATGTTCTGTGTCTTTCCTACTTATATGAGGAATACAGAATGTGTTCTTATTTAAACTGTGGATCCAACCACAGTACATTTTTATGTGATGACAGATTTCCATATTATCTCTCCCATAGAAAAGAACGATAGATGCTATGCTCCCCCCGCCTTTATGGCCATCCTTATATTTACCATCATGATTCACTGATGTTGTAGTTCTTCCTTCTCAATCCTACCATCTTTGGAATGCTTCAAGGCTGTTCTTATGCCCTTTGAGCAAGTACACAATACATAATGGTAATTATGGATAAAAGCTGTGGTTTTCTATCATTCTCTCTTCCTTGAGATAGCTTTGGTGCAGTGCTTCTGATCCTGGGATGTGTTTCTGGGGGAAATTTTGAGGAGCATACCAACATTCTGATATACAGTGTATAGTGTATTTCTTCCCTGTAGAGAAGCCCCAAACAATCCCAAGTGGCAACCAAAAGGGATGCCCTTTCCATTTTTCAGCAAATGATGGAGTGCGGCTTGTGAGGGTCCAGAGAACCTTAAAATGGGGCAAAATCCACAGCTCCCCCTTCTTCTTATATTATTGATATATGCATGCTGATAAATAAATCAAGCATCTCTTTAGCAAAGACTCTGGAATCTCTGCTTTACAAAACATCACACTACATTGTTATTTTGTCAAAGCACTGCATAATCTGCTGGGCATATGCCACACTGTTGAGAAAGAACCCTTCACTTCAGCCTTTGTCATGACACATATATGTATGACAGATTGCATACAAATGTGGACAAGGAACGGCAATAACATTATTGAAAACTTTGTTTGTCTAGCAAGAAAAAAGAACATTTTTTTTTCATCTATTGAAGAAAAGTGTTAAGGGGCTAAACAAACTTCATGGGGCAAGGCATTCTTCAATATGGATGTTCACAGTTTGTGGTTCTTGTTGTTGTTGTGTGTCTTCATATCATTTCTGGTTTGTGGTAACCCTAAAATGATTCTAAGGGATTTTCTTGGCAGAATTTGTTCCAGGCGGGGGGTTCCCTTTGCCTTTCTCTGAGGGTGAGAAAGTGTGACTTGTCCAAAGTCAGCCAGTGGGTTTCAATGGCCAAGTAGGGATTCAAACCTTCATCTCGTCTCCTACCATCCTAGTGAGCTTGACAGCCAGATCACTACACCATGCTGGCTCTTGGTTAACAATTTGTAGCAATCATCTTTTATTTTTAGATGCAAAATGATAAACTAGTTAACTAGTTAATTATATACTAAATCCAGAGCAGACCCCATAATTCATTGAAGTACTGATTTTCTTCACACTAGGAGACAGGTCAGTAGAAGCTGAATTCATGATAGTTTTGTCATGTGTTGGAACCTCCTTGTTTTCATCCAAATATAGTTTTACAAAAAAGGGTGGGAAATTATGTTGGTTGGTTGGTTGGTTGGTTAAGCTATGTCTCTTATCTTCTAAATGGTCACTCTTATACTTGATGTTTAGGCACAACCAGCTGGTAATGGGAAAACTATAACTTTACTGAAATTGATGTTCCATCATACCCTAAATGCACCATATCCAATCTGATCTAGAAGCTAGGCAGAGTCAGTTCTGGTTAGTACTTGGATAGGAGACCGTCAATGAATACCAAGTGCTGTAGGCTGTCTTTCAAAGGAAGGAACTGGTAAAACCAGCTCTGAATATTGCTTGTCTAAGAAAACCCTCTGAATGTCATGGGGTTTCCATAAGTTAACTGGCAACTGAAAGGCATACACACACACACACACACACACACACACCTCCAATGTTATGACATCAATTTTTTAAAAAATATATTTTTATTAAACACAAGATTTAGATACATAAAACAACACATAAAGTAAGAAAAACACACAAAAACAAGAAAACAATACAAAACGCATAACACATGCCTATAATAAATAACACCAAAAATTACTAATCTAAAAAAACAAGCAAACAAAAAGAATAAATTAAAACAGGGCTGGAAGAATACACACATGAGTTCCAGCCCTTCAGCTGATGGTTATGATATAAAATATTAAGTATACTTCCACAATTTTCTATAACTCTAAGGGATAAGGGGAAACTGCCAAAATCTTTCTTTGCTTTGATGGATACTTTGGAAGTATTAGATGCTTAGAGATTTAAATATGGAGAGGCAGGAGAATTTACTTTTTTCTCAGAGAAGCATAAATCCTTTTCCAGAACAGACATATTTTTGATATCAAAATCATTGAGTACTAGAATTAAAGATACGAAGCAACATTCCAAGACTTTTTCAAATCATAATCCAGTAATATTAACCTTTAAAAACAGGCATTGTCAATATAACTGGAAATTGAATGATGCATTGTTGAGAAATGAAGAAATTTTGAATAAGGCCAAAAGTACTTTTAAAAATGTTTTAAAGATAATTTGAATAAAGGTACTTAAGAGTGGGTTTGGGATGCTAGTAAAGCAGTTATGGGAATTTTTTCATGCAACAAAATGCAGGATTAAAAAGAAAAAGACAATGGAAGAATCAAATTATTTTTGATCAAATTAGAGAAGCCCATGTAAGTCATTATTGCTGAAGGAAATAAAAAAATTTTTAAAAAAATTTCTAGGGCCCTTTCTGCAGGACAACAGCACCCCGCCATAGGGATGCGAGATGAACAGGTCTGCAACAATGCTCCCTCATGATGCTGTGGTCCCTCCTTTCTCACATCACCAGCTGCTGTGATCATGGAGTATATCATTGATGGAAAAGCTCCATCAATGACACCCAGTTGAGCAAACCCTCTGTTGCAGATGACCTTGCAGAAAGTCCGGATGTGCAATCACGCACTTCCTTCCCTACTGCAGCATGGGAAGAAGGCCGGCTACAGTGTGAAAGGAAGGGGCATGTCCCTCGTGCTCCCTCCTGCAGGCAGCCGGTTGGGTGCAGAGATAAGCGCTGGAGACACACTCCCAAGGATGACATGTGAGAGTGTTGTCCTGTGGAAAGGGTCTAGGAGTAACATTAAAGAAATTGAGAGAAAAATGCAATATGTTAAATATTTTGAGTTTCCAAATAGACCCAGAAAAGGCTTGCCTATAAACTAAGAAAAGATAGAAGAAATTAATTCTGAATCCTCAAGACAGCAAGGAATTGACATCTGATAATGGAAAAATAAAAAAGATCTTTTTTAAAAAAAATCTGCTCTCTATAAAGAAAAACATGTCTTGATGGAAAAGGTTGGAAAGTATTTGGATTTATAGAACCTTCCAGTGATTTCACATAATCAGAGAATGAGACTTAATGCTACTATTACTATGGCAGAAATGGTAGACACTCTCAAGAAAGTAAAGGTAGGAAAGGCTCTAGGACTGAATAGCCTTCCAGCAACCTATTATAAAAGCACGGAGGATCAATGGTTTCTACCGTTTCAACAGCTGATGAATTCAATTTTAACTACAGGAAAGTTTCCAAATATTTGGTGTAATGCTAACAAAATAACAGATAAAATTTCAAGAAATGAAATAGGGGAAGTCATAAGGAAATTTGGGGATTTTGAAGTGGGAACAATTATAGCCACAGCAGCATGATGACATTTTAAACATATAGTCATATAGCACCATCAGTGTTATTTTAGGGAACAACTATACGCACACTTTGTAGATAATATGAAGGCAGAGGAGGAAATTGTAAGAAAAGAAACAGGGAATGAATTAAATGTTCATGTTTTGACAATTCCAAGGTGTTTTGTGACAAAATGGTAAAAGAGAAAATCTGTGTACAGTTTTTTGTTTAAAATTTACTGATGCTTTAATCTAATTGAACATTTTTAGTACTGGAAAATATTTAATTGGTGCCCTTCACACTATACAATTAAAGTACTGTGTTTCCACTTTAACTGCCATGGCTGAAACCAACAGAACCCTGGGATTTGTTATTTGTTGAGGCATGAGAACTCTCTCACTGAAAATTCTCAATATTCTTCCCCAAACTGCAAATCCCAGGATCCCACAGGATAAACCCAAGATATTTAAAGTGGAATCTAGGCTCAACAGTGCCTATGGCAAGCGCCAGAAAGGACCCTGGTGGGGTGGGGTGGCAGGTGGGGGTGGCAGGTGGAAGGGCTGCTGCCCCCACCGCTGCTGCCCCCACACTGGAGCAGGAAGGACCCTGGTGGGGGCAGAGGGGGGAGGTGCAGCAGTGGCGAGCGGCAGCAGGGAGGCAGTGGCAGACAAGTGAGGCTGATGGGGGAGGCTGCTGCTGCTTCCGCATCTGGCCAGGAAGGAGCCCGGCAGGAGTAGAGATGGGCAGGTGGCAGCGCACAGGAGGGCTCCTGCTGCCACTATTGCCGTCTCTGCACCAGACCAGGAAGGACCCCAGCAGAGGCAGTGGATGGGCAGGGGACAGCAGTGGTGGGGGCTGCTGCTGCCACCACCTCCATACCAAGTCAGGACTCTGTGTTACCCTGTTTACTTGGGGTCCCGGGAGGGACACCTAAATAACCTTACAATTACACAAGATGGGGAAATTAGTCAAGAGCACTGGTTGGCACTAAGAGAGGCAGGGTAACGCAGCAGGATCTTGTAACCCAATGTTTACAGGGTCAGGCCAAGTCAAGAAGCAAACCATGTTGGAAATAATGAATGATCTTTATTAAATACAGGCACACAATGTAAGCAACACACGCACACAGATAGCTAAGGAAAACAAAAGGTGTGAGTATGATAGTGGGATTTTCAGAGGGATAGTTGATTCGGGTGATACGAAACCTGTTCCTGAAGCCTGGAAAGAAGATAGAGAGAGATGCTGGGGTTCGATGTATCTCAGCGCATGGAGCTGAGAGGAAGCTTGCCAAGCAAAGCGGCAGCAAGGCGGTCTGGAACTTGGGAGCAATTCGAGGATGGTCTCGGAATCAGGGGTTTTTATAGAGAGAAATGTAACTGCAGGCTATGCTGTACTTGGGGAAAACAATGTGTTTCGGGCGTGGGACAAAGCTTGGGAAAGGTAAAAATTTAGCATGATTGAGTTAGGTCCGAATTGACAAAGAGTTAGACAGTACGCAAATGCTCAGTGCTTGGCAGTTGAGTATTCAGCTTGCTAAGTTGCCTGCTTGGGGCAGGGAGTCCTTTGTAAACAGCATGCATAGATAATGAGGGTGTCTGCAGAGAGGTCTCCTAAAGTGGTGATCTGGCTATTTCCGGCCTGCCTGGGTGGAGAATGGAATGTCCAGCGATTAGTGGCCGAGCCTAGTTCTGTGCTTGTCCAGGGGCCTCACAAACACGTGGAGAGGGGTGGTGGAAGAGAGCCAAATTATTGGTATCAAAATGATATCTAGGGGTATCGCCAAGGAGGCCTAAACTGCAGTAACAGCTGGTAGGGGCAGGGGGATAGTGGCGGACCAGGCCTGACAGGAGGGTGGTGGGTTTCAGATTTTTTGCTCCCCCTGGCATTGCTGCCCAGGGCATGTGCCCCAGTTGCCCCACACTAGATATGCCTCTGAAGTGGAATCATATTGCTAAAATTGTCCGGTGTGAAAGGGGCTCAGATTATTGGCATGAATTCTAATATGACAAGTGTATTACATTACAACTTTTTTCTTTTTTACTTGAGGCCTTGAAAATGATTCTTCTTTTCATATTTGAAAAAGGAAATGTACTGAGGCCTAGTCAGAGTAACAGATTTGCAGCTTTAACTCTGTTGCTTCAGATATATCATTATTGGAAAAAGGTTTCTCATCAGTAAAGGAGTTCTTTGATACATCTCAAGTAGAAAAGTAAAAGACGTAGATTCTCTGTGTATACAAAACAAACATAATACATCAGTTACAAAAGTCAAAGTTAAGATTCTCAGTGACCATGGTCCAAAAAACTATACAATTACTCTTAGAAGCCCAAGGGCCTTTAGAGCTGTGTTTCTTGAATGTCAGCCTTCCACTACCAAAACTTGGGAAA
Source organism: Ctenosaura bakeri (assembly GCA_948474755.1). NCBI lineage: Eukaryota > Metazoa > Chordata > Lepidosauria > Squamata > Iguanidae > Ctenosaura > Ctenosaura bakeri. The sequence goes on along the minus strand of CAOLHI010000878.1, from coordinate 567,299 downwards.
AGTTATTTTTTGGACTCCCAGAATCCCTCAGACAGCATGACAAGAAAGTATACATAGCAAGATACTTGAATCTAAGGGGACTTCCTAGAACAATTCTGATATGGAATAATATTCTGATTGTTGAAATCTTACAAGGTATGCCCCAGACTAAAGTAGTTCTCTGGTCCAAGCCATCATGTTTGAGTTTATAGCAAGACTGACTAACTTCTATATGCCCAAGAGCCACGTTGTCTTCTAGCAAGTGATCCATGTGCTGGAAATATATCTTTCTGTACAACCTGTAACATGATTGATGGCACTGAAGTTAAGAAAAGCAGGTCTCTGGGGAGAAAATGTTTTGATGCTAATCGTTCCCAGCCTCATTCTGGACACAGCTTTCACTTTTGTACTCAATAAAGCATCTGTTTGCCACGTCAAACAGTGGCTCCATCTTTCTTTATCCAGTTGCCTGGAGAAGCACCATAATTGAAACTGGGGTCATCTCACAGTATCAAAAGAGCAGATAAGAGACATCAACACAATATGTATCCTTTTTATCAATATAATGTAAAAATAGGTTCTATACAGAAGCCAACACTTTTTAAATTAATTTTAAAATTCTCTCCAACATACACTGTGGTCCTCTATGTTTATTTTGCTTTATAGTGCAGGCCATCATGTACTATAGCATAACATCCAAATATGAATGTGTACAGATTAGAAATAGGTCATGTGCAACAGCAAAAGAGAAATATAATGTGGATGGGTGAAATACACCCAAACTTTCTACATGAGAAAATATATTCATTTCTTTTGAACAAAATTGGAACCCAGCTGTTCCCTACATTTAGATTACAATTTGTAAGGGCCAGTGAAATTCAAATCCAAATTCAAATATTCTTGTGTTCCTTCTCCCAGTAGATCTCTTCACTGGCTACCAGTTCAGGCCAGGGCCTCTTTCAAACTTTTGGTCCTGGTATTTAAGGCTTTGTGTTCTAATCTCCCTCAATAGCTTGCAGCTTGCAATAGCTTGCAGCTTGTATGGTATGTTCCATCTGAGAATTTAAGATCTACAGGCAAAGGATTATTGTTTGTTCCACCAACATGCAAAGTTCTGTCAAGGCTGTGAGCCTTTCAAGATCTCACTCCACATTTGTGGAACAGTCTTCTTTTGGATCTCTGGCTGGAGGAGGATCTCACCTATTTTTGTAAATAGTTGAAGACCTTCCTCTTTGATTCACCATCTTAAGCCATTGAGTTGTATTTAAAGTGCCAAGACTGGTAGTGAATGGTGGGGTGCTATGGATTTCATTCCGTGTATTGTTGTGGTGTTATGTTTTATTGTCTTTGTCTGTGATTGTGTATGTTGTTGTTCCACCCTTTGGTAATAATAATAATAGTAGTAGCAGTAGTAGCAGCAGCAGTAGTAGTAGTAGTAGTAGTAGTAGTAGTAGTAGTAGTAATAATAATAATAATAATAATAATAATAATAATAATAATAATAATAATATAAATTACCAGATCAGCTTTGCCCTCTCTTGTCATGCAAGATGATGTTATGTAATGCCATACAATGCCATGTAGTAGTGTTTTTGATGTTTGTTGTCATATAATGCCTTGTAATTCATATACTGTATGCTATGTTACTTGCTGCTTGATGCCATCTAATACTTGTATTGCTTTGCTTTGTACTGTGAGAGGAAGATGGGAAAGGGAATGGCCGGGGAAACTAGTGTGTTGGGAAAGACAGATATGACATGTCTACGGCTGGGCTGAGAATCTAGGTGCAGGCCAAGTCTCCAAGGTCAAATTCTTGGTGAGAGCCATGAGAACAAGGGGAGGGGAAATTAGCTTGGGAAACTGTTGTTACACTTGGCTGCCAAATAGAATCATTGTGCAGCCTAAATTTAAAATGTATTGCTATACAATGCTATAAATCCTCTGTTCCTGAAGTCCTGGCAGTTTTTGAAGTCTGTTCTGCTGTTTTTGGTTTTGGTTACTGAGTAAAGGCTTCTGAAAAAACTCAGGGTTCTTTTCTTGAACCAAGAGCTAGCTAGTACATGACATAAATTCAGAGTAATTTCTGAGTACAAGCTGCCACTAACTTATTTTGTTTCAGAGGATCAATATCTTTCCACATTTCTTGGTCAGTATTGAGAAAGAACCGCATGACACCACACACGTTGAAAATCCTCACAAACCTGGATACCTTCCAAAGGAGGCTAGGTTAGTTACCTCCCAGTCGTCCTTCTACTGACTCTTTAAGAAGGCTTTTGGCAACCTCATTGATTTCTGACTGAAGGTGCTATACTTTTTTCTGATATGCTTTTAAAACTGTTTTTAAGTTGTCCTTAATATGATAATGTGTTTAATTATGGTTGTTTGCTTTAACTTACTGTGGTTTGCTTGTAATTGTTTTTGTATGTTGTTGTATGATCCTTTGAGACCTGACTTTGAAAGAAGGGCCCTTATTTGAGTCTGCTTATGTTCTTCAGAAGAAGGCTTTCTCTCCATCTCACCACCATCCCAGGCTCGTCTGGTGAGGATACAGGAGGCTGAGTTTCTCTCCCTCTCTTTTCTCTTTTCATCAGTAGTCAAAGACCTTCCTATTTAAACAGGCCTTCTGCCTTTAACTGGTTAGGGTAGAAGGTGTGCAGTGGATATATGTGCTTTATATGTTTTGACTTGTGTTAAACTAATGCTTTAAAAGTACTGGTTTAACTGGATTGATTTAATGCTTTTTATATCACATATTCTTTTAGCGAAACCACTTTGAGTCTGACTGGGTCCAGAAAGGCATGATGTAAATCAAATAAATAAAATAAGTGCATGTTTATTTTAAATAAATAAACTTTTTCAAGATCTCAAGATACTTCATTGAAGAAGTCTCAGAGGAACAATTATAACCTCATTTGACACTTGACCCATCTGCCAGCATGAGGACCACCCTCCCCAAGCCCTTTTTATTAAAGAAAGATGGGGTTCCTCATGTTTATCCCGAACAAGGCCTTGAGGAAAGGTCAGAAAAGAGTGGGGCAACAAAAGCTGGCCATCCTAATCTGTACTGAAAGCAACCTCTTTCTTGATATGCTCTCTGGTGCTCTTTTTTTTTTGATATCTCAATTTTTATCTTGGATCCCTAGGTACAGCCTCTAGGAAGGCATAATTTTAAGCCACTTGGCATAAGTAGCAAAAAGAGTACATAACTCTTCTTTGCCCTTAGTGATCAAATACGGTATTGTCTTTTCTTATTGTTGAAATACATAATTTCTTCCGTCTCTAGAATGTTCTGTTCCATATTTAATCTCTGTAGTTTGTCCTTTAAAGAGTTTTATATTAAAGCTGGAAAACTTACTTCTTTGGATAGCAACTCCCCAAATCCCCACTAGCCATGCAAGTGGGAGATTCTTGGACTTCTAGTTCAAAAATAACTTTTGCAGGCATTGCTTCTCCACTGGCTCTGTTAGCTATGGCTGATAGGAACTCTAGTTCAAAAACACGTTCCCACACACTGTTTGAATGTAGCGTAATTGAGTTAATATTTTCCACAGTATGCATGTTCCTCTCATTATTATCTCTAAAAACAAGCCTGGCAGGTTGTACATGACGAAGCTGTCTAGTTACACTAAGTCAGTACTAGCAAGAATGAAATGCAAATGTGCAGCACAGGCAATGATGCTTTTAAGTCCCTGAAAAACCATTCTCTGTCTCTCCACAGTAAGATAAGCACTAGGTTAGAGCACACAGAAACTTCTGGGATTAAAACCTTTATCAGGAAGAGATTTCATTCTTCTTATGTTGACAGAAGAATACTTTTCCTTTCCATTGAATATTTAAGGAAAATAATTCATAAGGAAAGCAATCTTACAAAATTGCAGATCTGAATTCTTCCTAGGCTTTTTTTGGCCTATCCAAATATTTGCACATATTTCTTAAGTCTTGATCATGCAGTCTCTGCACGGACAACAGTCCTAGTAATCCATGTGCAGGGATTGTTGGATAAAATTAACAATATTCAGGTATCTCTACAGGGAAAACAGGGGTTGAATATCTGAGGGATCACAGAGTTTTTCAATGACCAAATCAATCCTCTTAATGAGCTATAATTTGAAAGCTGGTCTAACCCAAATCTGAAGGGAAAAAGAAACAGCCAAGCTCAGACCTGAAAGGGGAACATAGGTCATTTGGGACCAAATTAAATATTACATTAAATATATAGTGCACTTATTATTGGGGAGGCTATGTGCTAAATTCAGTTGTTGTTAGCCCACAACACAAACAAGACCCACCGAATCACTGGGATCTTGGTGAGTCAACACTTATATAAATTGCAGTGTGTTCTGCTTTGGAGTCCAGCATGGTGTGGTGGTTTCTGCGTTAGACTGTGATTCTGGGAGGCTGGGGTCTGAATCCCTGTTCAGCCACGGAAACCCATTGGATGACCTTAGGCAAGTCACACTCTCTCAGCCTCAGGGAAAGGCAATAAATCTTGCCAAGAAAACCTTGTGATAGAATCACATAAGTTTGAAATGTCTTGAAGGTACAGAACAAGAACAACACATTTCAGGAGTAGGAAAGCTTTGCCCTTCCAGACGCTTTGGGCTTCACCTCCCAAAGGTCCAAACCAGGCTGGGTTTATGGCTTAGGGTTTATAGGAGTTGTAGGCAAAAACATTTGGAAAGCAAGAGGCTGCTCACCCTTTCACATTGCATAATTATAGCCTGTATTCCACTCTAATTAGCATTCAGCCATGGCACTTAAGGTGGAATCATAGTGTTATGATTGTTTCATATGAAAGATCACTGGGATTTGTATTTTGATGAAGTGCTAGAGGTCTCTGTCTTTGAATTCTGAATATGCTTTGCTAAACTACAGATTGCAAGATTCTGTAAGATAGAACCAGGAATATAGCACAAAATAAGAATTGTGCCCTCCAGTGACATTGTTCTTCAATTCCTGAATGTCTAGCACTGCAGCGAGTGAAACAGTGGAAACTATTTACATCTAGAATTTTTATATTTGCTGTGTTTGCATTCTCATGGTAACTTTGCCAATCCCCTTTTTTGGGATGCCTGAACTGCTCAACTGAATTTCTATATGCTCAAGTGAAGTTTTGAATTTCTAGAATATTAGAAACTTTGCCTCCCCACTTCCTTCCCTCTTTTAGCCCATCAATTGCAACTTATTCTTACTTACAGTAGGTCTACTGAAATTAGTAGACTTTTTCGCAGTTAATTCAAATCCCACTTGATATCAGTGGGTATACTCATAGTACAATTAAGTCTGGATCCAACCAACTGTTAATAATAATAATAATAATAATAATAATAATAATAATAATAATAATAAAAAAATATTTATTTGTATCCCACCTTTCCACATGGATCGAAGCGGCAAACAACATGAAATACATTATACATTAAAAGACATTAAAAACATACCCGATCCTCCCCACCCACCAACCCACCTAAACCAACCCCTTAAAATACACAGCAATTAACAATCCATCAATTACTATTAGCAAAGCAGCAAGGCAATAGATGGGAGGCGATGGAAATGCTAGTCTGGGAGGGCCTGTCGGAAGAGATCAGTCTTGACTGCTCTTTTAAAGCTGTCAAGACTGGTAATATGCCGGGTCTCCTCCGGCAGGCCATTCCATAGCTTGGGAGCGATAGAAGAAAAGGTCCTCTGGGTAGAAAAGGTCCTCTGGAGCGATAGAAGATAAGGTCCTCTGTTAATATTTTTACTATATGCACGCGTGCACATGCGCGCGCGCACACACACGCAATCTGATATTTCTTATTCTCTTCTTATTCATTGCCCTTCCATCTTTCTCTTTTATTTTAAAAGATTTACAAGGAAAAATAAAGAAAAGATGGTGATGGCATATAAGTAACCCCTTCTGTATTGAGGCTGTTATGGGTCTAGGAGCACTGATTCAAAATAAAGTTGGTTACACTTAAGTTTTATTAAAATCCATGAGATAAGCAATCTGCGACTAACTTAGGTTCCATTGATTTCAACGGGACCAAAGAGAAACTCCCTTTCTTCAGCTTATGTTCCAATTTCATTTTTTTTTATTATAAATTTTCAAAAATATTCCAGACAGCTGCAGGTAGAAAGAGTTGGATGTAATTTTTTCATTCGTAAAATGAATGATACAAAGTTACTTCCATCCTGCTTTTATGATACAAACTTACTTCTCTATTCAGAAGTAAGTCCCATTGAATTCATTAGGGCTTATTTCCATGCTAGTGCCCATAGGATGGGAGCCCAATAACTACTGTTCAAAATAGACAGTTAGTGCAGAGAGGTAGATGTGGTCATTTTTCCTCATTGTTATAATTAGAAATTGATGATTTTTTTTTAAAAAAAATGCTCATCATGCAAGGAGAAAATTATTCCTAACCAAAAGTAAGCAGGTTTTGTTGTTGTTGGTAGAATCTATATGTCTTTATACATCTGTCTTTAAAATCCTTGAAGCCACATGAAATGAACCTCACATGGCAAAGCCTCTTAATATACACGAAAAACCAACCTTTTCAGATTAGCTGAAATTTAAAATTGTTCTGTACTATGTTTTAAAACAGCTATTGTCCACTGTCTAAACCGCTGACCTACAATATGGTCCTTATAGAAGTGGGATCATTTAGGCCAAGCCATCTTTAAAGGGTCCTTTACTGCATAATCCCATTAGTTAAAGACTTGACATCTCATTACTTTAAGTGTCTTCATGGTTTAACTCCTTTTACGTATTAAGCAAAATCCATTTGCCTGTTAAAGCAATAACTGAAAAGCAGTGGCTAAACTTAAAGAGAAAGAAATCTGTATAGCTGACGTTGTTTTACAGGGAAATATCATTTCAGTCAGGGTATACTGCATTCAAGGAAAGTTATTTTCACCCTAAATGAACCCTAATAAGTAAAACCACTAAAGGAATATGGAGGAAGGTGGTGTTTGTTTTCTTTCAACAAAAGCCAATTCTATAATCACTGCTGCTTTTGCTATTAATTTTTCATAGCTACATGGCTTTTTCTCTGAGGACCTCAACATCACAGCAATCAAGAAAGTAGTGTATAGCATAAACAAACCTATACAAACCTTTGCAGCATTTAGTAAAACTCCAAAGAGCAGGAACCCTTCCATGCTAGCCACTCTTATCTATGTTATGGACTGTCCTCCCCAAGGAGGCACACTTGGCTCTGTTCATTTTAAACCTTGGAATATAGGGCCCTCCCTGGCATTGGAGGACTGACTGAAGTACAATTTTAGGATGTTGTGGGAATGCTTAAGGTATTTTATAGCTGTACTGTGTGGTTTTGTTTTATAATACAAATTGCCTTGAGCCTGAAGCATTGGTCTGTAAGTAAATATCCCCTAGCACTTTTGAACTGGTCAGCACTCTGTTCTACTTCAGCTCTTTAGCACCACCTTCAGGTGGGAGGGAACACTGTCAAACATACCACACTTCCCACATCTCCCACTGTCTCTCTTCTTTTGTTAAGAAAGGAAGAGGAAAACTCTGAAGCTTTCATTCCAGGCCAGCTCTGTGATTATAGTGAGCTAAGGAAGCATGTAAACAGGAAGCCTGGTTACCCATGTTGAGCAAGAGCTGCCCCGGAACAGCAGGCAAGAGAGCTTTTCAAGGGTCCTTGTTTTCCCAGTCCCTGCACTACTGCTTACAGATCTTGTAGAATGAGAAGGCTCACCAATTATGATGCTGACCCTCCATTCCTTCCCTTGTTCCAAATGACATGAGGGGCCATGTACATGCGCCTACTGATTCTCCCCACGGTCTTCTCCCATGTTCTGGCTTTGTGGTGTGCCAGTATGCATACAAATACAGCATACACACAAACAGCTTTCATGCTGAGCCAGACAACCCTGATGCCAGATGGGATTGGGTCGATACAGATGGCCAGAATTTAAAGCTACCCTATACACAAAAATCAAACTTCTCCTCCATCACCATGTGCCCTGAAGTTTGTTTCTCTGCCTGAGATCATGAGAAGCAGAGAAATTCACTGACTTTTCAGCCACGGCTCCGAGCAATGGTAACCCTAATATAAATCCCCATCCGTACCTAGTAACTCATGCTTATGCTTTGAAATGCATTAATAATGCCTCAGTTGTTTTCCATATGGAATGTAGAATCTTTGGAACATAACAAGTTCAGGTAATCCACTCACAGTTATGCAGTTGATGGTGGAAGTCCTGTTTTGTCACAGAACAAATCTGTGGCAACTAACTGTTTCAAGCTTGCCTTGCTCAGAACCCTTTTTCTTGTTTTTTTCTAAAAAATAGAAAGCATACAATATCTTAAAACCTATAAAACACATATAGATAACCTGATTTTACAGTACTGGAGAGGGAAGAAGACTGCAATGTAGAATGATGCAGGAAAACAGCAGGTATGGTAAAACAAACAGGAAATCACCATAAATATATGCTGTGTCCAAATTTCTGTGATTAATATACAAATTAGTATATATACAAACTAGTAATTAGTGAGTATAGGTATGCAAAACTTGCTAACACTTAACGGTTGTTGTTGCTGTGTATCTTCAAGTCGTTTCCGATTTATGGTGACCCTAAGGCAAATCTATCATGGGATTTTCTGGAGTTGAGAGTGTGACACACCCGAGGGCCATTTCCGCACTAGGCTGTTATAGCGCTATGATTCCACTTTCAACCTCCTATGGAACCCCAGGATTCCATAGGAGGTTGAAAGTGGAATCATAGCGCTACAGCAGCTTAGTGCGGAAGTGACCTAAGTCACCCAGTGGAAACACTTTCTTTATGTACAAGAATACAAACACTGTTTACAGTGAGGTTGCTTTGAAAGATTATGTACTGAGAATAACTTTCTTTGTCTACTTCCAGTTCATGGTCTGGGCAGCCATACCCAAATCTAGGTCTAGAGCCCCTGGAGAGGTGAGATGCAGTGTTAATCTGGAGCATGAATTTCAGTGAGCATTGTGCTGTTGAGCATGTTGAAGCAGAAGGCCAAGATCCTAATTTTCATACCAGGTCTGGCCAAGGCAGAGACTTTATTTTGCCTGCCAATCACTGAAATCAGTGTTGCATAGTCTTCTTTCTATGCCAGAAGTGAGGCCTGGGGCTTAAGAGAGACATTCCTAGGCAGCTGGTCCTCAGGCCAAGTCTCCCTAAGCCTTTGACCATAAGGTCCTTGATTTAACTCGCAGAATCTTGGGAGTCTGCTGCTTCGGATGTTATGAAATCCTGCACAGATATCAAAAAGATATAACAGCATTAGCATGATTTTCTACACATAAATTACTTCCATTAAGAATTTCTTAATGGATAGGGAAGTGTAATTTTGAAGCAAACAATGGTATAAGAAAATTTCGGAACTTTACTGTTCTTTTGCTTTTTCCCTCGTTTCTTCTGCTTTACAGATAATGGGGGTGAAGCATCCGTGCTGTGAGAAATCCTTGGCAATATTGTGATCCAAGCTGATGACCTTCTACTGAATAAATTCCGTCATCTAGCCTTGTCACTTCACCCTCTGAAGTGCAAGTAGGATACATGCTTATACATCACCAGAAAAAGAGGAAGCCCATGAATAGAAAAGGGGATGAAAGGCGATAGATTTGCATAGAAGTTGCATGTGCTGATTTATGTGTTTATGCGGATTGAGAACAAATAACCAGTGATGTAGACCTGAGTCAATAGACTCGGACTCAAGTCTAGACTTAAGTCAGTTCAGTGACTCGACTTGGACTTGGCTTGGCAAAAATTACACGCTGACTCGACTCAACTTGGGACTTGCATATTTTTAGTGACTGACTTGCTGCACTTGGTTCAACAACATAACACATTCACTCAGGCCCTTTTTGCACACCAGTCTTGTTGCGAAATGGCCTTGGGAGCATTGCGCAATTGCGAGGACTGTTCCACATGACATCCTCACAATCACATGATGCTCCCGAGGCCATTAGGTGGTGATTACGCATTATATGATTTTCGGCGCATTGCCGAAAATGGTGCATGATCACATGTCCCTCCTGTGCCCCGCAGGCACTTACCTTGTGTGCAGAGGCTCCAGACACGTGGCCATTACACTTCCTCCCCCAGCACAGCCTGGGAAAGTACCTGGCTACACTGCAGAAGGAAGAGGCAGAGGGCTCATGCTTCCTTCTGGCCAGCATGGAGCTGGTGTGGACGGGAAGCGGAGGGGACGTGAGTGCCTCCCAGACGAGGCTTTTTGCGTGATCCCCATGCAACACCAGCGGCACCAGGTAAGGTGCGAAAAGGGCCTCAGAAAACTTACAACTTACTGGTCACATGACAATCTGTCTCAAGCCCAAAGTGTGAACACATTTCTCAGAGGGAACAGCAAATGAGTTAGGCAATGGGCTTGAGGTGGGGTTGTGGTCTGCTCAGCAGACTGTCCCTGCTATATATAGGAGGAACTTTCTAAAACTTTTCCTAAAACCAGAAGGCAAGACTTATTCCCAGAGTACAGGGTGTGTATCTCAGAGGGAAACAGAAAATGTGTTAGGCAATGGGCTGGAGGAGGAAAAATCCTTCCTTCTAAAGCTCTTGAAGCTTCAGTAATGGGGAATAAGAAGGATCCTATTGCCCACTTCTGAAAAAGCCTCCAGCTTTGCAAATAGGAAGTAAGAAGGATCCTATTCCCCACTTCCGAAGCTGCAGATGGCAAAATCACAAAAGTAGAGGGCTGACACTACTTAAATTGTTAAAACTGACTTTATTCAACTCTGTCCAGAAATTCTGGAATACAGGCTGGGGTATAAAGTTGGCTCCTAGACTTGAAGCTTGACTCAAGGCTTGACTTGAAAGTATCTTGCAAGGACTTGAGACTCAGCTTGACACTTGAAGATAGAGACATGAGACTTGACTTGAGATTTGGAGTAAAAGACTTAACTACATCACTGCAAATTACTACATTGTAACTAGGAAGACAGCAGAGTTGGGAAGTCTGTGAGCTGGGTGCCCAGTCAGTGTGTATTTAGGCATTAATTTTTGATGGAGAACTTCAAGGCTACTGCTCTCTTATTTTTTGCCTGAAGCTGGTCAATCAAGCCCAAAGTTAAAACTTTCAGTGGGTAGCCATATTCATCTGTTGCAGAAAAACCAAGAGAGCCCTATATCCATACCCCGCAACTGTCCCATTTCAGCAGGGACAGTCCTGATTAATCCTCTGTTGTCGCACTTTTTCAGTTGCTTTTAAAACGCGCCTCTCTCTCTCCTCTTCCCAACTTCCCCCTTGTCCTCAGCTTACTTCAATTTCTGCAAAGTGAATTTAAAGCACAAAAGTAGTGTGCACTCTGTTAACAAGCTGTGTGGAGAGAAGGCAAAATCATGTTCTGGTTTTCATCTGCGAAGGGGATGCTATTATCACCTTTACGAGTAAGCATTAGACTGAGGCCTAGAGTCTACTTCCTCACATGTTATCCTGGGTATTAAATGTTCTCTCACGGCATGGCATGGGTTCAAATAGTGGAAAGGAGAATAGTAAGGCAGCAGATTGAGGTAAAATGAGGAAATGGGAAGAAATACCATATTGGATAATTCAATTGACATTTAAATCTTTGCAAACAAGCAAACAGATAATTCATGATTGGCAATATTTAGTTATAACACGCATTTGTCTTACAGAATTAACACATGTCAAGGAACCACCATCCCTGTCCATCACAAAATGAATAGCCTCAGAGGTCCTGGTCTGTTCTAGTTCTCCCTTTATGATTCCTTTGTAGGAGAAATGCAACATTTAGATCTGGTCCCATCCTGTCCTGTTCAGGGAGATTGAATTGTATCCCCACAGGTTGCTGAAGGTTGTGCTTTCTAATGTCGACGTCATGCACAAATGCTTTGGCTCTGTTTGTGTCATTTTGTTAATCATTGAGGCATGGCCAGACCTTGGAAGGAATGAAGGAAAGTAATTGCTTGTTGTTAGTTACCTGCTCTTTTTTGTTGTTGTTGTTGTTGGTAGCAAATGTGGACTGATATTGATTTCAAATTTAATATAATCTGCATAATATAATGTGCGTAATATGTGAGATCAAAGTGTTAGTCTCTGACATTCATCTGTGTCCATTGCAGTCTGCTGGAAGAATCTAGCTTCCACATGCAGATTTCCTATGCTGGATTAGGGCAAATATGTTTGACACAATGGTCATTTCCACACTACTCTGTTATAGTGCTATTATTCCACTTTCAACCTTCCATGGAATTCTGGGGTTTATAGTTTACTGAGGCCAAAGAGCTATCTGGCTGAGAATTCTAAGCATCCCTCCCAAAACTGCAAACCTCAGGATTCAACAGAATGCTGAAAGAGCACTATAACAGTGTAGTGCCGAAATGACCTTAGTCTCTTCCTTTCCTTCTCTTTCTCCACTTCTTCCTCAAAAACCTTGATTGGTTAGATTCTCAGCATATATTAGACTTTCAGCATTTTAAAGTAGAGATGAAAAAAATTTGTTGCTGTTGTTGTTGCTGTGTGCTTTCAACTCATTTTTCACTTATGGTGACACCAAGGTGGACCTATCACAGAGTTTTCTTGGCAAGATTTGTTCGGAGGGGGTGTTGCCTTTGCCTTCCTATGAGGCTGAGAGAGTGTGATTTGTCCAATATTACCCAGTGAGTTCCCATGGCTGAGTGGGGATTCCAACCCTAGTCTCTAGTCATAGTCCAACACTCAAACCAGTCCACCATTATTCATTTTCTTGGCCAAAAAAGAAAAAAAAGTTTTTCAACACTCAAGAAACTTAGTTTGGACAGCTGTGAGAATTTTGTTCAGTTTTTGCCTGGTGGTTGCACATGCCAGAATGTTTCAGGAAAATATTCTCCACAAAAATACATACATTTTTTACAAGTCAATTGAAGCATTTTGTGCAAAAATAGTTTCCAGACAACTGAATGTGTTTCTATACAAGATTACTGTTTTTATACAATAAACACAATCCTGCACAACAAAAATCTTACACACACACAAAAGAAAAACTCCACAAAAAAGCAGTGTCACAAAGAAAATAGTTACATGGTTTTGCTCTACAAGATTACTGTTTTCTTCACAAGATTTTTGTTGCACAAGAGTGCTTTTTTTATGTGTGTCCAAAGCAACAATCTGCCACAAAAAACACATGGTGCTGGAAGCAGGGTTTCTTTTTGCATAAACCCCCACCATTCTCATGAAAAAATAAAAGTGAATTTCCACACAACAGAATTTCCCAAAACACAGATCTATGACTATTGGGTGAAAACTGCACAGAAATATATGTTTCCTTCACAGTGTAGAGAAAAATGTGGACTTATTTGTCATCACTTGTGGAGATGAAATAGTCAAGTATTAACATCACTATTTTAAAGTTGTAAATCCAATTAAACTCAATAAATACTTAGGATTGTCCTAGTAGTCTATCATCATTCTTGCCGTGTTACACCTCAAAGTAACCCTAAGAGAGGGCCCCTGAATTGGCATGACTTCCCCCATATTGGATATTGGTTAGCAAAGGTCAGTCACAGTTAAAACAGCCTTGACGTTGAATGAAACCTTAACACTATACTGTCTCCCTCTGCTGAATGGGAACGTAGACAACTTCCTTTAGGTTAAAAGACTGACTTATTGTTCCGAGTCACGTATCTCTAGGCCAGCGGTTCTCAACCTGTGGGTCGTGACCCCTTTGGGGGTCAAACGACCCTTTCACAGGGGTCGCCTAAGACCATCGGAAAATACGTATTTCTGATGGTCTTAGGCTCCATTCCCTCCTCAGTGGTGGTGCGTAAGTGCAAGCCACGCACTCGTGCTTGCGCACCACCACTCCTGCGCCTTTTCCGCACGTTACCTTATTGCAGAGGTGGGGGGTGCCGTTTGCACAAGCAGATTCTTGCGTGAGGTGCTCTCTTTGCTGCTCCTTCATCCTGCAGCTGGCTTCCTGGTTGTGCGACCGCCCCGCCTAGGCTGCGCTGGGGGAGGAAGGGGCGGGGCAGTTGCGTGACCAGGAAGCCAGCTATGGGACGAAGGAGCGGTGAAGAGAGCGCCTCGCGCAAGAACCTGCTTGCGCGAATGGCACCCCCCACTTCTGCGATAAGGTAACGTGCAGAAAAGGCCCAGGAGTGGTGGTGCACAAGCGCGAGCCACACGCTCGCATCCTCCTGCCCCCTTTGACGGGAGCGCGTGTGGCCACAGCGTCGCCACAGCAGGAGTGGTGGTGCTCAAGCACGAGCCACGTGGTCGCATCTTCCTGCCCCTTGTTCAGAAGGGACTGAAATCACTCCCCTTCTCCAGTACCGGGAGAACCTCCTGTCTGACGGGCCAGCTTGGGGGGGGGCGGCAGCGGCAGCACGGGGGGCAGGCCCCCTCCTCAACATGGCCCCTGCCCCACTCACCATGGAGGGGGGTGCTGTGGAAGGGCCGGGGGGCCACAAGGCTGCACTTTTCCGGGGGGCGAGCTGCGCCCGGCACAAAAGACAAAGGCACTGGGATTCCTCTCCCCCCAGCCAGGGTCGACACTCTGGAAACTTTTCCCATACTGCCCCCCCCCCAGGGGAAACAAGAGCAAAGCAGAAGCAGAGCCCGGGGGGTTCTCTGAGTTTTTTCCCGGGGATGACGCGCGGCTCCTCTTTCCCTCCCTGCCTGCCCCCCCCCGTTCCTGTCCAGCAAGGTGGCCTTTGCCGGGGGGGAGGCATTGTAAATAATAAATAAATAATTTTATGGTTGGGGATCACCACAACATGAGGAATTGTATTAAAGGGTCACGGCATTAGGAAGGTTGAGAACCACTGCTCTAGGCAGACAATAGGCTCGCTCCTGGACACTGTCACACCCCAAACTCTGTGCATAGCCAAACAAACAGCACCTATCAATTCGGAATTTTAAACCTATCAATCCCTGGACGTTCCCAGAAGAAACAATACTGAGGAGGGGTAGTGATATTTGCCTAACATCATATTCTGCAATCACCGCCCATTAATGCCACTTTGCTAGCTGATACCTGGCCTGAGGACAGAAATTGGCTATAAAAATCCTCACTTTTTGAGCCTCTTCAGAGTGCCTCCCAGACCGGACAAGGGCCGTTTCGCTGCTATCGAGGTGTCCCACTTAAGTCTCTCAGACACTGCTGAGCGCTAAATGCGACTCACGTCTCTTACCCTCCGTGAACCTCCGCTGCAGCCAGCCTTCCAGCCCTGGAATCCAGCCTCCCCTTGGTGCTTTACACCAAGCCTTCTCTGACCTTCTCACTCTCCAGGAAGCCTAGACAAAGGTTCGTATGCCCTCTCCCCCAACTGCCTCTTGTTTTTCCAACTTTATTTCTGTAGCCCTTGTGTGATTGTTTTATTATTTGCTAGCGTGTGTTGACCTTCGTTGTTAGTTTTAATAAAATTACTTTAAATTGTTTCTCTGACTCCTGCATGGTTCTGACTCTGTAGACATAGGGTTAAAGATCCCTCGCCCTGACCTCTCTCAAGCTCTGAGTTTCTCTGCTAATTCCTCCAGTTGGAAGTTTGTTTGGGTGTCCTCAAGATACCCCTAATTTTCAGGGTAACAGAGGTCATTATCATCACTATTATTTCCCTGCTTCAAAATATCTGCTGGTATTGGTTGTTAGAGTTAGGAACCTTTGCATTCCTGTATTCCAACTGTTGGTTGGGTTTATAGTGACTTCTTATTCATTAGTGTTACACACACACACACACACACACACTTTCTGCATGACTCTAAACCGCAGCCATTTTCTTTTTTTTTTCTTCCTCTATTAGACCATATACAGTAGACCCTTCACTTTCACGGGGGATAGGTGCAGAGAACCCCGCGAAAGTGAAATAATTGCAAATAACTCCCCCCCCAGTACTCCTCCTTCCCTGTACTCTGTTGCAGGCTGCTGCCCACTTGCCCATGCTGGCCATCGCCATCAGCGGGCAGGAGATGGGAAGGGGAGAAAAAAATCTTTCTTCCCTTTAACCCTCCCCCCCACTGCTGGGGCGATTGCGCTGGAGCTGTGGGTGGACAGATCTTTTCCTCTCCACTCGCCATCTCCTCTCCTCCTGCCACCACTAGGGTGATCACTCCAGGTGGGCAGATTGCGAGCGAGGAGGAAAAGAACTTTTCCTCCCCTCTCGCCATCCTTCCCCCCGCTGTTACTGGGGTGATTGCTCCAGGTGGGCAGATGGCAAGCAGAAAGGAAAAGATCTTTTGCTCGTTGCTCATCATCTCTCCACCCACCACCATAGGGGTGATTGCATCTGCAGTGGGGGGTGGGAGATGGCCACCAGGAGAAAAAGATCTGATCTCCCCTTCACTCCCCTGCTGGGACAATCATGCCCACAGCAGCTGGTAGAGATTGCGAGGAGGAGGAAGCCACCTTTCTTCCCCTTCATTCTCCCGCACCCCCCCCGCCAGGGAATGGGAGAGGGAGAATGGGGGGCAAAGCACCACAAAGAATCAAGATTGCGACAGTGAAACCTGCAAATGTGGAAGTAGAGCTGTAATTGATTACAAAAAATATATATTTTTAAGTAAAGTTTCACAAAGAAGACAAAGCTGCTTTTCTCTGCTGGACCTGTCTTTGCACAGTTTCCACTTTGCCATTTGATTACTCTGCTTGAGAGATCCGTGCCACTTGATTTCTCTGCACGAGAGATCCACTATTATCTTTCACATTTCCCAACAGGTTACAAGTCAAGGCACAAGCAGTGAACTAGACTTGCAAATAGATTGAAAACAGAGTCAGGGTCTTTTATTAAATGCAGAGTCTGAATTTCATTTTCAAACACAGAAATATTTTCTCATTTATTAGAGCTTGCAGTTTTTATTTGAATGATACATTCTGAACATCTGATGCCTAAGATATCACATTTTTAAAAAATATATTAAAACATAAATTGAATTTAGACAACAACACACAAAGGATTACAAAGGTATACAATAAACAAACTCAAACAACTAACCTGCTACTAACCTACCTAAACTATACTAAACTAAACTAAACTAAACTAAACTAACCTAAAAAGGGGCTATAAATAATATATAAAAGACTTCCAATTCATCAACTGTCGATTCGAAGATAACCTACAAAATATACTTCTTCTACTGTATATATCATTATCCGAATACCGCCTATTTGTAATAACTAGTAAGCTAGACTTCAAATGCTATAATTGACTTTTCCTCAAATGATCTCTTAAGTATATAGTCAGTTTACCCCATTCTTAAATTTAACAAAAGATCCTTTCTTAATTAAAATATTACAATATTTTTAAAATTTTTGTAGGTTTTGATCATTTTAAATATTTTCTAATGTTTTTGGTTGTTTAAATGTCTTATTAATGTTTTTAACTTTTTGGGAAGCTACCTTGAATCCCATTCTGGGAGAAAGGCAGTATATAAATATAATAAATAAATAAATGTTAATTTCTCAATTTCTGCCAAATCCAACATCTTCAACAGGCAGTGATCTTGCAAAGGAAGGAGTAGCCACACCTTTCCATTTCTGTGCATATAGCATTCTCACAGCCATAATCATATGTTGCAAAATTCTTATTAAACTGCTCATCTATCCAGTAAAAATCATCTACCCAGTAAAAAAAGTTCAGTTTCAGTTGAATCTTTATCTTTAAAGTATCTTTCATAAGTCTGTGTATCATCACTCAAAACTTCTTTGCTTTCCAGCAGTTCCACCTCATGTGGTAAAAAGTTTCTACTTTTAGTTCATATTTCTGATAAACATTTAAGGAGCCTTTATGCATTTTAGACAAACTTTTTGGTGAGAACTACTATTTATATCTCATTGTATAAGCATTCTCTCTAAGATAATAACTTATAGTATATTTTAAATCTTTTGACCACCTCTCTTCCCATTGTTCTATTTGGATATGATGACTCATATTCTGTGCCCATTTAATCATACAATCTTTTATTTGCTACTGTTTCAATTTTCAACGATAATCTATACATTTTAGCAAGCAAATGTTCCTCATCATTCCTCATTTTTCTTCAAACTGAGATTCAGACATTTCAGACTCATATAAATTCTTATCCATTTTAAACTGTTCATTCAATTGTCTGTATGAGAACCAATGTATATCATACCATTCTTGAATTAGTTTATCATTCAATTTCATTTTAAATCACCCACTTTCTGTCACTGACATATCTTATAAGTTAACCAGGTATCATTAAAAGTTATTTCTCTCTTAGAGAAAGGTTCATGTGGTGAAACCCATAACTGCATTTTAGAACACAGTCTCATCTTGTATTTGTTTGAACTCTTAGTAAGGCACATCTAACATGATTATTAAAATCAACATTAGCTTTAAGTTTATCATATCACAGAAAAGCATGCCAACCAAACCTCAGATCAAACCCTTCTAATTATAAAAGTCTGTCCATTTTTAAGGCAATCCAGTCTTTTAGCCAAACCAGAGATGATACAGAATAATCCAACATCAGATTTGGAAAATTGAGTCCTCCTCTGTCTTTTGCATCCTGCAAAATATTAAGTCTTACTTTCAGTTTATTTCCTTGCCAAACAAAGTTAGTTATGTCACTGTGTAATTGTTTAATTGGCAACTCATTGCTCAGAAAAGGAATTGTCTGGAATAAAAACAATATCTTTGGTAAACTATTCATTTTTATCATTGAAATCCTACCTATCAGGGAAAGTTCAACTTAGACCATCTTTGTAAATCTTGCTTAATCTAATAACAAACTTTAATATAATTGTTCTTTGAATTCTTTTTGTCAAAATGCACACCTAAATATTTCACTTTCTCAACAATCTGGAATCCTGTTTTATCCATCAAAAGCTTTTGATCTTCTTTTGTCATATTTTTAGTTAACATGATTGTCTTGTCTTTATTTATTTTTAAAAATGTGAACAGCCAAAATCGTTCAGTATCTTAAGTAATGTATCTGCAGATCTAATGGAACTTGGAAAAAAACAACACTAAATTGTTGGCAAATGCTCTTAGCTTAAAAATTTGTTTCTTTGTAGCCACACCTTTTATCTTTTCTTCTTGTCTGATAGCTCTGTTCAACATTTCTGAAGTCAATATAAACAGCAATGGTGAAAGTAAGCAATCTTGTTAAGTTTCCTTTTGTATATCACAATCTATAATTTCTTCACCATTAATCAAAATCTTGGCACTTTGAATAGAATATATTGCCTTAATCCATTGAATAAAAATAAGATCAAAATTCATCTTCTTTTATTCTCCGTGGAGCCATAAACACCCAGCATCATTTTTTTTTTGTCCATGGATTTGTATCTCAACTCCAACATAGCATCCCTTAACATCATCCAAATTTTTTTCTAGTTTATTTTAGAAGACTCACAGTTAGTTTGAAGAAGTGCAGATGCCATAATAAATTGTCCCAAAGCAGCTGGTGAGCTTCTTTAAGTGCCAAATAATTTAATCAGGGAGTTAAGAAAGTTGGCTGGACAACATTATGTCCATAAAGCAGATACCGCAATGCAGCAGGGTGTGATGTCAACCTGATCCACTTTGCACTTCCAGGGACTGTTTTCTGGGGTCCCCTGGGTGCCTAGATCAGGAATTCTGGATTACAAAGGTTGTTCTGAGTCTCCCATACCCCAGAGATAGTTTTTGCCAGTTTCTCAATGGCAAACTGGCATCAATTACGGCAACTACAGTGTCACCCTAGTGAAGCTTGCTAGGGAACACTGTCATACGACACTATTTCCAACCCAGAAATCCTATGATATCACACTGAATAACATCACCAGAGTCTTCCCTTGTGCCATTGTCAGGACCTCAGGTTTTGTCCTTGAAACCTCAGGACCTAGAACGCTCATGTTCTAGTAACCTTATGGTGCTCTGTTTGTCTGGCCAATTTTCTTTCTTTCTTTCTTTCTTTCTTTCTTTCTTTCTTTCTTTCTTTCTTTTCTGCACAAAACTTTAAATTTTATACTATGAGCAGAAAGTGAGATTGTCTTTATTCTGCAAAACTGTGGAACAGAACTGTGGCTAATTCAAACAGAAACATAGGTTAGGA
This sequence comes from Ctenosaura bakeri, assembly GCA_948474755.1. Lineage (NCBI taxonomy): Eukaryota > Metazoa > Chordata > Lepidosauria > Squamata > Iguanidae > Ctenosaura > Ctenosaura bakeri. The sequence continues at coordinate 547,315 of CAOLHI010000878.1, read as the reverse complement.
AACAAAGAAAGCAGGTGCCTCACAAGTTGCAACCAATTGCAGTATCAATTAATTCAGTTAAACTGATTAAATTAACAATAAAATAAGTGTAGTCAATAATTCCTGCTCCTGAAACGGTGGTAGAATGAGCACTATCCAAAGAGTGAGGGATTTTTAATTGCTTGGAAAGGCCTTTTCCACAAATTATTTTGTTGTTGCTGCTGCTGTTGCTGTTGCTTCATATAGTAACTGGTCTGATCTCTAAAGCATCCCCAAATATAGGCCTTTGTAAAACAAAACAAAACAGAAAAGGGGAGATTTTCTTCACAGTGGGTGGCTGAAGGCAGTTTCCAGTGAAAGACAGAAATAGCTCTGAAGTACTTCTCAGGTACCCGATGTGTGGGTTGCGTAGAGGGAAGGAAAAAAACAAACAAGCAAGCTTCAAGTCAGAAAGAAGGTTAACCTTTCTACTGTGAGGGGCAAATCAAGATGGGTCTATTTTGAATTGCATTCTGCAACGACAATCATGTTGAATGCCTAAGTACTGCTTTACAAAGAAGCTTCTGTATAGTGGATTTTCCCCCTTCACCAAATGGAATGTTTGAGGGTATGGAAAAATGATTCACTAAAGCTTACTGGGTATTTAAGGAGTGACACTTTTAGCTTCTGCTGTGTACCTCAGTGTAACTTCAACTGAATCTCTTTCAGCAAAGCAATTTCTTCTCAGACTGTTACATCTTCTTCTGATCTGCCAACCAGAAAGGGGGTTCAGAGATCTTTTGTCTCCAGCAGCTTAACCTAATCCCATTGATGTCGTGCAGTTTATCAGCTACCACCTCTGATCACCTGGATACGTGATCAAAGTTAGAGCCATCTCATTTTTAGCATGAGCAGGAACAAAAGCCAGCATCTAACAGCTTGTAGGTCCTTGCTGCACATGCACACAAAAGAATTCAGTGTTCTCAAAGCAGCCTCTGCAACCTTCCAGGTCTGACGCAGCTGTGCTAGCCCAGGCTTTTACTTCACATTTACTGTTTAGTTTTCAGTGTGTTGTTTTCTTCTAATTTTCTTTCTAAGTTATGAAAGGATGGCGGGTGAAGTGTGTTGATTTGGGAGTTGCAATCATGGCTTTAAGCAAGTTCCTAGATCTTAGCACAAAATACAGAAGAGAATTCACTTGCAAAGGTCTTTCATGTTATACCACCCACCACTATACGCACTAAAATGTTTAGCGACTTCTGTTTTCTCTCTGTATTTGTGACATCATTGCAGAAGATGGGTCTAAATATCCTATAAGGTACCAGATTCCATCTGATCTTGGAAGCTAAGTAGGGTCAGCCCTGGTTAGTACTTGGACAGAAGGCTGCCAATTAATACCAGGTGCTATAGGCTATATTTCGGAGGAAGGAATTGGCAAAACCACTTCTAACTATTTTGTGACCGCAGTTTCTAGCCCGGACTTCAGGGATATTAGATATCACTTTGATATCAATAATTTGGCCTTCTTTACCCATTTCTCTCCACGTGCTGCGAGGTCCCCCAGACAAACTCGCAGAGAGGCATGGCCGCTAATCGCTGTAATATTCCACACAATACAGGCAGGCCAGAAATAGCCATCCCGCTGCCGCTTCAGGAGACCTCAAAGGCAAAGACCCTATTATGTATGCATGTTGCTTACAAAGAACTCCCTGCCCCAAGCAGGCAGCTTGATTAGAGGAATCCTCATCTGTCAAGCACTCTGCGTTTGCATACTGTCTACTCTATTGTCAATTCAGACTTAACTCAATCATGCTAAATTCTTACCTTTTGGAGGCTTTGTCTCCAGCCCAAAACTCGTTGTTTTCCTCAAGTACAGACTAGCCTACGGTCACATTTTCCCCTATAAAAAACCCTGACTTTGAGAGCTTCTTCAGATCGCTCCTGACTTCCATCCTGCCTTGCTGCCACTTTGCTTGGCGAGCCTTCCCCTCAGTCCCACGTACTGAGAACTCCATACCTCCGAACTTCTGCTACAGACTACCTGGGCTTCAGGACAGGTGTAGTATTACCCAAACCAACGACTCCTCTTAAAAATCCCTCTATCCCACTCCAACCTTTATTTCTATAGTTCTCTGTGTGAGTGTGTTGCATACACTGTTTTCTTGTATTTTAATAAAAACCACAATTATTATTATTTCACTTCTGTTTGCTCGGCCTGACCCCCTAGACACTGGGTAAAAGATCTCGCTCCGTTGCCCTGCCTATCGTATTGCTAGCTTGTGCTCTTTGAGTAATTTCCCCAATTTATATAATTTGGAGCGCACTTAGGTGTCCCTCACGGGACCCCCAGAAATCAGGGTAGCAATTCGTTGCCTAAGAAAACTCTATGAAATTCTAGGATTCACCATAAGTTGACAGGCAACTTGAAGCATATGCATGCACACACACAACTTTGCAGAAATCTAGAAACTTGTGGACCTCTTAGCTGAGATACTTAGTATGGCTTGGCAGATACTGAAATACACTTTTAAAAAAATACTCATTTTCATATACTGAAAAACTAGGCCTCTACATTCCAGTGTCCATTTCAATAAGTGTGGTATTAGACAGGGATTACAAGTTAACTCTGAACAAGTACAAGCCAAACCACTTTTCCTACCCAGCTGCATTCCTGTCACCATCATCATCACCATTCGCTCAGTGTATACAACATTAAGGTATGTTATGTTAGGACAAATACCCAGACCATATAGAATATGTAGATTTAGGATAGGAATTATGCAGACTTCCAGGTGTTGTTGAACTGCTAGTCTCATTACTGCTAGCCAACACAATCAATGAGGAAGAATGCTGGAGTCATAGGTTAACCACATCTGAAAGAACACAGTTTGCCCATCACCTATATAAAAGTATTCAGTTTAAAAAAAAAAACATTATTCCAGAACAATTCATTTTAAAAATAAGGTTTTAAGACTTGGATGGAGAACAATTCTATGCTAAAGCATCCATTAGAAAAAAAACAATGATTTTATCCCATTTTAAAGTTGCAGGGGTCACTTGGTGGGAAGGTTGTGGCTCAGGGTGGTTGGCGTGGCTGTGGCTGGCCCAGCCATGCTGGGCAATGTGTCTCCTTCCCAGGAAGCTGTGTGATTTGTATGGCTTCTTGGTGTGAGAAGTAAAATATATTTTAGTTTCTGCAATATTATTAATAGTATTAGTAACATATTATTAGCTTATAGCTTATAACACATTTTTAAATATATTTATACACACATATCCTTTGGAATAGTAGTGTTGAAAAACAAAGAAGTCTAAGAAGCATAATTTTAGAACTGGCAGCTGAAGAAGGCCTTGGAGCAAAGAGAACCAGACACATAGATAAGGATTCAACAGTGGGATGTATGTACTTTCTTTGGAGGCACCTGCTTATGCAGACTGAAGGTCAGCAAAAGCTGAAAGGGGTAATAAAGCTGATAAAAGAAAAACAGGACAAGAATTTGGCATTGTTTAGCAAAATGGGAGGTTAGAATCTGTTTGATGGGCATTTTGAAATTACAAATGAGGATTAAGGCACCACGAGGGAAAAGCATGGTTATACTGTAAATATGGTGAAGGGGGCATGTAACTTCTTAGGTGATTCTGATAGGGTTGTAACTTTTGGATCCTGTCCAAGGGGAGGGAAGCTGGAGTAGGGGATAAAATGTGTGTTGTTTTGTGGGAGGGTGTCCTTCTCTCTAGAGAGCACCCGTGTCTGCAGAAACGTATTTTTTTTAAATAAATGCTTGATGCTTCAGCCGATCCTGTGTTAAATTGTTTTATGAGTGTTATCAGCTATTTCCCTCATTGGGAAGGAGGTGCCTTGATTTGAGTGCATTGGCTGGGGGAGCTGGGCCCAACCAGAGTTGCCTAGATAGGCAGTCTTCCCTCTGGTCAGGTGCCTGGGTTTAAATTAACCTTCAATCCCAGACACTGCTTCTTCAATCATCAAGGGAGCAACATCAGGGGAGCAGCAAGAGCAGTGTACAAGGAGAATGCAAGCAGCAGGAGCAGTGATAGCAGTGGTTGAAGGAACTGGCAAGTTAAAAAGTGCCAGAGGAAGCATCGCTGACGCTAGCAAGGAAAGAGGCAACAACAGAGAGGTGGCAGAGAAGAGGTGGATGGTTAAACAAGCTGATCACTGGTTCAACAGCCCTTTTGAAAGCTACTGAGCTGTGTCTCTGGGGAGGGTGTGAAGGTGCTGAGTGTGTGTTGAGGGGGTGTTGTCCCTCATGTGTGGGCTCAGTTTTGCCATCCATTAGCAATTAACTGGCCAGCTCCACTTGTTGGGGCAATTGTCTCCACACCTTCTCTGCACACTCTTGGGGGCTGTCATCCCATGATCTGCCCAGTAGGCACACTTCATTGGGGCTGCCTATTTCCCAGCTTACCAGATACAACTGGTTGGGTGCTGTGGTGGTTCTTCCTCCCTCTTTTTTCTGGGCTTTAGCTGCTACAGGCTTATCTCATTTGGATCATTCTGGCATCACCCTCTCCACAATTTTCTTGTTACCTATAGAGCAGGCAGCTGTCTGCTGGTACACTTGGTATGATTTTCTCATTATTTTAGGTATCATGTAGGGATGGGACGAATCCAAAATTTTCCAAATCTGGCTCCGGATCCGAATCCTTGGAAGGTTCTGGGAATGTACAAATCTCACGAATCTCAAATCTTTTGAATCCTTTTCTTTAGAAAAAGGGTTTAAAAAGCAAGGGAAAGAAGGATAATCTTGAGCAGACACACTCTCTCAGCCTCAGCAAAAGCCTAGGCAAAGGCAAACCTCCCTCTGAAGAAACTGGGCTGGACAATTGTCATAGTTTTGCCTCAGGATCTCCCCAGATTGAAAATGACATGAAGGCCCTTTGTACACAGGCAGGAAAATGTGGATTATTAATCCCACATTTTCCTGCCTGTGTAAACAGGGCCACATACTACAGTACAGAGGTAATCCAGGTCAAGACTGGATTTTCTTTGTATAGCTCCTTATGGCATTCTGGGATTTGTAGTTTGATGATGCACCAGCACACTTCGGCAGAGAAGGCTGTGACACCTTGTAAAACTACAAACCCCAGAATTGTGTATGAAAGAGCTTTGCAAGGGAGCAATGCAAAGGAATCTTTCAGATGTCCTTGAAATCTCAAGAAGACTGTACTTTCCAGCCAATAAGGCTTTTGGCGGGCTTCAGAGGCGCCAATTTTTAAAAACAATTTTTCCTTTCTGCTACATGTGGCTCATGAGAAACCATGAGAGACATTTCACTTCTCATCCTATTCTAGCTATAGGTTTACAACCAGGCAGTGACCTTGTGGGAGGAAGTACACTGGCCTACATGTGGCAATGACTAGATGAGATTGTGTGACTTTGCCCTCTGCCCTGCTACTTCTGATAGCGTCAGACCCACTGACCCCAGCATTTATACACGCCATTGATTTTCAGCACAGAAAATAGCACTGAACTTAAATATTAAATGTTCAATTTAAATATATTAGAATACAACCCCAGATGTAATTTCTGAAATTGTTAGCAAAGGCCATTATTACTGTAAGGGAAAAACTCACCTACTTACTATCTCCTCTTGTGTGTTTTGGTCTCCCAGTTTTTCAGGCATCCCGGTCTCCCAGGTTTTCAGATATCCCAGTTTCCAACAAACTATTTGGTTGGTGGATTCAAAAGATTCAGTTTGCCTATTTCAGCACAGGAATTTGGACTCGTGAATCCCAAATCTTTGCCAAGGATTCTTGCTGAGGATTCGCTGATTTGGTTGGCCCATCCCTAGTATCATGCTTCCCCCCAAAGTTCAGAAGCCTTCTCAGGATACACGTCCAAGGATAAGAGAATGTGCTGGAAGAACAAGAAAGTCCCGGTCTGAGCTCACCCTGGGCAGTGGTCTCAAGAAGGTATCCATAACAGCAGTGTTGCCCTTGCATCGTTGGCTCCAGTGGACCCAGGCAGCATGGTAATGTTGGACAATCTTTCTCAGACCATTGAGAGGTAGTTGAGAAGGTGGAGCAGCTAGAATCAAGGGCAGCAGTAGTGGTCTCTGCACCTCAGAACACAGATGGGAGCAGCAGAGAGCTGGGGCAGGAGTGGCCGTTGGGGGCCACATCACATTGGAGGCATAGGCAGCACTCACCTTCAGGCAGCAGCAGTACTAGCTCCTCAGAATCTGACAGGGAATGTTCACAGGAGGACAGGAAAAATAGGAGTGGTGTGTAAGGAAGAACCAAGAGGCAGAAGTATTCCGAAGCCTCAGACAGCAAGAGAACATCAAGTGAGTTGGCAGACAGAAGGAAAAACAGGAAAGACTACTGGACGGCTGCAGTGCATGTCCCCAGGCTGCCTGAGTGGGCCATTAAGAAAGGATAAAAAGGGGGTCAGAGACATGGGGGGGTAGTTTGACCTGGGTGGTAGATGCAGAGGAAGGGTCAGGTACTCTGCCAGCTACATTTGGGCACCCATCTGACATCCAACTGGACAGAAGGACCAGGAGAATAATAGTGAATGGATATTATGATAGTATTTTTTCTGTCCTTAAACCCAATATGTCTGATAAGAAGAGTAGGAAGGAGGGCAAAGGTGTAGTGGTTGAACAAACGTTCAACAACTGGCTAGCAGACTATGCCGTGTTTATGGGACTGGTGCAGGCAGCTTACTCTGATCGAGGTTGGCACCTGTCCAACCATTTAGGCAATGTCCTTAAGGCATGGGCCCTGCTGGGAGATTCTGCCTCCCTCAAATACAGTATTGCATTTAGGAAGAGGGCCTCTCAGAGTGACTAGGCATGATGGGATCTCATTAACGACAAGTTGTGCTTAGTTCCCATAAGCTTCCACATTAAAGGAAAAAGGGGTGCCTCCAAACATTTTTGTTGGACTGGGAAAAAAAGATTCTAGGAAGTGGGTGCAACAGGAGTTCAATCAAGGGAAGTGTCAAAGAACTCAGCATGTAACTGCAAGAATTGCCTAGGAGCTCTGCCCAGGATCTCATGCCTTGACTGAACAATGGCCAGTAGCATTTTTGTGCAGGATGCTCCTTGGCAGTTTTTAATGTCAAAAGGGACGAGGGGGACACCTCTGGGGCTGGTGCCAGGGCCATGGGAAACAAATAAGGACATTTTACCTGTGCATGAAGAAGGAGCATTTCCCCCTGTGCCAGTTCAGGTTTAAGCCTTGCTCCTTCTCCTAAGGCTGTATCTCAACAAACAAGCAGGTGGTTTTATTAGAAAGGGTTTTGTTAAGGGATTTAGGATGCCTGTTCAGCAACCTCAGGTGCATTCAAGTCAGGAAACCTCAAATCTGTTAGGGATCTTCTAGAGATGGTGGCACTGAAGATTGACAAGGAAGCTAGGGCTGAGAGGATTGCAGGTCCATTTTCTGAACTACTCATGAGTAACCTCAGGGTCTCCCCTTTGGGAGTGGCTCTGAAGAAGGCACCAGGTGAATTCAGGCTTATTCACCATCTTTTGTAACCAAGAAGGGTGCCGGTATGTTATGCTTCTTTTGACCAGGCACTCCGCCTGGTGTGGGTGTGTGGGCCTAGCGCTCTTATGGCAAAATGTGATATACAGTTGGCCTTTTGCCTGCTTCTTGGGATTCAAGTTTCAAGGACAGTGGTACTACAATAAGGCCATGCCCATGGGATGCGTAGTCAGCTCAAAAGCTGACTTTTGACTCAAAAGCTGACATTGAGTACTTTCCTGGAATGGGCAGTTAAATCTTGAGCTGGGTCACCATTTGTGACTCATTACCTTGGTAATTTCTTAATGATGGGCAGAGCAGGGGAAGATGAGTGCACTAGGTTGTTGAATGTTTTTCAGGATTTAGCTGAGGAGATGGGTATCCTGATAGCATCTGAGGAGATAAAAGGCCCATCCAACTCTCTGGTGTACTGAGGTATTCTGCTGGATTCAGTGCGGGATGTACCTTGTTTTCCCAGGGACAAACTAGAAGGACTGAGGGAGCAGCAGCTTGGGATTATGCTGAGGCATGAGAAGGCAACACTCAAGGAGGTACCAGTTTTTTTATTATTATTATTATTGAATAATAAAAGAACAACTAGATAAAAATACACAGAATAATAATACTTAAAACAAAATTATGCGAAAGAAAACAGACTATAAAATAACCTACACCACAATAAACTAACAAAAAAGAAAGCAAAACTACAAATATCAAACTAGACTACAAAGCAATACAAAACTACATACAAAACTAAAAAGCAATACAATAGAAAAGAGTGGTTCCCACCCCCGCTGCAAACAGTGAGTAGTAATCCAACAGTAACAACTAAACATTAAATCATTGCCTAAATTTAAGGTATATACTTTTTGCCTATTATTTAGCTTCATAATAAACCTAAACTTACACTACATGATAATAATTAATAAATCTAAGTACATTATTAACAATAATTCTAACATAATGATTAAAAATCATATTTAAAAACTTAATAATTACTTAACAATTAATCATTGGTAGCTTATTCTTATTCTATTCTATATTAGAAATTAGCAGTTATTGAAATAATAGTTTTCTATATAGTATTTCCTCTTTTTATAAAAGCAACAATGAAAGTAAAATTATTTTCCAACTACCCTTCTTGTGATAGTAAGAAATAACAAATCTGAAATTAACAATAAGAAATAAAAGAAAAACCTATCTTTCCTTTCAAATATTCTCAGTCCCTTCATAACTTTTATTTCTAATGACTCATAAGCATGAACCATTTTCACAAACCATAAATCATGACTCATTTTCATCATCAGACACTTTCTTCATCTTTTACTTCTTTCTATATTTTATTTTCCCAAAAACCAAAGTCATATATAAATAATCATTAACCATTTACCTAAAATATCAATCATAAGCCATTTTCATCAACAGACACTTACTTCCTCCTTGTATAAGTAATCCTAAAAATCCTACTTCCTCCATGTATAAGTATTACTAAATGGCCTTTTATCAAAGCAACCATGAATAATTTATGTTTTTTGTCCGTATACATAAACATTAATTCTTCCAGTCTGATCCAGCTAAAAAGAATATTTTTCCTGGGAAGTCTGTCCGCCAATAAGTCCATCAATGAGTTATTCTCCTTTTTTCTAGAGAAAACTTCCTGTAAGTTTACAGGGCACTTTTCATAAATTCTCCAAAATGATGTCAAGGCACCATAATTTTGGGCATCCGACTTCTGGGTTACTTGTAGAGTTGTGACATCCTTTGTGTTTTTCATCTTTCCAAAATCAGCTATATTAACTCTGTCCATCACTTTCTGTGTATTTATCTTACTTTCAAGCATTTCCAAGTCAGAAGTCATCTGTTGTAGCAATAGTATTGCATCTTCTTTTTGCTCCAGTTACCAGCATATCATTTCAACATCTGTTGTGATCGAAAATCCTCGTCTACATCAAGTCTATCTTTTAGCTCTTGTGACAATTGTGACAGCTACTCTGAGAGCACTTCAAACTTTTTCTCAGTTAGTGAGTTAGCTTGTTTAAATTCATCCAAGAAATGCAAAAAGTATTCAGGTGTATCTTCAGACCTTTCTAAGTCCTTTTTAATTTGAATGTCTCAATCCACAATTGAAGTCATGATAGTTTCTATTCAACGTTTCCTGTAGTTCTTAGACTGTATTCTCAAAACACCAGATAACAGGAGATCTCATTGTAAACTTCCCCATAGATGTTAAACTTAGAACAGCACTATACAGAAATCCAATGGGGAAAGTAACACTAAAAGTTCCAACTTCATATTGTCCAAAATTATTGTCTCATTTGTAAAAACAAAATCTTATTCAATATTCAGCTCAGTGGAAGGAGCAGTCATTTGTTAACCAAAAAACACAAACACACCAAGACCAAAAGTAAGCTGTCAGTCCTTTAGAAGTTCAAAAGAGAAAAAATTCAAAATGTACATCCACATTTAAACTTATAAAAAATAAAAAAAATAAAATAGTTAAGTCCCAAAACAACAGTAACAACCAAGGCTGAAAAAAAGAGGAAGGACTGACTATTTAAATTTAATCATAATGTGGTTCCAATGTCAATCCAAAAAGCGGTACTGTAAATAGTATGCAGGAAGGCTTCAAAGCAAATAGACAAAGGCCCTTTCCGCACCTTACTTTTTCACGGGGGTGGGGGGGTCGCGCAAGCAGCCTCTTGCGCAAGGCGCTCACTTCACTTCGGCTTCCTCACCGCAGCTGGCTTGCCGCTCGCGCGAACGCCCCGCCCCTTCCTACTGCAGCACAACCTGGGAATTGCAGACTAGCACTGAGGCAGGAAGCGTGACCAGCCTGGCTCCTGACACACCGCACACCAGGTAAGTGCGCATGGGCCCCAGGAGCATTGCGCGACTGTGCACCATTTTCAGCTTTAAGCCGAAAATGAAAAGGTGTGCGCGCGGTCCGCTTTAGGCTCTTGAGTGTCACATAAATGGGAGTGCGTCGTATGGACCGCTCCTCCCATTTACTTGACGCTCAAGGGGCCCTTTCGCTTTAGAAACGGCGTGCGAAAAGGGCCAGAGATTCAAAGTGTCTCATTCAAAGGGCTTCTTGTCTTCTATAGGCAAAAGCAGAAGAATTGAAATTGCATAATTCACAAGAGGTCTGGACACAAAGAATGTAGTGTCCATATGGGGGGTGAAGTCCTCAAACCTGAACTGCACTGACGCACACAGTTCTCTCAGAGCCTTGGGACCTGCTGTGGCTGGATTGTTCCCAGGTGGACACATTGCTGGTCTCAGTCCTGGCTCAATGAAGTCTTTGGACTCCCCATGAGTTGGGGAGTCAACTTGATTGACAGGGGGAGCCCCCACATCAGGCAGGATGCTTTTGGGGACCGTGATCTAGTGCAGCTTGTTAGATCATGTCTGCCATTGACAGCTGCTGGAACCAAGAAGGTTCAAGTTTTGTGGAGGCACCTTAATTTTGCTTGTAAGGTGGTGTCTCCTGGAAGGCTTTTTGTGTCAGGTTGGCCTCCATTACTGCTGGGCTTAGGGACTAACATAATTGCATTCGGCTTACAAAAGGGGTCAAGGAGGACTTGAAGGTTTGGGACAATTTTCTTGATGGTTACAACAGTGAATCTATGTGACAGGACAGGTGGGAATCTGGTGCTGGGTTGCAGGTTCATTCTGATGCAGCAGGTGGTATAGGTTTTGGGGTATACTTTTGTGGGCACTGGTGTGCTCAGCAGTGGCCATATGATTGTTCACAAAGGGATATAGTTTAGGAACTCACTTTCTTAGAGCCATTTCCAATTGTAGCAGCAGTTTCCACATGAACTGATCATTTTAGCAATAAGAGAGTATGGTTTTGGCATGACAACCAGGTGGTGATCAGCATTATAAACATGCAATCTTCACTTTGGGAGGGTCATAATGTTGGTAAGGAAACTGGTACTGGTTCGTTTGTCTACTAAAATCACATTTTCAGCCCATTGTGTTCCAGGCCTAGATAACAGAATCACAGACTCTTTATCTCGTTTTCAGGATGGCAGGTTTCAAACTCTGGCACCAGAGGTGGACCAGCAGCCAGAGGCCTTCCTGGATGACCTGTGGCAGCCTGGGAGATCAGCATAATACAGAGAGTGCTGCACTCTGTGACCTCCGCAACTTTTAGGCAGTGGGCAAGTTTCAGGCTTTTTGCGGGAGGGAAGGGTATCAGATAGCAGGGCCAACTTCCAAGAGGCAGGTCTTGCATTTTTAACTTCACCTTAAGGACTAAGACATGGCATGTAGGTCCATGACCATTGGACTGACTGGCATCTCTTTTTTTTTTAGCAAAGTGCAGGGGTTTGGGGACCCATGTGACTCTTTCCTGGTAAGGGGGGCAGTAGTGGGGTGGAGACAATTGGGTCCTAAGGGGACGATATGAGGAGGCCTATTTCTATCCAGCTATTTATGGTGTTGGTCTGGAACCTCCCAGCTTTTTCAGATTATGAAACAGCATTTTTAGAGCTGATTTTACCACACCATTTTGGAGGGCCCTTATACTTGGTGAGCTTGTAACTAGTTCCAAGTTGGACCAGTCAAACAGGGCATTACTGGTCAGTGACATCTCATTTGTTAGCATCTGCATTAGGTGTTTGAAGTGTGACCAGGTAGGCAAGGGTGCCATGATTAGGATACACAGCTTTGATGGCAATGACCCATGCTCTATCAGGCTGTGTGGAAGTTTTTGCACTGACAGCCTCCCAGGGCAGAGCTGCAGTTTGTACACAGGGACCACTCCCCACTCACCAGGTTCCAGTTTGTGGCTGTTCTCCAGATTGGGACTCTCTCAGTTGCCAAGCTCAAGAGCCATTTATTTAGGATCAGAGCAGCTATGGAGGCGGCAGGGTGTGGGCTTCCAGTGGGGGCCATCAAGAGGACTGGTAGGTGGAAATACTGGGTGCATTTGCCCTGGGTTAAGGTTGGACATTGGTTAATATGCTTGTTGTTCCCAGTATATCCAGCTGTTAGTGGGATTCCCAACCATAGGAAGAGCTTGGATATGCTGGAGTCGGTGGTGGAGTGTTGGAAATGTCTCTGGGCACAAATGAGGACAGCAAGTTGAACTGGCTGTATACAGTGGTGGAAGCTCAAGTGTCATTATGGTGAAAGGATTTGGACCTGGAATGGCCCTGCTGTGGAAGCCTGGAAGATCCTACTCTTATGGACTTTGGGGCCTAGAAGTCTGTTATCCCTTGTTGGCTGCAGCTCCTTTGGGTTGGCAGAAGGTGAGTCATGGGCTCCCAACCCACCTTTTGTGGTAGTAGCATGGGTCCTAGATCCAGAGTTGTGATTGAAAGTGTATCCCAGGCATTGGCATGGTATGGGGGGGATCCTCTTTGGGGACTCAGACATGTGGAACAGAAGCAGTCATGCACAGCACCAGTGAGGCATGATTCTCCTGCACTCCCTGATGACAGGAGAGGCCACCAGGGGAGTTCCCCCTGGGGGGCTCTTTCCTGTCATCCCAAAAGTTCTGATGGTGGGCTTGAAGCTCCAGCTCATTTATCATGCCCAAAAATGACCCCCACTATCTCCCCTCCCTAACACACAATGAAGAAAGCACATGTACAAGAATAAAGCAACCTGTGTGAGCCGGATTTAATCAGGTTAAGAGGCAGGGAAAACTAATCTTTCTGGGTGCTACAGATACAAGAGATTTATACACATTAAAGATATGCCCCTGTAGCTACCTTTTGGGTGAAATTATTTTGAAATAATAATACTAAAAAAAAATCTCCTATAGTTGCCCAGTCCTTTCCTTTTTGAAAGTGAAATGTGTATACAAATTTTGAAAGTGAAATGTGTACCCTTATCACTGTAGAAATCTGCTACTTTTTGTTCAACTTTATTTTGGAGCTGTATGGGCTTGAAGTCATTGGACTTATTTAAACACCCACTGGGAAGGCCTGATTTGCTCAGCTTTCCATCTAGTAGCAGAGTTTGGGTAATGGGCTTTGATGAGATCCTGGAAAGAAACAAATGAGAATGTACAGCATCCTAGTTTAGCTATACATATACATAGCTGGGAAGTAATGAAAACTTTCCAATGGAATGAACTGTAAAGAGATTATTGCTGTCTACGGTTTCTGAAAATGAGCTGTTATGATTTAAGGTCCTAAGGATGTTTTATTTTGATTATTTCTTTTCCAAGCCACTGCCACCTTATGGTGACAGAAAGGTTTTTCACTGAAAAAAAAGTGTGTTGCTAATGGTTATTTAATGAATTGGCCATGTTTGGATTAGAAACCCTGTTTTGTAGATGAGTAATCTACATGGTTTTCAGACTTGTGCCTCTTCTACATCAACGACCTGGTTTTACAGCTGGTTTTTAAGAGCCTGCTGCCACATATTTGCAGAAGCCAAGCAAGTGGAGTGAAAGGTAGGACTGTAATCTTCTCTATCTTCAGCATGCAGTTTGTCAGGATTTGGGTTCTAGAGGCAAGGAGTCCATCAAGAGGAAATGGACACCCCAATAGCAACTCATTCCTTGCCTGAGCAATCTGCAGATCCAACTAAAAAGCCTGACAAGAGTTAGCAATGAGAAAGGATCAGGTGTGGTCCTAGTGACCACCTGTCAGTAACCAGAACTTGGAACATCAGGTTTGAAAATTAATTTGATAATGTTAAAAATTAGAAATTGGGAAATTAATTCATCACCACCCAACCCAATAACTGAAATTGTTTAATTCACTGAGTTATCATTGGTTAACTCATTACTTAGCAGACTGGTATCCAGAAGGTATCATGAGAAATACTGTAAATGGTATGAAGGTTGTCACCATTAACCTTATTGTTATTGGAACCTTTAAGAAGGAGTTACACTAAAGCTTCCTTAAGGATTAATATGTGAATTTCAGCTAGAGGATGCTGAAGCTGTGCAGTAGTAAGTGGCTGGCTACAAAGATTGTTCAGTGAATCAAAGGAGGAGAATGCAGAACTGGAAATGTTTTGGGTGCAACAATTTTCTGTGCAACTAAGTGGCTGCATTGTCTCTGCTTTCCCCCTCCCTATCAAGAAGAGTGATCTGCAATGATCAGTGGTAGAGCACATGTTTTGCTCATTGATCTCAAGAAGGCTCACTTCTGAATATATCTGAATAGATGAGTATTCATTTTCATCTTTTGGCTAAAGCACCAGCGTTACCCAATGTCTCAAAGGGTATTATCCAGTAAAGAGATAATAGCTGCTTTGAATCCAGGCTGGAGAAAAGCAGGATGTAAATCATTCAAACAAACAAACAAATGAGTGTGTGGAAAGCAGAATGAGATTGGGAGGAAGACAGAAAACGAAAAGCAAGATGGAAGGAAAAGCCAAGAGACTTTGATTATGTTGGAGCTATCAATCTGGAACCCAAACCTGAAAATATGCCCTCACCATATCTACTCAAAAGTAGGCAGGGGATGAAGAAAACTTTTCACTTAACTATCCAACTGCCCAGCTCTGTGTAAACAATAATAAATATACTGAAGAATTGCAAGGCAGTTCAATAGGATTTACAGTCAGCCCTCCACATTTGCAGGTTTGATATTCACAGATTTGATTATTTGCAAGTTTGTCCAGCACCTGCTCCCCCATCTCAGGTACTACTTTTGAAGGGGAACTTTCCCTCTTGGTGGCTCCAATCAGGCTGCCCAGCTCTTTAAAAACCTCCTTCTAGTCCTCCTCCTCTTCCCCAGCCACTGCCTGGCCAGCTAAGGACAACCCAAAACCTGATTTCTCAGGACCACAAGCCCTCTCCTAAAGCTCTCCATATATCCAAGGAAGGAGATGGGCAAGAAAGAGGAAGTACAGGACCACCATGCCAACCATCTCCTTTCCCTGACCTGGTTTAGATGTTGGGCACCCACTCTCCCCACCCATGCCTCAGCCCCCTTCCCACAGACACACAAATTTTGATATTTGCAAATTTTTCACTTTTGCAAGGATCCTGTGCCCCTAACCCTAGCAAATGTGGAGGGCCAAGTGTATTTTTGACTAGACACAGAGAGGGCATGGGTTTACAGTTAAGTGAAAACTCAGTTCTCAACCACATTCCTTTGAATTCCACACCAGGACTCATTTTCCACCTCTCTATTATTCCCCAACCCCAGCAATTCAATTGTTTGCTAGATCTTCAACTTTGCAACAGACCCCCATGATGCATTTCCTCTTTCCTAATCCTTCTTCTTAGGCCTTCTTATTTTACTGAATCTGCCAGCGGAGGAACTATCCACTATAAGAAATTCAATATTTTAAAACTAATAACTCAGTACAACTTAAGATTAATATCAATATTAATCAAGAAATCTAGTGATAAAAATCCCAGTGAGTCAGTCAATTAATTAACCGATTATTTTCAAATTCTGTGAGTGGCACATGATCTCTTGCTGAACTGGTAACTAGAACATCTGGCCAACAGCACTCAGGTGGCGCTGTAAGTGTACCTGAGAGAAGGTCAAAAGTTTCCTCCTCCAGGAAGTTGTCATTCTGACATAGAAACTAATGTGTTCGAATCGCACTGTTACAGAGCGCTCGCTCTAAAACCTTAATGATCTAAGCAAGCTCTTTTCTCACAAGCCAACTTGCATACACTGAATGCCCACTAGAAAGCAATAGGAACATGTTGGCATTTGTTCACATCTATGAATGTGCAAACTGTACGTATGTGAGCTCATAAAAGAGTAAACATTCAGGCCGGTGCACTCACTTTCAGACATACATCATTCATGATAGAGGCATAACTTGTGGTTTGTTGTCCCATCTCCATGCCCAGACACATTTAGGGATAGCAAAAGAGCTACAATGCCAAAAAGAAGGCATTTTTCCCAGCTGAAAAGAGATGAGAGACCGATTTGTGTACCTGAAAAGAAAGAAATTCCTTGTATAGGGGTGCTTGTGGGATTTCATCTTTGCAAATTCCAGTATGACCTAATTTTCACCTTACAGATTGACTTGTGGACTTAAATATAGCTACTGATCAAATTTCAAACTTTTGCAAATGTTGTTATATATTCCTGAGCTGAGAAAATATATTAAAATTCAATTTTAAATGCGTATTTTAAAATGTCTAGAAGTATGTGTTTTGAAAGAGAAAATGTTTAAAACACATATTTAAATGTTTGATTTATTTAAAGACCATTTGTATAATGCTTGTTAGGCTCCCAGAGCAGCTTATACTTATGTACATTTAAACTGTAGATTTCACTGATTTTCAAAAATTACAAAATTAATTTGCAAAATGAGATGGGACAGACTTATGCATCAATATATGCAAAAGAGACAGTGACTGGAAACTGACTAATGAGGCTATGCTGAGTCCAATTCAAACTGGTCATGTTCTGTGTTCCTGAGTTAGAAGTGCAAGTGAGACATCAAATTCAAGAATTCACTTTTTAAATCCAGGTTACCGTCATGTGTGGCAAGCCCACTATCAGACCCTGAATCTGTTCCTGACGATTCCAGTGAGTACCCAAATGGCTTAATTTTGATGGCTTTCTGATTATGTACATAAGGGAATACAATCTGTTGCATGAGAAAATCCATTCAAGCTTTCTTTTTCTTCTTGGTTGTTTGCATGCTTGGCTTCTTGTATGGCTCAGGGAAAAAAATCAGGAAGCAGCTTCTGCTACAAAATTGTCACTTTTGGCTGGTGGTGTCTCCGGGCATACTTCCCTAAGCATTTTTTGTTAACATTGCTACTACTGATGAAACATTTAGAGCATCTGTAATGCCTCCACATCATGCCAGAGAGCCCATTTAGCTGCAACTCTGAGGCTTCAATGTTGAACTGTGCCATAAAAGTAATCTTCTGGGTGGAAACAGCACATCAGAGTTGTTCCAAAATTGTTCCACTGTGTCATGTCAAATGTTTTCACAGTGCTAATTTGACAGTGAGTCATTATCAAGACAATAAATGGAGACAGATATTGGAGTGCTCTCATACTCCTCCCCCCAGTCCCCCTCTGCACTCAAATAATCATAGTATGGAAGGGAAATAAAACCGAATGAGTGGGAACAAAAGTGCAAAGTACAGGACTGAAATAGCTAGCCTATCATTAACACATCTTAAGAGAGTTACAGGCACACAGATAGAAGTATTGACTGCCATCTGAAGCAGAGACATTTCAAGCACAGACTTATTTATCCTCTATTGTTCTTGAGCAGTGTGCAAGGCAATCATGTAGCTTATCTATTTTGATTCAGGGTAAACGAAATGAATTAAAAACGTGGTAGAGCAACTAAGAACCTTCTTGTTGTCTCAGTCTCTAAATGTTACCTAGTTGGTCAAAGATCTTCACTCAAGAAGCCGCTGCTAAATACCCCTCCATAAAGAAATAGAGACAGAGAGTTTTAAAGGCACCTCTTTCCTCAGATGCCAATCCCACAGAGCTGCAGAATATATATAAGGATACTGCAGCCGCACTTGTGGGCCAAAAATGCGAATTGTCCCCATACGTTTATTGTTTTTGTTATTAAATGCCTTCAAGTTGACTCCAACTAATGGCAAACCTGTCCAAAGGTTTTCTCAGCAAGATTTATTCTGAGAAGATTGCCATTGCCATTCTCATTGGCCTGAGAGTGGCTTACCCGAGGTCACTAAGTAGGTTTCCATGGCTACAGAGAAATTTGAACCCCCTCGTCTACTGGAATCCTAATCCAGCACTCAACCCACTAAATTGTACTGTACATTCAGCAACAGCGAAATGGGTGAGGAACTCCCTTATATTTCTCACCTGCTCCCCCATCTATCATACTGATATACTTAGCATAATGTCTAGACCACTTATGAGAAAATAATGTTTAAGGAATGCACAAAAGTAGAATAATAACTGACTTAAAGCAATAAAACTGCATGTTAAACATCTAAAAGTATAAAACCCAGAAACAAAAACTATAGCAAAGCCAGAGCAAATAAATGCATATTCAGGAGGCATCTAAAACACATCACAGATGCTGCCTCTCATATTATAATGCAGATGATGATCCTAAAATTCTGAGATAGCAAATGTTTGCTTCTGGTATACTGCTGGATAATAGACAAATGGTTGGTATGCCACAAGTGAAATCTTTCCAGGTGACTGTAGTTCCTTTGTGGGAAAAGTGGTCTTTCAGAGTTGATTAGAGCTTTATAAATGAATAGCAAGACCATGAAGATGGTTCAGAAATTTAAGAGGTTCCCTCATAGAAATATTGCAATAGTCCAGAGATGAGAATGTTTATATAAGATCTGTATGTAATAGCACCACAGGGAAGAAATTATATCAATATGATATAGATTCTGTCTCTGATGGAGAGCTCTACTTGAAAAGTGTAGGGCACATGATCCCAAAATAAACTTTCAGTAATAATACTGTTGGTCTTAAAAGGTGCTCCCTTGGATGTAACTTTATCTATGCACAGGCATTCCAGGCTGTTACTTTGCCAAATGTAGACTGCAGAAATGAATCAAGTTGGAGCTTCAAGCAACTCTTCTGTTTTATGTCAAGTCATATTTGATATCTGCTGAGAAATCCAAGCCAACATCACAAATAAGTCCTTTTGCTACAGTGTCTTATGAGGTGTCTGTTTCCTTAGAGAAAATTAAGGAATAATGCTAGGCTTCTGTGTGACTGTATGATACTTACTTAATGGACATTGGTAGTTAGTTTAAATACAACATGGGATGCAGATGCTCAAATTCTCTTGCCTGGATGGATCCTGAGACCAATGTGCCAAGTCATGTGCCAAGACATTGGAGACATGTGCCAAGAGAGAGAAAAAGAGGTTATTTGAATTCAGTTAAGAGAGAGAAAGGGACAATCCATGTCAAAACTGCCCAAGACAAGATTGCTGAAAGCTTCCTAGATAGCACTGCTTGTCTGGGTGCTCTCTTTCCAATTTAACTTTTATAATTGCAAACAAAACTAACGCAAAATAATTTATGTTTCCAGTTTTCTCTCCCCAGGAATAGTCTTGTAAAACTGCACCTGGCATTTCCTGTTGCTGCCTGGTCCAGGGGGCCAGCACAAAATGTAACAATTAAGGGCAGGGGTGGGCAACTGTGCAGGGGCTTAGGGTCAGTTGCCCCCAAACTCCCATGGACTTCACCCCCAAGCACAGCAAAATACTTCCCTTTTTTTGGTAATTGCTCCAAAATTGCACCACTATTTAAATTGTTGAAGCAATATTTTCTGTTCTTGTTTTCCATTGGAAAAAATTCTCATAGGTGAATCTCGCCTATACCATAAACATATGAAAGCTACTCTTTGTCACCCTTAGTTTCCCCTCTGCAATGTGGAAGGTAATAATCCTAACTTACCAGTATCTATGTGGAAAACAGATTTCGCTTATTTGTCAGCATGTTGGTCAAATACAAAATGGCAATTTGCTTTTTTTTCTTTTCTTTTTTTTTTTTGTGACTAGACGGAAAAGAAGAGCCAGTATGGTACAGTGGTTTGAATGTTGAACTGGAACTCCAGGAGATCATTTCCACACTAGACGGTTATAGCGCAATTATTCCACTTTCAACATCCTATGGAATCCTGGGGTTTGCAGTTTGGGGAGGGGCCAGGCGACCCTAAACTGCAAACCCCAGGATTCCACAGGGTGCTGAAAGTGGAATAATTGTGCTATAACCGTCTAGTGCGGAAATGGCCATAGTCTCATCCTCAAAGGAAAGCAATGGCAAACCCCCTCTGAATCACTCTTGCCAAAAAAGCCCTGTGATACGGTTTCTTTAGGGTCACCATATATTTGATGAAAATTACTTGGAACATGCACAATAGCAACAACAGCAACAATGGAAGAGAACAAATATCTCTCTGCTAGGAGCTATCAGGTAAGGAGCAGTAAGGTCCCCAGTCAGATCCAAGCACATTAACTTTCTCTATCACCTGGTAGAATAAGAAACCATGGGCCTGCTGCCTGCTGAATATAAGCCTCATCAGTGACATTGGCCAGAAGTAGTACTGCAATTTACTAAGTGATTGCCTGATACAAGAGGACAACATAGTTTTACATGGTCCCATAAAGCGTCAGACTCTTGCCCAGCTCCTCATTCTGAGCAATTTCTCTCTTAAATGAAGGTGCTTAAGAAATAAAGATTATACTTTATCGCCTATATTCCAGACTTCATGTGAACCTTGTCTTCCCAGTGATAACTAGAGATATTGACAAAACACACTTTGGAAAGAAAACCATCTCAAATATGGTGAGTTTTATAAGACCCAAATGGTTCTTGGACTTGAATCAAGCCAAGAATTCCTGCTTACAGCCACATTTGTTGTTCCTAAAACTCACCCCTAAAACATATAACCCTTTCCCCTTTTTTATCTTGAAGCCACGGCAGGAATAGCAGTCGATGAGATTTTTGTGGGGAGGGGACTGATATTTTCTTTTCCACTCTGATGCCTGAGTCCACTGCTAACTTTGGCTAGAATATAGTTTGAAAATTGCTGGTTTATAACTATGGTCAATTATCTTGGAAATCTACTAACCTGGTCAGAGATAAAGATGCCCTTAGGAATAACTGACAATAACGTTTCTCTTCCATAAATTGAAATATATTCCGTGAAAGTATACTGGCAGTGATAAAATAAATAGTACTTTTGGCAGCTCAAGACAGTAGTTGTTAGAACTTTGCAAAATGATTCAGGTATCAACCTGAGTTTAACAGAGGTCAACAATATAAAAAAGGGGCTTCTGAAGACACCATTCTCTTCTTCATAATGATATCTCATCTGTGCGAAAGATTTCTGCCCACTTTGGTAGAAGGATAGACCTTTTGTCAGCTAACATTTTTTGCTTGAGATATACTTTCATGCAAGCTGTAATATATGCAACATTTCATGCTAACAGAATAGTTATTGTTGTTGCAGCTCCAAATAGTTCATCTGAAACTCCTTTTAACTTGCAAGTTCAGGAATTACTAAATACAATTTGCATCTAAATGCAGACTGTAAGATTTCTACATAACTCAAGCTTCCATGAAAACATTAAAATGGGGAAATTGAAATGGTTTTCAAGATAGGCACTCTGAAAACTCAGGAGTCACCTGTTACTGTAGTTTTTAATCCGAGCCTGTGGTATATTAGATATCATTTGATATCAATAAATTGACCATCCCAAACCGTTCCTCTCCACGTGCTTGCAAGGCCCCCGGACAAGCACGCACACAAGCACGCACATGGGCACAGCCGAAAATAGCTGAACAATACAAAAGAAATCCAGGCAGGCCAGTAATTGCCAGACTGCAGCTTCAGGAGACCTCCAGGCAAGTACACTTTAAGATCACATTATGTATGCATGCAGCTAACAAAAGATCCCCTGGCCCGAGCAGGCAGCTTGACGAGCCGAATATCCAATTGTCAAGCACTCCTCATTTGCATACTGCCTGCGCTATTGACAATGCTGTCATAATTCAATCATGCTAAATACTGACCTTTCAGGGGCTTTGTCTCCAGCCCAAAACCCATTGTTTTCCCCAGGAACAGACTAGCCTAAGGGCACATTTTCCCCTATAAGACCCCCCCTGATTTTGAGTGTTTCTTTGGACCGCTCCTAGCTTTCATCCCGCCTTGCTGCCACTCTGTTCGCCGAGCCTTCCCCTCAGCTTCCACGTGCTGAGAATCTCTGCTCCAGCTGACTTCTCTTCTGACCACCTGGGCTTCAGGATCAGGTGTAGTATTTCCCCTGAAAAATCCCTCTTAAAATCCTCTATCAAACTCCTACCTTTCTTTCGCTAGGTCTGTGTGAATGATTGCATACATACGTATTGACTGTATTACAAAATAAAAACAATTATTATTTACTTCTGTTTGATTATTGACTCGGCCTGACCCTGTAAACATTGGGTCCAAGATCTTGCTAAGTTGCCCTGCCTCTTGCCTTGCTTAGCTTGTGCTCTTGCTAATTCCCATTCCCCCAATAATTGGAGCACATTGAGGTGTCCCTCACGGGACCCCAGAAATCAGGGTAACACACCTCCTCATCTTCTATATCCTGTATTTCTTTCTATCAGATGATCTTTTTAAGACCAAGTATGTTTTTATGCTACTGGTTTTGACTTTGACTATTTTTGTGTCGTCTTCTTCTTCTTCTTCTTCTTCTTCTTCTTCTTCTTCTTTATTATTATTATTATTATTATTATTATTATTATTATTATTATATTGGAAACCACTTTGAAGAGCTGAGGGTAAAGGTGTATGAACTGATAGACTAAAGATTGATTATTTTTCACAATTGTCCCAGGAAACTGTAGCTTCAGTTTTGATAAATTCAGTATCTATCAGAAGATGTCTGGCCCCATAGGATGCACATGGTTGAAATATAATAATCCCCACACATCAAATAGTAATATGGCTGGAAGTATAGTGCAGTTGACTGCTGCTGAAAGCAATGTACATCAACATACGGACATCAATTTCACGTCAACGTATAAAAAGAAAAACACTGAATGGAGTCCCAAAACCTGATAATACGCTAAGGCACCAGACATATAATGGAACAAGGAGTTTTTCATTATCTCTGAGAGCAAGTAATGATGGCAAGACAGGATTCCAGTATCCCCACCTGGAAAATGAATTGGTTACCACATGGATTAATATTCTTCAGGATGAATTTTCCATCTCTGTTTTATTGTATGGATCAGGATTCCCATGTAGTGAGTTTCCCTGTTTCCAGCACATCCATCCATCCATCCATTCACCCACCCACCCACTTAATCAGTTTATGTGCCATCTTTCTCTGCAAAATGGAAGAAAACCTCAGAGAGGCTTGCAGTTAAATAAAACATAGCCCTAAATCCAATTACTGGTCCCAACTAAAGTAGGCCTATGGATTTATATAAGTGTTCACTTGTTTCCGACTTCTGGTGGCTCTAAGGTGAACCTATCATGGGATTTTCTGGTGCTGTGTGTATGATGCACCCAAAGTCACCCAGTGGGTTTCCATGGCTGAGTGGGGCATTGAACCCTGGTCTCCAGAGTTACCGTCCACTGTTCAAGCCACTACACCACTCTGGCTCTCCCAGTATTGACTTACCATCCAACAGTTGACTTAGGGGTGTATTCTGGTTGGGACTTGCAATTAGATTTAGGCCATAAAATAAATATAAGTATAAAAGTTTGAAAACAACTTTGAAAACACACCACTAAAAAAAAATAGCAGTGGTCTGTCAACAGATGCATGAAAGTTTACTCTCTAGGAATCCAGATCAGTGTTTTTAAGCACTGCTTTTTGCACTCTACAATTTTTTTTTTCTTACACTGCTTCATTCCGTTTCTTACAGTTTCATTCCTCATTTCTTTTCCAAACTACTGTAGGTCCATGTTCTCAGGATGCTCCCTTTGTACCTATAGAGTCTCACTTTCACTAGTTGTTTGATTGCTCTTTCATACCTTTCATCCATTTGTTGCTTTATTTTTAATGTGTGGGTGGACCTACCCCCAGCTTGCCACACCATACCACCTTGCTGATCATCTGCCCATAAGCAGATAATCCTTGAATTTCCTACCCCATCATTAAGCAATAAGCACTTTTCATTCAAGAAAAGGGAGTTAGCATTTGACAAATGTTGGCAAAAACATCAGCACTCCAGTTAGTGCCACGAAGGATGTTGGGGAAAATGTTATCGCACTTCATGTCCTGTTTCAGCAGTATATGTCTCCTTGGCTTCCCTGAACTTGTGCTTCCTTATATTCCCCTGCTCCCCATTACCAGCTTCTTGATCAACTCAAACCTAGCCTCCATCACCAACATGAGTGTTCCTAACCATAAACAGCTACGGGCCTTTCCTTCCAGGGAAATGGAGGTGAAGTAGAAAAGACACCATGTCACACAGTGAGGGGGGTGAGGAGGGCTGGGGCTTGGGAAAATTTCATCATCATATGCTATGCAATGGTATAGTGGTTTGAGTGTTGAACTAAGACCACGGGAGACAACAGTTAGAATCCCTGTTTAGCCCTGAATAACCACTGCATGACCTTGGGCAAGTCATACTCTCTCCACATCAGAGAAAGGCAATGGCAAACCTCCTCTGAACAAATCTTGCCAGGAAAACACAACAGCAGCAACAACAAATACTATAGCATACTAAAGAATACAACAGTATACAATAAAAATAGCATACAACAAAATGCATTGATAAACAGCTTCGTTTTTATTTCCAAATCACTGGTAAGTCTATTTCATACCTTATAGCAGACTGGCACTCTGTTAGTTAAGTGATCCCCTCAGCTGCCTCTCTTCGCTGAGCTCCGTTCTTCTTGCCACTTCCCGGACTGAAGACTTCAGAATAGGTGCAGTATCACCACCTTTATACCCTCTCCGCTGAATCTCCTATCAATTTTCACCTCTTTCCTTCCTTAATAAGTCTTGTGTGCATGAGTGAGTGAGTGCATTGGTGCGTGAGAATACATTTATCAATAAAATTCAGTTATTGGCACATTTGTCTGGCCTTTCGCTTGGTTTGACCTTGTAAACATTGGGTAAAAGATCCTGCTGGGTTACCCAGTCCCTTGTTTGGGACAGGGTGCTCAGCTAATTTCCCCAATCTTTGCATTTTTGGAGCGAATCAAGGTGTCCCCAAGGGACCCCCAGAAGTCAAGGTAACAACTCACCCTCTTTCCTATCCCATGGGCTCAACCATAAGGTAGCTTAGATGTACAACATGAAGATGTACAACATGCGTGTCCTGCTCCCATCCTGAGGTTAAATATCCAAAACTTGTCAATCTGCTCCTTTTCATGATAATTAAATATACATACACAGAATTATTTACAGCAGAGAAGCCAGTTTGTCTCAGCTGGAGAGAACTTCAATTTAAAAAAAAAGAGAGAGAGAAAGAGATTAAAACACAAAGAAAAACCGCACTGCTGTCCTTATGCCTGCTGCTGAATTCTCACTCATTTTTCCGTGTGTCTCTTTTTCTTCTCTTGTTAATGTGCCTGTGTTGTTCACACATTTATTTCCTGCAGAATTCCACTAGTCTTTTTTGGTGGGAGGGAGGGGACTTCCTTATCCACACTTTGTCTCCAACAGTATACACAATTTTCTAGAAGTTGTCTTTTTGAACTCAATTGGGTTTCTGAGTGGATTGCACAGCACATGAAGTTGTGGATCACCCTTTATCTCTCACAATGAGTTTACTCATCTGCCCCTTCACCCCTTTACATGGACCATCCGTGTGTGTGTAGATGCCAGAGATTCCCATGTATTCTTTAACTTCTTCTAATCACAGTCTTAGAGAAATTACTTCTAAGAAAATGACTTAATGGTTTATTTAAATACGAAATCAATTGAGGCCTACAGACCTTAACAACAACCAGTCATTTTAATGGTAATGATCCTGAACAAGGAGTGCTTCTTCCTACACTGCCTGTGAAAAGCAGATAGCTCCTCCTACAATGCTCAGCATTTATTTCCCATGGTAGCATTGCATACACTTTGGCCCTTTTTGCACCTTACCTTCATCGCGGCAGTGGGGAGAGCCGCTCGCGCGCGCATCGACTTCCTGGTAGCGTGACCGTCGTGCTAGCCCCCCGCCCCTTCCTTCTGCAGCGCAGTCTGGGAGCTGTAGGCTGCGCTGGGGGAAGGAAGTGTGACTGGCCCAGCTCGCCAAAGCACTGCACGCAGGTAAATGCACAAGGGCACTGCGAGCATTGAGCGAGCGCGCAGTATTTTCAGGTTACAGCCGAAAATAAAAAAATGCACACGCGCCCTGCTTTAGCCTCGTGAGCGTCGCGCAACTGGGAGTGCGTCGTACGGAGCGATGCTCCCATTCACGCGGTGCTCAAGGGGCACTCGCGCAAAAAAAAATGCATGCGAAAAGGGCCTTTGTCATGACTGTTCCCTTACTAGCCATGGCTGGCTGTAATGTTTGGACAGAACAACCAACTCAGGTGCCTAGCCAGCAAAGAGTGCCACCATCTCTTTGTTGCATAGGACCTTCAGACTATCTATAGAACTTTTCTCAAAGCAGAAAATGGAAAGCAGGAAGCTGGACAGTTACTTCATGTTTGAAAAATAAGACTGTGGATGGTCGTGGTGTGAGATAAGACCTTGCCTCTTTTGTTTTGGCTCCTTCCAGTTGAAACTGAGGAAAAGTCTAAAACTTTGAGCCAGACTCTTGCGAACTGCCAATCTTTTGCATTTTACAAGTCTACAAACTCAATGCAAAGTCAGTGATTTGGAAGCAAAATAAAGAATGTACAGTAAGGAAATGGATGCAGTTTTGACTCATATGTAAATAGACAAAAAACTTTTTAGTTTCTTCAATCTTAAATTTATATTATACATAAGCATGTATAATATGTCCATATGCGCACCTCTGATGAGAGAAAGCCAATAGAAATCAGGTGGCATTCATTTTAAGAGAATTAATTAGGAGATGCAATCTTCAATAAGGGTCATAGAGCATAGTCCAGATAAATATCTGTTTGCCATTTTAATTAAATAATGAGGATGATATAACTACAAAAGCTTGACATAATAGAAAAACCTTGGGCTTTGGTGAACTGGGCCACAATAAGTCAGCATAATTGGCTGAAAACAGATAACTCTGAGTGTTTTTCAGAGAAGAGACTTTTCAGTTAACATGTCACGATGAACACAAAAACGTCTTGAGCTGTACAAATGACTCTTTGTAATGCAGGCTTCCTGGATGAATAACGAACACTGTTTTCCTCAGGAGAAGACACATTTATCTGTGTAAGCAGAAAGAGATGCCTATACAAAGTAATACTTTTTTCTGACTTGTGCTGTATGGATCAAAGTTATGATGCCAAGTGAACTGAATAATCGCTTTTTGCTAGGGACAAATATGGATACTTTGGAACTGCACTTTATGTCTCAGTTCATTTGAGAATCTTGCTTCTCTATTAAACTCAGATCTTCTTAGATCCTTTCAACTGTCTTTCTCTTTAGGTGTCTGTTTCATGATAGCTAAATGTTGAAAGACACAGGTCAGGAGCTCAGTCCTCACATAGATCACTATCCCAGTAGCTTTATCATATCTATCTTGACTCTAAAATAAGAGTTCAGGTTGTTTTATACCCGGATCTCTTGCTTCATGCTAGGCCAAACCTATTGCTGTAATTAATAGAGTTGTGACTTTGGGCATGTTACCCTGATTTCTGGGGTCCCTTGGGGGACACCTCAATGTGCTCCACGTCATGGGGAATGGAAACTAGCCAGAGCACAAGCAATAGCGATGCAAGAGGCAGGGTAACCTAGCGGGGTCTTTTACCCAGTTTTTACCGGGTCAGGTCAAGCCAAAAACCAAACAAGAATGTCCAATAAGTGATTTTATTGAAAGAAAGTCTCATGCACCAACGCACTCACTCACACACACACACACACACACCCAAGAGCTATTAAGAAACAAAAGAGAGGAAATTGGATAGGGGAGTATTGGAGGGGTACAGCTGGGGTAATACTGCACCTTTTCCTGAAGTCCTGGGTCCGGGAAGGCAGAGGAGAAGTGGGGCTCAGCACAGAGAGGGCTGAGGGGATCACTCAACGGACAGAGCAATGGTCTGCTGGGGTGACCAGGAGTGATCCAAAGATCTGCTCAAAAACTGGGACTATTTGTAGGGGAAAAAGTACCTAGAGGACTAATCCTTTCCCGGGGAGAACAATGGGTGTTGCAGTGGGCATGAAGCTCCACACTGGTAATTTCCTTTGTGTGATGGGATTGCAAGGTGTTCTCCACCAGAGTAACAGGCATTTCCCTATGATGTTGCTGTCGCGTGATGGGAAAGCATTGGCAATGGTCTGCAAGTCATGCTTTCACATGACATCGTCACAGTCCTATGTGTTTGCTTCCTTGAGCAATTGTGACCACTAAGCCTGCAAATTCATAGACGTTTCATTATTTTAATCTATACATTTAGTTCCTCTGATGTAATCTGATTGTGAAATGATGTAGGCACTTAGACTTCCCTGCACGGTAGTTTATTATTGTTATGTTTTAAGAACATTAAAATGAATATGGGCCTTTTTTGTCACCATCCATGTACCCTGCATGCTTCCTCTGTAATCTGACTTTTGTGCATTGTAAAGGTACAAGCAGTAACTATGTTGCTGTGGCTAATTTTTTAAAATATTTTTTCATTAACTCATAAAATGTAACTTACAATAAAAACAGAACTTCTTTTCCAGATGTCTATGCTATACTTATGTTTTGGTTTTAAAATAGTGTGTCTCATATTATGAGCTCAAGATGATATTTCAACTCACTCTATCTTCTGAGCCTCATCCCCAGTGCTAATAATTTGTTCCTCAGAAAAGGCCTTCTGGGTGGCTGCTTCCTGGCTTTGGAACTCCTTTCCTAAAAAGATTAGACTGGCACCCTCCTTGCTGCTCTTCCATAGGCAGGTGAAGACCTTTTTCTATAAGCTATATAGAAGCATATATTATTTATTTTTGTTGTTTTTCATTTAATGGTCATTCTTTTAACTGCTTTGGTTTTGTTTACAGTTTAATTGTATTTCTACCTTTGTTAAGGCCCTTACTGCACCATACCCCAATAGCACCTTGTTCCACTTCAATCCCAACATTGCCATTTCCATGATGATATTGGGTTAAGAACACTTTTTCTGGCACTCTTTGGATTTAAATGGATGAGTAGCATTATTGCCACCAGTGTTCTCACCACATTATAGCATCATTGGTGAGTCATTTTCCCAACCCCACAGCTCACGATTGGTCTTCTTTGTTTGTTTTTTTAAGTTGTACTAGTGTGGCAACATTGTAACATCATGACATGCCAGTACGCTATTGCATTTTTGCTCTGTAACACTACAAATGTATTTTTGAAAAAAAATTTAAAAATTAACTCAAAGGAAAAATTTAAAATAAGCATGGAGGGGTGATAGATTTTGAGCTTACCATGTCATAGGAGTAGTTGAGGCAGAGACAACCTGGGAACGCCCACACCACACCCACTCCTGGATTGGCTGTGGAAGGAAGTGCTATCAAGTGCAAATGAGAAATTGCACTCACACAGCTGATGGGATCGTGGCAGGAAAGTGGATCATTACCAGACTTTTTCCAGCATTGTAAAAGGGCAGATTTCCAACAAACTGAAATGTAATTGCAGGTGGTTAGCAATGACATCATGCAATAGCACAGATCCTGGACCAGAAACAATACATTGGTCTGGTGGTATGACAACTTCATGTTTTATGGGCCTAAGATACAAAGTTCTTGAGCTGCATCTGTTTTAGGCTTTATAAGCCACTTTGAGTCCTGGATTGGAAAAAAAAAAGGCAAAATACTAGGAAGGAGGAGGAGGAAGTATGTTGCATAATTTCTATTGCATACAAGGCAAAGCAGCAGATTTTAGAAAATATCAGGTTCATATGACGAGAGAATGTGCTGGGTAGCATCGGAACAATAAATCCCATATGGATCAAAGAAAAATGTTTAACCCTTCAGTTTCTTGGCTGATGTTAGGAGGAAGTCTCTACTTTCATTGGGATCCTTTATTTCAAATTTTGCACACACATAAACCTCAAAAATTGAATGATACACATAGAGAGTTACTTAAAAGGGTAGTTCCTGGAAGTGCCGGCCTGTAAGCCATTGGCTGCTGTCCCTGATGAGTTTTCAGAAAATAAAGAAGCAATTGTAGCCAATGGCCACAAATATGGTACCCATTCCTTTCATAATGGAAAAAAGAATAATTGCTGGCCCTCTGCATCAGCCTGAAAAACATTGATATAAACCTTTCTTTACATAATTTAACAGCATAATTTATTATTATAAATTATTATTATAAATTATTACATAATTTAACTGCATATCATTATATAATCTAAACCTATTTCTCTTACCATATAAGAAACACATATTATATAGTGTAATCATCTGTCTAGAAAGGAATGGCTATCTCTGTGTTAACCAGTATTTCAGAGTATGAGATCCACCCTAGCAAGCAGTTTAGGAACCACCCATAGGAAGCAGCTGTTTGGAAGCAGCCCTTAGACTGTTTGTCTCTATGTGACTTGAGCTGGGTTTCATAGCCATCACTATTATTTCTTTATCTGATCTTCAGCCAATAAGGACACAAGGTTCACCGCATCTAAAAAGAAGTTCGAATTGGAAGTACTGTTTCTTGATCTGGCTACCTTCCATCAAGCATGTTTAAATCCTCACTAAAGAAATGCATTGTGCCTGAATGGGCTCTTGGCGTTTTGGGGTGGGTGCGTTTCCCCCTCCAAATCACTGGGGGACTTATCACATGAGGCATGTAAATCGTGATTGCATCTGGATAATAGTGCCTTTGGTTGGGCCTTTCCACATGAAGCAGTCTCTCTTCAGTTGTTGTCCTGTGGGAGACAATTTTAAAGTGATTCTTCTTACAAAGGGCTTTATCACACAAGGCAGGTAAGTCACAATTGCACCTGGATAATAGCATCTTCAGTTGGGCTTCCCACATGAAGCAGTCTCTCTTCAGTTGTTGTCCCATGGGAGACCGTCTTAAAAGTGATTCTTCTTACAAACCACAAGCTGTTATTGGCCGCCTCTCCCACTTCTGTCACACTATGATTTCCTGCGCGAAAGTTCAATTGTGCTGTTATGTTGATTTTGGGTGGTCAGTGGGCACATGCTTTGGGTGGGAGAAAATGCCCTTTAACCAGGAAAAGAGAAAGCAAACAACTCTTTCAAGAAGGCATTTGTGTGGGCAGGGGTGAAGGTATCGCAAAGTAAGACAAGCACCACCATTTGGAAGGGAAAAAAGGCCACAATTTTATCGGTTACAGAACACAAAGGGTTGGCATTTGCATGGGTCCAGATCCCATCATCAATCAACCTGCCTGTTGATCAATAAGCCAAGAAAAAGGCAGATCCTACAAGGTAAAGGGAATATAAAACCCCTCAACATTCTACACTGGGCTTACGTGATCCCGCCCATGCCTGGCACAGCAGCCAATGGGCCCCCACCAGGTGCGCTTCCATTGACTGCCAGATTCGCAGGTATCTGGGGACAACAGGGAGTCCTAAGGACTTAGAAGTGACGAGTGTCACTCGCTGCCTCACCCTGCCACACAAATGGCACTGTGCGGCTAAAGGTAAGTCATGCAGTGGGCTTTTCTACAGAGAGTTTCAGAGTCTAGTTTAAGTATTGTGCCTCCAAATGCCATTAAATGCACTCAATTGATTTGTAACAATCAAAAGTAAACCACATTTCATTCCTTCAGCAGGACAGCAAAACATGGGGAAGAAGGGGGGAGGTGGGGAAGACACGTTCCAGGAAGTCCCCCAACTGGTTTTTGAGTGGCACTGTGCTCAGGCAGGAATCTACTTGCTTGTCCTCTCTCTTCCCTCCTTCTTTCCCTCCCTTCCTCCCTCCCCCTGTCCCCAACAAAAAGGGCCAGGATAATGGCCATTTCTGCACTAGACTGTTATAGCACTATTATTCCACTTGCAACATCTTATGGAATCCAGGGGTTTGGATTCTCGGGAGGGGCTGGCCAGCCCCTCTTGAAACTGCAGACCCCAGGATTCCATAGGATGTTGCAAGTGGAATAATAGCACTATAACAGTCTAGTGCAGAAATGGCCAGTATTGGAGGAGCTACTGGATAGGCAGTCTGTGTGCAATAAAGTTTGCCATTATCAGACACTGAAGTGCCAGAATGGTTGCAAAGGGGTTCAAGGAAAGATAGATATCATGATTACATAGCATTTTTTGCAGACAACATAAGTGTAGAAAGAGAGGAGCCTCATGCGATAAGGCTCTAGGTTTCTGCAGGCACTGTGCCCAGATGGCTGTGATAAACAGTTTCTCTAAACAGATGTAATGCTCTTTTAATCCCATAAGTTCACCATCCACCCACAGAATTAAAAATTATTGCAGAACTGCAGTCATTTTAGACTCTAACATGTTTTACCTTTAACATCTGATCTTGTTGTGGTATATCTTCAAGTTATTTCCAATTTATGGTGATCTTAAGGTGTACCTATCACAGAGTTTTCTTGGCAAGATTAGTCTGCGAGAGTGTGACTTGCCAAAAGTCACCCAATGGATTTCCATGGCTGAGCGGAGATTTGAACCCTGGACTCTAGAGTCATAGTCCAACACTCAAACCACCACACCACTCTGGCTCTCTAATCTACAGGGCCTGAAATTGGCAAAACATAAGTGCTAGCCAAAACACAGCCCCTCCCAGGAATGGTCAGAGCAAAGAAGTAGAAATACTCAACACCATGGACAGAGTTTTAGACCTGTTGGCTCAACAAGGGTTGTCAGTGACGGAGGGTTTAAATATGCTGAACCTTTTTTTCTCTGTAAAGTCTCTTTTTTTGTAGCTGAGGGGGTAGGGTGGGAGCAGAGGTGGAAGGAAAGACCTTGTTAACCCCTGGGGACCCACAAGGGAGTGCTTACAATACCCCCAGTAGTGGTGGAATTAGTACTCCTTCCAACTCAGAGTCCCCTTTGCGGTAATGCAGCTCCTTGAGGCCCAGGGTCATGGCAGTCATGATGTATAGACATGCCACAGTAGAACAGGAAACGGATAGCTCAGAACAGCCATTTATTCCTTCTGTGGATATTATAAGTGCACTATAGCACTTCCAAATTTTCCAACCATATCGTATTACTCTCAGGCCCCTTCCGCATCCCCTCTTCTCGGTGCGGGGGTGCGGTGCTCGTGCGAGCAGCCTCTTGTAAGATACCCTCGCGTCCAGGTTTCTTCAGCTCCGCACAAGCTTTCTGCTCGCACGAGAGCCTCGCCTCTTCCTTTCGCAGTGCAGCCTGGGACCCTCCCAGGCTGCACTGAGACAGGAAGCACGACTGGCCCGGCTCCTGAGGCTCCGCGTGTCAGGTAAGTGCATGCGGGGCCTGGGAGCAACGCGCGATCGCACAGCATTTTCGGCTTAAAGCCGAAAATGGAAAGGTGTGCAATTGTTGCCTGCTGGCCCCTGGAGTCTTGCGCGATTGCGAGGGCGTCATGCAGATCGCTCCTCGCAATTGCGTGAGGCTCCAGGCCCTCTTTCGCATGGCAAATGCTGTGTGAAAAGGGCCTCAGTTGAAAAATGGTCCCAAAAATGAAATGTTGATATCACCTTTGTTTAGTAATCAATGTTCCACAGCAGTTCGTTATTTGATTTGTATTTTATTTCATTTCATTTTGTGTAAAAACACAAGATATATGAAATTCAGTTTTGACAGTGTTGCATTTTGATGACACTTCATAGTGATATTGGTCCACTGGCAACTGCCTGTCCCACAATGAAATTTCCAACATACCATTTTTAATTTTCAAAATGTTCTACGGAAATGACATTGTTCCTTTTAACAACTTCTTCCTGGAATTAACTGGTTCAGGGAAACTGAACAGATAATTGGATTGATTCTCCTAATCTAAACCAAGCCTGTACAGTTTATGACAAGACTATCAAATATATGTGTGGTTGTCTCAGGTTTTGCTGCCTGCCTGGGACTGCATATATGGATGGCAAACAGCCTACAGCTTTGCGGCTGGATGGGTTACAAGTTATTACAGGTTTGGTCTGACCTGGGCGGTAAGAAAAGCACTTTCTTTGTCTTCGTAAGAAGGAAGAGCTAAAACGTCTACAAGAACAAATCAAACTACAGAAATGTCAAAAGCCAAGCAAGGTCATACATGGAAATCATATACCAAGTCAGAAGTCATATACATTGTATGCTCAAGAATCAGAATCGATACTCAGATGCAAGCAGAGCTTAACTAATAACAGACTCTAAGAATGTTCCAAGTGTGCTTAGACAATTCCTATGAAAATTAGATAAAACAATATATGGAGGAAAGAAAAAAGCATCTTTGGAAACCTATTTACAAAAAAAGATGTTGCTGTTCAGCCATGAGTCAGCATGTTGTAGTGTTTTGAACATTGGACTAGGAGTCTGGGAGACTATGGGCATTTCCACACTAGCTTGTTATAGCGCTATGATTCCACTTTCAACATCCTATGGAATCCTGGGGTTTGCAGTTTCGGGAGGGGCTGGCCCCTCCCGAAACTGCAAACCCCAGGATTCCATAGGATGTTGAAAGTGGAATCATAGCGCTATAACAAGCTAGTGCGGAAATGGCCTATAGTTCAGATTCTGCTTAGCCATGGGAAGTGGAAGCCCACTGGGTGTCTTTGGGCAAATCACACTTTCTCGACCGAGTCTATCCTTCTGTAATACAGTCTTCTTCTTTTCCTACTGCTTTCTCTCTTACCCAGCATTATTGTCTTTTATAGTGAGTTGTGACATATCACAGATGTCTAAAGTACGACAGTCTTACCTTAGTCATCCTGGCTTCTAGGGAGGTTTCAGGCTTGATTTGCTCTAGGACCCATTTGTTTATCTTTTTAGCAGTCCAGGATATCCATAGAACTCTCTTCCAGGACCACATTTCAAATGAGTTGATTTTCTTCCTATCAGCCTTCTTCAGTGTCCACCTTTCACAACCATACATAGAAAATGCTTAGGAGGATAAAAATTTCCCTCCTTGCAGAAATGCTTTCCCTCACCCAATGTACTATTCTGAGGGGAGATGGAAGCAAAGAAAGCTTGTGGTAGTGTGGTTTCTCTCTCTCTCTCTCTCTCTCTCTCTGACTAATTTACAGCACCAATTGCCAAAAAAAAAAAAAATGTCAACACTGGCTTGTTTAGGCAGTTCTGTAACAAATACAGTGGTCTATCTGTTTTTGAAAGCGTTTGGAGTGCAGAACCCTTGCAAGAGTCGGAAAACAACAAATTACTCTCTCCCCACGCTCCCCCTCCCATTCACTTCCAGGGCTTCCTTCCCCACCCCTTCTCTTGTGTTTTGCCTTGATGCATATTCTTTGCACAGGGCAAAATGCATGGGAATAGGAGGGGGAGTTCCAGAGGGGGAAAGGAAGGCTTGTACAAGCCTCCCCCTCCCCGCCATTCTTTTGAGTTTTGTCCTGTCGTGCATTCTCCTGCTGGGGTCAAATGCATGGGAATGGGAGGGGGAGCTCCAGAGAGGAGAATGTGTGCACATTTATCCCTTCATTCCCTTGCCTTTTCCTGGGCATGCTTGCCCCCTTTCTCAGTGCCCAGCACAAGGCAAGGGAATGGGAGGAGGAGAAGGCACACACGCTCACAGATAATCAAATTCACAAAAGTCAAACTTGCAAACATGGAGAGAAGACTGTAAACCAAGCTTCTTCAAAATACAGTCTGATCTCAGTTCCATTAACAAGAATATGAGGACATACAAACTCAAGTACACTTTGGGAAGCATACATCCTAAGGCATAGCTATCTTACAAATCTTTGTTGCTGCTGCAGTTGTTGATTTATACCACTTTAACTTCTCTAAGTACCCTCAAATGATTTCACAGAAAAAATAAAGGAAGCCACATGTGGGTGGATTTCCCTCCCATACTCTCTGCATAACAAATACATTTTTCAGCACTCTCTGGCAAGATAGCGTCACTGCCAAGTCAATTGAAAACACAATCCTGCATAAACTACATATGCAGAATATGGCTTAAAAAGTTACTTCTAAAAAGTAATTCATCCTATAATTCATTCTAATATCCCATGTAATTTGTTACCATTAGCATGGCTGGGAGGAGGAGGAGGACGACAAGAAAAAGAAGGATGTTTTTATTTTATTACATTACTTGTTGCTCCTACTTTTCTATTACTTATAGAAAAAAAATACTTTAGGATTAATAAGAGAGTGGCATACATCCTGAGCAAGTCTGCTCAATATGCCTCCAAAAAAAATACATTAAAATGCCCTTTTAAAGTAACTGAAAAGCAGGTAGGGTTATTACTCATTATAGCCAAACGTTACCATTGTTTCTGCTGGTTATATTACTTTCAAAACGTGATTTTGTCACATTATTGCTGCCTGTTCCACCACCACCAGTAAGTTGTGGCAGGGCCCCTAGAGCAGCTGCCAACTGCTATGTCCGTGGGGAAGTGAATCTGTTCCAAGTGTGAATTTTAGTTCAGACTAGAATCCAGAGCAAATTCACAGGCAGTGAGGAAAAATGTTACCTCCAATTATTGTCAAGTTTGCAACTATACTCAGAGAAAACAGGGGAGTTGGGGGTGGCAGATTATGTCATAATCCCTAATAATCAAAAAGTCCCAGAGCTTCAACCCTGTGAGCCCTGGTTCTAATATATTTTAGTTGTTTTTTACACAACAAGATGAAGGACAGGGAGACTGCCACTTGTCTAACACTGCCTAGTAAATTCATGGCAAAAACAAAATGCCTACTGGGAGCCTCTTGGTTAACAGCTCAGTGTTTTAATCACTGTGCTGCCACAATAACTTCATTGATTTACCAGAATTGCAAATGAATGTGTCCTGTTTTAAGTTTCCTTTCCTGCCAAGGAGCTCAGGACAGCATTTTAGTTTCACAGCACTATACAAGGGACAGTTATTTGCCCAAGAATATTGTAGCTGAAGAGTGGAAAGAATTTCCCCTTAACTTGCTCACAACCTAGGTCATCTTGTTGCCCTTGCCAAGCACTAACCACACACTAGCAACCAGCAAACACATTTCTCTCAGAACCAAAACCATGAATTTAGTTGTATGCACTGAGTAAACTCCAGTAGCTCAATTCAGTTCTCATTCACTTTGAATAGAGGATGGTTGGCGGCACTGGATTGGTTATTGCATTCTTTGATGCATGTGCTGCTTTCTCTGAAGTACTTACAGTGTTAGTGGAGACTAAGGCCATTTCCGCACTACACTATTATAGTGTTATCATTCCATTTTCAACATCCTAGGGAATCCTGGGGCTTGTAGTTTAGAGAGGGGCATTTAGAATTCTCAGCCAGAAAGCTCTTTGGCCTCAGTAAACTACAAACTCCAGAATTCCATAGGATGTTGAAAGTGGAATAAGAGCACTATTACAGTGTATTGTGGAAAGGCCCAAAGTGTAGTGTCCAAGGTTACAGGTTAAAGCAAAAGAAAGCAGCCATGAAAGACATACACCATTCTTCCTATCCATGATTCTTCTCTGAAAAACACATTGTGAACGTTATGAACAAGAAATAAAACAATGTATTGGTCCAATGTTTTTTTGTGTTCAGATATCTGCTAGTCACTTCTCCCTACCCATGCTTAGCAATTTAGTGAGCTTCCTGCATGAATCACAAAGATGCTCTGGGATGTGTATCCGGCTTTCAATCCTGCTTAATTAATCTGAAGTGTTATAGCTGCAAATCAAGGAACCATAAAATGGTTAAATTCAATCCCTAACTGGACTTAATTGGATTGTGCTCAATTTTCTTAGAAAATAAAAATACATGGATTGGAGAAATATACTATGTGGCCAGAATTACCTGTATATAACTTAGATTGCAATCCTGTACATATGATTAAGCCCTATTGACCTTGATAAAACTAATGTCTGAGTAGATAAGTTAAGGACTGCAATGTTCATTTTGTAAAAATGGGCATAGGAATCATGCAGCCCTTCAGACGTGGTTGGACTGAAATCCCCAGTGTTACTCTTCACTGGCTAAGCTGGCTAGGGAATTGCAACCCAGCAACATCTGGAGAATTGCATGAGCTCTCCATGCTCAAAAGGCAGCATTTGGGAAATTGGTGCCCCTCAGAAGTTCCGCACTGCAATTCCCATCATCTTGACCCTTAACTAAGATGGCATGGGGAGATGGGAGTTGCAATCCAACAACAACCAGAGTAGAGGTAAACAATTGAGAGTGACAGCCTTGGTGTTATTAATTACATCCCCCCACACCTCAGTCAACATGGATGGAGATTATGGGAGTTATAGTCCAAAACATCTAATGAGGACCAACTTGCCAACTTTGTTCTAGAGTAAAGAGAAGACATTGTGCCTATGCAAGGTGAAGCAGATTTTGGATATTAGGAGAGGACAGCACACAACAACAACAACAACAACAACAACAACCTATATAATTATTCATTGTTGTTGTTCACCATCTCTCCATCACTAAAGATGTGTGCCAATACACCATATATTTGCTAGTCATATAGAACTCAAATGTCAATTGAATGGAGGAAGCAGAATGAATGGAACTGGACTCCCTTCCACCCTGCAGCCACTGCCAAGCTTTAAGAAAGGAGTGGCATGGTTGTGGATCACATTTTTCTAAGTGGTGTTGAAAGGCAGGAGATACATTGGGAAGATTATGAGAGGCAACATCAGCTTCGACCACCAGTAAAGACATGTGGGGTTTTTTGTTTTCTGTTTTTTTTAAAATTAAACTTGGTGTTTTAAGGTGAATCTGATGCTGCCATGCAGTTTCTGATTTGGGATATTTGCTTTTCTTGGTTGTCCAATCATTGGTTTATTCTTCACACATTAGCTACTTTGAGTATTATACTAGTAAGTGAGAAGGTTAGATGAATAATAATTCTTCAATAAATGGAAATCTTTTTCAGACTTTCCATGTTTTTTATTCCCCACTACTGCACATTTCCTTTTCTCTATGATTACCTAAAGGATACCAATCTCCAGTGGCCCAGCATCCAAAATCTTACCCAGAAGTGCCACATGTCTGTTTTTTATTTATCTAATTCTACTTGAAAATAGATGATAGACAAGAGACAGAAGGAACGCCAACCCTCTGCTCCAAGCAGATGCTCAGAGTTGACTAAGCCAAGGCCCTTTCCACAACACACCTTTTCACGGAGCTGGGGTGCGGGGATTGCACGAGCAGCCTCCAGTGAGAGGATCTCACACCCTGGTTCCTTCAGTTCTGCAGCTGCCGCCCACTCGCACGAGAGCCCCGCCTCTTCCTTCCACAGTGCAGTCTGGGAGTTTCCCAGGCTGCGCTGGGGCAGGAAGCACAAGCACCACAGCTCCGGAGCTCTGCACACATGGCAAGTGCACGCGGGGCCCCAGAGCAATGGATCACATACCATCTTTGGCTCAAAGCCGAAAACGAAAAAGTGTGCGAGCGGCGCCTGCCAGACCCTGGAGCGTCGTGCGATTATGAGTGCATCGTGTGGGCTGCTTCTCACATTCACACGACGCTCGAGGGGTCCAAGTCTTGCAGTGGTGTGGTTTCACACTGGATCTCATCTGAAGTCTCACAAGATTTCAGATGGGATTTTGGCAGGCCTATATATGGGCCTGCCAGCTCACTGGCCAGCTATTTTCAGCTGAACCACCAAATGGGCAGGCCACATGGCTTTGGGGAGCTTGTTTTTGCCTTCTCACTATGTAGCCTGCCCAGGCTTTGTAAAGGTAATAGGTAAATATCTCTTTCTCCTTCATTTCTTTCTGTCTTTTCATCTCCTTTTTCTTTCCCATTTCTTGGCTTTCTCCCTCTCCTTCTATTCACTTCCACTGCTTCTCTCCATATTCCCTGCTATATCTTTGTTTATTCTTATTTTCTTCTCTTTCTTTTTTCCTTCCCTCTTCCTCTCCTTCTCTCTCCCTTTCTTTGGCTTTACTTCACCCTTTACAATTCTTTTAATTTCATTTCATCTTTTCATCTTTTTAATACTCCAAATCCTATTCCTACTCCTTCTTTGCAGAGGGATGGAGTTCAGGTGGGAGTGGGCAGTTTCACCCCATCTTCCCTCCTGCTCCCCCTCCTCAGCAGAGTGACAGCCCATGTCCAGAATACTACAAGCTATCTTACTCAGAACCAGGATTTAAATATTCTTTTTCTACCCTGAGGGGGAAAGTGTTAATGGCTCTCTGGCAGGGCAGACAATGGGGTCAGCAGGGTAGACAATGGGGTCCAGAACAAGCTCAGGATAGACAATGGGGGTCTGGAATGAGCTAAAATGTCCTTAGCATTAGGTAACAAAGGACTGATGGGAATCATGATAGCTCCTTGGTGGCGGAACAAGTGAAGGAACAAAAGGAGAGTTTTGGTGGACAAAGAGAGAAGGACAAAGATAATCAGTCATTCCATGGAGGCAGTTTTGGATGCTATTGTATCTAAAGGTTGAGTCATTGAGGGACATCTGCAAGTTGATTATCACCAGAGTTTCCCTCACAATGACCTAGCCATGCCCTGAGGTCCTGATCTGACCTAGTTTTGCAACACACACATGTGCAACCAGTTCATCTTTGCCAGCAAGCTTCCTGGCCATATCAGGATATAATTTATATTTCATGCCAATTAATATTGGCCAATTAAACCATATAATAGAGTGGGGGTGTACAGTCTTGTAACAGCATGAGCTGGCAGTCTCTATGCTCTGCCAACAGACTCAACCCACAGGCCCACAGCCAGCATGTCAGAGATGACAGTGCTCCTTCTCACCACTCTCATTTGGGGCTTTGGAAGCCATGCCCACCCACCTCACCTTATCACCCTCATTGGCACCATTTCAGTCTCGTAGGTCCCTCCCAGTCTTTTTCCATCACAGTGGAGGCTACACACAAATCTCCCCCCCTTGGCCACTTATGTTTAAGTCATTCAGGACTTACCCCGGTCCCTTTTACCTTGCCTCCCCCTTAAATGGACTATCTGTCCATCCCATGATCCCATGTTTGTGGGAACAGGTCAATGAGTGATACTGCCCCCACACCATCCATTCCTACCACCAAATCAATCTCTAAAAGGTTTCTCCCCACTTTCCCACTTTCTTTTCTCTTGCTTTCTGCCCCTGCCTCCTTTACCTTTCACTACCTAGTCCATAATTGGCTATATGTAGCTTGCTGCTTTAATTATATTTCACTCCACAGTTTTGAGCATCTGCCAAGGGGTAATGCTGCATAATTGTCTTTCACATTGTATGCATGTTGTCCTGCTTGGCAACCTTCATCCGCTTTCGTATTCTGTGCTGTTGTAACTTGCTGACTTTTCTGTCAGAGGCACATTCTATAGATTCATTGTCATGCCATGGAGTAACAAGAAAAGGTCCCGGCCTGCAGCTGCTGCTGTTGCTCCTGCCTCTGGGCAAGAAACAGCCTCAACCTGAGATTGCTCATAATGGGCAGTCAGTCAGTCACCAAGAGACCGGCCGTAAACTGTAGCAGGGTTACATGCATACTGCCAGGGAATCAAAGCGATGTCTGCCTGGTTGACACAACTGGACAGCAGAGTCACTACATGTGAGTACAATCCAAGCTGGCTTCTTCTTGGAGA
This sequence comes from Ctenosaura bakeri, assembly GCA_948474755.1. Taxonomy (NCBI): domain Eukaryota; kingdom Metazoa; phylum Chordata; class Lepidosauria; order Squamata; family Iguanidae; genus Ctenosaura; species Ctenosaura bakeri. The sequence goes on along the minus strand of CAOLHI010000878.1, from coordinate 505,811 downwards.
CCCAAGTCCCTGCCCCTGTGCTGCTGCCTGGCCCACCTCTGCCTGCTTCTGTCCCTGTGGCTTCTACAACAAGTCCTATCTCTATAGCTCCTACTTCCACGCCTTTCCCAGCTGTTGTTTCTGTTCCTCTAATCCCCGCTCAGTCTCCATCTCTGCAATTGCCTACCTCCTCAACCTTTTCTCCAGCTACTATTTCTGAAACCATGGTTCCCGCACAGCCTATATGTCTGCAATCACCTACCCCTTCCCTGGCTCTTATTTCTTCATCCCTGGTTCTGCTCAATCTGCCTGTCAGCCTGGTCTCTCTGATCTTTATAACATGAATCAGGGTGTAGTAGTTGTTCTAAAGCCAGCTGGTTCTCCTGCAGTCACTCTCAGCAACCTCCTCTGTACCTTCCCAATCTGATAAATCCGATCTCTACCATCACATTCAGGGATTGGCCAAGGCCATTCAGTCACTAAAAGCTACTAGCAGCTCTCTAGACAACCACTCCCAGGCTTGGTTTCAAGAGATATACCAGCAGTGGCTTCCTCTCAGCCATCTTTGTTGCCAGATTTGAAGCCTCCTTCCAGTGCTGCCAGGTGGGCAGCTGTGGCAAGGGAATGTGATGGGTTGCAGGAGAACCAGGGTGAACCAAGGTTGCAGGTACAGTTGTTGCCCATGAAGCCTCTTGGCTGGCCACTGCTTGGGGGTCTAGCACTCAGGCTGAGGGTCTTATGCAAATTACTTCTACACTGATCTCACACATAGCCAAGGTGATTAGAACTGACCCATCCACTCCAATGCCGCCCTCTTCTCCGATGCTGGCCTCTTCTCCTACAACGATGGCATAGCCTACTCATCCCAAGCATTTATCCCAGTGCAACCCCTACGGGTCTGTGGTAATACCATTGGAGGGGGCATCTCGTCCTTTCCACCAAGAAGCACATTTACCTACCAAAAGAGATGAAACAGTTTAAGCACCCTAAAGTGGAGACAAACTTTATTAATCAGCTGGCAGGTTGGACTATTTCTATGGGGGTGGTATTCAAGATGCAGCCCCAAAGGTGTACTCCCTTGTTAGATATCTTCCTTAGGGCATATACTGGCTCCTAGGGCTGCACCTGGTTGCAGTACGATAAGAAATTTTGTATGACAGTGGCACTGGGACTTGAATTACTGTCTGACATGGTCAGTCCATGGGCCTCCCCCTCTAATTGTTGTAACAGTGACTTTGTGCCAGTGGCCAAGCAGTCAAAAGGGATCTATGTGAGGCCTAGCTCAGTGGATAAGAAAGCACCCTAGGTTTTCTGGGAATTCAATGCAGGTAAGTGCAAGAGACAGTGATGCAAGTATGACCACAGATGCAGGACTTGCAGAGGTCAGTATCCCAGTGCCTCCTGCTGTCAAGATAAGCAGGCAGAGGATACAGTGTTGCCAAATCAGGTAGTGCGCAAGGGGCTTAGCAGGGAGAAAAGGGTTCCAACTCCAGTTCAGCTATCTCTACTTGTAGAATGGTTAGTGCTGTATCCCAAATGAGATAGTACATGGTATTGATGATATAAACCATACAGATGGTTTCACGCATGGATTCAGAATTTCTTATGTAGGCGATCAAACCTATTTCTATGTACCTGATTCTCACCCAGTGACTAATCTGCATTACATTGTCTGGGATAAACTTATTAAAGAAATACATGCAGGCAGGATTTCTGGCCCACATAGGGAACTTCCACTTCCCAATTTGGCACCTTTAGAAATGGTCCCTAAGAAGGCCCCAGGTGAGCATAGGCTTATCCATAACCTCTCCTTCCTGAGGGGATCCTCTGTTAATGATGTGATTGACCACGCACTGTATTCTGTTAAAAATGCATCTTTTGATGGTGTGATCAGTACGGTCCAGTCTTTGGGCTCAGGTGCCCTCCTTGCTAAGTGCAATATTAAGTCTTCCATCTCCCTTTTGGCAGTACATCCTAAGGACTTCAACGTATTGAGTTTTCATTTTGAGGGAGCCTACTACTGCAAAAAGGCTATGCCCGTTGGATGCTCCTAATCATGCTATATAGTTCAGTACATTCCTCAAGTGGTGTGATCAAAGAAACCAGCTATAACACACTATCACAATGATTTCTTGTTTGCCAAATTCACCCCCCACACACACACACAGTCTGCCAGAATATCCTCATGGCCTTTCAGGGCCTAGCCCAGGAGCTCAGGGTTCCCCTGACCCACTAGAAGAAGGAGGGTCCCTCCACAAGACTACCTTTCTCAGCATCAAACTTGGCATGGTATGTCAGAGGGACGGTGGATGATGGGAGCTACACAAAAACCCGGTAGCACTTCCCTCCAGCACTGAGCTCTGGCAAAAAGACAGTTCACCAGAGTCAAGTGTTTAAAAATCACCATACAGCAGAGTTTACTCACACAGCTTGAAGCGTCCCAGCAGAGTGTTAACCATTAGCAGCAAAAACCTTGAAGGCAGGAAAAATACTCCCACGCAAATCTTATCTTCCAACAGGAGGCTTTTACTTTTGAGTTACAATACATACAGTATATACAAGTCTCCAACAGAGTTTTCAGTATTCAACAGCATGCAGAACATAGCCTCCAGCCACTGTCCAGACATCAAGAGGGCATAGAGGGCTAGAACACCACCTTATATAGAGCTATTGCTGATGCAACTCTAGCAGCCCTTGCTAGAGGTATGATGCAACCTTCCTGCCCTTGGTTACACAACCCAATGACTCATGCAGGTATTACATGGGATTGCATCATCCACTCTCATTCCTAGGTGCAAACTTTGATTTACATCATGTATATTTTATTTGAACTTAGGTTCTATCCAACCTTTCCTCACATGGTACAGGGCATGTCCTTCTTCCCTGATGAGAAATTGGAAACCCCCTTGCAGCAGGCAGCTGCAACAAGGGACAAGATGAAGGCTACACTCCACAACTCCCAGGTCTTGGCTGGGCATCTTAATTTTGCCTGCAGAGTTGTGGTTCCAGGACAAGTCTTTAGTGCCTGCCTATATCAACAGAAAAGGAGGTGTCTGTCCCCCACCATCACATTAGGGTCGTTGAAGAAGTCCAGGCATATTTAGGAGTCTAGGGGGGGTTTCTACAAACATACAATAGGGTATCTTTCTGGAGGAGCGACTTCCTCTTGAGGGTCAATATCCAGGTACATTCCGATGCAGCAGGCTGTTGGTGTGTGGAGCCCTGTGGAGCTGACTCCCTTTCCCATTTTCAGTTCTGCAAGTTCTGGAAGCTGGCCTCATAGGCTACCTTATGACCTTGAGGTGGTTCTGGAACATGTTCGGAACCTTGGCAGATAGAGGTCAAAGTCTCCATATTCCTTTCTTTAGCCCCTTCAATGCCTTTGGTGTGCCACTGCAATCTGCATGCCTTTGTGTTCTTCCTAGAAACTTCTGGCATTCCTGCCGAATGGCCAGTGGGCAACAAGGTGGTTCTTAAGCATGCCATCCACCTGAGGCCCTTAGGCCTGTCCACTCAGACCATTTGGGGCTGGCTAGCCACACTGTCCTTTTACTCCAAGATGGGTGGATTCCCCAGCCCTTTGTCCACCTTCCATCTTCATTGGGCTCTCAAAGTTGAGCCCAGGAAACCTCCCCTCACACCAATACATGACTTCCAATTTCTGACTCAGTCCTTCCACATCTCCGTGATATCCTCCTGTCAGTTTGCTCCTCCCCTGGAGAGGTCACTTTTTTCCTTTCAACTTGTTCCTCCCCTGGGGAAGTCATTCTGCTTTTACATTAGCTTTGTTCACAGCCACCAAGGTTGGTGAGCTTCTTCCTAAGTCTAGACACAATATGTCTGCTCACTCTGTTCTTTTGTCCAGCCTCCATGTTTTGCAACAGTCCTTATAAATCTCCTTTAGATACTCTAATATGAACCAGATCAGCAGGGGGCAGGTTGTCACCTTAGCAAGGGTACCAATGGAAAGAATTTGCTCAATATAGTCCCTGCTGAACTACTTGGCCCAGTGTCTGAATGTATCAGGACTGTTGTTTTTTGCATATCTTGGGACACTCCCTTACTTAATACCAGTTCAAAGCTGTCCATAGATGCAATATATCAGCAGCTGGCCTACCCCCCAATAATCCTCCACTCATTCCTTCCACATAGGTGCTTCCATGGCAATAGCTGCTCATGGCCGACATCATCTGTAGGTTTGGACCGTGGTGGCCCAGAGCTTTTAGATCCTATGTGATGACTCAAGCTAGACAACAGCTGACCTCTCTCCTAGGGGACAACCAAGTAGCCCCTCCCTTAACTGTATTTGTCTCTTAAGCAGGTCTCCCAATTTCTGTATGGATGCTGGGACATTGTTTGGTTTTCCGGGCTGAGAGGCACACTGTCTACTCAGGTAAAGGATGAGATCTTGGATTATCCTATCTAGCAACTGTCAGTTGGCGGGGTCATTGTGGCATGCTATGGGGAGCCCTGATAACTAGGATCATTGAGCTCACCACAGCCAAACCTCCACCTGACATCATCTGGCTTCATCTAAGTGAGAATGACATGGTCAAGACACCTGGACTCCAGCTCATTGCCATGGTGATGGCAGACCTCCACAACATACCATGCTTACTCCCAAATATTCTCATCCTATGGACAAAGATGTTACTGAGACAGATGCAACAAGGTGCTTGCTCCACATCAGTAATCAATGTGGCGTGTTGACACACTAACTGGGCCATTGCCTGTAATCTTCCTTGAATTGAGGGGATCCATATTGCCACCTGGAGATACTGGTGGGATTGGCTCACATTTACAGGGATGATGGTGTCCATCTTTCACCTGAAGAATGAAACATTTACCTGGACTCACTTGCCCACCAGCGACAAGACTACATTCAGAATAAGTGGGGGGAGGGGGAGACAAGTTAGGCTGGCCCCCTTCCATGGCAGATATTGAAGAGAAAAGGGGACATCAGGCACATGCTCAGGGGGAGGGGCAAAAAATCCCAGTGGGCTCAGATTGATGCTAAGGCGGAATTTATTGATCATGTGTTAATAAAAGGGAAAGAAAGAAAACCTAATGAACAACCATTACAATTTTGGAAGGGGAATGGAGCTTCTTGAAGGGAATGGAAGTGGTTATATCTATAATGGTCCCAGTGGTGGTGGGGCACTTATGATTTAACTGTAGAATAGACTAAGTTCAAAAATATATGGTATACAGTGGTTTGTTAGTTTATGTTTATTATGTTTGGCATGGTGTTATTGTTTTGTAGTGTCATGTATTGTTATGTTGTTTAATAAAATTATTTAAAAAACCAGATTGATGCTAGGGTGGTGGGAACCTGCAGTCTGGGCAGGTGCGGGTGAAATTACATCAATGGATGGGTGGAAAATGAACAGGTGATTATGGATTCAAACCTCTTTTGTATAATATAACATTCCCTGTCAGATGTCTAACTTACATCCTTGGCTACATGCCCTGCCTGGACATTTTTTGCTTCATGGAACCATCAGGCTCTGTGTCCCCTCTAACTTACTGGGATATACTTGATTTATGTGTTTACTCACTTATGAATATACCTCATGAATATGCATATTGTATGTAGATTTAATTAATTACTTTATGATGTATTTGCATTAAAGTTGCGGCCAATATTTAACCAAACCTGGTGTCTGGCCTCACTGTCTAGGCACAAAGTCGGATAGTCAGCTTCCTTTGCAATTTGCAAATAAGGATTCCCAGGGTCTACTGACCCTGACTGGACACATACTGCTCCCATCTTGGCAGCCATTAATTTTTTTTGTATGGCCTGATAGATAAATATTGCTTATTACAGGACTAGCCCAACCACTAGGCAGTGCAAAACAGATTTTTGGTGTTAGGAGAGGATAGCAAAGTGTTAGTTAATCATTATTACTGCATATTTTATTTTATTTTATTCTAATTTATTTTTGTTATTGCCAGAGATAAGAGGTGCCTGTGGGATTTTCTGTCTCACAAACAAAATAACTAGGTTGGTTATTTAGTACTACACATCTTGATCTGAGAGTAAATGGGAACCATCTGCTGCTCTTCCTCAGGTAGCAGAATATCTTGAGCCAACCTTAGCTTTTTGCTCTGCACCAGGAGTCGATTTAAATAATGTATGTTGTAGAAATATTTCTTAGTGTATTGCCAATTGTTGCAAGCAAAGTACTGTACACTGCATATAAAACCCCACTGGGTAGACTCTGGTCATATTCCCACAGTAGAAGGAAATGTCAAGATAAATTGGAAATAACTAGCAGGAGAAGTAAATACTGCCTTATCAAATACTACCAACAGCTAACTCACTATAAGATTACATGTGCATTGTGATGAGTTGGTAAATAGCTATGCTACTGGTTGTTTGTGTTTGTCATCTTCTGTAAATTAGCCTTAACAGTGGCTCTGAGTCCAGTGCCCCACTGTGGGACTGATGCAAGGCCCAGAGAAAATGCTCCATGTGTTTCATGACTGGAAAAGATGTGTCTGTCAGTGGGTGATTGCCAATACCTAAAGTCATTTTCTTTCATTCATTAAAAGTAGATTGATTTTAAAGTTGCAATGTATGAGTTGCTACCTGAAGAAGTTTATTTTGCCTTTTTAAATTGAGAGAATTTACATATAATTTGATATAACATACATGTACATATAATTGATTCTCGAAATTGTAACTTGTCTCTTTTTATAATTACCGTTACTTATGTATTGTTCCCTTTTCTTTTAAGAGCCCCTGAGGCTGAAACATATTGGGCTGTTTTAAAAAATAGAATTAACTCTCTTTTCAACACCCTGAGACTTTGTCCCATTTCTACATCATATATAAATTGGCTCAGCCAAGGCCATTCTGATGCTGCAGACAACCCATCCAGTGCTTCCTGATAAACTTGTGTGATGTTTTTGTCTCTGTCTCTGACCTTTGCCTTGTAGTTGGACTCATCTCTCTGGCAATTCCCTTCTTGGTTTCAGACTCAGCATAATTTATTCTAGTGCTCCTGAATAAGGAGACAGCTAGGAGGTGTGCAGACCACTGCCAGACTCCATTCCTGACTGATAGAAATATGATTTACAGTGCAGTCTTATAAAGTTTTGATTGATTTCAATGGACCTTCTTTTCAATAAATGGATACAGGATTGCAGCCATGATCACCTCTCTCACATTTGACCTTTAAACAATTGTTCAAGCACATCTCCACAGCAATCAAGCCTTTTTTAAAAAGTATGATTTGGAACCTAATATTATATCCTGCATTTCCCCATGTGCCTTCCCAGTATCACACATATATATAGATTTGATTATAAATAATCAGTCAACATAGTTGTACTTCTTACACACATGGGAACAGGCATACTCAGACACACGGTATCATATTCAGTAGTACAGGGAAAGGTACCTGCCATAGGTAATGGAGCATGGGTACCATGAAAGGGCAGCAAATTCTTAGTTACCTAAATCATTATATTTTACTTCAGGAGAGAGACATTTATCGAATTTGCTACCTCAAGTGCCAAAATAACGTAGATGGTCTTGGATACTATGCACTTTGATTGGAGATGCATATTGCCAAAAATGCTTTGGGTCGGTCCTGATGTGCAAACTTTTATACAAGTGTTTTTGTAGTGGCTATACCTGATTATTCTTTAAAAAAAAAAGCCCTGGTTAGACTGAAGCACAACTTTTAGCATCTTTGTTTCTCCTTTATGGAAGAACTCTACAAAGATGCTGAAAGATATAGGTGAGCATGAAAGTCATCCATTTGCATGCTGTGGTGGCATACCTATTCTACATCTTACCAGTGAAAAGAGGAGTTCCCTCATCATTTCAGCAACATGTTTAGGTAAATTTAATTTCAGTCTCATGTTCCAAAGAACTGTGAAACTTTGAAGACTAATGACAAGAGTGAACTGTTTTTCATCTCATACAGGGGCCTGATTCGCAAGAAGAAGGTAAAGCAATTTTAATTGGCTTCATTTGTATGTTTGCCTGTCTCAATTAAATATTTCTCCAGACCTGACAGCATGGGATCCTGAAAGGATCACTGAATTCTGCCAACGTAGGAGTTTTGGGCCTTATAGAAGCAGAGACAGACATGATTGCAAAGTAAGTGACTTTTGGGGAGCAAGGGAGAACTAAAATTTTATGGCCTTCTTTCATTACTTTTGTTATTGTAACTTTTTTGCCTCCCTTTTTGAGTCTGAGCTTTTTGTCTGTCTCATACTGCCTCTGTAACATCAAAACAAACAACATGCATACCTGCAACCTGTGCCTACAACAATGTGATCTCTGTATATCTCTGCTTGATGAAGAAGCTGATGAGCTAGTTTTATGTGTGCCTTCTGGCTAGCCTAATGAAGGTATCACCCAAGTGTTTCTTGGAGTTTGGAAAATTACTATAGTGACACAGCGAAATCTCCCATAACTGAGCAATGGTAGGATGATTCTCTGGGACATACTAAAGATGGCTTTAGTATGTCATGATAATTATTCATCTTATAAGTAACTCGTCAAGCTCTGCAAGAGAGATGTTAACCTTCATTTTCTTCAACTGCTGATCCCCTTCCCCTTTTCCCCTAAACCAGATTGTCACAGTGTTTTTGAAACTGAAAGGAATTTTGGCAGACTCTCGTGTTCTTTTGGCCCTCCTCAGTTTCAAGAGTTGCTTTCCGTGTGACACAAGCAAGGCACAGTGGTGAAAGAGTGTTCAGTAAGGACTTTATCACATCCGGCTCTTCTCTTGCTAAAATAACATTATTGAAAAAGCACTACTGAATAGGAATTGGTCTGTTTAATTTCCCACCTTCAGAACCATTCTGGGATTATCATGCTTGTTTTTATTAACAGCTTATCACACACAACATTTGGGACTGTCTCCCCACCTCATCTAATCATCTCTGCCCCTTTTCCTAGTTTGTCACAAATGCACACAGGCACACATACAGCCCCTCCTCCAAAATAGAAATGAAAACACTACATTTTAAACATCTTTTATTCTGGGTGGGGCTTCCTGATTGGTAGACCAACAGAAGATTAGGACTTAAATCACTGGCAAATGAAAGCCAGAAGCTACTAATCTACTTGTCTCATCGATGCCCGCTTTCATCTGCCCGTGATTCATTAAGTCTGAAAGTGAGGAAAGGAAGAACTAATGGATTACTAAAATAAATGCATTCTTAAACAGTAAGGGCCTTTCTGTCCTACACTGTTATACTGCTATTATTCCACTTTGAGCATCCTTTGGGATCCTGAGGTTGGCAGTTTAGAATTCACTTTAGAATTCTCAGCCAGAGAGCTCTTGGTCTTCAATAAACTACAAACTGTTACCCTGTATGTTGGGGGGGGGTCCCGGGAGGGGCGCCCAGATTGCCAAATAAAATACAAGTTGGGGAAATTTAGTTGCTGGCCTCAATGGGGTCTGGAATGTAAAACCATTAGCGGCTGCACTCTGTCCGTGCTTGTCCGGAGAACCTCGCAAACACATGGAGTGGGGTGGCTGGAAAAAGATATCTGGGGTCCTCACCCACAGTGCCATAGCAGGAGTAGCAAAACCCCAGAATTCCACAGGATATTGAAAGTGGAATAACAGCACTATAACAGTGTAGGGCAGAAAGGCCCTAAAACTCATTTCCACTTTATATTTCCAGGTGTGCGGTTGTGTGTGGATGTGAGAGAGAATATAGAGAGAGAGAGAGAGAGAGAGGACCTTGAAGAGGGGACTGGAAAAGAAGGGAGGGTAGGGAGAGCAGCGAGCAGAATCATCATAAAAGTGCAATTTAACTTTCACACAGGAAATTGTAGCACAGAAGTTATAAGTGGATTTTTGGTATTAATAAAAATAAACACATTCCTATGGGAGAATAACAGCACAACAATATCATGTGATAAGTCCCTGCCAACGACACTGTTGTACAACTGTAAATGCAGTTTCCTGCCTCATTGATAAAGCCCTAAGTATGAGTCTAAAGCAGGGCGTTCCAAACAGTGTGCCATGACACATTAGTGTGTCGCCTGAAGTGTGTAGATGTGTCACCCACAATCCTGGAAATGTATAGTCATTATTTATAAATCATATATTTTAGAAAATATTTGAAAGATTTTCATGAGATACGTTGTGTCCCCATACATTTTGTTATTACAATGTATCTGCATCTCTTATAAGGGGTTAGTTTAACCTCTGGTTTGCTAGTAAAACTGAATTACTGTGTCGTGAAATGATGCATGTCTAAAAAGTGTGTCACCAACATGAAAAGTTTGGAAAGCTCTGGTCTAAAGCCTCCTTGGGTATGTAGGAGTAGGTATATGGATTCTTTTGATATCAGCCAATATATACTATAGATTTTGTGAAATACATTGAGAAGGGACTTGAACTGGGGTCGATTGCTTATGGAGCATTCAGATTTGCTATTTGGACAAGGTCAGTCTCGACAGAAGAGAAGCAAGCAGCCACATAGAAACTGAATCAATTCTTAGCATCACTTATTCTGCCAGTAATCAGTACCTAGCAGCAGTGTTGTTTTGGTTTCCTTGGAGAAACATATCTGCTTTGCTTACCACAAAAAGCCAGAACGAAAGGTTGTCTAATCTTTCAAAGATTAACATTTTTCTTCCACCCATGACCTTCTTCATTACCTTATCCCCTCATGAAACAGGGGTCATTTATGAATGGCATTAATTAAATTATCTATCAAACTCATTGGTGGAAAATGTGTCTTCTTAACTAGCTCCTTTGTTAGGAATTAAGTGGTTCATCAATCTTGAACATATCAATCTACATATGCAATTAAAGCTAGATAGAATAATGACTGATATCAAAGGGTACACGGTACAACACCAAGAAAGAAGATCTATCCATTAGTCATTGTTAAATGCCTACACGTCTTAACTTCTCCTATAAAATCTCAAAAAAGGACACACCCAGGTTCTTCCTATGTCTTTGGATAATTTCCATGCCCTTCTGCCTTCTCAGGTGCAAAAAGTATATAATGAACAAAAACAGTGAAGCAGAGTTATAGGCAAAAGAAAACTGCATTAGCTTATGTAGGAAATGGAAAGGGAAGCACAGGAGGGCCTAGGAACAGAAAAAAGGAAGCAAACTCTCAGCTACATATCCCTAAAGAGAATGTCAGTTAAAAAAAATACAATAGTTGGGATCTAGAATTAATCGTACTAAAAGTAGACACACTGAAATAAATGGGACTTAACGTCTCCTGTTGGTTTCAGTGAGTCTACTGTACATATGACTAAACCCAGTAATCTAACTCATGTTGACATGAGTCAACATGTCACCTACTTCAGGGACAATACAAATTTTGTTCTGTTGGTAGTGATTCAATATGCTTTGAATTAATTGCCACAGTGAGTAGACATGAAATCTTAATGCCCTGAAGAAGGAGCTACGCCAAAATGTTTTGGGTATGCTGCATGCAAACGTGAGCCATGTTGAATCAGTCTAAAGACCTGTTCAACACAACAGTCTAGTCCACCACTCTGTTCACACAGTGGCTAATTGGCTGTCTGTGGGAACTCCATCATCAGACATGGGTTCAATGGCACTCTTTATCTCACATTCCTTAGCAGCTGCCTCTGTTATTGGACCTGATCTCAATAAATGTATCCAAATCATTTTTCAAGGGACCGAAGTTTGCAGCCAAAACTGCATCTATACAATATGTGAAAAGATACTTTCTTTTATCTGTCCTGGGCATTTTGTTGGACTCACTGCTTGGGGTCTCATGTCTGCCTAAAGATAAGCTTGGTGGGTTTAGGGACCAGCTTAGGAGGATGCTGCATTATAAGGAAGTCACCCTTAAGCAAGTCCAGATTCTGCTTGGGCATCTCAACTTAGTATGCTAGGTGGTGTCACCAGACAGAGGCCATTTCATGCCCACTCAGTGCCAACCCAGACACTGAGCAGGGAAAACTCCAACGAGGGCACATAAAGCACATTATCTAGGTATTTCCCCAGAGCAGGAACAAAGGTTTTCACCATACCTTCCACCCTGCATTTAGTACCATTAGGAAGGGAAACAAAGTCAATGGTTGCTTTGCCCAAGGTCTTAAACATGCCCCTGCTATTACCCACTATCTAGCAGCCAGAGAGCCCCTTGAGTTTCACAGCCCTTAACCATGACTGAAACCAGCCGGCAACTCCCTTTGTCCTTGGCTCTCTTGCCCTGAGTCTTTGACATGCTGCCTCTGCTGTCTGGACAGTCCTTCCATAGATGTTTCATGGATCCACACTGAAAACATCTTTTCACAGCATTCACCCTCTCTGTAGACTCAGTCCGATGAAAGTCAGTGTCCTTGGCATTCCTCCAGCTACTACCACTGCTGCTGCTGATGTTGATAAGCTCCTGCCAGCTCCTCTTGGCACGCCTTTCCTCCTCCTCGTACAGATGCCTGGAAATGTACTACACAGTGAGGTCCTGCTCCTGCATGCCTTTGATGGTAGCCACGAACATGTCCCAACTTGCATTGAAAGAGCTGAGTATGCAGTAGACTCTGTCAGGCTCAGAGATTTCCTCCCTCCTCTCTTGCAAGGCAACGAACAGGGAGGTCAAATGCTAGAGATGGTCCCACATGCACTCTCCAGGCTGCAGCTGTGCCCTGTACAGCCTCTATCAGGGACAGCTTACTCCCAGCCGTAGGACAGATGTACATGGCCCGCAAAGCGTCCCAACATACCCATGCTGTGGTGAGATGCCTTACATGGTTTACCTGGCTGTCTTCCAAAACCAGAAAAATGTTGTTAAGGGCTTTCTCCTCCATTCTGGCATGTGCTACGCTGAGGGGAGGTCTTGGGGGATCAGCAGCAGCCTTCCACAACCCCTCTCTCTGCAGATACATCTGCATCTTCACTGCCCAGGTGAGATAGTTCCTCTCATTTAATCTGTCCAGGGGCAGACTCGCATTCCCGTGGACGCCATCCCTGCAGCCTCTCTTGCTTTCCAGACCCCTCCTATGCCAGGACTCTCACTTACCAGAGACCATCCTCGAGCAAGCTCTCAGCAGACAGCTGCAGACTGGAACTGGTGCTTCAACTGGTCCATCTGACCCTCTGGCACATCAGGAGCATGAGGCTGGGCCCATAACCTGTCAGGGTTGGCAGGATCTGGCTCCTCTGAGCATGAGCTGAGTGCAATGAGTGAAGCAAGGCTTCACCACAGCAGAGGGTCCCAGTGAAGCAGAAAGAATTCCAGAGGCTCATTAGTAGACTTAGAGGCAGAATTTATTGTCCCACTCTAAGATAAAGGCTCTTGGCAAAACATTCCAGCAGCAATTAAGCAATAAGAATAAAAAAAGATAACAGAGGATAAAATGGGCAGCATCTCCCCCTTACAGCAAGTAAACTGTCAGCAACATGACAGGTCCAGCTAGGCAATTCTAAGTGGCAGCTGGTCAAGGCAAACACCAGCCTTTTATGCTTGTCACCCTGAAACAAGTGGGGTGACCCAATCAGTGCTCTGGCGTGTGGCTTTCTCTAGTACACAAGTCATAGCCTAAACAATCCTGCTGACCTTGCACCTGTTTGTCTGGCCACATCGCCTCTGCCATCCATTCAGAGGAAACCGTGCCTGCCTGGCAATAACCTTGACACAGAATTCATGCTCACTTTTTGGGAGGAGCATGTAGGTTTGGAGAACTCTAAGAAAGACACTTCAAGTGGGGAATTGGTGCACATCTAGGAGAGGTGCTCCAAGTGTGACCAATTAGGTGAGGGAGCTGTCATTTACCCTCTTCAAGGGGCAGGCCCATGCCCATTAAGATTTGTGCAGGTTCATCCTGTGGCAGCTTCAGGGGCTCAACCCCTCTTTTCATCCATGATGATAGCTCCCCCTTGTCCAGGTTCCAGCTAGTGGCCATCATGCATTCAACCATTGAGAAATTTGGGCTTTCTGTGGTCAAGTTTGGGAGCCTCTCTTTTTGGATTGAAGCAGCGACAGAAGCAACTGATTGTGGTCTCCCTGAAGGGGTTATCAACAGAACTGGGAGGTAGAAGTCCAAGCCTTATGTGGGATAAGTTCAGCCTGCTTTGGAGTTCCAATAAGCAGTAACACATTTATTTCTTAGTAGGAGTGCAGTTTGCAGGGAGCGTGAAACTGGTGATACATATTTAGGGAGATCAGGAACAGTGACAGTGGACGTGAAGGACATCAGCTATGGCAAGTTCAGCATGTAACAGTTATTGAGGTTTGAAGGAAGTTTCATTGACGACAGTGCAGGAAGCAGCTAAGAAGGAAGGAGCTTGGTATGGACTCTGTTGCAAAGATGCATGCCACCTGAAGTCAAGCAGCAGGCAGAGGGACTGTCAATTTGCAGTGCAGACCCATTTGAGGTGCCACAAAAGGAGCTGGACTTTGGGACAATGGAAAGAGATGGACTTTTGGGCTTCAGAAGGAGAGGGACTTGGGACTGGGGGCCATGCTGGTGGAACATGGCAAGTATTTATTGGCTGCATCTATGATGGGTTGGCAGTAGGCAGGGTTAGCAATTCTTGGAAGGAAATTCCAGTTCTTTTGGAGCTGTTCTGTCCCTGATCACACAATCACAATTCTCAGCATGTATAATCAACTGGCTTATACTAGCATAGATTTTAGAGGACAATTCTTATGTCTCCTAAATACTGTGTGGCAATAGGCTGATAGCTGGGGTTTCTTTAAGACAACGGTGGTCAATCACACCAAGGCTAGTAAACCTCCCTGAAAATTGCCCACATGGGGGATTAGCACTGATAGAATACCTGCACACACTAATGAAAGACCACCAGAACTTAGACATAACAACTTACAAATAACAATTCACCTGAAACTGCTTCCTCTTACCAATAAAATATAACTACATATGGTTTGAGTGCTGGACAGGGACACTGGGTTATCAGGGTTCAAATCCCTGCTCAGCCATTGAAACCCATTAGCTGACTTTAGGCAAGTGACACTTTCTCAGCCTCAGAGGAAGGCAAAGGCAAACTCCCTTGGAACAAATTCTGTCAAGAAAACCCTATAATGGGTTTGCCTTAGGATTGCTATAAGTCAGAAATGACTTGAAGGCACACTAAAACAACAACAGCATCACATTGTGACTGTTAACTTAATAAGGAATTAGTGTAACTGTAATTTTCTCATTTTTTTTTAAAAAAAAGGGCATATAACCAAATGATGGAGGAGGAAGATCACATGGCTCAAGCACTGGTTTGAAGTGCTCTGTTGTGGGTATGTGAGGTGATGAGAGGTGTATGGAGAGGGAGCGTGTTCTATGCCAGTATTACCCAAAGTGGTGGTCTGTGGACCAGGGCTAGTTCCTGGGCCATCTGCTGCTGATTCCTGGACAGCTTCCAGGAAAGAAAGAAACAATTGTAGTCAGTGGGCACACATATGGTACCAGTTCCTGGCACAGTGGGGAAAAATACTGCAGGCTACCCATATCAAATAACTTAAGAATTGCTGTTTTATAGCACAGGCCAACAGCTCGTAGCATTCAAATTTTTACAAACAGTAACTACAGAACAGAAGTAAACCATTAATTTTAGCAGTGGCAATTAAAATACTAACTAACTTCTTTTAGAGCCTTGATATTATAACTAGTTGTTTTGAAACTAACTTCCCAACTGCTGGCTTCATCTGCAGGAGGTCCCTTGTAGCAATAGCAATAGCATGTGTGTTTCTATACTACTTATCAGTTAAATGCTCTCTAAATGGTTTACAATGCATTAGCTAATTGCCCCCAACAAGCTGGGTACTCAGTTTACCGATCCGTGGAAGGATGGAAGGCTGAGTCAACCTGGAGCCTGGCAGGATCAAATTCACAACCTTGTGGCTGCAGTACTGGCGTTTAACCACTGCGCCACCAGGGCTCCCCGAATCCGTGAGGGATATGTTCCCAGACTTAACAAAGTTGGTGAAAAATGCAGATAATAAATAAAATGCAGATAATACCAAATGCTATATTTTGACCCCCAGGCCAAGCGGGGCTGTGAGGGAGGGAGGCAGCTTCATTGCCTGTCTTCCTTCTTAGTGGGGCTTGCTGAACAGTCCCTTCACTGAGAGCCAAATCTAGTCAGGTGGTCTGGCTGCTTGGAGCTGTGCACCCCTCTTGACTGAGGAAGGAATGTCTGTCTCCTTCCTCGGACAAGAGAAGCATGTGGTTTCATGGAGCTGAGCTTCCTGTGACTCTCTCCGTTGAGGAAGGAGTGCCCATGCCCTTTCTCAGCTGAGAGAGGCGTGGGAGCGCAGCTGTGCCTTGTCCTGGGCCTCTCTCAGCCTGGCTGTGCAGAGCAAGGACCCCAGCCTGTAGCAGCAGCCATGGCCTTGCAGTGGATTGTGGGTAAGTGAAACTGTGAATACCAGTCATCCAGTTATGGAGGACATACTGCATGTGAATGTATTTGAGGCACAAGCTGACTGCAATAAAAATGGACACGGTAATGTTTGCATGTAAATATACATTTCAAGTCAGGGTGGTGATCTCCTAACTGATGTTGACTATTTTGCAGTGTGACTTTTCTGGCTTCATTCTCCTCAGTCAGTTTGTATGGAAACTGCTCCTGCTAGGAAGCAATTACCAAGATATTTTGACAGGTGCTTCTCATGTTTTCCATGGGCAGAAGCATTGCTTGCTAAGCTAGCCTTTGCTTTTCCACGAGCGTACAGAATTGTTTCACAGACTGGATTCTGCTAATCATGTGATTCTAGCCATTTCCACACTAGACTGTTATAGCGCTGTTATTCCACTTTGAAGATCCTATGGAATTTTGGGGTTTGCAGTTTCGGGAGAGGCCAGCTGGCCCCTCCCAAAACTGCAAACACCAGGATTCCATAGGATGTTCAAAGTGGAATAACAACACTATAACAGTCTAGTGTGGAAATGGCCTCTAACTCATTCAAGCTATACACTACAGTCAATGTGGCACTCACACATACACACATACAGCTGTAAAATCCATACCTATATTCTCTCCCCATTTCCTCTTACAGTGTTTCAAAGGGAAAGATGTGACATACTTGCACTCAAGATTCCCCAGTGCTGCTGTACTCCTCTTTGTTGAGTGCTGTCTAGAGTGACACGAAAACTCACAATTCATTGGAATGCTCTATTGGGCAAAAGGTTGAGGCATGATATCTCAGCTTTGGGTAGTAGACAAAGAGGTAGTATTCCAGCTCCAGACTTTTCAGACCATGATTAAAATGAAAATTTCATAAACTTTCAATTTCAAAGCTCATCTTACATTGGTTTTAGAATCCTGCCTCCTACATCCTACATGCTGGTGAGAAAGCAGAGAAATGGCCGGATGTCTAAAATGCTTACCCATTCATCTATCTTTTCTATATTTCTAATTCATCTGCTGTGCAGAATAGATGGGCTAGTTTGATTGTTATCTCAATGCGGATGAAACTTGCAATTGATCACCACGACAAGTTTCACAACCAAAGATTTAAGATTTAAAATAAATGATATTGATATATTAAATTTCTGAATCTGAGGATAAAGTCATTTAAAGAAGTTTAAGAGATTGGGGAGCAGGGTGCATGATGGCTGGAGTGTAGGAGGGGGATCCAATAAAACACTTTTTGACAACGCTGTCTCCTTTATTCTATTTGCAATCAGTTCAGGTATAACACCTTTACCAGTTTGCTTGAAACAATGGAGAACAGTCACATTTCTTTAAAAAAGTCTTGCACTTCTATCAGTTTTGACACATGTGAGAAAAAATGGTGTCACAAAGAATTGTTGGAACGTCAGACGAATATCAGATGCAAAATCCTCCTTTGCCCTAAGACCGCTTCCTTCCACCAGCAAGAACAGATTAGGGTTTGGAGCTCTATCTTATGGGAAATCTTGGCTACTCTAGCAGCAGTTTCCAGGCCAGAAGTTTAGTTGCAGCTTGGGAGATCGAAGGGCAAATGCCTTGTACACAACTTTGCTTCTCCTCAGTAATTCTGCTGCCAAAAGCCATAGCAGCTACAGGAGTAACGACCTGAGTGAGGAAGCTTACCTGATAAGGGAGTCTAGAATATGGAATGTCCATTTTATTATATGGTGTGACAGACCCTTACTTCTCCCAGATTGGTGCGAGGGTACCCAATCTGATAAGGCACCCTGTCTTTACCACACAGCTCTGCCTCACCTCTTATAACACCACCTTTGATTAAAAGGGTGAGAGTGTGAGTGAGTGAGAGTGAGAATATTTATTTAGAACCACTTAATAACTTTATGGTAGCATGTTTTAGGTGCTACTTCATATACTGTATACAACTCTAGCCACGTCAGGGTTTACAAAGATAAACTGTAACATTTACTAAGATAACAATAAGAGTAAGATAATTTATTAGAGTTCATATGTAGCGCACTTTTTAGACAATATAACAGATAACTTGCTGCTCAGAAACAGTTCAGTTATAACTTTAGACTTTCATATCAGGCACAAGTATCATATAACCAAAGAGCTCTCTGGTAGAGAATTCTAAATGCCCCTCCCTAAACTGCAAATCTCAGGATTCCATAGGATGTTGAAGCTGGAATAATAACGCTATAACAGTCTAGTGTGGAAATGGCCTAGGTCAGACTCTCTGATCAGATCCTACTAAGGTTCAATTACTCTTTTGCCTCTCACTAGGCTTCCACTGAGAACTAACCCTCCCAAAATAGTCATACTCTGAGTAAGGGACTCTAATCCCTAGCATCTTGCTAGGCTCTCACTGAAGTAATCCAAATCCCCAGAGCTACGTGGCTTTATATAACCTTTTCTCTTGGCCATAAGTCCCTCCCACATGCTACTGGGCTGAATTTCTCTCCTGAGGTTCTATTTTGAATGCCTAGCAACCTGCTTCCAGGCTGCCTTGGCACTTCAGATCACCACACCCCCAGAACTTCAGCACACATGGTTATGTGAACTTCCCAGGGCAGTGAGAGGTCCCAGGGACAGTAATACCTGCATTTGGTTCTCTTTGTAGGCAGGCACACTGGAAATTAATTTTGTTTTTCTAAAATTTCCTTTATTTTCAAATGTACAGGAAGACATACAATCAGGCACATACCATGTGCTTATCATATGTACTAGAGCCACTCCCCCATATGTCCTGAATCCAGAGCTTGGAGAAATTACCTTTTTTGGACTACATCTATGTCCAACCCCTTTTTTTTTTTTTTTTTGTATCTGTTCATGTACATACACATGTATAAACACACACCCCTTCTGGCAGCCCTTCCATTGAACCGAGGGTCAAATTCCCAGCACTCAAAAGACCTCCAGCTATTTCCTAACATTAGGAAGAGATTATAAACTATCTGAGGAAATATCTACCAAGCACTCTGGTTTATTAATCCATCAGCTTGATGGCTGATAAGCCATTCCTGAATGGCTTACTGGTTATATGAACTATTTTCATCACACACACACACACATTAAATAAATATATCAAGGTATTTTATATATAATTTTATATATATATATATATATATATATATAATAACCCATCTTAAGAACATTGGTTAGTATACTGTTACTTCGGCCCAGGCCTACCTGGTGACAGCACTTGATATCATTTTTGATATCAAAACCATTCGGCCTTCCTCTGCCACCCCGCTCCATGTGTTTGAGAGGCCTCTGGACAAGCACGTAAACAGGCGTGGCTGGTAATTGTTGGACATTCCATTCCCCACCTAGGCAGGCAAAACAGAGCCAATCCGTTGCTTCAGGGACCCCTCCTGCAAACACCTTTTTGCTTAAGCGCGACACTAACAAAGGCGCCCGGCTCCGAGCTGATAGTCTTACAAAGCCAAGCTAAGCACCTTGCATTTGCATACTGGCTACACTATTGTTGATTCAGCGCTAAGCCGATCATGTTAAACTTGACCTTTTCCAAAGCTTTGTCCCGCTCCAAATTCGCATTGTTCTCACCGAGTAAGGCATGGCCTGCAGTCACAATTCACCCTATATAAACCCCCCAATTCCAAGACCACCTCAGACCGCTTGGATAGCTCTGGACTTCCATCCCACCTTGCTGCCGCTTTGTCTGGCAAGCCGTCCCCTTAGTACCACATACTGAGACTCCATATCCACGAACTCAATCTTCAAACTTCCTCAGGACTACGAGAAAGGTGTTATATCACCCATTTCCCCCGAAAACCCCTATTTCCAATTTTTCCGTTTGTTTGTCTTTCAATAAAACATCATTTTTGCTATTTTAAAACTGTCTGACGGCTTGACTGACCTGACCCCGTAGACGCTGGGTTGCAAGATCCTTGCTAAGTTACCCTGCCTCTCGCTAGCTTTAGTGAGTCTCCAGCTAATTTTCCCCAAAGTTGTGGTTTGGTTATTTGGGCACCCCTCCTGGGATCCCCAGAGAACAGGGTAACAGTACTATTCATTGGCCATTGGTTAGTATGTGATGAAGTTCCTGGGAGTGTGGCTATCTGAAGTGGCAGTGTAGCCTGGAAGTAGGTTGCTAGGCAGCCAGAATAGCACCTCAGGAGAGAAAGCCAGCCCAGTGTGGGAGGAGATTGTGACTGAGAGGAAAAGTTACATAAAGCCAAGTATCTATAGGTATTCATTCCTTCAGTTAAAGCCTAGCAAAGATGTAGGGAGTAGAGTTCCTCAGTCAGCTGGAGACTGGGGCTGCGTTGGGAGATTTAATTCTCAGTGGAAGCCTAGTGAGAGGCAGAAGAGTAATTTAAACCTTAGTAGAATCTGATCAGAGTGTGTGACCTAGATTGGGGGTTGAACCTTTGGTGGAAGTTTAGTCAAAAGGCGACTAAATGATACTTGTCCTTTATATGGAAGTATAAAGATATAATTGAACCATCTAAAAAACGCACTGAGGAAATGTGTCAACCTTGACCTGCATTTGAAGTCTGAAATGCTCCTTTATTCTTACTGTTATCTTAATAAATGTTACCATTTCTTTTTATCGTACTGACTTGGCTGAGTTGTATAAATATATAAAACAGAAGGCATGCTACCATAAAATTATTAATGGGTTCTAAACAAACATTGAAAACCATCACCCTTTTACCTGGAAGTGGTGTTATAACAGGGGCAACAGAGCTGTGTGATGAAGACAGAGTGCCTTCCCAGATTGGGAATCATCACACCAATCTGGACGAAGCAAGGGCCTGTCACAGGCCATTTCCGCACTAGCCTGTTATAGCGCGCTGATTCCACTTTCAACATCCTCTGAAATCCTGGGGTTTGCTGTTTCAGGAGGGGCCAGCTGGCCCCTCCCGAAACGGCAAACCCCAGGATTCCAGAGGATGTTGAAAGTGGAATCATTGTGCTATAACAGGCTAGTGCGGAAATGGCCACAGTTGGTTACAAGCGATTTCAAATGGAAGGTCTCATTCCAGCACACACTTACTTGGAAGTAAGTCTTACTGGACCTCCCAGAACTCACTTGAGAGCAGACATGCACCACACATAAATACATTAGAAGATTAGTAAGTATATAGTTTGTTACTCCTTCCTACAACATTTCAGGGGAATATACAGTTTTTCTATTGCACGTGTACTGTGAATGGATGGGACGAGTGCTGCTATTTTCTGTGGCTTAGACTTGGAGTGCATTCATCATTAAAGAAAGGATGGGCTTGTATTCTTTCCACATGTACATGTGAACCTGCTCATCTAATTCCATAATGAGTCATTTACATTCAGAACTGACAAATCAACTAATTGCATTCATATTTACTGAGTGGTTGAAGATGTACATTAAGTTCAAATTTATGCAAGTTGCTTACACACAAAAGAGTCACCTCAAGTGACAGTAGTCAGACTCTCATCTATAATGAATATATTATTTTGCACTGACTTTTTTGTGTGTGAGTGATGCATTTTTTGCTCCTTTTTGCATCAGCCTTGAAAATGCCTCATCTATGATTCTAAGATTGAGACATTTGTAAGCCTGATGCAAAGAAGAAAAAAGCATCACCCACAAAAACAAAACAAAAAGTTAGTGTTATATTCTTTCTTCTAAAACCACGGAGCAGGTATAGGTACAATCCAGTCAAGGTGAAACAACTTTTTAAAACAAGCAGATGTCAGTTGAAGAGAAAAAGATGTGGTTATTTCTTTCCATTGAAATCACTGGAATCCAAAAGTGTTCTGCTCCAGCAGAATCATGCCTCATTTTTCTCAAGTGAAGATTTCACACCCATAAAACTGAGTTTGCTCTAATGTCCTCCCCATCTCAAGAGATTGCCCTTGCTCCAGAATTTGAGTTGCTATATTGTAGTTTAAAATATGCTTTTTGCTTCAACATGCCTTGGCCTGGTTGAGCACCTAATAATATAGAAGACCTGGGTTTGTGTTTAACTCTTCCCCTCTACGTTGTCATTCTTATGTGTCTTCCAGTCAGCACTAACTTATGGCAACCATATCATAGAGTTTCCTTGGCAAGATTAATTCAGAAGAATCTATCTTCCCCTTAGGCTAAGAGAGTAAAACTTGCCCAAGGCCATTCAGTGGGTTCCATACCCCTACAAAAAAGATTTTGCTTTGAAGAAGAAACACCAAGTCATAACGGTATATTAGGCTCAGAGCATCAATAAAGTGAGGGAGGGATTTGCTTTGAGGGAGGGCCACAGGGACAATGGCTGCTTTTAGAAGAAGACAGACATTTTGAGATCTCTGTCACATGTAGATTTGACCCCAAGGGCCACAGCCTCAAGTAACTGTTTTTTTTTTAAGCAATATGGCCATAATTTTTTTTTTTTTTGCATGCAAAAGAACTAGGAATCCCATATCCATCTAAAAAGGACCTTGTGTGATACAGCTGAGACCTTTGCACAGCTTATGGTAGAGCTATAGTTCTAGCTGGTGGCATCATGTCTCTTTTTTTTTTTAAAAAAAAGTCTTCTCTTTGTGCTTATGTGTGTGTATGAGTATATATCTAATAATCTATAATATAAGGTCACTATGGATTCATAGACTTAAGCCCCAATACCACTGCAGAATGCTGCAAGCGGAGTGTTTTGAACTGTAACTGTAGAGGCAGCTCAGTTTCTTTGTGTGCATTGTGTGCCTTGGAGTTGTTTCTGATTTGTGGTGACCAGGGTTTTCTTGGCAAGATTTGTTCAAGGGGGATTTGCCTTTGCCTTCTTCTGAGGCTAAAAAACTGTGATTTGCCCAGGTCACCCAGTTGGCACCACACTGACTCTCTTTAGCAATTGAAAAAAGGCAGAAGCCAAAACATTTTGCTTACATTTCTTTAGTTCTGTTTGTTAATCATTTCAGTACATAAATAGGCCATTTCCGCACTAGACTATTATAGTGCTATTATTCCACTTTCAACATCCTATGGAATCCTGGAGTTTGCAGTTTGGGGAGGGGCCTCAAAGGCAAACCCCAGGATTCCATAGGATGTTGAAAGTGGAATAATAGTGCTATAACAGTCTAGTGCGGAAATGGTCATAGACACACACATATACATACATAGAGTTCCTGAGTGTTTCTATCAAACTGCCACAGCTGAATTGTTTGTTCTGTAGTCTTTAGAAGCAGTGTTTTGTCCAAAGAAACAAAAAACAAAAAATCCCTACATCTGAACATGACCTCCCTCCTATGTTATATGATGTCTCAATGAGAATCTCTCCCACACCTCCAGCACTGTCCATCACCTTATTTGAGTATGCAAAAGTTTGGCTCTTTGGATTTTAATTAAGGCTTGCTGTGCCAAGAGGAGCACAGTGTCAAGGTCTCCCGCTCCTTTCAGTGCAACTCATTGTTCAGCTAATAAAAAAGAAGCACATTCAGAGCTAAAATCTCATCTGTGTCACTTGTACTGGAGAAAGATGCAGAGTGTGCTTTGTGTAATAAAAAGAGAATGATATATTCCATTCTAGCTCATTATGCACTTCAGGTTATCTGAGGTTGTCCTAATTAGTTGAAATGAACAGGTGGCAGTAACAGCTCAGCACAGAAAGCAAGCATTTATATGAATAAACATTGGCTGCTTCTTCCATGGCGGAAAAGCTTGGCTTCAATGGTACCATCTAGTGGCAGATTTTGGAATAGCCCCTTTGAGTATTTCAAGTCGCCCAGTACAGTGGAAATGGAGAATCCCAAAATATAGGCTGGGGACTGTAATCTTACTGATTTATTTGGCTTATTTGATATCTAATTTGTCATTCTTTGAGAACTGCTTAACAAGATTAAAAGCAGGAACACATAAAAACAAAAACAAAAAATGTGCATTCATGTTTACTCAGCAGGGCCACCATGACTTAACAGTCAGCCCAGGACAAGATGCCACAGGTGTTACAGCCACTCTGCACTTAACTGAGAAACCAAAGCTTATATTTCAACATAATGTTTGTTTTTTCACTGTCCAGGCCCTCATAAGCCTAAGACTCTCAGCGGTTCAGGCCCTTCTCCATTTCCTTGGCCCTCTTGCACATAAGTAACCTCACTATCTTTACTGGCACTTATTTCCTAATAAGTTTGTTCAGCATAGTCACACAGGTATACATTTGCATGAGATGTTTTAAAATCGGAAGAAAACGCCCACTACATTTGTAGATGATAGTCCCACATATTGTCACAGGAGAGACATTTTGCTGAGAGAGAGAGAGAAAGATGGCACTGCTCTCCATCACTAAAATTTCAGTGTTGCATGGTTTACTTACTTTGTTGTGATTAGATGGCATTGCACTGTAATCCACCTTGGAGTCGTGTGCAGAAGGAAGGATATAAATCTGAAAGATAAACCGCCAAACTCCAAAAATTTTAATTAATTTATTCATTTAATTAGGTAAAGCAAGGGTTCTCAATCTGCAGTCCAGAAACTACTGATGGCCTCTGAACTCCATTCAGATAGTACAGGCAAGCGCTGCCCATCTGTCTGATCACTGCTACCAGATATGAGGACCCCTTCCTGTCCCACGGCTATGGCACCAAATGTAGGGGCCTTAATTTGCCCTCGAGGTCCCTGGGCAATTGGGTAATTGTACCACTGGACACCACCGATGTTGAATAAATGCTGCCACTACAGACACCATGTGTCTGAACTCAAGCATTCCAATACCCTTTAGTAGTGTTCTCAGAGGCAGAAAGATTATAATGCTAAATTTATAATCAAAAATTATAATTATAATACTAAAATCAGTTTATTAAACAGGAGTTCAACATACAGTTAATATTTATTCATTTAAAACATCTAAAATGTGACTGACCCTAACAAACTCTAGCTCACATCTCTCACTCAAACATGGATAAAACCAAAGGCTATACCCCAGTCTGGGGCCATGAGGGAAGGAGGCAGCTCCTTCCTTCCTGCCTTCTTTCCCAGCAGGGCTTGGTGAGCAACCCCCAACCTGGGAGCCAAATCCATGGGAGGCCTGGCTGCTCGGAGCCCCATTCTTCTCTTGTCCAAGCAGGTAATGTCTGTCTCCTCCTTGGCGAAGGGAAATGCAGGGTTTTACAGAGCCAGCTTCCAATGCCTCTGTCAGCCAAGGAAGGAGTGTCTATCTTTTTCCTTGGATGACAGAAGGTTGGAGGAGCCATGAAGAAGGAGGGAGACTGCTTCTTCACCCAACAGAATGGTGCAGGGGACCTGACTGCTCCTCTCTGTATACCTCTTTTGGCCAGGGATGGAGGAAGACTCTTTCTTCATCGAAGAAAGGCATGGGAAGCCCAGCTGCGATTTTACGTGCACCTCTCTTGGCCCAGGTGCACAGAGTAAGGACTCTGGACAGCAGCAGCATACGTAGCCCTGGAGTGGATCACAGGTAAGTGAAAACTGTAGATCCTGGTCTAGCAGATACTGGGGAACCAACTATATTATTGTCTTTTCTAGTGAGACATGTCTTCTTATGATACACAGTCTCAGCTTAGTCATCTTGATTTCTACAGAGACTAGGCTTTGTTTGCTGTAGGACCTATTTATCTTTTCTTTTTTTTCCTTTTTTTAGCAATGCACAGTATCCACAGACCTCTTCTCTAGCACCACATTTCAGATGAGTTAATTTTCTTTCTATATTTTCTCTTCACTGTCCAGCTCTCATAACCATACACAGAAATCTGAAATAAGATGGCATGGACAGTCCTAACATGGACAATCGATATATATTTACACCTCAGGATCTTAAACAGTTCATGTCTGCCCTTCCAAGTTCTAGTCTTCTTCTGATTTATTGACTGCAGTCTCCATTATGAGTAATGAATGAGCCAAGGTATGGAAGATACTGAACTATTCCAATGTGTTCATTGTCTGCTTATGTAAATCATTTGTGGTCATCATTTTTGTTTTCTTAATGTTCAACTTTAAACCTGCCTTTGCATTTTCTTCCTTGACTTTTTTTCAGTAATCTTTCAGTCTTGTTTTTTCCCCTGCTAGTAGTATGGTGTCATCTGCATATGTTAAATTGTTTGTGTTCCTTCCTCCAGTTCTCATGCCTCCTTCCTCCTTGTGTAATACAGCTTTGCATATGATACATTCAGTACACACGTTGAACAGATAGTGTGATAAAATTCAGCCTTGCCTGACCCTCTTGCAATTGGAAAACATTCTGTTTCTCTGTATGCTGTCCTTACAGTAGTCTCTTGTCCTGTGTAAAGACTATGCATCAAGACAATCAAATGTTGCTGAACACCCATTTCTTTAAGAGTAAGCCAAAGTTTTTCATAATCTACATAATCAAAAGCTTTGCTATAATGTGTAAAGCACAAGCTGGTTTACTTCTGAAATTCTTTGGTGCACTCTATTATCCACTGTACGTTTGCAATATGATTTCTAGAGTCTCTTTCTTCCTGAATCCAGTTGGGACATCTGGCATTTCTCATTCCACATATGGTAAAAGTTTTTGTTGTAGAATTTTGAGCATGAATTTGTTTGCATGGGAAATTAATGTGAATGGTCTTGTGGTTACTCCAATACCTGATGTCCCCTTTCTTGGGGATTGGATATATATTGGTCATTCTGATCCGTGAGCCATTTTTTTCTTTTCAGTATTTGTCGGTAGATTTTAGTTAGAGCTAGAGTAGATTCTGCCTGTAGCTTGAAGCAGCTGTATTGGTATCCATCTGTTTCTGGTAATTTATTTCTCCCAAGTGCTCTGAGTGCAACTGTGATAACTGAAGCCCCTGTCAGAGCTGCTGATGACGAGCAGCAGCTGTTGGTCCCTGTTGCTCAGGGTGGAGATGACAAGCAGCAGCTGTTGGTCCCTGTGGCTCTGGCTGGAGATGAGCATTGCAGCTCAAGAGCTCCTCCTGCTGCCATGGACCAAGTAGGCACGGACGTCCCTCTGCCTGCTCCTTTAGGGATCCGATTCTGTGCCTGCTCCTTTGGAGCAACAGGGATCCAATTCTGAAGAGGCTCTGGAGCCTGGTTCAATAAGCCCCCAATCAAGGCGGAGACTCAAGAGGGCTGTGCAAAGGGAGGCTTCCTTGGCTAAGTTTCAGAAGCAGTGACTGGACACACCTGTGCCTGGGGCTATATAATTGCCTGCCTGGAAGCTTCCCGTTGCTTGTGGCAAACTTCTTACAAGCCCTCCTCTTGCCTGTACCTTGCTCCCAGCACCTGGTTCCTGATACCTTGAATTGATCTCTGGACTCTTGACTCTTTGGCTTTGGAACTCTGACTATGGCTTTGCTTGGCACTCTGGTAAATGAACTTCCTGGAGTAAGTGCTTGCTTGTCTCCTCCTGGCTGGACTTTGCTGGCTCTCCCACTCACTTCTCTGGGCTAGCTTGCTGCCCAGATTTCTGACCTTGACAGCAGCCTCCACTTTGCTTTCTAAAACTGTAGGTTCATTTTCAAGTGGTTCTCCCTTGAATGAGTCTATCATCCTTTCATTTCTTTTATATAGTTCTTCCATATACCGTTTCTATATTTTTTTTAATTCAACTTTGTCATGTATTGTGTTTGCCTGATGGAATATGGCATCCTCACTCTCGATTTAAATTTTCCTTTCATTCCTTGGCTCTTGTGGAAGAGGTCTCTTGCTCTTCCTTTTTTATCATTGTCTTCTATTTAATTGTTTACTTTAGTAGTTCTCTTTGTGCTGGCACACAAGTTGTTGAACAGTTCCTGGTTCTGACCCTATTTTTGTCACCTTTTATTTTTGCTTTTCATTTATCCCCAACTGCTTGAAGAGCATCATCTGTCATTCATTGAGGCTTCTCTTTCTTTTTGGCTACAGATAGTGTCATTTTGCATTCCTCCCTGACAATGTCCCTGTCTTCAGTCTAGAGTTGTTATGGCTCCCAGTAGTGATGTAGACTCAAGTCAATTGACCTGAACTCAAGTTAGACTCAAGTTATTTCAATGACTTGACATGGACTCAATTCAGCAAGAAATGATGGATTGACTTGACTTGTGACTCATCCATTTTTAGTGAATAACTTGCTGACCTCACTGCCCATGGTAGTCCCACCTCCCCTCCAGCCTTTTCCCAATCAGCGATCAGGGAACATTATGTTGACTCAATGTAGAGTTGCACGTGCTCCTTATCCCTAGTTCTCCATTGTTTCCTGTGTTTTTTGAGAAGCCATTTGTAGGAAAGCAAAACCACAGGAAGACTGACAATGGGGAACACATGGGTTTGCAGATTTTTTTTTGGTGAGTGTGGTCTCTGCATTGGGGGTAGGAGGAGGGCTGGGAAGGTCTCAGCCAGTGGAGTGGGATAATTTGGGAGGTGAGATGACTGGAATGTCAGTGGGGTGGAGGGAAGAGGAAAGAGTCAGTTGTATGTCTGCCACTTTATTTCTGTGGAAGGATACAACAGATTTCATTCCCAGACAAGTGCAAACAACCTCCCCACACATACAGGCTTTTCAGGATGGTGAATCTCCCCAAGTAAGCTTGCGCTCAGTCCACTAATGGAGTAGCCATTCATTCTTATTCGATGAATGTGGGCGAGGGTTCTTATAAGGAAATGTAAATGCAGTACTCCCTCCATCTTCCCCCTAGAGTTAGGGACACAGCACCCCCACAAATGTGGAAATACAGTGAATACACTGAAGTGATTTTACAAGCAGCCAGTGGAAGTGGCAATAGCCAACCCAGCTCCTCAGCCCTTTCTCCCACTCTTACTCATCTCCTCTGTCTCCCATTCTCCAAGAGCACAAGCCCACCTTCCTTTATTTCCCACCCCACAATCCATCTTCTCGCTTTTCATCCATCTGTCCCCCATCTTCCAAGAACACAAGGCCAGACTTTTCCTGACTTCCCACCTAAGATCTACCCCCCCACACACAAACACTTATATACTTTCTGAGGGAAGACAGAGGAACAGATGAAAAGTGGAGGGGGGAAGGTGGATCTTAGGATCTCTGGATGATGAACCATATTAATCGCTTGTTCCACCCCTAACTGTCTTAAGAGGGATTTCCAAAACTGTGACGTGAACTGACTGCTGCAACCCAAAAGGATCTTATTAGGCATCTCAAGCAATCTGTAAATGTATTGAAGGGCAACTCGGCTAACTGCATAGCTGTGGGTATGGATTTGCTTGACACAAAAAGTACTTGTTTGGAAAACAGGTGTCAGGAGGTTCAGTTCCTGTCATGCTAACAGGGAGAATAGATTTAGTAGAGGAAAGGGATCAGAGATCACTAGCACTACAAAGTATCCAGCGCTCACTGCTATTCATTACAATATATCCATTGCTAATTGGTGTTTGCAACAAAGTATCAATTATCAATTGGTGTTTGCAGCTTGTATCCAGATATGGGTTCAAAGGGCTCCAGGCACTTATGGAGATGATCTGGCACTAGCTGGTGCCTGGAGGAACTCAGGGGAGGATCAGAGAGGGAAAATGTGATACTGACAGGAAGGTCTTGTGAAAACAACCAGGCCGGACAAGATAAGAATGCAGGAACTATCTGAGTTCCCAAGATGAAAGTATATAAACAATGGGAATGCCTGGGAAACTTAAGGGTCTGGTGGGGTGAGGTGGCATTTACAACTTCCACTAATCAATGTCATCCACACCTGGATTTTTACTGCAAGGTATAAAATCTGTTACCAACACTACATATGCCAGTCTTAGAAACTTTTGAAAGTTGCTGTGTTGCTTGTCAATTCTTAGATAAATTCTGCTGCTAGAAGTCTGAATGTTTCCTTGGAAAAGTAAGCTAGCCTGCACATGACAAGTTTTTTTTCTTACTCTCTAATAGATCAGCGATAAAGTCCATACTAATGTAAATGTAAGAATGGGGAGATTGGTAACAGTTGCAACAGACCTCATGGCCTGCCCTCCACCTACTTACTTTGCACCAGGCCCCCTTCACAGAACTCTACATCTTCTCTCAGACCCAGCCACCAATAATCTTTTCTGACCAATGCTGAATCTTAATGAACCCAAAATGTCCTGCTGACTTGACATTCTGACAGTGCTGTAAAATTTTTATTCACACAGATTCTGGCACACAGACTTTTCCTCCTTTACATTTTACTCCATCTTAGTCAGTGAGTTCTGCCTCATGGTCTTTGGGCCAGTTTTCCTTCTTGGTGGCCTGTTTTAGGCATCCTAACAAAGTTTCTGGGATGTCTCTGAGCTGGTTTTCCCCTTGTGCTTGGCTGCAAGTTCTGACCACTAGCCCCAACTGTTGGGGAGTGAACATCACATCCACAATGTCCAGTTTTTGACAATTATGCTGTGGAAGGCAAGATAGTGCATCTGCTAAAATGTTCTTTCTTCCTGATAAATCTTTGATACTGAACTTAAAGAAAAATTTAAGCCATTGCTCTTGCTTTGGGCTCAGCTTGTAGGGCATTTGTAACACCGCAAGATTACAGTGAACTGACCAAAATTCAAAAGGGCAACTGGCCTCTTCCAGCAGATGCCTCCATGTTTCTAAGGCTTGTTTTATTGCTGCTACTTCTTTTTCCTAAACTGGCCAATTCAAATCAGACTTGTCAAATTTCTTAGAAAGGTATGCATACGGCCTTAATTGCCCCCTCATCCTTCTGCAATAGGACCACTCCCAGTGCAGCATCATTGGTATCCACTTGGACTATGAACAGTTTGCAAGGGAATGAGAACTCCTCTGGCTGAAGGATTCACCCTTCGTCTTGATCCCTGAAAAGTTGACCCTTCTGGAAAATTCTCACTCTCAAATCAGTGTGCCTGCTAGAAATACATTCTCTTTCAGGCTTTCACCTTTCCTTCTCACTAAAGGAGCTGGGCTTTCCTCTGGAGAGGCCAATCTAGTTGCCTAGTAACCTGTTGCTGGGAGGTTTTTCTACCACACAAGATACTACTCCCTCTATACTTCTTCCTCATAACATCCTTCACACTTATTTCCCCATTTTTAACTTTCCCCCTTATTTGATATAATGTAGCAATTGTCAGCAATTGTAATGGATACATTGTAGCAAGACTGCACATATTTGTAGCTGCGGTAGTTATACATATATGTCAGTAAGCCCAACGTCATTCTCATATATATATGTTACATATTGCAATATAGATAGATATAGATTGTATGTAACTTATATATATGAACCTTCCTTCTATGTGATTGTAACTATGACAGGGAAGCCTTGTGACCTGACAGTTGTGCAGCTTTAGCCTTTCCTTTCACCTCTGAGGACATCAACAGCTGAATGTCCTTTTGGCTTGAGTCCAGTTGCATCATTAGCCACAGTGCTACTTATACTTGTCTTCTGCTGTACCCCAGTAGCTTCCTGAGTGCCTTCCAACCTGAGGGTGTCATCCTCTGGCACTATCTCTTGTTTCATCACTTACCTTACTCACAGATCACCTATGTTATTACTACATTTACTACATATTACAAGCATAGCCATACCTTACATTAATTTTCTGTTTAAACACAATATTTTTACTTAGGTTGAGAACATCACACTCCACATAAATGTACATTGGTGGAGCTTTGTAATTAAATGATTTTGCTGGTGGCGGCGGCGGCTGCGATACCAGCAGCAGCAGTAACAACAACAACGACAATGGCTGTTGTACATCTGAAAAACTGACCAACTTTTCTGAGAACTAAAATCAAGGCCACTTTGACCAGAATCGGACTGCCAAACAAGCTGATATGGTGGTGACCTACAGTTTGTGATTTTCATAAGTAGATGTTATGACCCAGAAATCTGACAGTAGTTCAATGATGAGTTAAAGGATGGAAGAACCACTGGTGTCAATAGAAGGTGCACCAAGTCTGAGCATCAGCTTTGTCATCCTATTGGATATGCCAGTTCTTTGCCTGGGGATCCAAACTACTATTAGCTATGGAGGACTTCTAACTGCCTATCAGTTGAAAGACATGTGAGCTTTTTTTTTGCTCTCAACACCTGTCACATGCATTACATCACCAATAAATCTTCTTTTATACCAGTGACTTTGTCTCATCATGATCATCCTCATATATGTTTTGATCCTGATCAGATCCCAGTCCATTAATGTCACCCTTAAGGCTTTTGGCAGTAACTGCAAATTCTGCTGTTTGTCTCATACTTTAAGTCAAGCACAATATCTTGTGCCAAGAAAACCCCTAACCATATAATATTGCTGCAGTTCTGTGACTGTTCTGCTCAGAACTAATGAGTTAGTTATCAAACAGTCCATTCCACTATTTAGCTTCATTATCCTTTAGCTAGTTTCACCTTCCAAGTCTTCAGTCCTCTAAAGCCAGCTTACATTATAAAATATGCAATGCAGGATCCCCTGTACAAATTCGCGAAATTGTAAATCACTTTTCAGGAGATTTAAGACTGAACCCATTATAACAAGCCAAATCTAAAACTTAACAGATGATAGATTTGATTCAGGAACTCAACTCTGTAAATGTTTCAATAATTTAAGCAATGAACAGAAATGCCATTGCCCTTCCTTATGGGACATGCAGAAGTAGCTGGCTTGGGTTTTTCTGAGAGGGGGATGCTGCACAAATGTTTTTTTCACACTATCTGATGTGGGGCATTGGCATTTTTTTTTCTAATCTGCCATGGACTGGCATGACATCTGTCCCCATTAGCTGCAAATGTTTTTTTCTTTCCTGGAAACTCCACAGACTGAAGGCAGATAGCTTGCAGACCAGCACTGGTCCACCATTTTGAGTAGCACTGTTTCATTGCACAATATGAAACGTATTCCAAAGAACTGGAAAAATGTAGGGATACAGACAGCGTGTTTGTAGATTCCCAGCTTCTAAAACAGTTTAGAGGAAAAATTGATTCCCCAGCCAAAGCCATTCTTACACAGTACAAGTTTTAGATAGAACTAACAAGGTTTACCTTTAGCAGGAATTACTATTTCTCTATAGATATTTAATAAAAACATTGGGTACTAGCCGACAAAAGCAAAATCAGCTCCCTTCAGTTCACCTATTATCATTATCCAAAGCATTTAACAGTGAAATGAAGGAAGACAGAAGGACCAGGGGGTTATTTAAATAGATTACCACCTTTATTTGACATCTCTAATTTTGTATGCCAGGTTTTCAGTAATAATTACAGCAAAATTAGAAACGCAGATTCTAATTCTACCCAAACAACTTTTTTTAGAGCTCAGGATCAAATTCCAGGGATTGTTTGCTGCTATGCCTTGCTCTGTTCATCATCCTCACAAAAGACTGTTTAAAACATCCTGATAACATACTTCCTCTAGAGCCAAATGCTCTGTCTAACAACTTTGCTATTTACCTCCTGACAAGGTCTCGACTGCAGATATCTAGGCCCTAGACATATTTAAACATTTTATGTTTTATTGGAGCTAAGCATGAAGTGTGTTTATAGGCCCTGAGTCTGTAGTAACATGCAACTATTTCTGGTCTGTCACATAAAGCCACAAGCACATTTCTCCAGAGCTAAGTAAATAGATTAGATGATCAAATCATGACCTCTGCAATTCATGCTTTGGATTATAACAACTTCTGTACTGAATAACTGAAGTGCTGTCAATGCAGGGCTTCAGTTGAACAACGCTTAGAAATTTCAGCAAGTGAAAAATGCAAACAGTTGCTTTTTAATAGACATGAGATATTGTCTATACTGATGTAACTGTATAACATTCCACTGGATTTCCAGGTCTTGGTTCTTGAGATTAAAACTGTTTGTGGCTTGAATCCTGATTGTCTCAAGAAGACAGACAGACAGACACAGACAGAAGTCTTTCTCTGTCTCCCTCACTCACACACACACATCAGCACTTAAATCTTCTGATGAGTCTTGCTTCAGATTCCATTTTATGTAGTGGATAGTGTTACTGTGGTTTATAGTCCGAGCCCAGGGCTTACAAAATATAATTTGATATCTAAAGATTGGCCATTCCAAACTGTTCCTCTCCATGTGTTTGCAAGGCCCCTGGACAAGCATGCACACAGATACGGCCGAACAAGCTGAAAAACAAGACAAATCCAGGCAGGTCAGTAATTCTCTGGTATGCAGCTTCAGGAGACCTCCAGGCAAGTTACTACATTAAGTATGCACAAAGCATACAAAGGATTCTCTGCCCCAAACAGGCAGCTTGACGAGATTAGCATTGCAGAATAGCCAACTGTCAAGCACTCCCTATTTGCATATTGTCTGCGCTATTGACAGCACCGTCAAAATCCAATCATTCTAAGTACTGACCTTTCGGAAGCTTTGTCCCATTATTTTCCCTGGGAATGGACTACCCTACAGGCACATTTTCCCCTATAAGAACCCCTGGTTTTGAGTGTTTCTTCAGATCGCTTCTGGCTTCCATCCCGCCTTGCTGCTGCTCCATTTGCCAAGCCTTCCACGTGCTGAGAATCTCCGCTCCAACTGACTTTCTTCTGACTACTCGGGCTACAGGATCAGGTGTAGTATTTCCCCTGAAAAATCCCTCTCAAAATCCTCTATCGAATCTCCTACCTCTATCTTCTTAGGCCTGTGTGAATAAGTGCATACGTGCACACTGGCTGTCTTTTAAAATAAAGAAAACAATTATAATTTACTTCTGCTTGGTTTGTGACTCGGCCTGACCCCATAAATATTGGGTTCAAGATCTTGCTACGTTGCCCTGCCTCTTGCATTGCTCTAGCTTGTGCTCTAGCTAATTCCCATTCCCCAGTATTTGGAGCACATTGAGGTATCCCCCACGGGACCCCCAGAAATCAAGGTAACAATAGACTGGCTTAAACTAGAAACAGTGACTTCTGCGTAGCAGTCCCAATGCTTTGGAGCTCATTTTTCAGAAATCTGTGCAACCTCCGCCACTGTCATGTCCCTCCGCACAAAAAAATTTAAAGAAACACTTCGGATTTGTTGATTTACCACCTTAACTACATGTACTGCTGTTGCTATTTTTAGAGTGGACTACTGTTTCATTGTTGGGCTCTTTATGCTTTAATGTATTGTTTTTTGCTCTGTTGGTGTTTTCATTTTGAATATGAGATATAAATAAAATAAAACAAAATGCAATAAGAAAACCCAATTTAAAAATGTTCCACCATACTATTACTACCACATGGTGCCTCTGCAAATGTACTCACAGTCCTTCAAATGCAAAAGGGTCAAACAGGTGAGCCATCTATGAAACTGAAAAGTTTTTTAAGAGGCATGATGCCAGTATCTTATGGATGAGCTCATGAAAATCTGCCTGATTAATACAAGTAGACATAAGTATGAGAAAAAAGAAAAGTAGCACAGCCTTTACAGCCACCTTCCTTGCAATTGTTGTGAAGGACTGCCCACTGGAGATTAGCCCAGTTGAAATGTATGTATATGTATGCCAGCCATTTTCAACCTTTGATTCCCCAGCTGTTCTGGACTTCAGCTCCCAGAAGCCTCCACCAGCCTGGCCAATGATGACAGATTCTGAGATCTGAAGTCCCAAACAGCTAGAAGACCAAAGGCTGAATTTGTACACAATCCAGTTTTAAGTAGGACTGGCATCAGTATTGTGCACCTCTAGCAGAGCCCGTCACGAAAACCTCCTGGGCCTCAAGTAGCTGCCATTTTAATTTCTCACATTGTATCAGAATAGTGCTGTGTCACAAAGCTCATGGGAAGTTAAACAGCCACTAAACCCAGGCACTCATTTTAGCTCATGATTCTTCTCAGATCACAGCTGCTGCTGCCCACCCATCCACCAGGGCCCAGTCATGGAGGAGACCCTCTCAGCCTCAGAGCCATCTCTGTCTGGAAGGCAGAAAGCAACTTCTTGTTACTTTGGTTTGGTGTTCTGGCTCCTCTTAGGAGGCAGAACAGCTGAGAAGACTGCCAACATCACTTTTCTAACAGCTGTTAAATTCTTTTATCCAGCTGTAATAGAAACCAAAGTCTCCTCCATACATGAATAAGTGATTTCTGAAGGGAGGGTACATTTTGTATTCAAGAGATTAGCACATATACTTTACCTTCTGCTACAGGGGTTGCCATGTGAATTACGCTTTCTGAGAGATTATTATAGCAAATCCATGCTCATAAATGCTCAGAGTACAAAATCAAGCTGCTCTAAAACATCTTACGCACTTCACTGGGAAAAATGGCAATTTCTCTAATACCCCCCCATAATTTTTATATGTCCTGCTGGACAT
Source organism: Ctenosaura bakeri (assembly GCA_948474755.1). Taxonomy (NCBI): domain Eukaryota; kingdom Metazoa; phylum Chordata; class Lepidosauria; order Squamata; family Iguanidae; genus Ctenosaura; species Ctenosaura bakeri. The sequence goes on along the minus strand of CAOLHI010000878.1, from coordinate 469,366 downwards.
TTTTTCTTAAGAAAAAAAGTGGTTGTTAGCATGCAATAATTCCTGGTTCCTGTTTTTTTTTTTTAATTAGCATCACAGAACTACGCTTTATAAGGAAACATCATTGTATCACATTTATGGCATGTGTCAGTCATGCATATATATGTTCTCCTCAAAGTGATTGCAGGAAATCCTGCTATACCAAGGACTGCAGAAGTTATTTTGGTGGTTTTGGGTTCATTTGGTTAACTCAATCAAAACCCAGTATTCAGTGGTATCATTAAGTTCTTGCTAGTTCCTTAGTGCTAGTGGAGACTCTTTCTACACTATGTATGGGTGGGGGAGATCCAATACATTTTTTCACTTGTGTTTGCAACTTTAAGGTGGTGATGTTAGGCTAATTCCAACACTGTGCTGTAGGTTGTGTACCAGCACACCAGAATTTCCCATCCTCACCCTCTCCCATTCTGGCACAAAAACAAAAAAAACTAACCAAACAAAAACAGCTCCATAAGGTTTCCTGGCTCTCCAGAATCAGTTTTGAGGATGAAAGGCGCTGAAAGGGATAGATGAAAGCAAAGGCGCTGAAAGGGATAGATGGTTGTTCCTTTCCATTTCCACAGATTCTGCCATTTCACTCACAGATGTTCACTATGTTCACTTTTTGTTTTCTAAGAAATAAATATTCGGACACACAGATATGCTCTGGTCCTCAAGTGGGGATAAGGAAAGTTATCCAGACAGTTGGCATGTATACATAACGCATAGTCATACCACTTTGATAGCAATTAAAAGGCCATGGTTTTATCCTGTTGAATCCTGGGATTTGTAGTTTCTTGAGGTATTTAGAATTTGTCCACTCCAGTTTACTCACCTACCAAGAATTCATGGGATGGAGCCATGTCAGTTAAAATTGTATTAAAATGGTAAAATTCTTTTCTGGGCTGAGATCCTACATCACTTCAATATAGTATAAATATCTGCCAGCAGAGGTACACTATGCAAATCCTATACACGACACCAACAGGTCATAGTGAATGTGGATCAGTAGTCAATGCACATTGACTGACAACCAATAACACAATTACAATGCACAAAAGCAATGCACATTAACCTGCTACTCTTTATATTTTAATGTGCAACCTCATACAAAATGATTTCATATGTGCAACTGCCATCAGCTAGATATCACCCACTGCTCATTCTTTTAGAAAATCACCATCTATGTATACTGTAACTTCTAAAGGCACGTGTCACTAACAAGACACCAGCATGATGTAAATTGTCTCATCCATTGGCACAGTATAGTCCATTCCTGTATGCGTGTACTACCATTTGCACAACTATACAAGCCAATGTATCTCTTCTTCCAGGTATGGTTGTTGTTGTTGCTGTTGTGTGTGCCTTCAAGTCATTTCCAACTTACAGTGACCCTCAGGCAAACCTGTCATGCGGTTTTCTGGTGGCTGAGAGTGTGGGGAGTGCCCAGAGTCACCTGGTGGGTTTCTATGACAGAGCAAGGAATCAAACCCTGGTCATCAGGGTCATAGTCCCATGCTCAACCTATTACATCACGCTGGTTCCTAGCGCTACTACAGTTTTTATCTGCTAAGCATTCCTTGGATTTAGATCAGAATGAAAAACAGACTGTGAAATCCAAGTCCTACTCCAGAGGGGCTTACCAGACAATTGGAGTTCTCCCAGGTAAGAATGAGAACAAAGCACTCTATAGTGGGCCACATGTAGTGGGATTATTTACATGAGGAAAATACGGAAAGTGAGCCCTTTCACATGATATTGTTACCACGGTTATAATATGTCTGGTGAGAGCACTAGATATCCTTTTGATATCAAATAATTTGGCCTTTATTTGACCTTTCTCTGCCACGCTACTCCACGTGTTTGCAGAGGTCCACCGGACAAGCACGTATTAGGTGCGGCCGTTAATGGTTGTAAATTCCAAACCTCATTTAGGCAGGCAACTTAAGCCTCTCTGATGCTTCAGGGAACACCTTCTTGCAAACCGGCCTTGCTCAGCGAGAATCTACACAAAGATGCACGGCCGAGTGCCGAGCCATTCCTTTATGTTGGGCTATTTGCATACTGGCCATACTATTGTCATCAAGCACTAAGCTCATCATGTAAAACTTTACCTTTTTCAACGCCTTTGTCCAGCTACAAATTTCCTTTGTTCTCACCAAGCATGGCATAGCCTGTAGGTAAAATCCACCCTATAAAAAGGTCCCCAATTCCGAGTCCTCCTTGGAACACTCCAAACTGCCATCCCGCCTTGCTGTCGGTTTGTCCAGTGAGCTCCCCTCAGTGAACCGCGCTGAGCTTCTTCCCCGGTAACCTCCGCTTCTCTCCAGGACTACAAGACCAGGTGTCGTATTACCCATTCCCCAAAACCTCTCCATTTCTATTTCTCAGTTAGTTAGTGTATGTCTTGTCTTTTGTGTTGTTTGCCCACAATAAAAATGTTGTTTGTTACTTTAAAACTTGTCTAGCCGCTCTCTGACCTGACACTATATACATAGGGTTAAAGATCTTAGCTAAAGTTACCCTGCTTCTTGTTAGCTTAAGAGAGTGCTCGAGTCTAATTTCCCCCATCTCGTGTTTTTATTTGGTTATTTGGGCGCCCCTGCAGGACCCCCAACATACAGGGTAACAATACAGTTATAGCACTTTGATTCCACTGTAACTGATATGGTTCCATCTCAAGGAATCCTAGGATTTGCAGATTAGGAAGAGGTACTTAGAATTCTCAGCCGGAGAACTCCAGTACCTTGCCAAACCCCAGGATTTCATAGGATGTAGCAATTGCAGGTAAAGTGGACTCCTAGTACTGTAACCTTGCAATATAAAAGGTACACTGGCCAAGCTCCAAAGGAACATGCAAATTGTTCCTGGTGTACACTGGAACTTTCCAGCACAGACTCTCCTCTACAAAGTTCTTTTCAGCAAGGCTTGCTAGCCCTGCAAAGATACTTACCCAAAATAAACTTATCTTGGCAGTCCCAACATTGCACTATTCCAAGGTAATATACCTTTTACTAGCCCTATTCAAATAAACACACTGTTTTCATGGTTGCTAATGGTTAGGCTTTTAAAAAATGACTATAATCTATGATTTATGGAATTAGAAGACTGAAAGGGATTGTAATTTTTATTTTAAGGAAGGAGGCAATCTTATGGTAAGCTGCTATTCAGAAAGACACAGTAGATTGTTCCTTAGCTTTTCTTCCAGTAGCACACAGTTATCTGAGTTGGACTATGACCTTGTCACATTATACCATTATAACACTATGATGCCACTTTAATTGTCATGGCTGCATCCTATGGATTCCAGGGCTTTGTACTTTGGGGAGACACTAGAGTTCTATGGCCAAGAATTCTAAGTACCCCTCCTTAAACTGCAAACCCCAGCAATTCCATAGGATACAGCCATGGATATTAAAATTGAATCATTGTGTTGCAATTGTGTAGTGTGAAATGGTCCTAAGAATCAGATGAAGAAACAGTCTTTGAGCAGATGTAGATGACTCTTTTTCTATACAGACATTAATTAAGGATAGTCACAAGATACGGGGGAGAAGAAATAATGGTGTACTTAGCAGAACACTACTGCTGGCAATGAAGGGCAATATAGCAAAGAAGAGGATTTTCATCAAAGCCTGTTATTTTGCTTAGTGAACAACAATAGCTTAACTGCTGCTCAGCCTGCTCCCCTCTGGAGTGTGTATTATTTCAAGTATATCTAGATATAAAATGAGGGCAGCATGATCTTAGATTTTGAAAAATAAAGAATGAGAGAAAACTATGTTTTCTGACATTTTGTTCCACTCGAAACCCAAGGACTTTCTTTTCATGCAATAGTTTTGAGCTCTACTGCATGCCTGATTCCAGCCAACAAAAACTGTGGGTTCGAATAACTCCGAAACAAAGGAAAGGTAGCTTCTTTTTTAAAATGCCACACTATTTTTGTTCACTTTTTATTTTGGAAATACAGTGATGGCCATCTTATGCACACCTCTAAAAAGACATCCATTGCTTGTTGCTGTTATCTACTATATAAAAGTCAAAGCTTGCCTGTTTGTGAATTTGTCCGTTTGTCCATGTCACGCAGGCAAAGACCTCGTATGATTGGCTGTGTGAGGTGAGAAGACTTCATATGATTGGCTGGCTGTGAAGATACTATGGAATCCTGGGGTTGGCAGTTCAGGGAGGGGCCTTTAGAATACTCAGCCAGAGAGCTCTGAACAGGCTGGTTGCAACGGAGATGACGTCTAGCAGCAAATCCCCTCATGAACCCAACCTCTCTCTGTTAATAACTCTGAATGCAGATTGGATTGGGGAATATGGGGAAAAGTTACAAGTACTGGACAAGACAGTTTGGGGAATTAGAGACACAGGATCTCAAATCTTTCTAACAAGTATCACCTATGAGAAAATTAAATCCTGGGCATGAGTAGGCCAGTTTCTATGGAGCTGAGGTCTAAGTCCAAGAAGGAGGGCAGTGTAAGGGAAAAGTTACAGGTACTGGACAAAACAGTTTGAGAAATCAGAGACACAAGATCTCAAATCTGTGCAATTCAACTGCATTTAATTCCTCCAGAGAACTTACCTATGAGAAAATACAATCCTGGACAATGCTGGGTAAATATGTCAGTCAACTTATACAAATGTATGCACACCAAAAGCATTTCTGCAGTAATTTTTGCAACATTTACTGACGTGAAATTTGGGATCACAAATCTACACAACTTACATTCAAGATAATACTGAAAGTAGAGTTTCAAGCAGTCTATCATAAGCTGGACTGGTTTAGTATGGAGCCTAACTGGTGGTATTTATTTTATTACATCCTACATTTCTCTTCAAACAAGGACTCAAGGCAGCTCACAAGATTTAACTAAGGTACAAAGGTACAAGAAGATACAAACAAAACCACAAAATGTTCTAGGTGCCATATACGGTATGTCAGACACTTGTCGTATTCCTAGACTAGATGCCTGTACCTTCCTGCTTCCTGCTTCTGGAAAAAGTAAACCCAGGGTTCTTCCAGATGAATCAAATGTATCAGAAAGTAGTGGTACTTGTTGCAGTGCTTGAAATACTTTAACAATGTTTCTGTTGTCCCAGTCTATTTTCTTTTTAAAAAAAATTAAACACATAAAAATGTAAATATATAAAACAACAAATAAGAGCATACAAAACACATGAAAAGAAAAAAGAAAAAACACACATTTAAAACTACATATAAGTAAGACTAAATTAAACTAACTGCACTAAACACTACAAAACTAAGACTACACAACATTATAAGGGTTAAGACTAGTTTGACTTCTGACCTCTCAGTTGATGGTTTTAAACTAAAATATTGAAAAACTTCCACTAAAATACTAACAAATATAATAGTGTAACGATATGGTAAGTGAAGCTATCATAAAACTAAGTTAATTTTATATAATTAGTTTGTGTTACTTAAACTAATATAAAAAATCTTCTGTTAAAAATAATCATTCTCTATTTTTATTTTTTTATTTTTTTATTATAATCACTCTTTATAACCCTAAATTTCCAAAAATTTCATCAATGCTTAGTGAAAAATATTATGACTTCATCCCAATCCTTTTTAAAATTACTCATTGATCTATCTTTCAGCATCACAGTCAGCTTTTCCATCTCAATCAAGTCAAGAAACTCCAACATCCAATCGTCTTGTGTTGGAGTCTCCAGCTGTTTCCATCTCTGCAACAGCAGTAATCTGGCCACCGTAGTCATATACTGCAGGATTCTTCTATCAATCTTGCTTACCTGATCATACATCAGTCCCAATAGTCACATCTTGGTTCAAATTTAATCTTAATTTTTAAAAACATATTCTACTAATCTATGTATCAAAATCCAAAATCTCTTTACTTTTTCACATGTCTGCCATGTATGAAAAAGTCTCTTCTAATTTCTGACATTTCCAACAAATAATAAAAGAACTGTTATAGACTTCAGACAACCTTTCTGGTGTTAAATACCATCTGTAGCTCATTTTAACAAAATTTAACATCCTTTTCATTCTCTCTGCCACAGTCTTTCTAAAAATGTTATAATCATTGTTCAGAAGTGTTATAGATCTATAATTCTTTCTTACAATATAATCCAAAACCTCAAAAACTTTTTCAGGAGTCGATCTAGAATTTACATATATAACTACTCCTCTTTTATTTTATTTTCCACCGAGGAAACAAATACTTTTCCTAACTTGGAATTTTGTAAAAATTTCACATCCATTTTTCTAATATGTGTTTCTTGGAAACATATTAAATCTAACCTCATTTCTGTAGATAATTTTAAAAAATATTTAATTTGAGGAATGAATCCCTCTAATATTCCAAGATAATAACTTCCAATCCATTGTTAAGCCTGCATGCCATTAGAGTCCATATCCCATTTTGCCTGAGCTTAACTGAATTTCTCATCTTCTCTATTATTGCCCTTTGGATCTTGGCTGTTTCTCTCCTCCTCTTTTTGTCTAGGTTCTGAAATATCAAAGTCACCTCAAAATGTCTGTAAAAATTATTTTGACTTCTCAGTGGAGTTAAAATGATACCTTCTCTGCTGGAGCAGAACAGGACTCCTTCAAGATTTCCCCAAAATAAGGGAATACCTTGTTGTTTAAGTTTACTTGTCAAGAATGCATAGTCTTGATTTCTTTTTAAAATCTGAATTGGAATGTCTTTAAAAATCACCTTAAAAGGTTTCTCTATCTGGCCACCCATGAATTCAAATAATAAATCCTGTCAATTTCATAAGAAAATTATTTCCTGACATTTTTCAAAAAAAATCAGCAATGCCCTCAGAGACGTTCACATGAATTTTTTCTCCTTGAACTTCCAGAATACCTGTAACATCTCTCTCTTTCTCTGAGTTCTAGCATGGCCACTGCATTTGCTTTCTCTCTTTCATCCAAACTCATCTTCTCAGTGACTCCTTCCAGTTTCTGTGTTCTGTCTTTAAAAGAGTTCACTTTCTCCCTAAGCTGTTTGATGGTTCCTGTTACGTGATTCAAAGAGCCCCTTATGTCTTTTAATTCCACTCGCAACTGGGTTTTTAAATCTTGTTTGATGTCCTGTGTCACCTGATTCATATCATCCCATGGTTCCTTCACATATTCTCTTTTCTTTCTTTTTTTAAGTTTATCCAAAATCATCTGTATAGTATTTTCATCTCTAGGTTGATCTACTAAAGTTCTTTTCTTTAAGTTAGAGGCTTGTGTCTGCCTTGCAATTCTTATTTTTAACCTGTAGAAGTTTTGACAGTTCTTTTAACAGTTCATTTTTAATCCACCTATACCATTAGAGGTCAAAAGAGGCAGCTATTACTGTCTAGGCAAATTCCCTCTCACACCAGCCAGAGAGGAAATAGCACTCCAGTCAATCTTCAAACAGAGTTCATTTTCTGTTGTTTCTCCAGAAGCTGTGAGTTTTATCTGCTGGAAAGGTAAACAAACTCTAGTTCTCACAGTATGCTATTTGTTAGCCTACTTACGCTTTTTTTAAAAAGCACCTGTTTTAAAGGAAATGAAGCTATATGAGACACTGTAGATTGAATTAGAGAAATTTCTAAAAGCTTGTTAGAGTAAAAGCCTGCAAGAAAAATAAAATAAAAGTGTTTTTAACAAGCCATGCTATAACACACTGGCTCCGCTTAAGCAAAACAGTTCATAGAATTATCAGTGCACACAGAAGTATTACTTGTGAAGTTTAATTGCTGTTCCCATCAGCTGAGAAGTTTAAATGTTGAAGCTTGTTTCAAGGATGTTTAAGAAAGTTGATTTGTGTTGCTAATTCCAGTAAATGACTGTTGCAGTACAGTATGATAGCCCCCTCTGATCCTCCACACCTTTGGAGTCCAATCTTTGGTCTCTTCTGGACTAATGGGGCAATCTTCCATATCTCCCTTGCCTGGGATGTATTCCAGCTGTTTTCAAAAATGCAAAACTAGGGATGGGTCAACTGAATCCTCGGCAAGGATTCGAGATTCATGAATCCAAATCTCTGTGCCAAAATAGGTAAAAATAATTTTTTGAATCCACCAACCAAATAGTTTATTGGAGACCGGGACGCCTGAAAACCTGAGAGACCAGACACACAAGGGGAGATGGTTAGTATGTGAGTTTTTCCCTTGGAATAATAATGGGCTTTGCTAACAATTTCAGAAATGACATCTGGAGTTGTATTCTAATATATTTAGATTGAACATTTAAGTTCAGCACTTGACTGGAAGGTACAGGCTTGAGATTTCAAGGACAGCTGAAAGATTCCTTTGCATAGCTCCCTTGCAAACCTCATTCAGGCACAATTCTGGGGTTTGTAGTTTTACAAGGTGTCACAGCCTTCTCTGCCAAAGTGTGCTGGTGCATCATCAGACTACAAACCCTAGGATACCATAAGGAGCTATGCAAAGAAAATCAAGTTTTGACCAGGATTATCTCTGTACTGCAGTATGTGGCCCTGTTTGCACAGGCAGGAAAATGTGGGATTAATCCATATTTTCCTGCCTGTGTAGAAAGGGCCTTCATGTCATTTTCAATCTGGGGAGATCCTGAGGCAAAACTATGACAATTGTCCTGGCCAGATTTCTTCAGAGGGAGGTTTGCCTTTGCCTAAGCTTTTGCTGAGGCTGAGAGAGTGTGTCTTGCCCAAGATTATCCTTCTTTCTTTTGCTTTTTAAACTCTTTTTTAAAAAAATATTCGAAAGATTTGAGATTCGTGAGATTCGTGGATTCCCAGAACCTTCTGAGGGTTCAGATCCGGATCCGGATTCAGAAAATTCTGGATTCGTCCCATCCCTATGCAAAACCAGTTCCTTCCCTCAGTCAGCACTCTGCCCTTCAGCAGTACTCACTAAAGGACAAAGCCACATGACTCTATGGCAACTCACAATTCACCCCAGGTATTTTGTGTCAATTCCCAGTACCAGCAACAACATTCCATTCTCATCCTTTTAATTCTGAGACACATCAAAACAATATGCTCCCTTCTTGTTGCTTGTTTGCTTTCTTGCTTTCTTTCTTGCTTGCTTTCTTTACGTCCTTTTCTTTTTTGAAAAGAGTTATAACGCTATAATATACCAGGAAAATGACACTTTTGTGCGATAGCTCTGATTTTTTTAATTCAAGGAAGAGAAAATTTGCCCTTTAAACTGTAAGACCACTGCAGAGAACCATATCCCAATTAAAAAAAAAAGATTGTCATACTTTAGGGAAGTTCTAAGAAATGACTACCAACAGCCCAAACCCAAGAATGAAAAGATTGACATGGTGGCAACAAAAACTGGCAATAAATCACATTTCTTTAGGCCAATCTGGAAGAGTCCTATGAACACAACTACACCAAGCTACAATGCATCTACACGCACTTTGTATTGCTGAGTTAAAAGATTGGTCAGCTCTTCCTCTTTTGTTTATCTATGTTCTGCATTTTTCACAGTTTGGGGCTCAAGGCAGCTTACATCAGTTGACACAAACAAAGCTTAAAAATTACCTCATGTAGAATTTTAAAAGGTAATTAAAAGCTGTCAATAAAATTAAAACCAATTAGAAAATAACCATTAAGCCAATCAAATTTTAACATAACCATTAAAAAGAATAGACAATACAGCACATTGTGCAAGGCCCATTACAAATGATCACACATTCTTCAATGGCCTACTAAAACAAAACTAAAAAAAAAAGTATTCACCAGCCTGCAGAAAGACAGCAGGGAGGGTATCAGTGTAACACTTTGAGGGAAAGAGTTCCAGGATCTGGGAGCAGCCACACAGAAGGCCCTCTCCCATGTTCCCACTAGATGTTTCATTGAGGGTGGTGAGAGAGAGAACTGACCCAGAAGATCTCAAAACATGGGCAGGCTCTAACGGGATGTTAAAGTTCTTTGCATATGGCCAAAGACCTGAAATGTGGAGAAATGTGGTCTCCAAGTGCCTGATAGTAGCCACAAATTAAGAACCTTTCCTAAATGGTCTTGGAATTCACTGCACCTTGTGAGCCACAAGCTGGTCATTCCTAAAATAACCGGGAGGATAAATAGAGAAGAAATCAGGTCATGCTCTTTAACAATATGTGATCCTCAGTGATGACACTTTGTTCGCTAATAATGGGCATATTTGAGACACACACACACATATAAATGTATAATCACACACACACACACACATCTGCATTTCTCCTTACAGGATTCAAGGTTGTTTATAAGCATTTAAAAAACAGAGTACAATTAAAAGGTCATTTATACAGAAGTTAAAAAAATAAATAAGTGACAGTTCAGTTAAAAACAAAAGATTGAAACAATCTTTAGTACAAGTAAGACATAGTAAAATAGATAAAAATACAACCCCATAAATTATAAGTTAAATGTCTGCCTGAATAAAAAGCACTTTTCCCACCAGCAGCAGGAAAGGAGAGAATGGGCCAGCCAAACCTCCCACAGGAGGGAGTTCCACAACCTGGAAGCAGCTACCAAAAAGACTCTCTCCTGTGTCCTCAGCAAACATCCCTACGACAGTGGTGGGACCAAAATAATACCTTCCTCTGAAGATCTTAAAACTCAGGTAGGCTCATATGGATAGTATGGGCCCAAGCTATAAAACAGACTGGTAGTCAGTGAAGCTGTTGCAACAAGGGAGTTATAAGTTCCCTGTAACCAGCCCCAGTCAGCACCCTAGCCACAGCATTTTGGACCCACTGAAATTTCCAAACAGTTTCCAACGAGAGCCCCACAAAGAATTGTGTTAATTACTCAGTAGGGATGTAATCAAGGCACATGTTACTGTGGCCAGATCTGAAAGGAACAGGTGCAGCTGGCATTACTACTTTTAATTGTGCAAAGGCAATCCTGGCCAGTGCTGAAACCTTGGCATCCAGGCTCAAATCAGAGTTCAGGCATATGCTTAAACTGCAAACCTGACATTTCATGGGAAGTGTAACTCTATTCAGTACAGGCTGAATCCCTATTCCCTGATATGCCTTATGACTGACCAGGAGCCCTCTGCATTGTTCTTTTTTCTTTCTTTTTTTCCCCTTTTTTCCCTTTTTTTTTCTTTTGTTTTTCCTCTCTTATACCGATTGCAAAAGTTATTTAATAACTTTTGCCACTCTTTTAATTCTTCCTCTGATACTTTTATTGGTAACATCCTAAACAAAAAATTAATTTTAGGTAATATTTTCATTTTTACCACTGCTATTCTTCCAAACCATGATAACTTTATATTTTTATAATTCTCTAATTTCCGTTTAATTTCTAATTTTAATTTTTTATAATTTTTTTCCTGTAGTCCTTGTAAATTTTTTGTAATATCTATTAATAAATATTTAATTGATTCTTTTACTTTAACTAACATTCTTTTATTACTTATAAAATTTTGTACTTCTTTTTTAGTATAATTAAACAACATTATTTCTGATTTGGCCCAATTTATTTCTAATCCTGTCTTCTCCCCAAACTCTTTTAAATGTTCATCTATCCTATCTATCTTTTTAACTGGATCTTTAATTGTTAACAATGTATCATCTGCAAATAAACTTATTTTATTTTTCTCCTTAGTTCCAATTCCTTCCAAATTCTCATCATTTCTTATTACATTCGCTAAAGTTTCTATAACTATTGCAAATAAAACTGGAGATAATGGACATCCCTGTCTTGTTCCTCTTGATATTTGAATCTGTTCTGTAATTCCATCATTTACCATCACTACAGATGTATTATGTGAATATAATTGATTTATTAACCCTTTAAATCTCTCTCCTAATCCTATTTTATTTAAGATTATTTTTAACGCCGGCCATTCCACACAATCAAAAGTTTTAAATATATCTAATGCTAAAATTCCAGCTTTTTGTTTATCTCTATCCATTATATATATTTTATTTATCATTTTCCCTATTAAATTTGCCATCTGTCTTCCTTGAATAAAACCACATTGATCTTTATGTATGTAGTTATAAATAAATTTATTTAACCTCTTCGCCATTATTGCTGTCAATATTTTAGTATCTTGGTTTATTAAAGATATTGGTCTATAAGAACCTGGATCAGTGGGATCCTTACTTGGTTTTAAAATTAATATTATTAGTGATTGCTTCCATGAAAATGGGATTTTATCACCCCTTAATATACTATTATATAATACTTTTAATTTAGGAATTAAACATTTTTTAAATGTTTTATAATATTCTGGACCTAGTCCATCCAATCCTGGTGATTTCCCTCCTTTTAAATTATTTATTACTTCTTCTATTTCCTCTTCTGATATCATTTCTTCCATCAACCCTTTATCTTGTTCTGTTAGCATTACTTTCCAATTCTTATTAATATATTCCTCTAGATTCTCTACAGATTTTTCTTCTGCTTAGTACAATTCTTGAAAAAAATTCCTCAAATATTTTTAATTTATCTTTCATCAGCCTATTTTCTTTCCCAAATTTATCTTTTACTACTCCAATCATATTCCTAGTTTTTTTTTATTGTACTGATCTAGCCAGCATTTTAGAATTTTTATTACTATATTCAAAAAATTCCCTTTTTAAATATATTAATTTTTTCTGGACTTCATCCATTTCTATCTTTTCTAATTCATTTCTTTTTGCTTGTAATACTATATATTTCTGTTTAGTCCTATCTATTATATATTCATTCTCTAGTTCCTTTATTTCCTTTTCTAGCTTCAATTCCCCCCCTCTATTTGTCTCTTTAATTTTCTTGATTCTTTAATACATATTCCTCTTACCACTGCCTTCATAGTATCCCATAATACATCTTGTGTTACTTCCTTAATATTTATATCCCAAATTTCTTGCCACTCCTTCTCTATTTTATTTACTATCTCTTTATAGTTAAGTAAGTTAGTGTCCAGTTTCCACCTTTTTGCTTCTCTGTAATTCTTTTTCATAGCTATATCCAAATTCATCAAAGCATGATCTGTTACTTTTATTGTTTCAATTTCCATATTTATTAATCCAGGTATCATATTCTTTGATATAAAAATATAATCTATTCTTGAATATTTTTTATGGACTGATGAATAATACGTATATTTCCTTTCCTCACCCTTTATTAACCTCCAAACATGTAAAAATTCATTTCTACTCACCAATTTGTTTAAAATTGTTATATTATTATATCTGTCTCTAATTAATGGATCCGATTTATCTTTCCACCTGTCCATCACCATATTAAAATTGCCTGCCATTATTATATAATCTCCTTTCATATTTTTAATCTTACTAAATATTTCTCCATAAAACTCTTTTTGCTTCTCATTAGGTGCATAAATATTCACTAAAACATATATTTCTCCATCTATTTCATCTTGTATAATTACATATCTACCTTTTTCATCTAACTCTACACTTATTATAATAAAATTACATCTTTTAGAAATTATGATTTGCTACTCCTCTTGATTTAGACGTAACAAATGCTTCCTCATAAGTGGCAACCCAATTCAATTTAAGTTCGTTTTTTTAATCTCATTTTCCGTGTGTCTCCTGTAAAAAAAATTATATCAGCCTTATCTTTTTTTAATATTGATTCTATCCTTTTTCTCTTTATTATTGACCCTAACCCTTTCACATTTAATGTTGATACTCTCAGTCTATTTTCCATTTTTCATATTTCCAGTCTCTTAATCCTACTTCCCATTGGCTCTTTAGTGTAGTGCTCCCCTTCCCACTGCCCATTCCCCTTCCCCTCCCTCCCCATTTGTCCCTCCCCCTACCCACACATACATTTGTCCCCCCTTTCACTCCAAAGCATTCTTGCTTTGCCACGACCACTAATGTTCCGGGGGGGGATAAAGGTATACCAACTCCAGGCATAGAGACTAATACCTTCTCCCGATTAATTTTCTTTCCCATATTTTTTCCCTCTCTTCCCCCTCCCTTCCTTCTCTCTACCCTTTTACTTTATATATACATATATCTATCTCTATCCATATACAAACTATAAAGATATATTCTAATCATTAGTCATCAACTCTTCTCCTACTCTGTAAAATTCTCTTTCTTCTTCTTCTGTTATATCATGATGTTTCCTCCAGTCCTCCTCATCCTCTGTCCTTTCTTTTATCTCCCAACATCTTCTTCTCATCTCCTCCAGTTGCTCCTCCCACTGCTCCTTCTTCTGCTCCTCCAACCGCTCCTTCATCTTCCTTTTCATCTTGCTGCATCAATTTCAAATTTCTCAAAAGTCGCAATCCTTGTTCAAGAGAATTTATTCTATAATATTTGCCAGCCCATTGAAATTTCCGAAAAATGGGATATTCCCAGCTGTATCTTATTCCAGCTCTCTGTAGAACTATGATACAAGGTTTCATTTCTCTCCTCCAATTTATTGTTTCCCGACATAAATCATTATAGATTTCCACTGTATTCTCTTGATACTTCAATAGTCCTGAACTTTTTCTAATAGCTTTCATCAAATCATCCTTTTTATTGAAATTTGCCACTCTCATAACAATATCTCTGGGAGTTATTCCCCATTTCATAGCTGTCACGCGATGAATCCTTTCTATATTCTGTTGTTCCCATATAATCTCAGGAGCAATGCTTTTTAACCATTTTAAAACTTCTTCTTTCAAGGATTTTTTGAGTTTCATGTGGTAGCTCTGCAAACCCACGAATTCTCACATTATTTCTTTGATTTTGATCCTGCAATTGTATGATCTGCTTTTCCAGCTGGGAAATCCTGTCATCATGTTCTATTATTTTTGTCTGCTGATCCACTTGGATTTTTTTTATACCATCCACCTTAGTGTCCAATTCTTTTATTTCTTTTGAAATATTTTTATACACCTCATTCATTTCTCCTCTTATATTAGATGTTAATGTAGTTACAAGAGCTTGGTTAGACTCTGTTATAAGTTTCTGTATAAAAGCTTTCATTTCTTCATTAGCTCCGTTTGTTTTCTGTTTGGTCACCATTTTTGTTTCTTCTTTGTCTCCGTTAGAGTTTAAGTTTATATTTTCAAAATCTCTAACTAGACGATTAAATGTTTTATCTGTTGCTTTTAATCGTTTCCAAGTGGGTTGTTTATAAACTTTTTTTCCCTTTTGCTTAAACGACATAAATGTCTCTGGCAGCGAAAACCAAAAATAGCTTTACTCTCGCTCCATCACAACAACTATTTCCAATTTAGACAAAGTCTTTTATATTTCTCCAGTTGGAAAAGAATCAAAACCAATCCGGTATCTTATCTTACATTCCTTCCCACATTATTTTTCCTTAATTACTCACAGTCTTTCTTTCATTTAGAAGGGCTTCTCGGGGTTTTTATCCTCCTCTGCTCCGGGAGAAGAAATATCAGCCTGCTTCTGCCATTGCAGTTGGCTCCTCCCCCAGCCCTCTGCATTATCTAGATTAAACTACAGTTTGTTTGCCCACATCTAATCTGGAATTTGATAGAAAGAAGAGATAGAGTTGGTTCTCACCAGTATACCAGTAGCACTGTATAATGTATTATTATAGCATATTTATATAGCATATTACAAGTGTTCAAAGAGTTTCACAAACATTATCTCAATTCTTGCAACATTCCTATTATACTCATGTTGTAGATGAGAGTCTAAGAGCAAAAGAACAAGGATGTTCCTGAGGCCACTAAATGAGTTTATGATTTAAAACAAGATTTAGTTTGTCATGCTTCCTAGCTCATATTCTTAGGCTTACTAAGGTATATCCCCACTGAACCCATACATAGGACTGTGGTGCTATCCACAAGCTCAAGACAAAACAGACAACTTCATAGAATGATATGGTTCCCAAGATATTTTACGGAAATGCTTTATTATGGGTAAATATGATTAACAAAAGTTATGTTGGACAAATATTTTGCTCTGGCAAACCTACTGAGATCTGAGTAACAAATATTTCAAACTGAATATGCATCTAGTGAAAAGCAAGCATTTCAGAGAATTAATTTATGAATATGCATATACCCACTATTGCTGATCTTTTTAGACACTAGAAAAAGCAAGATGAAAAATTAAATGCCTTAGGTGAATTCAAACTAAATGAAACTTGGGCCTCAAGTTTACCAATGATAGGGATAGATGCAGGGTCAGTCATACTTATAGAATACCATCAAATCATTGTGTGACAAATTTCATTTTCCTTGATTCTTGCAGTGGGTCTGCTTTCAGACTAGATTCAATCCTTAACATCCAAAACATGTTGTTATTTTAACAAAATACGTTTTTCTAAACAATTAAATGTTCTGTAGGGTTGTTAGTTTTTCATAGTTCTATTACTCTTACAATGTTGTTATTACTTTTCAGTTGCACTCCAAGCCGTTATCCTAAAAAGGAATGATGAGGGTGGTACTGGTGGCTGTAGCAGTGATAAAACACCAGTTCTCATACAGCTGGTCCTCTAACACTGACTTAAAATTTACCATAGGAGAAAATAATTGGTGAGATACATACATAGGACTGTTAATTATGCAGCTAAGTCTTGGGTGATCTAGCCTACAATATTTTGCATGTTAAGTAGGCAACCACAGAAGTGTGATGTAGCAATAGCAATAGCATGTGTATTTCTATACTGCTTATCAGCTGAGTGCTCTCTAAGCGGTTTACAGTGTGTCAGCTAATTGCCTCCAACACTTACATATACAGTTAAAAAGTTGAAAAGTTAGAAGTAGAAACAGGAGATGAAAAATTAAATTCATTCAGATTTTATGAAATGGGCATTGTCCTCATGCATGTTTCCTGCTTTTTTAAAATGGTACAATGTATGCATATTTCTTGTAGACAAGGCCTAGGGGAAAGAGGGAATTCAAATGAGATGTGCTATAGCTCAGCTGTCTGTGTCAGCCTGATTATCCTTTCATATATTCAAGATTTACAAATGGATCGGCATGTGCTTTCATTCTGAAAACGTCCTTGTCTACACAACAGTCAGCAAATCCCAAACTATAGTACTCTCAAGGACACCACTCCTTTGTGCAAAGAGGTGGCGTGGTCTTGATAAGGGAGTTGCTCTAGTTGCCAAAATTTGAATAAAAAGAATAGCCAAGTGATTAGGGATGGCTGTGCATGCATACAATATTTAGCATTTTAAAAAAAAGAGCTTCAGAATGACAATTAGTTATACATACCTGTGCAGACATGACTTTCATTACTCTGTAGCATCAACTATGTCTATCTGTCTAAATTTTAAAATACCAAATATCCTCCCCCCAGGCTCCCTCCCTCCCTCTCTGAAAACGGTCAGTCTCCACTACCCCCTTCTGGGCTACGTGGGGACCTGCTTAGTGTTTTTATTACACAAGTACTATTTCTTGATCTTTTTGACTAGTACAATGCTTCCTTTTCAGTTACTTTTATAGTTCAGTCTCATAGATAATTGAACCTATATTTAACATGTGTATGTGTAGATGCCTTCAATTTGCCTGTCAACTTATGGTGACCTCCCTGAATTTATAGAGTTTTCTTAAGTGATGAATACTCAGAGGAGATTTCCCAAGTTCCTTCCTCTAAAATAGAGTCTATAGCACCTGGTATTCATTTGTGGTCCCCCATCCAAGTAGTCAACCAGGCTGATCCTGCTTAGCTTCAAAGTTCAGACAGGATCTGGTACCTTTAGGGTATTTAGGCTCCATTTAACATATGCACCTCCTATATCTCACCAGGAAATTTTCTGTATCTTGTTTTGCTTTATACTGTACTTTTCCTCTACAGGGAGGCAAGGACACACTTTTCATAATTCAAATTAATAACTCAAGAATTAGTGAAATTTAATGTCAGAGTATAACTATTTCCATTTTAGTCAAAATCATTTCAAGGATTTTTTTCTACAAGTCAGTCTGTAGTCTAAACTCAATTCCAAGTAAATATGCATAGACTCAAACTAACTAGTTGCCCTCATAACCCCAGCGGAAGCCTAATATAACTCAATCAGAACTTTGAAAAGTTTTTTTAAAAGTATGATCCCAAAATTGCCCAGCTAGTGTGAGCACTAACCATGTTGGCTATAGGATTCTGGGGAGCCATGGGCCAAAAAGGGAAATTTTCCAAGCTCTGAATTTACTCTTCCTGCAGATATTCCACTTGGTACAGATATGGCCTGATTCCAAGTGAATATTCCCAGAACACATTACAGCAGTATTCTCTGCCTTGCTATCCTACCTGTTTTGGCTATCTTGTGCTTTATTTTGCTTCCATTGCAAACAATGGATCTATCAATTCTCTTGGGCCAAACTTATGCCTTTTGATTATATGTGTTGCTAATATACATTAAACAATAGCATGATTGTTGCTGTTATTACATTATTTTTTTCTGGATACCTGTTCCTGAAGTAACCATATCTATGATATCTTAATATAAATACATTTCTCAGAAAGCTAACACCAGATAAAGTATTTTAAGAATCCAGTGGATACAAAAGGTGCATATTTTACCCTAAGAAATACATTTGCATTTCTGTGCACAATGGACGTCTCCAATCTGCTTGTGTGAAATGGATTGATATCAAGATAAGCCATTACAGTGAGTAGTTTTATTCTTCACAGTACCAAAAAGCAATTTCTCCAGAAATATTCCCTTACAATCTTGCAGTTATTTAGGCCACTTTGGAGAATGTGGGTTGGTCATTGAGATTCTGCACAGATTCTTGAGAAGGGAACCACTGAAGCCTTTAAGTACAACTACATACGGAACCACTTCAGCATATGGTGAAGGGAGAGATTATACAGCTGAATGTTCTCACATAACCAACTTGCCAGCTTAGTCTATATGGAAAGCTAGTATGTCAGGGTGAGGCACTAATGGAAACTCTTATTTTGGCTTGATAATTTCCCAGGCGCAAGGAGTTTTTGACATGGGGAAACATTCAAACATCTGCTCTACTCATGGTTGCTCATATTATTATATTGTCATCTGGATTTCTGGGCATCTGGATTCCTGAACATTCATGGGCATCAGGCATCTGTTAATAACTGGATAGAATTATTTTTCCTTAATGACTGGGTGTGCTTTCCACTGACAGCTAGCATGGTGCAATGGTTTGAACATTGAACTATGACTCTGGGTGACCATTGGCAAGTCATGCTCTTTCAGCCTCGGAGGAAAGCAAAGGCAAAGCCCCTCTGAACAAATCTTGCCAAGAAAACTCGATGATAGGTTTGCCTTAGGGTTGCCAGAAAATCAGAAACAACATAATGATGTTCTGACACACAGTATTTTCCACCAATATTCTGAAAATCTTTCTTTACCCTTCCAAGTGATGGTAAAGGCAGAAAAATACTATGAAACAAGTTTGTATTTGGAGGGGGAAGGAAACAGGGACATGAGATGTGAGACTTTGGAGTTTAACTGAACTGGAAGGAAAAGCAAGATTACCAATTGCACTGCCTTCTGAGAAGCTGCTTCCACTACACGCTATTTGTATATTTGAAATAAAACAAGTATTACAAAGAGAACATAAATGTTCAGTACTCTCTTACTCCCGGTTTTCTTATAGTATGCCAACAACATTGTTGTTGCGTGTCTTCAAGTCATTTCCAACTTTTGGTGACCCGAAGGTGGTCCTATCACAGGGTTTTCTGGGGCTGAGAGTATGTGACTCACTCAAGGTCAGCCAGTGGGTTTCCATGGCCAAGCGGGGAATTTAACCTTGGTTTCCAGGGTCACAGTCCAATACTCACACCACTAACCAACAGAAAGCTTTAATCAGCAGGTATTTATTTCTGGGGCTGAACTTTGCCACATTCCAATGTTCATTATGCAGCTGCTGTCCTTCAGAAAACCACACACAACAAAGTTCTGACCTTTTGTGTTCCTTGAAGATCCCACAGTATTTTTTCGCAAGACTAGAAGTATTAAATATAGCTCATGGCTGAGTTCCAACTTGGGCAATTATATTCTACCTTAAATCTCTCATGCAGTTCTAAATAGTATTCTGTACTTCCTGACACTTTAGAACTGTGCTTATTATACACAGAAAACAAGCAGACCTGAAAATATAGTCTTTCTATTTAAGGAAAATACACACTAAACATTATTGGCAAGCAAACTCTGCTGGAGTAGTGATTACAAACAGAAATGGGCAAAGGTTTGAAAGAGTAAGAAATTCAATTTTAATCCTAAAAGGTTTTCTCTTCTAAATTTTCTGGACACTCTGTCTTTTAAACTTATGAGTGCTATTTTGCACAGAAAGAACAGCCATTCAGGCACATAGGCACTATTAATACTACATGGGCAAATGTTTTCAGGCTTAATTTGTAATTTTAATGTTTTTTTTAGAATAGTCTTGGTGAGAGAATGAACTTCCACAGACCACACAAAGCTCCCCTCCCCACCCCCACAGACATACACAACCCTGTGGATTTGTCATAAACCGCTCACATTTGCAGACTTCACTAAATAAATAGTATCTCTACAAATCATACTTTCACTAAGAAATGCTTATGTATGTGTCTATAATATTGCAGGTGGCAAAAGAGCTGAAGCTAAGAAGGGCTTGCATAGGATCACTTGGGTAATTCACAGCTGAACAACATGTCTTTTGGGAGCTTCAAATGCCCAACTTTCATACAAACCAATATATTGGGGAGTGAGCAATACTTTTTTTTTTTTTAACTCAAAACTGCCCTGAAATGCCCTCTAAGAGGCAATTTTGCCATGCTTTGCAGGGGTGAAGCCATATTAGGAAGTTAACTACCATTCATTTCATTTTTTAAAAAAAACTCTCATGGACCTAAAATGGCCTAGGGAACATTTTCATAAATGGGGGTGGGTTTGCTAGGCGGCTCTGCAAGCCTCAGAAACAGCCTTTGTGTGAAGTCTATAGGACACACTTTTGCCTTTCCTGCACCATATCATCATACCAGCTTTCTATTTGCACTAGAAGAAAAGTTATTCTTAATCCATACACTGAAAAAAAAATCTCTTCTCTGATGGAACAGAGTCTTATTAGATACTACAGTCCCCTTCAAGCAAAGGAGGGCAATTTCTAACGGCCATGTAGCTGGATTTGGGCAACACACCTGCAGTCAGATTGAGGCCTAGAAATGATTAAATACCATTTTTACCTTTAATTGCCTTTGGAATGAGGACATGAGGGGGGCTCCAAGAGTCCAGAGGTTACAAAGCAGCCAGGTGTGCAAACAACCCACAGAATCTGATTCGCCCATATCTAGCTGATGGACATATCTCACACAAGGTCCTATAGCACAAGCAATAATAATACATTAAGTCCAGTAAAATGATCTGGTGGCAAAGGAAGGAAGAGTGAAACAGTTGGCATTGACTATATCCAAATGAAGGCGATTTCTGCACTCGAGTGTTATAGTGCTGTTATCCCACTTTCAACATGGGGTTTGCAGTTTCGGGAGGGGCCGGACGGTGACTTGGATTTCAGGTGTCATTCCTCATACAAAACTTCACAGAGATGGATGCTTGTTATGACCATACAGTTAAACCCCTCTCAATGAACAACATTATGAGATTCACTAGCCTGCATTTCTTCAACAGTTTGTCATTGTCTTTCATATGTTCTTCCACAACTCACTGCACTCCATGGTTATTAAATGTCAACACACCTCCCCAAACAACTCCATTTTGCATTTGTTTCACCCACTTCAGAATCAGCCATTTAGTTATATATATGTTTCAAGAACATGAGGCAACATAGTTTTTGGAAGAAGAAATCAGACTCAGGTCAGGTCAAATGCAGAAAGTGTTTTCCACTGATTTTCCAAATTCCAATTTTACCCAATCACCTTAATTGGAAAATCATACCTATAAAATTATAACTCACTATAGTTAGAAAATTTTGGACTTAATTGATAATTAAGTTTGGTTTTATCATTTTTTGTCTCAAAATGAAACTATCAAATGTTCTATTTTCTTTCCATTTTAAGAGTAAGGCTATAGGTCAATACACTGGAGGATCCACTCCAATCTGGTTCCCAGCCTTGATGTTGGGAAGGAAACAATTGTATTTACAATGGAGGATTCTTAGCACAGTCCACATCCTTCCCATATTTTACCTCAATAAACACATCAGAGAAAAAAGTGGAGGTCTCTCTCTTTCATTCATGCTCTCTCACACACATTACTAAATTTCCCTTTTATTTCTCAGATCTTCTGGGAAGAGTCTCTTGTTCTACTTTTTTTTTGTTGGCTTCTTCTATTTCTTGTTAAAATTTTGTTTAACTATGTGCAGTCATTAGTGTAATACTAATGACTGCACATTGTCCCTATGCACAGGTTGCTGTGCAGTTGCATTTAGAATTCTCATCCAATTTCTGTCACCTTTTACTTTTGTTTCTTGTTTGTCCTCATCCATTTGAAGAGTTTCATCAGTCACCCAGTGAAGTTCTCTTTATTTTTTGGCTACAGAGAAGTATATATTCTTCCCTGATAATGTCCCTAGTTTCAATCTACAGTTCTTCTGGTTCATTGTTAATTTATCTTATATACAGCAAATATGCTCTTTATATGGTTATTAAATTCTACAGGGATATTCTTTATTTTGTATTTTGGCACTGTGGTTGATACAAAGTTTTCTTTAGCTTTACTCTGATTTTGATATTAAGAGTTTGTGGTCTGTGTCATAATCCTTTCTTGACTTCTGTTTTGAACACTGGAGTGTCTCAGTCTTCTGTTTCCAGTTAAATAATGTGCTTGATTTTACTATTGGCCATCCAAGGACATCCACATATTCCTTGCCTTGCGGTGTGTTTGCAATGTTGGCTTCAAAACTGTTGGCTTCACAAAATTTGGTAAGGTATTCTTCTGGTTCATTTCTTGGTCCTAGGTCAAATTCTCCAACAATGTTTGGTCTACTCTGTTTCCTACTTTTGAATTTCAGTCACCTATGATTATCATGTCCTGTTTTGGACTATGTTCCATTTCATCCTGTGCACATGCATAGAATATTTCTTTCTCATCTGCCTCTCTAGTTGGAGCACAAACTTGGTTGATTATATTGATAGGTCTTCTATGCAGTCTTATTGACACTATTTAGTCAGACTCTGCATTGCCTCTATCACATTTATCTGTTATGCAACACTGTTTTC
This sequence comes from Ctenosaura bakeri, assembly GCA_948474755.1. Taxonomy (NCBI): domain Eukaryota; kingdom Metazoa; phylum Chordata; class Lepidosauria; order Squamata; family Iguanidae; genus Ctenosaura; species Ctenosaura bakeri. The sequence continues at coordinate 446,310 of CAOLHI010000878.1, read as the reverse complement.
CTAGACAGTCATTCCCAGGGTAAAACAATATGTAATTATCTATTTGGAAATGTCCTATTTTCATCCACTTCAGTTCTCTCACACCAAGTACTGCAATGTCCCATTTCTTGCTTTATAATTTCTAGCTCCCCTGATCCGTGCTGACCAACATATAATACCTTCAATATTATCTTTCTCTCTCATTACTTCCTTCAGCTTTTCCCTACACAATCATCTTTCTATTGAGCTATACCTTCTCATGTTACGTCCAAAGTACAATCACCTCAGTTTACTTATTTTTGGTTTTTATTGAGAGTTCAGACTTGATTTGCTCTAGGAATCATTTATGTCTTTTTTCACAATCCATATCTCTAAAGTCCTCTCCAACAATTGCTGAAGGAATGAGGATCATTTTTATAGTTGAGGAAGTTTGGCAAAAATATATAGTCCTTGTCAGGCCTGCACAACATACAACCCGGGGGCATGCAGCTCACCAAAGGATTTCATGCAACCCGCATTGCTTGTGAGCATGACGACTGAAAAATGTTGCAGCAATTAGGTTTCTGATGATTTTGAACCTGGCTGGACTGTTCCCTCCTCCTTCCCTCCAAGGGGCAGCGGAGAGATGAGCTGATGCTACCCTTTGCCCTTGCGCAAGATGGTAGCAGTTGCTTCTTCTCCTACTGTTTCCCTTGGATTGGTGGTGAGGGCAGAAGTGCCTGGGAATAGAAGAAGACCAGCTGGGGCTGGAGGGGGCAAGAAAGGAGGTGGTCTCCTCCTCCCTGAGCAAGCCAACATGGACTGTTACATAGTGAACTGGGACCCTCCAGAGGGGGGAAGCAGCTTATTACAGGTCAGTGTCCTCATTCACTCCATCCCTCCTACATTGCATTGGAAAAAATTAAATTGCATTTAAAGATTGCATTTTAAAATGCAATTAGGGTCTATTCTGCCATGCACCCTCATAAATTCTACCTCCACTGCCATCTGGAATTCCCCTTGTTTATCCTCCAAATCTATTTTCTTCCCTCTTCCTCAAAAATAACACTTTTTTCCTGCCACCTCAAATTGTTCCCTTCCCTTTTGGTCTTTTCCAAATCTTTTGCAAATTACGCACTGCTACATTTTTTAGGGCATAGCTCTCTTGTCTTTCCAATAATCCTATTTACTGGTTTTGTGTAATCACAACTTACCACATCTGCATTATCTCTGTCATCCTAACAACAGGTCAAGAGGGTAAGACAGTGGCCATTTCTGCCCTATACTGTTACAGTGCTCTTTTTCCACTTTCATCATCTTGTGGAATCCTGGGTTTTGCAGTTTAGGGAGGGCCCTTTAGAATTCTCAGTCAGACAGCTCTTTGGCCTCAGGAAACTATAAACCCCAGAATGCTGAAAGCAGAGTAATATGATTATAACAGTGTAGTGTGGAAACGTCATAGGACACGGAGGAGGCTTCAAACTGCAGGAAAAGAAGTTCCACCTAAACAATAGGAAACATTTCCCTAATTTCCCTTTTTTATAATATGATTTATTTTATTTGCTAAATAGTTTAATCATTAATTACACTATAATTTCTTCTGCAAATAAAAAACATTACAATACCATTATTATAACTTGGAAAGTGAGGCGCTAAAAACCTATCTGTGGCCTGAAGAAGTTTAGCCTATTTAATTTCAGTCCTTACCTACTGCCACATTGTGCAAGTCTGGTCTATGTACATTTGGTGAAATCTTACACTGCTACTTGAATTCTCCTTTTTCCCCTGCTTGTCATTTCACATTCTCCAGATGCTTTTGCTTTAAAAACTATAGACATTAAAGCTTCTTTTTTTGCTTTGCAAGCTGGGACTGACCATTTTATCCATTTTAGGCAAATGATCAATGTGATCCTTGGTTTGTAGGTGGCAACAGATGCTATTTATGAAACAGTTTCTTTTTTGGGTTTCCCAGTTCCTTCCTTCACTTAGAAACAGATGGAATTTGATTTTTGAAAATTACTATAAACTTGGCACAAAAATCATTTTCATCCAGAGAGGAAAAGACAGATACCATGAGAGCATTACGGCCATCTGGATCCTAGGTATAAAAATACCATTTCTGTATAAGCTATTTCTGCATAATCAAAGATCACACAGAATTATCACTATATAAAATGTATGCAGGTCTTCCACAGTAATTTAGCATGTTTGTGATTAACACGGAAGGCTTGCTTACCAGTACATGTCATGAAATAAAACTCATTCTAAGGTACATCTCAAAGTGTTTTTACTTATTTGTTTATAAAACTGATGAATAGCTTTTCTTCCTGCTGGAGCATGCCAAAGTCATATAAAACCTGTGTGTGTGTGTTCAAAAACAAATTTAAAACAATTTAAAACAAATTTTAAAAATCAGACAGAATATCATACTGAAAGCCCATCATAAATCCAACAAGGATGGAGCCAGGACAGAGAGTTCCACAACTGAGGTACTGCTACAAATAAAATCCACTTTGGTACACACACTAATCCAGCCCCTTACAGGAGCAGGACTGAAAATAATGCCCTGCTGAAGGCAGTCTTCCAGACATCCTGGGCCCAAGCAATTTCAGCTTGCTCCCCAGTATTAAGATACCTGAGAAAGAGTAAAGGATAGTGCTACAGGAAGATATTCATATGCAGAAATATTTTCATTGAAAGAACAAAATGGGGTTCCAGCCTCCAAAGGTTCTTAATAGATCCAGAAGATGGATTTCTCATTGTGGAGCTTCTCCCATGGGCACTATAAAGTTTCTGTACAAAGAAATGGCAAATATGCCAAAAAATATCAGAAGACTACAGCTTGGAAAAGTTACTTTTAGGACTATGACTCTTATACTTCCACCCCTTGTGCCATAACCACTACTTCTGCTATAATCACTACTTGACTACACTGAATTGCAATGCACAACTGCTAGCACTGCTTCAAGTATTGCAGCCATTTCATTATACCTCACGGATTCTTCATATGGGCTTGTTTGGTGGAAAAGGGCAACTTAAAGAAGACAGGGTTGGGCAACATTTCCCCTTTTCCTATGCCACACATTATTTGTGACGGGAAAATGAGCACTTATCTTCTTAAAAGGGATGGAGGTGCCTCCTCATAGAGATTTTCTTCTGAGTACTACCTATAAATAGACATCTTGTCTTTTACTCCTTAAAGCATTTTCCACATGAAGCAGCAAGATTACCAGTCATAATTCAGAAATCATTCATGGTAGATGGTGCCAGGCTCACAACAAGGGTACATAGCAGATAGATCAAAATTTGCTGAAAGACCTCTGGGTGCTCTGCAGATTGGAAAGCCTTTATTGTTCCCATCTTTTGATCAACAACAGCAAAATTCCACCCCATCTCCCATTTATAATGCTGAAATGAAGAACAGTTAGGGCACTTGGGAGTCAATTTTTGCATGAAAAATTAGTTAGTTGAGTTACAATATTCAAAACAAATTCCTGGGCTCAGACATGTCTTTCGTATAGACTCTGGCTGATAGTTCTCTATGCTTGAATAAAACACAAAGATCCACCATGCTTTACAGCACCTGACCACCTGTAGAAAGATCAGATTATATGGCAAAATAATCTTGCACTTCCCAGGAATGCAGAACTAAAGAAGAGGTTTGGGTATAGAAACATATTAGTTCCAGAGAGCTGAACAACAAGGAAGGAATCAGTGAAATTACTTGCAGGTTAGCTTGGCAATCTAAACAACTGAGAAGGAAAACAAGTCTCTTCCATAAAAAATGAAATCTACAAACATGGGAGAGAATGTCTACTTTTCACAAAATGCACCAAGATGTCTCCTCTGTATTATTTATTAAATCCCAGCATGGTTGTTTGGAGTGAGGTATTTCTTATTTTCTGACTCAGAGCAAGGAAAATACACCCCTGAAATAACTTGCCCGGAAGCAGAGACCTCCTATTGAAACCTACAATTTTCAGCTGTCCTGGTGTGATGGCTGATGAAAATAGTGTGGGTAGTAACCTTTTCAATGTAAACAGAATGTGCCTTCCAGTGGCAGCTCTGGATTACCTTTTCCATTCCTCTTTATGTCCCCTTGACTCCCTGCAGAGACAAAGTTATTGTCTTTATAGTCAACATTTAAACTGAAGGTAGTGTTGGATGTAGCTCCAGGCCTCTTGATAATGCAAAACTAGTGTCTTATGGACAAAACTTTATTCTTGAGCTATGAAGGCACTTTGGAAGAAGACACATAGTGAGCTCTCCTCACCCAAGGTCTCCCGATGTGTAAATTTGAATGTCTTCCCACCATGATATGTCCTATGTCTAAAACGGCGGTGATGAGTGCACACACATGCTGAAGCCCCCATGCACATGTCATACCATTGAATATAATAGGATGTGGGCATGCGCAAATATTATCATTCTTGAGGGGTCCTGGAATGGAACCCTACATACATGGAACGTGCACTGTATTTACCTTTGGAATGTACCAGCATACTCTATTTAACAGCATTTTCTAGAACAGAGACAGAGAATAGTTTTTGAGTCACTGCAATACAGAGATCTAAGCACTCGACTACAGTCCTGGAGATCTTGGTTCAATTCTCCACTCAGCCACAAAAACCCACTGGGTGACCTGGGATATGTGACACACTCTCAGCCTCAGTAAACCCATGATAGGTTCACCTTAGGGCTGCCGTAAGTCAGAAATGACTTGAAGGCACACAACAACATAAGTTTGAATCTAAAAAAAAAATTCAGATGAAGAAGTTAAAAGCATTATTCACAAATAGTCATACTGAGTACATTAAGCTACACCGATCGCTCTTGTTGTCATTATTTATGCTGAAGGAATAAATAATAATAAACAATAAATAGTGGCCGCAGCCAACGTAAAGCAATTGTAGCGCACTCAGGAAACTTTTTAGGAGTCCCAGTGGTCTGAACAGTAAAACTAAATATATGCTTAAATTTCTCAACACAGAGGAATCCCCCACTGCCCCATTCTGGGGGCATGTCAGGTGAATGTAAGGCCCTCGGATTCCCTCCTGATCCTCCCCCTGAGAAATACTGACATTTTTTGACCTTTCCATTCTATTTCTGACAGCAGAGTAAAAATGGCAATGGCTTTTCCTGCCACAGTCCATGTACCTCTATCCCTGCAGCAGGCAAAGGAACCATTACCCTATATTGTATGAATCCTGGTATGCCCACAACAAATTGCAGACTAAGAAACATACCTACATTAACCCAACCCTACTCTCATATTATCTTATCTTATGAGAGCAGGGTTATGATCTTCTAGGATCAAGATGTTACCCTGTTTACTGGGGGTCCCGTGAGGGACACCAAAGTGCGCTCTCAAAATATCAAAAGGTGGGGAAATTAGCAAGAGCACAAGTTAGCACTGCAAGAGGCAGGGCAACGGAGCGGAGTCTTTTACCCAATGTCTACAGGGTCAGGCCAAGTCAAGGAGCAAACAGGGTTGAAATAATAAATGTGATCCTTATTAAAATACAGTCAAACAGTGTATGCAGCACACTCACACAGATAACTATAGAGATAAAGGTTGGAGTGGTATAGAGGGATTTTTGAGGGGGATTGTTGATTTGGTCGATACTACACCTGTCCTGAAGCCCTGGGTAGATCACTGCGAAAGTTCGAAGGTGTGCAGTCTCAGTATGTGGGACTGAGGGGAAGGCTCGCCAAGCCAAGCAGCAGCAAGGCAGGATGGAAGTCTGGAGCAATCCGAGGAAGGTCTCGGAATCAGGGGTTTTTATAGGGGAAAATGTGGCTAAGCAGCAGCTCCAGTAGCAACTGCACGTTGAACAAGTGAAGGAGGCTTCCTAATACCAAAAAGCTCTGGCTGAGCTTCAGGCATGATAGGTGAGGCTAAGCAGCAGCAGAATCACAGGCTGGCTCTGTGTGAAGCAAAGTAGCTGACAGGGAAGAAGAAGCGAGCCAAGACAACTAGCCACAGAAAAGGCTGGCAAGGCAGCACTGGAGATCCAGCTGCAAAGACCCCACCAATGAGCACCGTGTGGAGGTCTCTGGCCACCAGGAAGAGGCAGCCAGAGCCCAGGAGCTGGTAGAGGAAAGAGGGAGTTGGAGGAACTGTGCTTGGAGAATGACTCTAGCAGCGAAGAGCTGAGAGACCTGCAAAGACAGACTGTCAGCAACCTGAAAGGGGAGCTGGCTTCTGTGAAGGCACTGAAGGAGAGAGAAGCAGAGCTGGGAGGATAGGTTCAGTGGAATCTGACTGTATTGGCTCTGCAAATCAAGGTGCCTGTGGCTGGCTGTCAAGTGAAGGCTGAGGAAAAGGTTTTGTCCCTCATCCCACAGACAGAGAAGGGCAAGGGCTTGGAACTGTGACATCCTGGAAGGAGAAGTTGGCAGCAAGAGCATGGAGAACACAGGGAAAGGCAGAGTCCTAGATGCAAGGCAGTCCAAATTGCAAAGGCCCCTCCCCCCACCAGTTCCCGATAGAGCAGCAATTGGTAAGGCTCTCTGGCCCAGCCCCAGCAGGCTAAGGAGGTGATAGAGCACCCCTTCAAGCTGGGAGGAGGAGGTGATAGAGCACCTCTCCAGGCTGAAGTGGAACTGCAGCTGAAGGACTCTGACTGAGAAGGTGGAGAAGAGGGAGAGTTGAAGGCTGTGAGACAGCCAGGAGACCAACACCAGCCCCAAAAGCCCACACCATATAGGCTCAAACAACAGACCTGCATTTGTCCACAAGATCATCAAAGACTGAACCACTGCTCTAGGAAGAGGATGAAACAAAATCCTGAAGACACAGTAGTTCAACGTGTATGGCCCAGACAACAGCCCTGGCTATGTCTTTGGACTGGATGCCAACACAGGGCAAGTGGCACCTTCCTAGCCCTTTTACAGAGACTTTTCACTCTCATTCCATGTGCAGCCCACAACAGAGAAACCAGGAGTGTTTTTGTTCTTTCCGTAGCCCCATTATGATAAGGCATAGGATAAGGTGCACACCTCACTGAACCATAGGGTTGTCCCCTTTTTAGCCAAAGTATGAAGCCATTTTGGGTGGATTAAGGAGACACATAAAGGAATTAGGAAACATAACTCTACAGGAAGAAGTTAGTGCATTAGGAAAAGCTATGAGTAAAATAAGGGAGTAAATGTTAGAATAGTGACTCCCCTTTCTACAGACACAGGCACACCCCTTCCAACCAGGAGATATGGTTGAAGAATTGGGGGCCACTTGGTCATGGGTGGAGGAGACCCTATCAGGTAGTAGTGATAACTCCCACTGCAGTGAAGGTGGCCAGGATGAAGCCTTGGGTGTATTACCCAAGGCTCACTCTGACTGGACTGCTGCCCCAATCACAGGGCAACTTCTGAAGCTGAGAATTACCAGAAAGCAGTAAGACTGAGACTAGACCCTGCTGTGTTCACAATACCTGGAAGCTGAACACCCAGCGCATGGCCAGATCTCCACCTGGAGAGAGAAAGAAGAACTGAGGCTAGGCCTTACTGCAGTTGCTACCAAGGGCACACTGTTCCACCTATGGCCAGACCCTGAATGTGGGAGACAATATTATGGGTTGTGGTAGGCATAGGAGGGGCAGGAAGCCTGGCCTAACTATTTTATCACTACAGACAGATGTTTTGTGGGATTGGTAGATATGTGTATATGGCAATTGGTGATGACAAGGATGATGCTGAGCAAGGGAGGCTGGGAGGTGAATCAATTTCACCAACTGGTCAATCAGACCTTGAGCACCCTGGATGTCAGTAATGGCTGGGTATGTAACTCATGGGCTAAGCTTAGGAGACTATCCCAATTGTAATGTAACGTTTGAAATCCCTGAATCTCTACAAGCATGCCCAGGAAAGTATCCCAATGTCGACTTCTTCTTTAGTTATAGCAATGGTTTCACTGAGTTATATGGGAATAAGGGGGGCTGGTCCTCCTTAAATAAGTTCTAGGAAGAAACTAGCTTTTACAATGGTAAATGGATATATGGTTTGTCTTCTGGGATGAATTGGTTTTGTAGAACTTGGGTAGGGAAGATACTTCCCCAGTGTGGATTGACACTAGTGCCCTTGGGAGTTTGGCCACTGAGGGTATCACCTTTCACCCAGTGCACCAACCAGTGCAGGCATGGGATAGACAGTTTGGCCGAGCAAGAATGAAAAGAGCTTATGATGAAACCTATGGGTATGACCCTGGCAACACGTATCTGAGAGGTTGGGAGTCATCATGATCCCCATGGTGGGAGTTGCTCTTCGTGTAAGGCAGATGCGTTGTTGGCTCTCAGCCCAGCATGAAATAGCTTTAGACTATCTCCTATTATGTAAATGAGTTTGAATGTGAAAAGGGAAAATGCATTCTGAGGAATTCAATATTAGAAAATCATTCTTGCAGTCTGCAGGCATGTGGACATGATTATCTGGTTCCCTAATTAAGCATGGGTAAAGGCACTGCTTGTCGAATTGCTTTGTACATAAATAATGGCCTTCCTAAATCTGCCTGTCAGTACTCTGCTTGTTAAAGTGTTTTCAATCTGTAATGATTAGGTTAATAGAAGGAAAAGGCCGCTGTATACGCTCTGATGGCACAAACCGAATAGTTATGCTTGAACTGCTAATGAATTCAGCAAAAAAGGGGGTAAATATAGTGGAGGAATAAAGTGGGTCAGTCTAGATGACCTCTGGGTGTGAGGGGAAAGCAGTTAATTCTCTGCAAATTGAAGTCCCTCTGTGTTTGAAGGAAAGAATGAAACTTTATATAATGGAATGTTATCGGTTTGGCTAGACACGCTAGCCCTTGGCTGTGCTACAGAAGATTTGCAACATATGTAGACACTGGTGGGAACCTACGTACAACAGATGTTTTCTTTCTTGTTCTGTTTCTGTTTCTTGAGCATGTGATGATTGTACTGGAAATGTATAGATCGCTGTGAATATGAAGAGGGGGTGCTCAGTCTTTTGGGAACGACCCCACTGAGACAAATAAACGATTTTCCTCAATCCATGGGTCTCTATCTCTGTTCTGCAACACTCTAATGGCACCTATGCAAATATTCCAATGATACATGTGTGCCTACTCTTCACAAAGGAATTAAGACTTTCTAACAGCAGCCTCACCCTCTTGTGTACCACCCTCCATTTTTCCAAAGCCAAGTTACCCTTATTCTGATTAAGATGGCAGACCAGACTGTACAATCAGAAAACACAACTGCAGGACGACACGTCTCAGTATTTTCCATTGATCTCAGGAAAATCATTTCCATGGAAACAGAGATATAACAGGAGAAAGCCCGTAGCGCAAACTACTGCCCATTGCACAGTTTGAGGCCCTTTCCGCACTACACTGTTATAGTGCTATTATTCCACTTTCAACATTCTATGGAATCCTGGGGTTTGCAGTTTAGGGAGGGGGTGTTTCTTGGCCCCAGGAGACTACAAACCTAAAAATTCCACAGGATGTTGAAAGTAGAACAATAGCACTACAACATTTTAGCGCAGAAATGGCCTTAAAGTTGCCAGGAAAAGGTAGCCTAAGGCTGCCTTCGAATAGGTGATACTGCAGAACGAGTTGTTGTATTGCACTTTCAACGCCAGCTCAGCCTTCTGTCACCAAGCCGTTGGGATGCAACTCCCAGCTCACTACGCCAGCTAGGACCGACGGGTGTTCAGGCCCCGAGCAAGGCCGCGCTTCTTCTAAAACGCGGCCTAGTCTGGAACTTTCGGCGCGCGCAAACAACGGCCGCCTCCGAACGCGGCGGTTAGGTAACGCCCCTCCCCGCCCTGCCGAGGCGCCGGTCCCCCGGCTCGCGCACTCTTTCCTCCTGGCCCCGACGACGGCGCCTCGTGAGCCCGCGCCCCCACTCTCACGCCTCCTCTTCCCCCGCCCACCACAAAAACTTCGTTGCGCGATTCTTTTCATTACGGTTATGGGGAAATGGTTTCCTTAGACAGACACTGAGGGGGGGAATAAATGGCTTCTTAAGAAGTTAAAACAGAGGGAGGAGGAGAAGGCTGTTCTCCCGCCTCTCTCTCCCCCCCCGGCTTCCCGGCGAGGGTGTATCGCACCACCCAATGAGCAGGCAGAGGAAAACGACGGGGGGGGCGGAGGCAGCCGGCGAAGCCCTGAATTAAGGCCCCTCAGAAGCCCCGCCCCCTCAGGAAGGAAGAGCGAGAGCGGAAGTGGCGGCGCTGTGGTTGCGCGCGCGCCTCTCCGGTCTCTGGGCGAGGAGAGCGGAGCGGTGCCGGCGCCTGTAAGGTAACTCTCCCTCCGTACCCGCGCGTCCGCCGCGGCGGGGAAGGGGGCCCGTTCTCGACACACCTGTTCCCCTCCTTGCCACATGGTTCCGCCCGCGCCGCCTTCTGGGCCCAGCAGGCCACCGAAAGCGGGCGGGACAATACGGGCGGGCGGGCGGGGGGGGGCTGGCCTTTCCGCGCCTCTCTGGCGGGCCCCGGCCGTTGCTTCCGGGGAGGGAGGGAGGGAGGGGGAGCATACCTTCGACGACGGAGGGCGATGGGGTTCCTAGATCGGCTGCCGTTCTAGTAAGCCGTAGCGATGGGACCGTAATTACGGCTCTCTGTACTTCCTTCCTTCCTCTCGCAAGAGCAAGAGATCGAACCTGGGAGGCGGGGCGGGAGTCCTTGAAAAGGGAACCGCGCGGCTCCCTGGTGCTGGGAGGGAGCAGTCGCCGCTTTATGGCACGTAAAGGGCGGCAAGAGAGGGAGGAGGCGAAGAGGGCATCTCCGTTGGTTTGCCTGCCGGGCAAGCAGGGTTGGGGAGAGATACGTTTCCGCACTAGGCTGTTGTAGCGCGATGATTCCACTTTCAGCATCCCATGGAATCCTGGGCTTTGCAGTTTCGGGAGGGGCCGACCGGCCCCTCCCGAAACTGCAAAGCCCAGGATTCCATGGGATGTTGAAAGTGGAACCATCGCGCTGTAACATTCTGGTGTGGAAATGGCTACTGGTGCGTGGGGAGGAGAGAGGTAAGGGTTAAAGAGAAAATTTGGATGCAGTAGTGACTGGGATGCTTCTCGTGCATCCAGCACATGATTGGATAAGTGTGACCCTCTAATTGTGGTTGGGCTGCATCTGCCTGCATCTGTCACCACTGGCTTTACTGGGTCGGGCTGGTGCAACATCTGTAGGGCCACAATTTCCCACCATTGTATTAGCAGTGGCTGGAAAAACTAGTTAAGCAAGAGAAGCTGTTTTTGTTTTGTTTTTTGATACCTCATACATGTGACAGAAAATCTTACATTTTGTTCATCATCTAAGTATTAAGATCCTGTTGAACGTAGAAATCTGTAGCAGTAAGATATAGTGATTCCCTACCACTCTTCTTGTATCTGTCTGAATATTTATTGCATTGTATATTTACAGTCTACAGCACATTCCCATGTGAAGATATGTGTGAGTGCTGCATGAGAGGTGCTTGATTTATCCCATAAGTGTGTGATGCCTGTAGTCAAAGGTATGTATGTTTCATTGGTTACAAAAGTTGAGTAAAGAGTGTTTTTAATTATGAAGCCTGGTTTCCATAGGAAGTGGCTGAATTTGGATAGTGTGTGTATGCTTTTGCTCAGATCAAGGCAAGACCATGGTTTGATTTGGGATGGGAGGATGAGTTGCTGTGGATCTTGTCAGTGGGCACTTCAGCTACCTCTGTATTGCCATTAGAGGCATCAGAAGCATGCTCAGTGAAAAAGAAGGTGGCAGTTACACATGGACACATGCTAGGCTGCCCATTACATTCTCAGACTTGACAGCCATTCTTCTAATCTTAAATGTGTGGCAGCAGTAAGAAGCTGCATTTTGTGCATGCTTAGGGCCCTTCTCTTCTTAATTACAATTTCAGATGTTTCATACTGGGAGTTCTGCTCTTGGGAAACATGTGCTGGGTTATATTATTCGTGAACAATGGTGGTTGAAGGGTTAGTATTCCATTTGTATCTGAGACAGATGGTTCCATATCCTATTTCAGCTGTGATTTTATAGAATACTTTGGGAAAGTCTCTGCCTGCTTCTTTCAGTGTTCTCTTGCTATCTTACAGAGTTGTTGAGGAACAGACTCAACAAATAGCAGCTCCTACTATCTTAGAACTTAGAGCAGGAATGGGAAGCCTTTTGTCTCTCAGATATTTTGGACTTATGGAAAACTAATCCAACATTGCAAATGATACAGGATTGCAGAAACTTTAGTTCAAAACATCAAAATGAGATTTCTCAGCTGTGCAGTACAGAATGCTCTCTTTGCCATCACAGCATTTTAGTATTCATTGCACATAAAAGTGGCAGCCTGGCTTCTTTCAGGCATTCTGAAAGAATCAGGAGACATATCAGGAAGGTCTAGTTTGTGATGCTGTTTAACAATAGGGAGCTTATATTGATTGTAAGTGAATAGGAAACTGTTGTGCTTGATCAGGCAATGAATCGTTTGAAGAATAAGTAGCAGAGACTGACTTAGACCGTAATAAATGACCTGATATCTTTGGAAATGAAAGGAAAATTCCAAAGCTGTTATTTCAGTGTGTATCTTGCCTTTTCTGTAGGTGGTACCCAAGGCAGTTGACAGTAATAAAGAGTAAAATCATAATAAAGAAGTTTCAAAGTAAGTAACAGTAACAGTATATTTTTCAATGTGTGATTAACTATTTTAGTGCCCTGCTCATTGGTTACAAAGAGCATGCCACTACATTCTGCCTGATTGCTCCTGCTTGTAGCAGAGCTTTGGCTGTTCCTTGTAATACCTTTCTTTTTCTTGGTGGCTGGTTTCTTTTCCGAGGAAATGTCTGGTCTGAAGCCACCTGCAATCTTTCTTTTGTTAGAATCTTTCTGAGTACTGTGTGTGGCCTAAGTATGATGCCCTAAGACATTCCTGATGAATGAAGATAATAGGTCAGTGCCCTCACCCAGCTAGCAGTAAGAAATTGGAGGTGACACTGGCACCCATGGGCATGGTACCAACATGGTTCTGCAAACAGAATGACCCCCCCTCCCTTCTGCTGTCACCATACATCTTAAAAATTTCCCAGATGGCTGCAAAAACTAGAGTGATGTGTGAGGAGTAGGTTTAGAATGTTCTCACGTTACCACAAGTACAACACTAGGATTTATCCCCTGATGAATGTATGCTGGAGGGATTTGCATCCATCCAATTTATATGAGATCCTAACTTTTAATGTGGTATCTATTTACAGAGACTACTCATTGTAAGTTGCTTGTTTTGGCCACCTGTTTAAAAGCACAAGATTTGAAGTGTAGGTTAATTACTGTTTTCTGTTCCACTACAGTATCGCTGTAAAATGGCTAAGAGAGTGGCAGAGAAGGAACTCACTGACAGGAACTGGGATCAAGAAGAAGAAACTGAGGAGGTAAGTAGTACCAATTGTTCTTAAGATTAGAATTGAAATAGCTAACAAAATGAATAGTCATGTGTTACAAGCAGAAATTATAGGATTTTATTAATGTAGTCATGTCTCTGTGTAAACCAGGAAGGCTGTAATGAGAAATTGTACAGTGTTTCCAGTTTTGTCTTCGTTGCACTGGGAAATTGTTGGGGCAGATCTGCATGTAGAAAAAAAAGTAGTGTTTGAATAGGTAGTATCTTAAGTCTTTATTTGGAAAGTATGTTACAGGCAAATAGCACTTTTATGTTAAAATTCAATTGTTTTCTGTAGTGAAAAGACCATTGTTTTGATCGTTTTATCAAATGAGTTGAACGGAGAAATTTTGAAATTGCTTTGGGTGTTTGTTGCTGCTTTTCAGTAGTTGCCTCTTTCACAGCCAAAGCATAAAGTTAAGTACTGGAGTAAATAAAATATTTTGTCAGCTAACCTTCTTTAAACTATATATATTTCAGATTGAATGATCTTTTGGAATAATTTAAAATTTCTGTTCTTTCCCATCTTGCTTATCAGCTGCTAGTTAAAATTGTCTGTGACCATACTTAAATCAGTTGGTACCTTCAGCTTCATGTAGCTTACGGAATTTCATCAGTTTTGGGAGCATGTTATATAGTTGATGGTCTATATCTTAAATAGTCCTATGATGTCCACAAATGATTCAGAAGTAGTGTTTCGAAATGCCATTTTTAAAATGCATTTGAATGGATTCCTGTTTTATTATGACTCTCATTATTTTAGTAGGGAACACATCCTATGTTTTAAAGTTAAATTTGTATAGCATAATGGAGACCAAAAAACATGATTGCCAAGATCCTGTATCAGATTTGCATAATGTAATCCTCCACATGTGGATTGTGCTACACAGTTTTTGAGTTGAATGGCAACATTACACAACTGAATTCACATCCAAATGTGCAAGCAAACGGACGTGCCATCCATGTCATGCACTGTGTCGCCATGTGCATAACTCCAGTCCTGAACTGAATACCAACATTCCACACTGGACAGAAATGTCCAAGCACCTCCATAGGAGAACTTGTGCATGCATAAGATACAAGCAAGATTTTGGCCAGTGATTGGCTTCCTGACAACTGTATGTGCAAGTATACAAGTGGAGTTGCACAGTAACTCTTTGTGCTATGTTATATTTTACTGTCAGATTTCACTCAGCCCCCAGGCACAGTTGTTTGGGGGATGGATGGGTGAAGGGTTGTAGTAAGTAGGGAAGTACTCCAGTAGTGTGTATGATTATTTGGGATTCCATTCAGTATAATAAATGCTCATTGCTTGCACGTTCTAAGAATGTGATGTCTATTGCAGGTGGGAACTTTCTCAGTGGCCAGTGAAGAGGTTTTGAAGAACAGAGCTATTAAGAAGGCAAAACGGAGAAATGCGGGGTTTGAGGTACATAAATACACATACAGCATTGAAATTCTTGGTCAGAATATTCTGCATTGTTTAATATTAAACCTGCATTTAGTGTTAAAGAGTGTACAGGTTCTTGGTGCACGTTTTCAATTGAGTGTATAATTGAAATGTTTAATATGAAAGAGAATTCTTGTTTGAAATAACTTTTATCTAGAAAACTCATACTGCACAAAATAGCCTCAAAGGTAAGCAATACAATGCCAATTTTTCCACCAGTCTTTTTTTATAGGTCTGTAGGAACCCTGGTGCCATGCTCGGTTTTTCACATTTTCAGTGACTATTTTATGCATGGGTGTTTACTGCTTGTATTTGTAGCTGTAAGAAAGATAAAACAAAACTGATACATATTTTATTATAGTCCCCTCCTCACCTCCGTACAAATATGTGTATATAGTCTGTCTGAAAATTGGGGCATCTTTTAAAATAAGACAGTGTAGTACCTGTTAATAACAACATTAATTGCCAGTCTGTGGCCTTAGTTTCCTCAGAGTCGCATTCTTTTGAGTAAATCAGTTTTCTATATTTTATTGAAAACACAGAGTTAAGAAGCTGTTACTTTTGGGATAACAGACATTTTAATTCTCATTTGTCCTTTAAAAGTGATTTTACAGCTGGTGATATAGGCGAATCAAATAAAAGCTGCATTTGTTGCTCAGTGATCATTATATTAGAGCTGTGTGTCAGAGTGCAAGGAAGTCATACTTGAAGCGGTTCAGAATTAATTCATTTGTAGTCTTTCTCAGATCTGGTCCACACAGTATTTGTAAGGCAGAATTTTAATGTCTGAACATGGTGGGAAGCTGTTGCTTATTGAGTTGGTTCACATGTGATTTTTTTCAGTACCTAGCATATAACGTAGGGCAGCTTAATCCAAATCTGAAATAATTTAACTGAAAAAATATGGTGCTTGGTGATACAAAAATTCTGTATGTCATTTTCCAGGTGGTTCATTCATACATGCACTACATGCACATTGCTTGATGAATATACGTGTGAGAAGTGTTTCGAAGTGTAATGCATCTCCAGACTACAGTTTTAAAATTTGATAGCTTAAGGCAATTTTGTGCTTGTACTATAGAAATGGAGGGAAGGGGTTTACTGTTACTTAAGTAAAAAATTACTGCCACATGTGTTATCAGTTTTAATTTCACACACACTGTCTTTACTTGGAACGTTCTGCTAGTCCCAGTGGACATTGTTTGCACAAAAGCTAACTTCATAGTACAGTAATACTGTGCTAGGATTCTAGAGACCTATTCTTTTCAATCTCTCTCTCTCGCTTGGTTTTTCCTGACAGCAGTAGTAAATTAACCAGGATGCAAAAGTCTAGTCCTGTATCCAAGCAAGGTTTATTACTGAAGAATTTGAAGACAAGCTATGTAGTTGGTTTCCCAATTCCTGTCTTCTTGTAGGATGTTAAACCAAGAGTCTCAATGGATGTAGTTATCTAGTTACTTTGGCTGTTCCTGCTAGAGAGAGAAATCATATGGGACTAGTTGGCCAGCTTGCATGAGCATTCTGCTCATAAATGGTAAACCAGGATTCCTGGGAATTCTGATGTACTGTTTTGTATGATCTGTTCCAGTTTGAGTAATTAATAGCAATGATGGGAAAGTTCTGTTTGGTGCTTGAATGAGTGTAATTTAGTCAAACTTTATGGAAAATGATTGAATAATGATAGGATTGGACTTGATGTTACTGAGCTATGAAGTGACAGACAGCAACTTATTTATATTTTCTTTTCAGTCTGAAAGTGGCGGAGCTTTCAAAGGGTTTAAAGGTTTCGTTTTACCTTCTGGACCTGGTGGATTTTCTGGCTTTGGCAATGGCACCGGAAGTAAGCCTTTAGGAGGGCTGTCCAATGGCGGCAGCAGTAGCAGCAGCAGCAGCATTACAAACAGTTCTTCATTCACCAACTTAAAGACAGCTGCTGAAACACAAACTACATTTAGTAAGTTCACAGCAGTGTTATACCTTGTAGAAAAATTCTTAGAATGTTTTCAAGTGATATGTTTAAAAATGAAACATACAAAATGAAGGCTGAAAGGTATGTATAATTATGGATCATATGAGGAAATAGGTGTAGGTGACTCATTGGAAAAACACATAGCAAAACTCATGCTCACCTTGGATGACAGTATCGAGAAATGCTTTTGAAATACACTAAAATACACTAAGTAACAGCCGTGGAGGAGAAAAGGAAGAAACAATTGCAGTGGGATGAAACACTTGAAATAAGATGTTACAAAGCCCACAAACAGGGTGTTTTTTGAACTTGTATAGGTGATGTGTTGGTAGCAGAATAGACAAATTATAGGTGATATGCAAAATTGTATTCAGGTGCCACCTTTTATAGCACATGCTGTCAGGACAATCTCTATATCACAACTCACTTGGCAAATGAGTTAACAAAGTTGACCCTGCTATAAACATATCAATACTGTAGAGCAGTGGTTCTCCAAGATTTGTGCTTTCATCTTCAGTTCCCAAAAGCCCCAGCCAGGTTGACCAATAGTCAGGAGTTTTGGATAATGAAGTCCAAAACAACTGGAGGACCAAAGTAGAAGCTTTCTCAGCTGCTGTTATTGAGGAAAGCTCTCAGCAAGAAACAAGCTATGGCTTCCTTGTTGCTAAAAATGTTAAGAATTAGGGCACAAAACTGCTGTTATGGCAAGCCTAACAGGTCTTGCTGATTTTACAGCTCTCTCCTCCCAAGAGTATTGGAATGAAGTTTCTTTGGGGCAGAATGATAAAAAATGGGGAAATCACCAAAGAGGAATTTAAACAAATAGGATGTGTAAGGGGAAGGTCAGAAAAGCTAAAGAAAGAATGAATTCAGGCTTACCAGAGAGATTAAAAACAATAAAAAGGGCTTTTCTAGGCATGTATGCAGCAAAAGGAAAAACAAGGAAATGATGCAGTCGCTGCATGAAGAAGATGGCCAAGTTCTAATGGGGGACAGAGAAAAAGCAGAACTACTCAACACCTGTGTTGTCTCAGTTTTCTCCCAAAAGGAAAAAAAGTACTCAACCTGAGGGGTGGGAAGCAGGTGGGGAAGTGGCAGAAACTCAGCACAGTATAGGTAAAGGAAGTAGTACAGGAATACCTGTTTACTCTAAATGAATTCAAGTCCCCAGGGCCAGGTGAACTGCATCCAAGGATATTTAAAAGAACTGGCAGAAGTAATTTCAGAACTGCTGGCGATAATCTTTGGAGAACAGGAGAGGTCTCAGGAGACTGGAGGAGGGCAAATGTTGTCCCCATCTTCAAAAAGGGAAAAAAAGAGGACCCGAATAATTATTACCCAGTCAGGCTGACATGAATACCTGGAAAGATTCTAGAGCAGATCACTGAGCAGACAGTTTGTAATTACTTAGAAAGCAATTCTGTAATTACTAAAGGTCAGCATGGGTTTCTCAAAAACAAGTCATGCCAGACTAATCTTATTTCTTTTTATGATAGAGTTACCGGGTTGATAGATGAAGGGAATGCTGCGGATATAGCCTTTCGTGACTTCAGTTAGGCCTTTGAAGTTCCCCATGACATTCTTGCAAAATGTGGACTAGACAGGGCTACTGTCAGGGGATTTGTAATTGGTTGACGGACTGAACCCAAAAACTGCTTTTCATCCTGGAGGGAAGTGACTAGTGGGGTGCCACAGGGTTCTGTCCTGGGCCCGGTGCCATTCAACATCTTTATCAATGACTTGCATGAAGGAATAGAGAGCATGCTTATCAGATTTGCAGATGATACCAAATTGGGAGGGGTTGCTAATACCCCAGAGGACAGGATCAGAATTCAAAATGACCTTGATGGGTTGGAGAGCTGGGCCAAGGCTAACAAAAATAATTTCAACAGAGATAAATGTAAGGTCCTACAAGTAGGCAGAAAAAATGAAATGCAGAAATATAGGATGGGAGACACCTGGCTGAACAACAATACATGTGAAAGGGATCTAGGAGTCTTACAACACGAGTCAGCAGTGTGAGGTGCAGTCAAGAAAGACAACGCAATCAGTAGGAGTCTAGTTCAAGGAAAGTAATAGTACCACTCTATTTTGCTTTGGTCAAACCTCATCTGGAATACTGTGTCTCATTCTGGGCACTTCAATTCAAGAAGGATATCAACAAGCTGGAGCCTGTCCAGAGGAGGGTGACCAAAATGATGAAGGGTCTGGAAGCCATGCCCTATGAGGGGTGTCTTAGGGAGCTGGATATGTTTAGTCTGCAGAAGAGAAGGTTAAGAGGGGACATGATAGCCATGTTTAAATATTTGAAAGGATGTCATATTGAAGAGGGAACAGGCTTGTTTTCCGCTGCTCTAGAAACTAGGACAAGGAACAATGGATTCCACAGGACTAGAGGAAAAGAGATTTTGCCTAAACCTCAGGAACTTCCTGACAGTCAGAGCTGTCCAATGGTAGAATATGCTGCCTTGGAGTGTGGTGGAATCTCCTCCTTTGGAGGTTTTTAAACAGAGGCTGGATGGCCATCTTGTTGGGAGTGCTTTGAGGTGTGTTCCTGCATAGCAAGGGGTTGAACTGGATGGCCTCTGTGGTCTCTTCCAACTCTAATATTTTATGATTGTATGATTTTCTTTTTGATAGGAACAGTCATGCATGATAACTTGTTGTGAGCTAACTATCAATGGTTTCTAACTAAATTGAATCTTCATGTAATTTTAGGAGATAATCCAAAACCTTCAGCCATGTAGACCAAATGCCTCATGGTGTTCTGCATTATGTCTACCCATACCAGGGACACTTGCAAAAATACTGAACATGGTCACTTACTTGAAAGCTAGAGTGTAATCCTTACTAGGAATGAAATTATTTTGTAGAAAGTAGGTCTTATTTAAAGCTAGGTTATTTTTTTTTAAAGGTGTTTCTTATAATTGTTTTTAAGTTATTTTATTTTTCCAGGACCTGCACTCTTACCAATGGTGACTGTTGTGGTCAGTGTTTTGTCTCAAGTCTTAGTGAGCAAAGAGGGCTATGACTCCCAGTCTCAAAGTACTACAGTTACCCAGGGCTTCTATCTGTTTGTTTGTTTTTAATTGCCATCCACATATGCAACGAACAAAAAGATTTTTTTAAAAAAATAAGCATTGTATTTTTAAAAAAATACATATTCTGTCAAATGTTACAAGCCTGCATTCTCTTTACTAACCTGCTATAAACCTTTTTTTTCATGTGGACACTGAAGGAGAAATCTCCTTTTCTATAGCTGGTAGGAAACAAAGGCTGCTAGATGTTAACTAGTTTACTTTTTTTAAAAAAGTGGAGGTAGGGAGCATTTCTTCCAAGCAAGGTGGAGGAGAAGGGATGAAATGATCTACTGCCCTGCTGCATTTTCTGCGCTGGATATGAAAGAAGGGATTGTCTCTGTGACTAGCACAGAAATCCAGTCCTTTGTCTGTCTGCTGGGAATTCCAGGCTAGTGCTCAAATAGAAGACTGTATTAAAATAACAAGTTAAGAGCTGTCTAGGTAGAGAGTTTGCACTTTTGCAGGTGAAGTAAAATATTGTCTTATTATGATAGAAAAGATCTTATTCAATTATATTCATGAATTTGAGGTAGAAGAAATAAAGCTAGGGTATTTTATTCTTCATGGATTTTGTTTTCATTTTTAGTTTTTCCTTTCTGTCTACATTCTGGCCATAGGATTTGTGTAATGACTTTAGGAAGAATTTTGAGTGGAAGTTAAAGTTCGAATCAGTCTTGTGGTGTTGAGAGTCTAGGCCTTTGCTGCTGTTACTCAAATTCATAGTTATGTTTCTTTCTAATAGGTTCTGTAGTATCCAGCAATTCAGTCAATAATACTGCAGTTGAGAACAAGCCTGCAACTGTGGAAGCTAACGGTGAGAGTCAGCAGCCACTGTCATCCGGATTTACTCAAAGTAAAGCACGCAGCTCTGATGTTTATCATAAACAGTTAGCTGCTCTAAATTGTTCTGTGCGTGACTGGATAGTAAAGCATGTAAATGCCAATCCTCTCTGTGACCTGACACCGATATTCAGAGACTATGAGAAATATTTAGCTGAGATAGAACAAGATGGAATCAGTAGTGACGGCAGCTCTGGAAGTGACAGTAACAAGGCAACTGGAACTCAGTCTGGCTCTACATTTGGAAATTCACATCCCCAGCAAGGCTCTGCATTTTTATTTAACAGCAACAAATCTGAAGATATAACAGGAAAGAAAACAGAACTGGAAAAAAAAACAGAATCAAACTTCGGGTCTTCATCAGCTGTCTCATTTAAATTTAGCAAGAGTGTTGACAATTCTGGTTTGAATTCTGGTCCAGTGTCTAGTTTCTCATTCTCTGGAAGCACAGGGTTATTCGGAAAAGATGCAAACCAGGGCAAGATTCTTCCTTCATTTTCCAGCAGTGCATTAGATACTCAGGCAGAAAGTGGTGGCAGTGAAGATAAAGGTAAACATCATTTTTTTTGTCCTGAAATCTTCAGTGAGATTCCAGCTGGTATAACTAGTGCCAAATATTGGTTGTAGCCATTAACAATTCTTGAACATTTCCAATCTGTAGTTTGTAAGTAATTTGTTGTAGATCAATAGATATGATTGTCGCAACCATGTATCTCTTTAATGCTGCCTCAGTATCCTGGACAGGAGACCCCCTGCCCTGGGAGCTTCATGTCATGCTGAGAATTTCAAGAGGAAAGGGTACTTAGGCCAGACTCCACTATTTACTCCTCTGGCATGTGTGGAAGATTTGCAAGAGGAATCAGTTCTGCTTCAAGCTTCAGAAGCAGCAAAAATCTCTTGCTACTTTTGTGTCTCAAAAGCCTGGCATGAAGTGAAAGGGTGACATGCGCTCCCCTCCTGGAATGCTCTTTGCATACTAAAGGATTTGGGTGCCAATGCTGCCTTCCTGGGCCAACAAAAAACAATGCTGTGATCTAGCTGACTTTCAGTTTAATTTACTTCGTGGTATTATATATGGAACCTGGTGAGGAGAAGGAGTAGGGACGATCCCACTATCATATGCTGATTTATACTCTCTTCACAATGTGGAAACAACCTAGTGTATGCTATATTACAAAACATCTCAGTTTGGTTTAAAATTGTCTGTTTTGCTTTTTATGTAGAGCTAAATAAACTTTTACAGTTACTGTCAAGTAGAATGTAACTAAGTACTCTATTTAAAACTGATTTTAGAAAACTTTTTCGAGTGGGAGGTACAGAAGTGCTATCACTGTTAATCGATGCATATGCAAATACATTCCAAAATGTACAGATGTAGTACTTTTATCTCCCCCCCACTTCCACTTTCTTCGGTGCTTATTTAGAAACCTATATTCCAAATGTCATCATACCTTCCTACTGATATCCCCATATGTTTCCATCCATATGGTTCACATGAAAAGATTTGTGCATATTGACATATGTTTCTGCATAACTGATACACTGATTACATGTGAGAAGAATAAAGTTTCTTGACATATGTATAACAGATAAAATCTTCCTTCCTGCAGGGGGCGATGAAGAGGAGGAGGAGCCACCAAAAGTAGTAGTAACTGAAGTAAAGGAAGAGGATGCCTTCTACTCGAAGAAGTAAGTTGGGTCCTTTAATCTTGAAGATGTGATTATAGTCTTACTGTGAAATAAAGAGTTAGGCATAGATTTCTATACTCTTGTGTATGCAAGTGAAAATGAATAATTTGTGACACATACAACATCAGAGCAAGAAAAACTGTTTCCTTAAGTATTGTGTCCCTCTTCATACACTTTATGGATATATTTCAGTGGATTTGTTGGTCTTTGCTCTAGAAATGGCTCTTTGGAGCTATTTAGACATACTAAAGGTCCTGTGGTATTTAATTTCTTTGGCGCAGTGGTTAAATGCCAGTACTGCAAGCCACAAGGTTGTGAGTTCGATCCTGCCCGGCTCCAAGGTTGACTCAGCCTTCCATCCTTTCTCAGGTCGGTAAAATGAGTACCCAGTTTGTTGGGGGCATGTATAGAAATGTTTCGAAATACATGCTATTTGTAAGTTGTTCGCCGCCTCGATCTATATGGAGAGACGGGATACAAATAAATAAATAAAAATAAAAAAATAAATAAAAATTTTAATTTTTTGATAAACAGTTAGTGTTCAAGCTCTCTAAAATCGCAAAGACAATATGAAGGTTGCTCTTACCGTAAGCCTATTTGCACTAGTTGTATGACCATTATTGGAATTCTGTTTTAAAACTTTTTCAGGTCCTCTGATCACAGTAAGAGATTATTGATGTTTTCCTAATCTTTTCTACCATGTGATGTCTTGACTGTTTATGTGCTGGTACAAATAGTAGGAAAGCTATTCAGAATATTTTATTATCCTCTTCCCGTGCATTCGTATTCTGTGAAATACATCTTCATCCTGTCTGCATACTTATATTGTGTAATATTTGTATATATATTTTCAGATGTAAAATCTTTTACAAGAAGGATAATGAGTTTAAAGAAAAAGGAGTAGGAACACTGCACTTAAAAACTGCAGGGAATCAGAAAACTCAGTTGTTAGTACGGGCGGATACTAATTTAGGTATGTAACTTTTCTTGTAAGTGGTTCTAAGAAAAACTGCTCAGCGGAAGACTACTTGCTCCCTTCAAATAATTGAAATATATGCTCTTAAATCAACAGTTACTTAGCCCCCAGAATTATTCCCACAAGAATAATTCATGCATTTGTATCTTTCAGCGTTGGTTATGATCTGTGTCCCCAGTGTGATGGATGCATTGTGCAGTGCATGATTTTTCAGAGGATTTGTATGTCTCCAGCCTTGGTGAATTGACAAGCATTTTGCTACATTAGCTTTTCTGCCATCTAATACTTGGCCATTGGATTGTATCCCCTCTCTGTTTCATTTTTAAATGATGAATGGAAATAATATGAACAGAATGTTATTCAGGGGCAGCTTAACTCCTTCTCAGGAATAGTAGCTGATGGCATAGGACTATTATGTTAATGAGAGGAGCTGTAACTGTGCAAGAACAGAACTCTCTCTAATTTAAAGCATCTCTCATGGTTAGCCTTGCATCAAGACCTTAGAGTATTACTGCGGTATGGAATAGACACTATTTGGCTAGTACTCTGACTTGATCAAAGGTATTGTTCATATACTTCTGTAGTGCTTCCTGAATATCTGTGTTTTATAATTCAGAGACATAGCAATATTAGTCTGTAGTGGTATGCAGAGGACTCTTGTAGTGCTTTTTAGACTAAGAGAAAGAAGTTTGTAGCAGAAACTTCCATATACTGGTTCACTTCATCAGATGTTTTATAAGTGTCTTTTTTTTACTATAGTGAATGGCTGCACAGTGTAACTTGCTGTTTTGTCAACCCCACTTCCATGCAGGCAACATACTGCTGAACATTTTGGTGCCCCACAAGATGCCATGCTCAAGAACAGGAAAGAACAACGTTCTTATTGTGTGTGTTCCAAATCCTCCCATTGATGAGAAGAATGCTACAGTCCCTGTACCTATGTTGATAAGAGTGAAAACAAGTGAGGATGCAGATGAGTTGCACAAAATTTTACTGGAGAAAAAAGAGGTCTAAAATTTGGCCTGTTGAATGTTACGAGGAAAACTTGCCAAACTGCTGCTGCTCATTTTTCTCTCTCTCCTTGACTATATTATTAACTTTTAAAATCACTTCTGTGACATCCAAAGGACTGTCTTAGGAATTCTGAAGGTTTGGGTAAGAGAAGGAAACTAAGATGGCCAATAAAAGCTTTAACTTAAATATGTGTCAATCTTTCCTCCCTTTTAATTTAAAATATCTAATGCATGATTCATATTTGGGTCAGACTTGCATATCAAAAGAGAAAACATAATAGAATTCTGGGAAGCACACAAAAAGTTGTAAAATTCTGCATCAAAAATAGTAGAAAGTTGGAAAGGGAGGAAGAAAGGGATGGACAGAAGATCCAGGGACTTATTTCCAAGTATGAATTAAGATTTTTCTCCTCAGGGTGAAACTACTCTTTGGATTTTGTTGAAAGTACAAATATTTCAAACTGAACAGTTATAATTTTGTGTTTGAATAACACGAATGCTATAGGACACTTGATTTTTATTAATACATTTGGACTTAGCCTTGCTTATAGAGTTCTTCTAGAAATAATTGTAACTTTGTGCTTATATTCCAGTTGTACACCTGTTTTTATGACATGTATGTTGGAGTCCTCTAAGAGAAGCTCAGAAGCCAGAGTTAGAGAGACTTTGTTGTTTCTTATCATTCAGTTGAGAAATAGTTGATGGGAGACGAGAGTGGAACTATATTCTTCTCTAGTATATAAATTGGCTTGTCTCTTCAGTTTTTTCCCAACAAAAGCAACTTGTGTTGTGACTCTTCAGTGTCACTTGTCCATGCTACCTTTCTGTCAAAATTCTGCTTCAGTGTTCATGCTTGAATTCTCAGTCCCCATTAATGTCAGGGGGTTTGTGGAGGAGAACTGTGAATTGTGTCCACACCGTTGTGTGTGTATACATATTGTTGCACATACAGATGGAAATGTACTTAACAGGATCAGCAGTCAGACCTTTGATACCATGATATTTAAATAGGTTTTGTACTAATGTAGTAGTGAACAGTATAACCACATATAGTCCAAAAGGTACTGACTGCCGCATGTTCTAAAGTGTCTGGATCTTTAATGTGTCTAATGCTTTGAACTGGAAGAGAGCTGAAATACTGTAGAAACAGAATCAGTTTTAAATATGAATTGGTGCCTTTCTGCATCAGGTTTAAATACTGAACCTCCTAAAGCGGTATGTATTTGTTTTCAAGATCCCACCAACATACACTGAAATACCTTGGAGTACAATCAAATGAATTGTCCTGTACAAGCCCTATTAAGATCATGGTGAGTTCCCATTATATTCATGAGGCTTTTGGCAGTAGACTTGCCGCTGGTTGCAATATTCAACCAGATAAGGAACCAGATATGCAAACGTGCATGTTATTTGTTATAAATGGAAACATGGATATTGACTTCAGTTTTATTATTAGAGACTTGAGCTGAATAGCTAAGAGCTCCAGTAATGCTGCTTACTCGTATCTTTGAGAAATAGTGTCTTAAAAATCTCTGGGAGTCTGGTGCCGCAGGTATCTGGAACAAATAGCTTGATTTTTTAGTAAGCAGGTTCACAGTTTTCATTCCCACGTACATATGACACACTTTTCTAACATTGGGACTGTTAGTTTTGTGCATTTTGCATTTGTCTGATTCTGAAGTACAACTGTGTACGTTTAACAATTCTCAGATTACTGAGTAGAATAAGAAACTTTAAAAATTCAAGATGTAGTTTATTTTCATATCGTTTTCTATGTCATATGTGTGATGCTGTTTCTATAAGAAACCCAGTTTACACACTTTTTTTAATCTTGCTTTTTCAAGTTTTAAACTGAGTGAATGAGTGCTTGTAATTTCCATTAAATATTTGCCAGAGGTGCTCAGAGTTGGAGATTTAGTGTGTCAGTTAACACTGATAAGTAATCAGATTTGATGGATATACTAAATTTCATTAAGCACAGTGTAATAAAACTAATACAATAGTGGCATTTTGGGAAATCAGTTTCTAGGAAACACTACAAATCCTAAATATCAGTGCCAAAGCTATTAAAAATGCAGGGTGTCCAAATCTTTACAGTTTCAGTTTTACTATGTGAAAGAACCTATGGGAGCAAAGGGAGTACAGCCTGGATGCAACCATGACAAGCTGTTTCCAGAGTCTTGGTGTTCCCAAAGTAGTTTCTGGTGTAGTCTGAACAACTGGTTAAAAACATCAGGGAACAGAAGGACACCAGAAGTTATAGGTAGAAAAACAAAAGTTTGAATAAGAGGAAGAAACACATTTGGACCCCTACATGTGCGCAGTTCTTGCTGCATAAGGGATTGCCTAATATTACCCTAGTGCCCAAATGGCCTTGGTATGTTGCCCTTTTTGCCTCTTTCTAACATGTAACCACAAAGAACACATCTGCCACATCATGATCATGCTGCACATGCAAATATGAACCTGGCCAGGTGTGGAAATCTAAAAGAGTGACGCCTTTACTAGAAATTTTGTGAGTGGCACTGGCTGTTTTCTGAGAGCAGGCATTAAAAAAAATGATATTACATTGCTGAGGAAGAAGGTACTCCACTGAAAAAGCTGTGTATGACATGTTGATGTTTCCTGTATCTTTTCAAAGATACATACTGTTTAATAATGTCAGGATTATTATTTTTTGTGGCTTAGGCAACCTAAGTTATGTATGCAGATCATGGGAAGATACACCAGTTCCAGCAAAAACTTTAATAAGCACCCTTCCTCCTCTTCCCCCAATGAACCTGATTTCCCCTACACAAACGGATTAAATGTAGGTAGCTGATTTTAAATTTTATATGTAAAAATTAACTCTTATGTTTGGTCCTTCATTTTGGATTATAGGTATCACAATTTTACTTGCAAATCAAAGCACTTGCTATGATTTGTTTTGCCTAGACTTCAGTTGTAAAGTTTTGATGTGGGTCAGGTTGGCTTGCTCCTTCGGAAAGATAAGCTTGTTTGTGATGATTCACAGGATCTGTTCAGAGCAGATTTAAAAATCTACAAAACTGGATGAACATTTTTTCCTTTTACACAGGAATGTAGCTTTAAATTTTAAAAAAATCTTAATTAAGATGAGCCTATTGATAAATAAGTGCTACATAATGAAGGGACATTGTCTTAATTTGCAGTCTAACCATTTGTCGCCTTGTAGACAGTGTTTGTACGCTTAACTTTATTGCTGTGGGATTGACTTGTTCTCTTTTCTGTTTGCAAGATTTCCTACTCAATTTACAAAATGATTTTTATTTTATATTTTTGTCCCTCAAATGAGTTAGATGTTGCTCTTTTGCACATGCAGAGTTCTCTCTTTGACTATCAGAATTAAAGTCTGTTCTTACTGAGGTGTTAAAGCTGTATTCAGGCTCTGTTATCACTTTTGACAAAGGTGAGCATGCCCCAGAGGATCAAGGGCCAATTCCCAGCCCCCTTCCTAAAAGTTCCCATTATAAAAACAATCTGTCCAGGAGTGACTGTTACCCACTCCTTTGTTTTTTCAGGTGTACTGATTAGATGACCATGCTGGCTGAGGATGATGGAAGTTGTCCCAATACCTTTGCTGGACATGTTTGGGGAAGCTGCTTTAGACTAGAGGTTGAATGTAGGCCGGTTAGAATGGTTTTAGCCTAAATTGCTCCCAGACATGTAATAGGAAGTTTGTAGAGAAGAGCATTCAGTCAAATCAATCCCACATCTGCATTCTAGCCCAGACACAGGCTTATCACCACCGTGAGAAGCAGGGCAAACCTGCACATTGTAGAGCAGTACTGTGTCAGCAGAATTCTGTTAGTGCCTTACATTGGAGTAACAGTCCATTATATCCATGTAAGCCACTTAGAGCAGTGTGAAGTAGTAGGGGGAAAGTTGTCTCCGTTACCAGACAAGCTTGCCCTTGCTGGCTCCTGAGTAGCTAGTGGGACAGCTCCCTCCCCTGACAGAAATGGCTTTCACTGCCATCCCCATGTTACTGAAGCTTCCTTGGTCATTTGCCCTCTGCTACAGGACTGCTATGTATGCCAGCTAACAAGAACATGACTTTTTTTTTTTCAAAAAAAAATTTTTTTTTGACAAATTTGTCATCTGATGAATTCTTCATAGGTCTTCCAATGACACAGAGTATGGCAGGATGCAGAGGATATGTGGCTACTTCTGTTTTATTTTCAATCTGCAAGTCTAATCTAAAAACACATACTGGTAGCTATGTATAAACAGTAATTAAGTGTAAGGCTTTCTTAAAATACCCTGTGCATTATAAAATGCTGAAGACTGTTCTGTTCTAATGCCTTAAGTTATTTTAGCAGAAGTTGCCAAATTGTGTACCTTACATACATCATTGGATATACTGCACAGTGCATGAAACAAAACAAAAAAATGCTTAATGAGCAGTTGTCTAAATAATCAATAATGAACTTTTCCTTCTACTTATTATTAAAATAAGTTTTGTTTGTTCCCTCATGTTAGGGCACAATCTTAAGAAGTGAACCTGCCTAATATTTCTTTCATATGTCATTTGCTAGTTGTGCTTTCTTAAGAAATGTACAAAAATCCATGGAAATGTGAATAAAAAAATGGGAGACATAAACTATGATTTGTGCATTTTTGCATCCTGCCTGCCTTTCTGTGGTTGTAAAGATGGGAAGAGGGTGGGGTCAGTCAAGGACCAATGCAGTGGGCTCATAAACTCAGTAGCAGAGTTTGAGCTTTGCCTGCAGAAAGTCCTACATTCAGTCTGCAGCACTGTAAGTTTTAACAAGGATGTTGGGTAGTGGAAGCATTGAGGATTTATAGGAAGAATTAATTGACCCCACTCTTCACTCTCCCAGGCAATCTGCTATTAACATAATGTGGTATTAAGTTTTAATTTGCTAATTATACCCATTTAATTATGTGTTGGTATTGATTTCAGTGACTTCTAATTTTTAATGTAGTAGTAATGTTGCTTGACATTCTAGCATAAGTTCAAGATGTTTAGTGTCTTCTCACTTCATGGTACAGGGACTGAGGTAGTTATGATCAGCTACAGAGTTTTCATTAGCCTATATCCTGTTTTAAAAAAACAGCCAACAATACAAGGCTTATGAATAGAGATCATTTCTAAATAATGCTTCTCATGTGAAGAAACATGCTCAAACAGAACACAAGACTTATGAATCCTTTATTGGTAGTAGAATCTACTGTTCATCATAGCCTTTATGTAAGATTAGGATTTTTGTAATCATGTACAAAATGTTCCCATTGCATTTTCCTTGCTCAGTAGGCTCAGCTATACAGCTGTAAGAAATTAATGGTATTAAAAAGTAGGCTGAGGCAAAACCATGCAACACATATATCATATGGAGCACGCACAGGTATGTGCAGCATGAGGACCACAGTGTTTATATTAGTCTCTTTTATCTTGGCCCCTCAACGTAATAACATTGCATACATACTCTTGAACAGATTTGGGTACAGTCAGCTTCACTGTACTGTACATTTCCAGCCACTGGTGTACATACTGGCATACTGCTGGTTTAAGCATAATAAAATTCAAAGATCAGTGAATATTAACTATGAGCAACTAACTTCTAGGATATATACCTATGGTCCCCGAAGTTGTATCAAGTTGCTTCAAAAGGCATAATGCATTCTGTGTGGGCAACAGAAATTAAGTACTTGAGAATACATCTAAAGTTTAAACCCAATTTTGTGTGGTGAGCATGATTTCTATGATTCTATGGAAAAGCCATGGCCATCATATTTCATGGCAGTATGATAAAACAGAGCGAATTAGATTAAGGCTAATCCTTGCTCTTTAAATTTGCTGTCCCATTTTACAGTCAAGAACAACCAAAAACAGGTAGCATGTACACAAAAACTGCAGTACAGGCAGCGGATTCAGTGAGCCTCCTGGGTCTTTGCTGGAATAGTATCTTCAATTCAGTCTTGTACATGAAACACTCATTCTAGAAAGGCACAGCAAGTGACAATAGGATTGTGGTTTTAAATGTTTTGAACAGTGTTCAGGTGGGCTAACTCTTTAGCCAAAGGATGGGAATTACACAGCTGTTGAAATGGTGTTGGACTTCAGCATTCCTTCCCACTGGCTGTATTGGTTAGGGCTGATGGGAGTTGCGTTCCAACAACATCTGAAGAACTGCATGAGTCCCATCCTTGCATGTGTCTGTCTGGGACTGTAACCTGAAAGAGAGAGCAAGACTCAGTCATATAAGAATAACCAGATGGATGAAATTTGAAGCTCTTTCTATAATTATGCACAACTGAGTCCACTGAAGATAAGAAATGTTTAGTGAAACTGGAAACATCAGCAGAGCAGCTTATTGTTTTGGCTTCAACTTTCATTGTATGTTTGTCTAAATGGGTGCATTTTAATTTGGATATTGGGAACTGTTTTGTGACTTGATTTCTGACCAATTCTAGACTAAAAACAAGACAGAAATAAGCAAAGTGATGTTTAGCTTTACCATTCTTTGGAGTGTTTCCATGTTAGCCAGCTACTTGAATATGTCTCTTCATGAAAGCCAGTTGTGTTATCCTACTATAACAAAGAACCAGAAACAAGGAACAGGCTGTAGAGGTAAAAACTACACAAGGAATTAATAGGGCCACTCAGGAGAAAGCTTGATATGCTCCTCCCCCATATTCTTTGAAAGTGTCTTTTGAAAGGAAGTAACATCCATTACTCATCTCACAAGTGCAGGAACTTTGCTCATTATGTTGCTTTTGAAATGTGAACTCTTTTCCCCTGCCCAAAGTAACTGGTTACAGGTAAGTTTGCTGCTTGTTATTACCTGCAAGTTCTGACTAGCACCAACCAAAAAGTTATGGTCAGCAAACTTTACACAGTTCTTCAGGTTGGCTGTTAAGGAAATGCTAGAAAGAGGAGAGAGACTTGTGAACATGATAGTCCCACTTAGAGCAGACTCACTGAATTAGTGACACGTAAGTGTTGACTTGCCAAGTTGCCATTGATTCAAGAGGGCTGCTCTAGTTGGGACTAACAACTGATTTGATGGCTGAGTGCAGGCCATAGTGTGATTTTAGAGATGCAGAAAATATTTGGAATTAAATAGGGGAAAAAATGTTTCATGATCTTATTCCTCTGTTTGTGAAGAGTTCTGGTATGCATGTGGGAAGAGGTCATATTTCAAGTTTGTAGAAGACCTAAAAGGAAAGCTCCCTCTAAAAATGTGTTTGGGAATGTGGTTAGAATACTTGGAGTAAGGAGAGAAACTGGGGAGAATTCATTGTCCCAGAACAATCTTCCATCTCAAGATAGGGCTCACCACTGGGTCTTAAGCACAAGAGATTGTTAAGAAGCTAGTTTAGCCCATATGCTAAGGATGTCCCACACTGCATCCCCTTGGCTATGCACACAGATGTCAATGGCAAAGCGGTATAAGTTGGAAATGCTTTCAGTAAAGGGAATACTAACCCTGCACTTTGACCATGGGTGGTGTAGTCATCACTGACTGAGGCATCAATGTTTCTTTTGTAATAATCATTGGAGTCCTTTACATGAACAAGTTCCCTACTCCAAAAGTGAACAACTATGGCCTTCCTGCCGTTGCTGACCTGCAATTGCCAGCAGACCTAAACAACCATAGTTAATCATGAGGAATCATAGGAACTGTAATCCAAAGTTTCTGGAGGGCTACAGTTGCCAACCCCAATTTAAACCAACAGATTTTCCCTAAACGTTGGAGCAGTGATAGAAGTTCACATAAACCTGCATATCACTTTTTCCATAAACTCACTATCCTAAGAGCAGACAGATGAACTACTGTCCCTGGAAAGCGCTGGCACATTGGCTGATAGGGCATGCTATTAAAGTAGTAGCTGAAGCTGCGCTTCCAAACACGTCCAGTGGTCAAGGCAGATATGGATGAGATTCACAATTACCAAGAGATACGTTACATCACAGAAAGGACAAGTGCTCACTGCTGATCATTCAGTCAACCGAGGGCCTTACTTCTACAACCAGTCATTGTAGAAGTAATGTTATATGGACACTTACATGGACTGCTAACACATTTTAATACCCATTCCTTTAAATCATTGGGTCTTACAGATTTACACCTCAAATATTCTTTTGTGTATAACAGTTTCTCCCAAATCCTCTTGCTTTCTTCTTCACTGTGTTAATTTTAGATGAAAAGTTAAATAAAGTTGAAACTGGGGTATACAAACACAGGTATACAAGTTACTACTTGACATTGCAATTAAGAAGTAAAAATGTGCATGAATGAATGAGTTCCTATATGTAGTGTGACAGCTGAACACAAGGCTGGCTGGCTGGCAAATCTTCATATTAGAAACTTTAGTGCTCATGTTTGCTTAAAAAAATAGGAGAACTGAAGATACTGGTGTCCTCCTTACTGTTGCCCACTTTTCAAACAGGGAAATGCACAGCTACATCTGCCTCAGTCTCAAGCAAACCTCAGCAAACTTTGTGTGATAGTACTGAACAGCAGATTGTAGCTGCAGAAACAATGATCCTGTTAACTTAATTCAAAGACATAGCTGTGTGAATCGGGATCAGTATGCAAAGGGATTTTGTAGCACCTTTGAGACTGAGAGAAGGAAGTTGGTAGCATAAACTTTTGTAGACTTAAGTCTGTTTCATCAGATGCATGATGTGAAGTGCCTAGGAACAGAGTTTATAGCTATCAATGAGCAGGTAGGATGTGTGAATAGCAACAGAAATGCAAAACTTGTGGGTATGATGAAGAAGTGACAGGCTTAGTTTTATCTTAAATGTTTGTTTAAAAACAAAAGGGGTAGCTCTGAACCTCTGGGTGCTGGATTTCAACTCTCATAACTGATTATTCTACCTATGGCTGATGGGAATTGTAGTCCAATAGCACTGTGAAATCCGTTAAGATCCCAACCAGTGTTATAAGATTTCTGCAGAAAGCTACCCTAGTATTTTTTGACATGAATGAAAGTTTCCTATCTTAGAGAAGTGATTTGTACAAAGCCAACCATGATAAAGCTTTTCAGAAATGTCTTCCTGTTTAAAACAACTAGAAATCAAACTCCTGCTGACCTATTACCAACCACCCAGAAATCTATTGTGACAGCTGGATTTACTTTCTTTCCTTGTGTGAAAGATATCAGAAATTGATTTATAGCTGCAGCTGTGCTCACAGGTGAGGCCTGGTTCTCACTGGGGGGGGGCAGGTGTAGCTACCCAATGCTGTATCCTGAAAGTAAACCATTATTTTCTAGGAAACAGTTTTAAAGCACTGCTTTGGGGGGAACTATTCCAAGTAAGGACAAAAAACTACTCCCCAAATCCTGGTCAACTGAATACACAAGTCTAGATGGTCACACATGTCTCAGGTGGATTCATATATCTAGATGTGCTGGCAACATTCCTGCCCTTTGCCCAGTCAAATGTACAGCTCTACAATTAGTATATTCTACCATTAAGAGGTGAATTGAAAAAGACATAAAGCCTTTTTTAACCTAGTACTCAAACCAGAGTTCTGCAGCATCTGAGCCACTGACTGAACTGATCCTACCAGAAGGCTTGTGTGGCTGCCACAGAAGCTCTGTGCTTCACACAGGATTTGAAGGAACTGCACAGTACACATTTAGTTCAGAAAGTCACTCTAGGCAGACCTGTTGCATTCCTCATTAACCCAAGCGAACTGAAAGTATACCTTAGAACATCAGCAGATATGTCTGCCCATCCTTAATGACACACTCACTGAGGAATTCCATTATGACTCTGAGAAAGCCAGGGCACTCAAGCACACCATGCAAATGATAGCTGATGCTTATCTCAGAAAAATATTTACTTTTCTACAGAACATTCATATGCCACTCTTTACACCACTAAGGTATTGGAAACTGATGTAGATGTCTCCAGCATGCACAGGCTAGCCAATCAATCAATCAATAATTTTATTATGGTTGTAGACCAGCATGGACTAGCCTACCCAGTTTAAATGTCCTGAGGTAGTAGGGGGAAAAAAGAACAACAAGAAAGATGGTAGAAGAGTAACCATGTCACCTAAACCCAATGACCAGATTACGATATTACTACACTAAATGCAGAACATGTAAACTGCTGAGTCCAGTGGTGACATCATTGCTTCACCTTTCATTCTTTAGGTGGCTTAAAAATTAAAAGGTGTTTTTAATAAGAAAAACAGATGTTGATCTTGATGGGGGAAAAAAAACCACATGAACACTGCCAGCCTTTTAATAGGACACTGACTCTGTCTACAATCAGCTTAATAAGGACATGTATAAATCAAATAATAAGGTTGCATTGGAAATATTTTTTCAAGAATGTTTAATTAATCCCTCCAAATGTGTTCGTTGGCACCTGCATTGAAATGAATAGTGTCTCCAAAATACATACATACTAGTCTAAGAGCAGGCCCCACTGAGCATAGTGAGGCTGATCTTTAAGGTTTAGCAATTAAGTGCAAAGCTAGACCTATTTCACCCTCATATTACTTGCAGCATTGGTCTGTGGCTCACTGATGGCCACCCGATGAGGGGTATGGAAATGTACAACATGGGATCATCACACCATGGGCAAGTGAAACACCACGTTGCAGAAAAAATGTGACTGGGGAGGAAAATCCTGGCAGTGGCGGCAGCAGCAGCAGCAGACTGATCTTACACATTATTTACTCTTTTTTTTTTTAAAAAAAAGTACTTTTTATTCCACAATGTTGCATGTTGGGGCTATATTCAATGAACAGATAGGGAACTGAACACCACAAGAATGCTGCTAATTCTGGATCTTCAAGAGTGTGTTTCCCCTGTAAATATTAAATAAGCATGTCAGAAAGAAGTTTCTGGCTGAGCCTTCTGTACAACATGCTGGCTCTGTCTGTGAAGGGAAAGTTTCACTCTCTTTAAAAAAACAGAACAGAGAATTCATTTATCCAGTGCTTCACTTGCAGTAATTCAGTCTAGTCGGTTACACATTGTTATGCAACACATTTTCCCTGCCTACAGTGGAAATTGACAGGATTTCAGTTATCTGAGACACAGCTCCCATTCATGTCAGTGGATCTGCTCCAAGGTAACATTAAAATTGAATTTAGTCCTATGTGAGGATGTTAATGAGCTCCACTCTCATTTCTAATTAAAACAACAATGGGATGAAGAGAAACTGTAACTTCTCTTAGAAAGCAAGCTCTGGGACAGGAGTGTGAACCATGGCGCACCAAATGTTGTTTGACTGCAACTTCCAACTTTCCTCACCATTGACTGTGTTGGCTAAACTTGCCAGACATGCAAGCCCAGAACATCTAGAGGGCAGCATGACTCACACCCCTGGCCTGAGGCCTGTTTGCAATGCTGAACATGGACACCTAGTTGTGATTCTAGATTAAAGTAAATTATAATTATTTATACATAGATACAAAGAAATCAAATTGCATGACAGACATTAACATGATCATTTGTAACAGTACAACAGAAAGTAAGAAAAGGAAAAAAATACTCCAGTGTTTTAACTGTGTATCATGCTGGTCATCTCAGCACAGAGTGCAAATTCCAAAGAACTAGAGGAGCACTTGCTTATTTATGTTCCTGACCTCTGCATGCAATCTGCCTGACAAAAGATAACGTTCAGTCATTTTGTTCCTAGTTGCTCTAGAATAGAAACAGAATCTATCTCTTTGTTTTCTTTTTAAATAAGAACCCACACACAAACACATGACATACATATTTTTCCCACACTTTAAATTTGTCAGTGAGATTTGTTCATCCAGGTTCTCACAGGATGTGCAGCTAAGAAAGCATGAGATTTCCAATCAAGGAGAAGTTTCAAGAGGAATCTGCAGGATAATGACAACTGGTCATAACCACTGTTGGATCAGCCAGCATACTCATCTTTCCTGCTCCTTCTGAATCAAGCCAAGGCTGTGCTCCTTTCTTTCTAAAAGCAGCACATACCCATTTCTAGAGCTTGGAAGAAGTTCCTTTTTTCAATGACAACTCTCAGAATTCTGAGAAAAATGGGCTGGGTGACTCTGAATAAAGGAACATTCCCAGGCTCTGCACCCTGTGATCTTGCTTTGTGACAAAGCAAAAACTTGGAAATATTTAATGTACATCTGCAAAACTGCTGAGGATGGGAAAGGGAATTTGTAACATTGCAAACACCAATCAGCCACAGGCAAGATTCAAATTCAAATCTTAAAAATCTTTTTCTAAGATGAGCTTATCTTCTAACAGAAGATACGTTCACAGAACAGTGAAGTATTTCCACTACACTCCAAATTATATTTTTACGCATCCTTTGTTACAGCAGACGTGAACTACAGTCCACAAGCCACAAACAAATATCAACCACTCTCCACCTCCAAGGTCTTTTTATTACTATTATAATCAGGGAGAACCTAACAATTAGGCTTCTGTATACCAAAGTGCAGCAAATTGAGGAATACAACCGAGATCTATGGGAACTGGCTGAATTTGTAATTAATATGCAAGTGATTAAAAAAATGAAGTATAATGCTTTTCAGTAACCCATGTCAGTTAGTTTCTGCTTCCTATAATTTGGGTAGTGTAATTTGAGATCTGCTGGCGTGTGTTGTGTATATGTGTGTTGGGTCTTTCTTCTTCTTTTGTTCTTGTACTGGTACTTGTGTTAATGTTTTTCTCCTTCTCAGTATCAGAGACATCTACATTTCTGGAGACAAATTTACTCACCATACTGGACCCAAATCAATCACACTCAGCAAATAAATTTCTTGTACATTGATTTCTACTCTTTCAGACATATTCAGCTGGGTTTTTCACTGATCTTTGGTAGATGAAGGAAATATATTTGTAGATTCAAGTTTGTGCTGCAGGCTTTAGAATTACACCATTGACAGAAGTTGAAAAAACTAAGCCACTTAGTTACAGGTGGGCTACTACATGTAGCCCGATGGCATTCAATTTAAATCCTTAACTTCCCTTTGCTCTTATAGTATTCTGCTATCCTATCAAGTTTAAAACATATGCACAAAGTTGTTTTTAATGCAACAAGGAGGCTTCTCAACAGTCTATTAAACAAAGTTCATTGGTACATCAGTATGAAATCCTATGGACTTTTCTCTCAATGTATATAAAGACTAATACATTCTGTACAGGTTGGTTGGTTTCCAGTTATGAAGTAAACACTGTAACAAATTGTTCATAAAGCATTGTTTTTAAACACAGACCCTACTTTTGTGGTGATGTGTTTATTAGAAGTCTTCTGCCAGTCATCTCTATAAAGGGCTACAGTCTTCATTTTTTAAGTGAGCACACAGTATTCTAGAAGAGGAAGGAAGAGGCACTTTTGATTGGCTGGCTGGTAATCCTAGACATCCCTTTTTTCTGTGTAATATTATGTTGCCAACACTAGATGGTGGTGCTGTGACAGAAGATCAATTTACTGTAGTTAGTTTTTTAGGCACTTGGCTGTAAGTTTTCCAAGGCAGTGCCCAGTTCTCTGCTATGTCATCAAAATTGGTTTTTGACGCACCTCCAGAATATCTAAATGAAAAAAAACAAGCATAATGGTAAGGATTCTTCAAGTCAGTTTCTTCTACCAAAACATGTAAATAAACACTTAGATTTTAAAAAGGGGATGAAGAATGTCTATAAGTTGTTAATCTGCAGCTCCCAACATTCTTGGCCCAGATAGCCAAGGAACAAGAATGACAGCTGAAGCCCAGTAACATCTGTAGTCCAACCATATATTCTTCTTCCTGGTTTAATTAACATATTATAATATATAATTAATGCATAAAATTTATAAAAACACTTGCATCTCACTCATTCACAGATGTATTATTATTACTGTACAGTGGCCCCTCCACTTTTGCAAGGGTTCAGGGCACAGAACCTTCATGAAAGTGGAAAAACCATGAATAATTCCCCCCCATGATCCACCTCCCATTCCCCTGCCTTTTGCATGCCAGGTCCAGAGGTGAAGGAATGGGAGGGGGAGCTCCAGAAGGGAGAAAGAAGGCTTGTATGAGCCTTCCCCACCAATCCCCTTGCCTATTGCCTTGGCACAAGTTCTCTGCTCTGGGCCAGGGGCAAGGGAATGGGAAGGAGGAGCTCTGGAAGGGAGAAAGAAGGTTTACATGAGCATCCCCACCCCCTTCCCTTCCTTTTTGTCTGAGTACTTGCCTTCCTTCTCTGCACCTGGCAAAACATAAGGGAATGGAAGGAAGAGAACGTGGGGAGGGGGGAGGCACTCGTGCTTCGCAAATAATTGAATTCATGAGGGTCGAATCCGTGAATGTGGAGGGAGAACTATACTTCTGTATGCACTGAAACCTTGAAATTTGGAACATATAGACTCCAGACCATTTGATTACTTAAAGCCTGGGCGAAAAAACCATTGGGAGATATCCACTTCAAACAGAGGTCCATGAGCTGGACCCCCAAAAATGGTTGAAGTACTTCCATGTTTCCAAACAACTTGAGCTTTGGCACTCTGGTTACCAGGAAAATTCTAAATGTGGAAAACCTGTACCTTCAATTCCCTTGAAACAGATAGGATAGTTCTATTGTTAACTGTTAAAACCTATAACACTGTAGGTTGGATCCAGACAAAGTTGCTTATCCTTATATATCTAATTTCAATGGGAACTGTGTCACGAGTAAGTTCTCATACTAACTTCCTAACTGCAACTAATATGTGAAAACAACATGGTATTTTAAAAAACTTTCTTTACTCACGAGTAAGCACAAAGAGTCCAAGACTAGACAAGGACAGGACTAGGACTATGCTTGGGAATGAAAGGATATAATGACTATAGGTGATCATTTATCAAGTAATGCGTGATCAGAAATTTGTATTATCTAGATGTGGTAAGAGTAACTGTAACTCTACTCCTTTCTATCACTGGGCTAATGGGAGAAGCATGGAGGAAGCTGTACCACAGGCCCCCCCATCTGCCACACCACTCTTCTAGAAACTGAAGGTAAGGCTTTAGTGTAGACTTACCTATGCCTCTTTTTTGGTGATTTTTTTAAAAAAAATACTGAAGCATTTAAAGTTTTTGGATAAACATCAGTTGAAGATTCCACTGGAAATTTCTCCTGCACAAACCCCCTTTATACAGAATGGGAGCCATCTTTCCACTCCTACTGTACGTTTCACTGTGGTGTGTTCAGGAGAGGCTCCCAATTAACTTCAGGTTTCTCTAATTCCAAAACACAAACTAGGCTTTACCTGTTAAGATTCGATGCAATGGCAACGTGACATAGGTTAAGTGTGCATAGAGTAGGAAGTTTTCATCTGTCCTGTTCAGCTTCAGCCATGAGCCCACAAGAGACCTTCCTGTTCCAGAGAGAGATCGTGACCGGAGGTTGCTTGCATTGTGCAGATCTATCACAGCGGAACAAGAATATGAAGGGATATAACATTAGCATACATAGGCATGACCACAGACTCACTGAATGAGATTAAGACGCCTATTCTGACCATCAAAGTGTTTTCCAATGGCCAACCAGATAATTCTGGAAGCTCACGGACAAGGTATGGAAGTCTCCTCCAGGCTCTCTTTGTTGCCAGCAAGAGATATGAACACCTGTTTTCAAGGTAGCTGTTATCCTACTCCCATTTTTTTGTGATTGGGAGGGGGAGCTAAGAGAATCCAAGCCCTATTCAGACAAACCTGTGTATATGAGCACCTAGGTCATTTCCCAAATTCTTCAATATCCTTTCTGCCTAACATGTCTAGGAGATAAACTTCAATTACTGTTTGTGGGAGAAACGCATTATACAGTTACAATAGAAAGGCTCTTCTCTGTAGGGATGTCCTGATAGCAGAGAGCCTTCCTCAAAAAGCTGCAACTAGCAATGGACCTTGCTTTCTCTTTTTTGTGGCAAATTAAAATATTCCTGATTTAAACTTTAAATATTTTTTTAAAAAATAAGCATTTGATTTCTGTATTTGGTGACTGACATTTTTCACATTTAGTGATATTATTTTGATTTTTTTTTTTTAGCATTTTGTGATATTCTGTTGCTATTTATTACACAGTTACATACCCGCTCTTGAGATGAACAGTGGTTTAAACAAATGCTACTCAAAGTGGGGGCAGTTATGGGCTGCCAGTCTGCAACAGGTCTACAGGAAAAGAAAAAAAAAACTTCCATAGCCAATTGACACAAATTTGACACTGGTCCCAGGCACATGGGGGGGAAAAGCCCTGTTGGAGAATAGTAACTTTAACTTCTGGGTTAAAGAGCCTTGAGTAGAAGGAAGATTGGTTGAAAAGAACAGGTTGCTTAACTGTAACTGTGGTTCTTCAAGTGATCATCTGTGCCCTCACACAATGGGAATCTTCCGCACGCACAGTAGCATTTCGGAAAGTTCCAGAGCTAAGCAGCTTGGCGTGAACCCCTCCCCCATTTGGTACTGAGCATGCTCAGTCCTGCCAAGCTAACAGTCTCTCTTTGGTTTCGAAGTCTACCGAAGTGAGGACCTGAAAGAGGGGAGGCTGGGCGGGTACGTGTGAGGGCACAGATGACCACTCGAAGAACCACAGTTACAGGTAAGCAACCTGTTCTTTTTCTTTGTGGTCTCTGTGCCTCACACAATGGGAGACTGAGTAGCTTACCACTGGATGGCAGGTCAGGTCCCAGATGACAGAAGACAGCACTGCACGACCAAAGCGAGCATCACACCAGGCCCTGCAGTCAAGGTGATAGTGGCGGACCAAGGAGAATCCCGTGGCTGATAAGCTACGACTGCAGACAAATAAACCTTAAGAGAGGAAAAGGCCAAGCCTTGCTCCTGCAGAGACAAGAGGAAGTGAAGCACCGTTGACATGGAAGTCGGAGAAGATATCTCATTTCAGGTGTTCACAAAGGTCACAAATTTCTGCCATTTGTAGTTGTAGGACCTGCGAGTGGATTCCTTCTGTGCAGCTGTGAGGACAGCTTATATATAGTGGGAGAATCTAGAACATTATCCTCCAAGCGTGCAGGCAGAGGAAAGGGAGGTCCAGATGAAGCATGCGACCGTCCGAGTGAGAGAGAAGGTCCGGCGTGCAGTGAAGTCGCATCTTGCAGCCCTGGGCAATGGTGAGGAGGGGACCAAACTAATGTTGCCTCAGCCAATAAGGGGTGACGAGGATGGCGTCTGCCCTGTCCGCTGCGATCTTGGCCACCACTCGGCCCAAGAGAGGAAACGGTGGAAAGATGTAAAGAAACTCCCTGCTCCAAGGAAACTGGAATGCACCTCTGAGAGAGCCAGGGCCCAGGCCGGCTCTCAAGCAATAATGGGGACTTCCTGTTCTGGTCAGTCACAAAGAGATCAACGGAGTGCCCCAGTGGGACACTATCCACTGCAAAGTGGCATCTGAGAAGGACCACTCGTGATGGCACGTTGCGTCCCTGTTCAGTGTACCCGCTGTCCCGTCCCATCCTGCTAAATGAACCGCAATGGGATGTATTTGCAGTGGGATGCACCAATCCCATATGCGTAGGGCCAGATGAAGCAAGGTGGAGGAATGAGTGCCTCCTTGTCGGTTCATGTAGCATACAGCTGTTCTGTTGTCTGATAGAATCTGAACAGTCCATCTCACAATGAGGTTCCGAAAGGCCTGAAGAGCTTTGAGGATTGCCAAGAGCTCCAATGCACTGATAAGGTGACGCATCTCCAGGCTGGCCCAGTGGCCCTGGACTGCAAGGTCGCCTCAGTGGGCTCCCCAACCGAGGAGGGACGCGTTGGTTGTAATGGTGAATGTCGAATGGGGCTTGGCAAACAGCATTCCTGATAAGAGACGGCGTGGGGACAGCCACCAGAGGAGGGAGTCCCAGACTGGACAAGGGACCCACAGAACCCGACACTAATTGTTGAGGAGAG
This sequence comes from Ctenosaura bakeri, assembly GCA_948474755.1. NCBI lineage: Eukaryota > Metazoa > Chordata > Lepidosauria > Squamata > Iguanidae > Ctenosaura > Ctenosaura bakeri. The sequence goes on along the minus strand of CAOLHI010000878.1, from coordinate 404,078 downwards.
GGTCGAAGTGCTCGAGAAACCAGTGTAGCAGAGGGCAAGCCAGAAGGTAAGACGAGTATATGACCACCGTCGTGGCCGCCATGTAGCTGAGGAGGTGTTGGATCCTGCGGGCAGAAATGGACGGATTGCATAGGACAGCGACTGCGGCCTGGCGCAGAGACCGAGCGCGCTTCAGTGGCAAGAAGGCCCTGGTGCAAGTGGATTCCAGAGTGGCCCCAATGAAATCCAGGGTGCATGAAGGTTCCAAGTGGGACTTTTTGGGATTCACCCTGAGACCGAGATTGGAAGAAGGGGGAGGACAAGGTGAATGTCCTCATATAACTTTTGTTTGCAGGGCGCCACCAGTAACCAATCGTCCAGATAGGGGTACACCATAACACAGTTCATGCGGAGGTTAAGACATCACAGCAGCTAGGCACTTGGCAAAGACCCTAGGGGCGATGGACAGACTGAACGGCAGGACCTTGTATTGGTAACGGATGCTGTCGACCGCAAACTGGAGATACCTCCTTTGCTGGGGGCAAATAGTAATGTGGAAATAGGTGTCTTGTAGGTCGATGGATGTGAACCAGTCCCAGCGTCTCAGGAAAGGCAGAATGGAGGACAGGGTGACCATCTTGAATTTCTGAGGGGAGACAGAGTTCACCCCCTGAGGTTGGAAGGTGCCGTCCAATTTGGGTACCATGAAATACTGGGAAAAGAAGCCGGTCGATTTGGCTAAGGATGGCAGCTGCTCTATGGCCCCTTTGAGGAGGAAGGTCTCGACCTCCTCAAGAAGGGCCAGACTGGCAGAGGTGGAGTAGAAGACACTGAGAGGAAGAGTATTTTGAAACTCGATGGCGTAGCCAAGACGGATGGTCAGAACCCAGGCGTCTGAAGTAATATTGTGCCAGATGTTGAAGTGTCGAGCCAGACCTGGGGTTTTGGACAGGTGGTTGGGCAGATGAAAGAGAGGCAGAGGTGGTGACCTACAAAGGGAGTCAAAAACATGACTTGGTGGTCGAAGAAGACTTCTTGGACGAGGGCTGGCGTCGCCTGAAGAAGCGGCAAGATGAAGCCAGCAGAGAGGATTAGTGCAATGTGCGACAAGGAGAGCGCAACCTATAGGAGTAGGAGGGGCGCCTCCACGAAGCAAGGGATGAAGATGGTCATCTAGGTTGAGTTGTTGGGTGAAGGCCCATCTTTTTTTGCTGTCAGTTGAGTTTTTATAAGATGGTCCATAGCAACATCTGTAGTAGCATGGAAGAGTACTTGGCCGTCAAAGGGCAGGTCCTCAATCCTTTTCCTGCTATCCTTGGTCAAGCCAGTGGATCACAGCCATGTGAACCGGCGACGGGCAATTGCACCCACCATCACCTGCACTGCACCCTCCACAGCATGTTGGGAGGACAAGATCTGTTGATTAGAGAGAGCCACAGACTTGTTATAAAACTGAACGGCCATCATTCTGATCGTCCTGATCAGCCTACTACCAGCATTCACCATCTCGATCTCGCTGCTGGTAGCATGACCAATCGCCTCAGCATCGAGCTGCTTCGCTGCCTCCTTGGGTGACAGCAATGGTGTCCCAGCCTCTGCTGGATACAATCAGGAGACCAATGTTGGATGTTGGGATGGTACCGGTCACGATAGGCAGGTGAGTATGAGTGGTGAGAGCCGGGCTGCTCCCTCCAAAGGTGTTCATGACTGTATTGAGAGATATAGGAGGCCGACGAAAAAGGCGAATCAACTCTCGCCCAGCGAAGGCTCATGAGTCGCCTGGTAGCCAGAGTCACAATGACACAGGGATCTACCCCGTTCACCGTGAACAGACCATACTGACTCAAGGCCAGTCTCGGGAAGTATCCTGAGGAGCATCTGAAATAAGCGAACAGTCCGTCTCGGGACAGCCAGAAGAGAGAGCCAGAGGAAGTGGAGTCTGACAACATCCATCTCCAGGCTGGCCCAACATAAGAGGCGGAGAGGCAGGTGGCGAAGGCTGATGGTCCGAGTCGGATGTTAATTCAACAGCAACTGGGACAGACAGTACCGGGAGCTGGGAAGAATCCCACACCGGCAAAAGGACAGGAGCCTCATCCTCCTAGAGGAAGCATCTCCGATGGAATGGATGGTAGGCATCTTAGAGAGCTTCGGAATCCTTGGTAAAGAAGATACCAGTGGTAAGGCCAGTGAGGTCAACATTGGTATCGGCCCCCGAAGTGGTCAGTACTGAGGACCCAGTCGTTACCGGTGATTTCACAGTCGACAAGGAAGCCGTTGTGGAGGGCTTCAATAGCAAAAGGCCTCGCGAAGGGCACGGTGTCACTGGAGTGGTGAAAAGGGCGGTATTCAAAGCCGCCTGCTCCTTGAGGTGAAGAGCTTGCTCCCAACAGTAGGATTTTAAGTGAGAAGCTCTATTCTTCAGAGTCTGGGAGGTAAAGTCCTTACAGATGGAACAGCCCTGAACGTTATGGCCCTCCCTGAGGCAGAACAAGCACTTGGGGTGGGTGTCTGAAAGGGAAACCTTGCAGCCGCAAGACACGCAAAACTTAAACAAAGACGTCATATGAAGGAGGAAGAGTTCTTACAGTTTTTGTTGTAAATTAGCTAAAAACACATTGTAATACATGCTATTTGTAATGTATAATGTATTTCATGTTGTTCGCTGCCTTGATCCATGTGGAGAGGCGGGATACAAATAAATAAATATTATTATTATTATCATTATTAAAGGAAACCAAAAACAAGTTGAAATAACGAAGAAAAATGAGAAACCGAAAACTGCTCAGTGAGGAAGCCTTCTGAGCTGCTAACAGGTCGGTAGACGAAAAGAAACTGAGGAGAGACCATTAGCTTGGCAGGACTGAGCATGTTCAGTACCGAATGAGGGAGGGGTTCCTGCCAAGCTGCTCAGCTCTGGAACTTTCCAAAATGCTACTGTGTATGCATGAAGATTCCCATTGTGTGAGGCACAGAGACCACAAAGAAGAACTGGAAAAGATAGTGACACCTGGAGGAGAAGAAGAGAAGTAATTACAATTTAAAGATCCCCATATTACTGTCTTGTCTGTTTTGTTGCTAAGCAACAATACTACAGCTGTCAAAATGCAGAAGGCTATTAAGAATTTAAGAATAAAGAATTTTGGAAGAAATGAGACTATTGAGAATGAAATTGAACCAAACATCAAAGTAAAAAGAACATAAAAATGGCTTGGCAGTTCAATTTAAAGAAGGGTCAGAGATGGAATCTAAGGAGATAGGTAAGGAAATTAAACAACACCTCACTCAAGTTACTGATGGTCCCTCCCTGGAGGTAATTAACAGATTAAGTAATGAAGAGTCGCAGATGTTGATTGAAGAGGATGCTCCTTATTGGGAAAAGCTGGAGCTATGTAAAGACACTGAGGAAATCTTTAAGGAAGATCATCAAGAAAAACCTTCAACAAAACTGATGAAGAAAGAGATAAACATCAGCTGATGGAAACTTGGCAGCCAAAAAAAGAAGGGGGCAGGAGAATGTCAATTACTTCAAAGTTAAGAAGTTTAGAGAATGAACAGCCTGACAGGAGAGTGCAATTTGAACAGAAAGAGAACAGAAGATGAGACCTACTGTTTAAGACAACTATGATGTTCTACATTTCCTTAGGTTTTAAATATGGGAGAGTCATGTTTATCAGAGAGCCAGCATGGTGTAGCAGTATGAGTGTTAGACTACAACCCTGGAGAGCAGGGTGGTCCCCACTCAGCCATGAAAACCACTGGATGACCTTGGGCACATCACACACTCTCGCCTCAGAAATCCCCATGACAGTTTCACCTTAGGGTCACTGTAAGTCAGAAGTGATTTGAAGGCACACAACAACAATACATTTATCATAGTGAGAAGCTGACATGTGGGAGGAATCCTTATGTGAGATTTAAGTATGGATAATTAATTAAATGATGGCTAGATCTGACTCAATGAGGAGAGCTATTGTTAAAGAATTCGAGATACAATTTGATTTGGTATAGAAGGGAAGTGTATAATGAGATTAAAATTAAAAACATTTATAATTAGAAAGATGAATCTATACGGGTGGCTGAATGTTAGATATCTTCAAATGTTACATATATGTAAAAGAAATGATGGATGAGATTCTACAACAATTTAAGGGAGAAATGGATGAATTTAACTTCAGAAAGTGTTAACAGATGTGAGAGGTGTGAGAAGACTATAGCAGGAGGGCATTTACTAATAATAGAATTTGAAGGATAGTAGGTTTAAATAACGTGTACAAGTTTAGCTTATATATTAAACAGATTAGATTACTTAGCATTTTGCTTACAGCTGGAAGTCATGTGTGATTATCCCTTGTATGTTACGGATGTGTTTCTTTTTTTGTTTAGTCTTGTTTTGTTACTATATCCTATGTTTTGTTTTGTTTGTCAAAATTCTTTGCCAATAAAAATAAATTTTAAAAAGATAACTTAAGAAACACTGGTTTAAACACTTTAAAAATAACATAACTCGACTTCTCTCACCTCCACCATCATCATCCCTGAAGAACTCCTCACTATCATTGGCAGAATGAGATTTCTTCATTTCAGCAATTCGATTCCGGGGCACTTTTCTCTTGAGGGATGGGGAGAAAAAGGAAGGGCGGTTGTTGCGTTCCGGAGTTGGAGGAGTGCTGAAAGAGGTGACCTGGAGGGGGGGAAAATCAGCAATGCACTGGAAATGATGGCTAAAAGGTTTATACCAACTGTTCTCTATGAATAACATAGTATCATTTTGAATATCATGCAGTGGTCATCTCATTTGACCTGCAGTCTAATAGTTTCCTGCTTAGAAAAAATGAAAAGTGTATTTTAAAAACCATACATGTTAGCAGTCAGAACAAGGATGGGTAAGTATATTGTCATTTATGGGCACTGGCCTGTCAACAGACGCTTGAAGATAAGGATAGCCAACATTCCATGTTTTAATGCAAGGATGTCTATGAGCCATAAATACACTACAAAGTTATTTTATCCATCTGCTGGCAAATCTATTGTAACAATGGTGAAGGCAGGATTAAAAGACTGCTAATAGCTTCGCTCATTAAATCAAACAATTTCCAAAGTTTTTTTGGAAGAGTGTTCCACTCTTACATCTTAATTTTTTCCATCCTTACCACCTGCAACAGTTTTGATGTGACACTTTCAGTAAAGCCCAACAGAGAAACCAACAAGCTGCAAAGAGGTCAGCTTATACCATGAAATGTACTTTCAATACCCATGCTGCACTGTAATCTCAGGGACCTTCACTTCAGGGAGCATGACAGAAAAAAAACTTATTTATGATTAACTTACTCTCTCATGCAGAGGGGAATCTGGGTTTGAATCTTCCTCTGTACCATAGGGAGAAGTGTCACCTGTTGAAACACGACTCACAGCCATTTCTGCATGCCCCTTTCCTTGAGGCCCCTTCATTCGCACAAATTCCATATTATTGTATTTATAAAAGCCAAAGGACATCCTCTGTGCCATTTTTGCTGCAACACTGACCTACGGTGGACAAAAAAATTGTAAGCCACTTATTACATTGACACACTCTATCTGGACCATTTTTCAGTACCACATTCATCCTTTCTATCTTATTCATCCTTTCTATCTCATTTATCACTGCGGATTACCTAAGACAGGCAACAGATTAAGAACAGGATTTCAACTGTACTGACTCTTCTAGACAGCTCAGCAGCTTTTGATACCATCCACCACTGTATATTTGTGGACTATCTAGATTGCGATTTAGAGGCACCATGTTCTGATGGTTTTACTCCAATATCAGAGGCAGATCCCAGAAACTGGTATTAATGAGGGTTTTAGTTCAGCAGTCTGGCCTTTATGCTACAAAATTCCATGATATTTTGTTTGTTCCCTGCAACGTAAATAACACAAAAGCATTTTTCACTAGTTTAGATCAGTGCAACAAGTGCAGCTTTCTTTGGACAGAGAGAACCTTGTTACTATCATCCATTTTCTGGTAGCATTTACCCTAAATCACTGTAACAAACCAAGCATAAGTGAGCTTTGAAAAAATCAGGTAGCTCAAAAAAATGCAGGGCTTGACCATCTAAGCACTTTTTACAACTGTTAGAAGATCTTAACAGTATGGAACCAATACAGAATAGCAACAACAGATGTTCTTAGCAATTAAACTGTCTGGAGACAGATATAGAGAAATACGACTACCCCTTTCTTGGTTTTCCTAGTATTTTCATGTTATATTAATATTATGAAACACTGATGAAGCAGACAAGAGAATATACGTTGTAATGTTTATATCATAAATTCATATTTATGAATTTGTTAGGATACTAACAGGGCCCCCAGTTCAAAAATCAGATGGACTGTAATCAGTGGTAGAGCTCTGGACAGGTAAGTCTCTCCAAAGACTTGTGTGCTTGTGACCAACTCTGTTTGCTTTTTTGTACCAAGTTTTATTCTTATTGATGGCCAATGGTTGATTGCCTGATTCTTTTTTGCTGCTGTTATTTCAATCATTGTTGACTGGTGTACAACCACAGTAATACTACACATGGATTGCATCTAGGCCCAAATTCTCTTTTAGTCCCAACTGGAGTATAGCCTCTGAATCCATTAGATTTATCTATGCATTGACTCACCATTCAACAATTGATAGAATGAATCTGCTCTAGCTGGGACAAACAAACCCTAGTGTTATTTCAAACTAAAGTTTAGATGTTTGGAGTATTATTTTCTGCCAGCTGAGGAGTGATGATGTTTGTTGAAGCAAAAACAACAATCTGTGGCATGTTAAACAGTAGCATGTTTTATTTGGCATAAGCTTTTCATGAACTGTAGCTCATTCCATCTTAATTTCTTGCTGAGGCACTGCAAGTTTTTAAATTCTTTTATTGTCCTTAATGTTGTCAAGCTCTCTCAGAGACTTAGAGGAAAAGCAGAAAGGTGGGACAGACTATTTTAGAATAGATGAACAACTCTGAATTGCAGATATTTTGGAAAGAAAAGCATGCTACAATTTTAATCTGGCAGGTAAGATTAAAAGGAAGAAGACACCAAACATCGTTGTAAAGTTTATATCTATCATAAATTCATATTGGTTTAAGCAAAAAATAAGAACAGGTTGCTTACCTGTAACTGTGGTTCTTCGAGTGGTCATCTGTGCCATCATACACTAGGAGCTTTAGCGCCTGCGCGGTAGCGTTCGGAAACTTCTAGAGCTTGTTCGCTTGGCGGGAACCCCTCCCCCACGCCGGTACTGCGCATGCTCCTCCCGCCGAGCAACGGTCTCTCCTCAGTTCTGTCGTCCGCCATAGAACCTACAGGGACCTGAGAAAGAGGGGAGGAAGGGCGGGTGTGTATGATGGCACAGATGACCACTCGAAGAACCACAGTTACAGGTAAGCAACCTGTTCTTCTTCTTCGTGGTCTCTGTGCCTTCATACACTAGGAGACTGTGTAGCTTACCGGTCGGACGGCGGGTCAGGTCCTACAGCACGGAAGCCAACACCTCACGTCCAAACCGGGCATCTCTGCGCGACCGGCAGTCGAGCCTGTAGTGGCGCACGAAGGTCGATGGTTGGGACCAGGTCGCCACACGGCAGAGTTCATGCAGGTCAACTCCTCGCAGGAGGGCCGCAGAAGTAGCCACCGCTCTGGTGGAGTGGGCTCGAAGCAGGACTGGCGGAGGCTTCCTCGCGAGCTCATACGCCAGTTCAATAATCCTCACCACCCACTTGGAGAAGCGCTGGGTGGACACTTTTAGGCCCCTCCGACGTCGCCCATAGCAAACAAAGAGATGCGGCGTCTGTCGGAAGGAAGCAGTCCTGTCCTTGTAGAAAGCCAATGCCCGACGCACGTCCAGGGAGTGGAGGGACCGCTCCAACGGTGTCGTCGGGTTCGGGAAGAAGGCAGGCAGGATGATGTCCTGGTTGAGATGGAAACTGGACACCACCTTTGGCAGGAACGAGATGTCAGGTCTCAGGACCACCTTGTCCCTGTGGAAAACCGTGAAGGGCTCATCGGAACGAAGAGCTGTGATCTCACCAGCTCGCCTCGCTGAGGTCACCGCTACCAGGAAGGCAGTTTTCATTGTCAGGAGCCTATCATCCGAGGTCGCCATCGGCTCGAAGGGCGGCTTCGTCAGCTGCGAGAGCACCAGCGAGAGGGACCACGGCGGTAGCGGCGGCGATACCGGCGGGTAGAGATGATGAAGTCCTTTCAGGAACCGTTTAACGGTATCGTTCCTGAAGAAGGCCGAGGCAGCAGATCGTGGCGGTTGGTATGCCACGATCGCGGAGAGATACACCTTCAGGGATGGAAACGCCAGGCCCTGTTGCCGGAGGTGCAGGAGGAAGTGCAGGACGGTCGAGAGCCCCGCGGGCGATACCGGCTCACTCCTCTCGTTAGTGAAGGTCAGGAAGCGTCGCCACTTGTATTGATAGTTGCGACGGGTGGATTCCTTCCTGGCCGCGACGAGGACGGTACCGAGCACGGGATCGTCTAGTGCGATATCCTCCAGGCATGGAGGGCCAGGCGTGGCAGGTCCGGATGGAGGACTCGGCCGCCGGAGTGGGAGAGCAGGTCCGGTGTCGGTGGCAACCGGAGCAGGTCGTCTCGCGCGGCTTGTAGCAGGGGTGCGAACCAATGTTGCCTCGGCCAGTACGGGGCTACCAGGATCGCGTCGGCTCGGTCGGCGAGGATCTTCGATATCGTCCGGCCGAGCAGCGGGAACGGCGGGAACGCGTAGAGGAGTTCCCCGGTCCACGGAAACTGGAAAGCGTCCCCGATGGAGGCACGATCGTGGCCCGCTCTGGAACAGAATCGGCGACACTTCGCGTTTTCCCTGGTCGCGAAGAGGTCGATCGATGGTTCGCCCCAGCGGTCCCGAATCAGTCTGAACGCCTCTCCGGAGAGAGACCATTCGTGATGGGATGAGGTGTCCCTGCTGAGGGCGTCTGCCGTGGTGTTCTCCTGCCCGGCCAGGTGAACCGCCACGGGATGCGTGTGCAGGCGAATGCACCATTCCCACAGGCCGAGCGCGATGTCGAGCAGGGTCGTGGAATGAGTCCCACCTTGTCTGTTGATGTAGCAGACGGCGGTGGTGTTGTCCGTCAGAATCAGGACCGTGCGCCCCGCCACGGCATGGCGGAACGCCCGTAGGGCTTTCCAGACGGCGAGCAGCTCCAGCGCGTTGATATGGAGAGCGGTCTCGTCGTCGGTCCATCTGTCGCGGACTCTGAGATCGCCGCAGTGGGCACCCCATCCATACAGGGAGGCGTCGGTCGTTACCGTCACCTTCGGTGTCGGCTGTTGGAAAGGCATCCCCGACATGAGATTGCGTCGCGACTGCCACCATCGGAGGGATGAGCGGACGTCTCCCGGCAGCTGCAGTCGGAGTGTCTGTTCGTCTCGCAGGGGGTCGAATATGCGGACGAACCAGTGTTGAAGAGGTCTTGCTCTCAGCCTGGCGAGATATGTCACAGCGGTCGTCGCAGCCATGTAGCCCAAGAGCTGCTGGACGCTTCTCGCAGATAACGTCGGGGCCGTACGAGCGTGAGCGGCGGCCCGGATCAAAGTTTGTGCTCGAGACTCTGGTAGGTACGCCCTGGCGGAGGTCGAGTCGAGCGTCGCCCCGATGAAGTCCAAGACCCTCGCCGGCTCGAGGTGGGACTTCTTCGGGTTCACTCGTAGACCAAGGCGGGTCAGGAGTGACAACGTCATGTGGACGTCGTGGTAAAGTCTCTGTTTGCAGGACGCCACCAACAGCCAATCGTCGAGGTAGGGGAAGACGGAAGCGCCCTTCGTCCGCAGGTAGGATACCACCGGGGCCATGCACTTGGTGAAGACCCTTGGGGCAGTCGAGAGTCCGAACGGCAGCACCTTGTACTGGTAACAGGTGTCGTCGACTGCGAAGCGGAGGTACCGTCTGTGCTGCGGGCGAATGGCGATATGGAAGTATGCGTCTCGGAGATCGATGGAGGCGAACCAGTCCCCTCGATGTAGGAAGGGTAGGGTCGACGGTATCGTGACCATCTTGAACCTTTTGGGGCGGATGTAGTAGTTCACCCCTCTGAGGTCTAGGATCGGCCTGAGGGTACCGTCGGCTTTCGGTACCGTGAAGTACCTGGAGAAGAAGCCGGTGGTCTTGGCCTCTTGCGGGAGCCGCTCGATAGCCCCTTTCTGGAGGAGGGATTGGATCTCTTCCAGGAGGGCCGGACTCGACGGCGTGGAGTAATAAACGCCGCGAGGAGGAATATCGAGAAACTCGATGGCGTAGCCAAGACGGACGATGGAAAGCACCCAAGAGTCCGTAGTGACATACTGCCACTCCGCTAGGTGTCGAGCGAGAGTCGGTCGGTCTCCGAGCGCTGATGGTAGGCTGAAGAGTGGGTATTGGTGGGTCCTGCCAGGCCCGTCAAAACCGAGACTTTGTCTCGGAGGAGGACTTCTTCGACGAAGGCGGGCGCCGCCTAATCGTGCGCCTGGCCGATGAGCCGGAGGACGGTCTCGACTGTCCAGACTGGGCCGAACGCTGGAACGACGAGGTGGAAGATCGTCGCCAGGATGGTCGGAAGGTAGAGGCCCTGCGGGTCTGCGTGGCCGGCTGCAGCCCAATCTTTTTTGCGGTCAGTCTCGCCTTGACGAGATTGTCCAAAGCTTCGTCTGTGGACGAATTGAATAGGCCTTCACCGTCGAAGGGGAGATCTTCAATCCTCCTTCTGGTGTCCTCCTGGATGTCGGCCGGTCGAAGCCAAGCATGGCGACGGAGGCCGACGGATCCCGCCATGACCCGGGAGGCGATCTCCACAGCGTGCCGGGAGGAGGCCATCTGGTGCCGAGCGATGGAGATAGCCTCATTGAAGATCACGGAGGAGGCTTGGCGGATGTCCTCCGGTACCGCTTCCATCGCTGGTTGCAGGCGATCGAGCACCTTCTTCAGGTATGCCGCGAGGCAAGCCTGAGTGTTGGACAGCCTGATCTGCAAGGAGGCAGCCGAATAGAACCTCCTTGCGTAGGCGTCCAACTTCCTGCCCTCTTTGTCCGGCGGGGTGGTGTGTTGCCTGCCGGAGCCCTTCGTCTGCGCGGACTCGACGACCACAGAGTTCGGTGCAGGGTGATTAAATAGATAACCGGCGTTATCCTTCTGCACCCGGTAGAGGTGTTCTAACCGCTGCGGTATCGGCTGAGCCGAGGCCGGTCTATCCCAGGCGGCCTTCACCAGTCTGGATACCCGGGGCAGGAGAGGCAGCGGGGCCGTGGAAGGTCGCTTCTCCTCGAAAACGGAGAAGGCTGGATCGTCGTCCTCCGGCTCCGCATCGGCGATCTTAAGGCCAAGGGTAGTGGCCATGCGGAGCAGCATCGCAGAGAACTGGTGGACGTCCTCTGGAGCAGAATCTGGGATCGGGTCCCCGAATCCCAACGGAGGAGACTCCTGGGAGGCCGCCTCAGACACCTCAGACTCCACACTCGAGTCGTACGACTCCGAGCTAGGTGAGTCCTCTCGCCGCTCGCTCTCCGGCTCCTTCGTAGTCGCCGCAGGTGTTGCCTTCCTAGGCTTCTCCGCAGCCGGGGCGGTGGTAGCAGCAGCGTCCCGCTTGGGATGGCTGACCACGGATTTCACCCTCTTGGTGGTGACCGGGGTAGTCTGGCAGGCTGACGTCGTCGTAGCCCGCTCAGTCACCATCGACTCCGTAGGGCGCGTCGCCGTTGCCGTGACCCTAGGAGGTGGCGATATCGCCCGATACCGTGGTGAAGGTTCCCTCGCCCTATGATATCGAGGGGAGGGAGAGCGGCTGAAGGAGCGGCGGTCCGACGGAGATCGGCTTCGGCGTCGACGGTACCGAGCCTCGTCCCCTCTAGGCGAGCGCGATTCGCGCTGTCGACGAGGTGACCGGGACCTCCGGAAGGTCTCCCAGCGACTCGGGCCACGATGGTACCGATCCCGGTACGATGGCGAATGCGACCGATAGGAGGCCGGGCGCTCTCTCCACTCAGATTCCCTCGCGTACCTGGCCACGTAGGACGCCGAGGTGTATCTGGAGGCAGACGAGCGAGGTTGTTCCTCTCTTGTCTCCCTCGGAGGCGGCGAGGCCACCGGACGCTCGGAAGAGCGGGACCGGGACCTGAAGGAGGTCGAACGCCGCTCCGGAGAAGCAGAGGGCTCTCTCTGCTGCAGGTCGGCCGACCTGCGACGGCTAAGAGGGCGGTGGCGCTCCTCCACCAGGGTTGGAGGGTCTGCCACAGGCGAGTCCGGGCGCTGTTGGGGAACGTCCTCGATCTCATCCTCCGAGAGGTCGACGGACTCGCCTCGCCCTTTGGAAGGCTGCTGAGTAGGAGGAGGAGTAGGAGGTTGAGCGTCCCCAGCCGGGGAGCGCTTCTTTTCCTTCTTCTTCTTCTTCTTCTCCTTCTCCTTGCCCTTGCCTCCGTCCGGAGCAGGGCGCTTTTTTGCAGGCGTCTCCGTAAGGGGAGCCTCAGCCTTCCTCGCCGTCGAGGATCCTTTTGCTGACTTGGCAGCCGCCGACAGCTTCGGGATCCTCGGTAACGCCGAGATCGGCGTTTTCGTCGGTACCGAGCCCGATACCGACGAGGTGGACGGAACGGCAGCCGCCGATACCGTCGATGGCGTGGTCGTCTTCTTGTCGGCCATCTTGGAAGTGGAGGTCTCGTCTATCGCCCGCAGAGACTGCTCCCAACAAAAAGATTTGAGTCTCGCGGAGCGGTTGCGAAGAGTTTGGGGAGTAAAATCCCTACAAATTTGGCAAGTCCGGATATTGTGGGACTCGCCCAAACAGAAGAGACACTCCTTATGGCCGTCGTTGAGGGCAACCTTGCGGCCGCAGGACACGCACTTCTTAAAGAGCGCGGACATAAGACGAAGAAAACGCCAAACTCCGAAATCCAAAAAAGACGAAAGCCGAAGGGGGAGTCCGAAAGAGAGGTCAAAGACAGTCCGAAAGTCCGTAAAACCGTGAAAAAACAGCAAGCCAAGCACGACGTGAGAGGAACAAACTAAAGAACCTTCCGTACGCGGCGGCGGACGAGAAAGAACTGAGGAGAGACCGTTGCTCGGCGGGAGGAGCATGCGCAGTACCGGCGTGGGGGAGGGGTTCCCGCCAAGCGAACAAGCTCTAGAAGTTTCCGAACGCTACCGCGCAGGCGCTAAAGCTCCTAGTGTATGAAGGCACAGAGACCACGAAGAAGAACAGGGGTTTCACTGCAATAACCATCTGATAGGAGAACCTCAATGGGCAGAAAAACATCAATCCTCCCACCTCAGGGGAAAATCTTTTGAAACAGAAGATGATCTACAGTTTCAGGAAGAAGGAGCTGTCTACTGTATAAACAGTTGGTATAGAGGACAGGACTGAGCTTGACTGTAAGAAGTCCTGCATCACCATAAATCCCACTGTAAGACTTTAGGCAAGATATATATTCTCTCAGTTTAGCCTATCTCATACAGCTATTGTGGAAGGTAACTTTGGATAATTACATGCCTCTGAACTCTCTGGAGGAATGAAAAATGTAACACACCCAGTCTATGATGCCTGTTTAACAACATTTGAGAAATACTAAGTATCCTAAAAGCTTCTGAAGTACATAGAAGATAGCCTTTTGCAGGAAGCCAAGAGAAGGGGAAAGATAAGGACTCCCCATTTATACATCCCTTTTGTTGTAAGAAATAGATTCCCCCATCCCCTTTTCTGTCCCAGGAATGAAGCAGACATATGGACAACAAATGCTGTTTCCTCCTTGCTAACTGTGTCACATGTAGTCTGTCCGAGGGATATCAAGAACGGCAGATAACCATGGCCAAGGTAGCTCTTACCCTATTATCATAGACCTTCTTCAAGGCCTCATAGCGGATGGATCCCTGAAAGATGACACCTTGGAAGGTGTTACTTTTGTCACTGGCTACCAGCTCCACACAGACCATCTCGCCTTCTCCCACAGTCATGTCACTGAATACCTAACATGACAATCAAACAGAGTACTTACAAGAAGAAAAAAACAAGCAGTTGCAGATCTAAAAGGCATTTGCCTCTGCACACAGAGTCAAATACAAACAGAGTTTTCAAGACAAATGGTACAGGATTTTGTTGCAGTACAACAAGCTCCTAAACAATAGACTGGGAGCACTGAATCCTATAGCACAGTATTCTTAACATTTGGCTTTCCAAATAATGACAGACTTCAGTTCCCAGAAACTGCAGTGGAAGAGTACCTAGGACTTGAAAGAGCCAAAGTTGGAGGACCTCTGCTACAGCAGGGATTTTAAAATTTACTTGAGAGGGAAAACAGCATTCAAGATAAATTTGTCTCAAAATGCCCAACACTAGGTTGGGCAAAGTATTGCCCTAGGGTAATTTTTGTTATTATAGAGGTCAGTTTTCCCCCCAAATGCTTCCAAATGTCATCTAGGGGGCATGGTGGGCATTTTGTCATGCTTTTTGCTCCCCCAGGCCAATTTATCCCCAGAAGAATAGAAAACAGAAAATGAACAGGAAGTGACTTCTGTTCACTTCATGTTGTTAAAAAAAATGCCTCCTCTTAACCTAATAATGGGCCAGGGGGACCTAAAACATCATGAAAATGCTCTTCATACTCTCTAGAAGGTGCCTGGGACATTTAGGGACAAAAAAATTATTTTTTGCAGGGGGTATGGCCCTCTAGCCTTCCACAGTTGTCCTGCACAATAAAGCTGACTACAACATAAACATGAAGCTCATTTGTGAAAGAGAAAAAGGTTCAAATAATTGTAATTAACATATTAATTATTAATACCAATTATTCATTAACAAGAGTAATTAACATGTTGAACAATAACTGTCCAAACCAATGCTTTTTGATATCATACAGTAGAATATAGGGCATGCAGTTTATTTAGACAAGTAAAGCAAGAATTGGATTTTTCCAGGCACTCCTTCCCTTTAGGTATTGAGTTTGTTTTTGAGTATTCTGCATGCATTAGTCTTCTAGTGATGAGCATATATGAGCAAAGCTTCCCCTGTGGCAGCACTGAAAGAAAGGACACATGGGCTAATCAAGAAGTGGCTGGAAAACTACAGGGAGCCCTAAATTAATTACCCTGAGCTTTCCAAAGAAAGGTGGAATACAAGCTCTTAACACAAAAAGAAACATTTCCAGAAGCTGGGATGCTACTAGGTTGCCTAATTTAAAGAAACAAGACCGTTTGCTGGAACTCAGCTTCATGAATGAGCTCAGTAACAAATGGAACTGAAGAAATACACAAGAAATGACAACTGCTTTGATGAAAGACTTACCTCTTCAAAGTTGTCAATCATAAAAAATATGTTTGGATAGCTGATCTTTGATTCTTCCCCTTTGCTGTCCATAGGGTGTTTACTTGGAGAGGCAAAGACTTGCTGGAAGAAATAATTTGAAAGATGTTATATATCCTTCTGCATGTAAAGCTTTGAATGCCAGTAGGAAAGGTAGACATTCAGATGCCTTATCAACCATAAGGAGAAGAGCTCCCTCCTTCCTCCACTGGTGGAGCAGCAAAGATGTGAGTGCATGAAAGGGTGGAAGGCAAGTAGCACAGTGAAGATTTGCACCTGTCTTTGGGTCAGATATTAATCCAAGCTGAACTTCTGGGGATGTAGCATTAGCTTCATATTAGGGCAAGCTCTACAAAACAAATGAATTCATTCATCCTTCAAGTAATATTTCCATAGCTTTAAACATTCCCCTGGTGAAATGGGAATGGGAGACACTTGGCTGGACAACAGCACGTGTGAAAGGGATCTAGGAGTTTTAGTAGACCACAGGCTGAACCTGAGTCAACAGTGTGATCCAGCAGTCAAGAAAGCCAATGCAATTCTTGGTTGCATCAATAGGAATATAGTGTCTAGATCAAGGGAGGTAATGGTACCACTCTATTCTGCTTTGGTCAGACCTCATCTGGAATACTGTGTCCTGTTCTGGGTGCTTCATTTCAAGGATATTGACAAGCTGGAATGTGTCCAGAGGAGGGCAACCAAAATGGTGAAGGGTCTAGAAGCCATGCCCTATGAGGACTGTCTTAGGGAGCTGGGTATGTTTAGTCTGCAGAAGAGAAGGTTAAGAGGGGACATGATAGCCATGTTTAAATATTTGAAGCGCTGTCATCCTGAGGAGGGAGTGGTCTTGTTTTCTGCTGCTCCAGAGACTAGGACAAGGAGCAATGGATTCAAGCTACAGGAAAGGAGATTCTGCCTCAACCTCAGAAAGAACTTCCTGACGGTCAGAGCTGTCGGGCAGTGGAATATGCTGCCTCAGAGTGTGATGGAGTCTCCTTCTTTGGAGGTTTTAAGCAGAGGCTGGATGGCCATCTGTTGGGAATGCTTTGAAGTCTGTTCCTGCATGGCAGGGGATTGGACTGGATGGCCCTCATGGTCTCTTCCAACTCTATGATTCTATGACATGCAGGTGACAAAGAGTATTTAAGGCTGACAGGAATAACCCTGGTTCTTACAAGGTTATTTTGAGTGAAAGGAGAAGGAAGCGGGCCTGAAGAAAGAGGGTTGCCCTTCAAACTGCCCTATGTGAGCACGAGTCTCACCTGTGATTTCTTCCTATGAATATGGATATCGCCTCCATCTGAACGGGTGCAAACTGCACATGTCACTACATAATCCAACTGAAACAAAACCATTTTGAGGAAGAAGTATTAATCACCACGCATAAAGAAAACAGAATTGCAGCCTCAAAGCCTTTTCCCATCACTTCTTCCAACCCAAGGGGAAAATCTGATCCTCCAGGAGTCTTAAAAGACCCTAAAGCTACTTAAAGCAAGCTATATCATTGTTCCCTTCAATTCCCAGTGCCCAGCTTCTAAACAAATATTTCCACCAGTCAGTTTCAGTTTCAGAAGTCAGAGCCTGGAAAGAATTTGTTAAAAATTTGTTATTACTAATCCATTAAAATTTTAACAACAATCCTATAATTAATTAGTTCATTTGTCAAATACCAAAAAAAGTTGAGTTGTTTTGAGTAGCAATGTTTCTGATTCATTAAATTTGTTGCTTTGGGGAGGTTATTTCACTATGTTGCCCATTTTTTTGTTTTTAATAAAGGTAACTGATTTTTTTTTTAATGTGTTACTAATGCCTACCACTATTCATTAATTCCATAATATTCTATTATATTTTAGTTTTCATAAACTAATTTTCTTTAATGGTTTAACTAACACTAACACCTCCAAGCTCTGTCAAAACTAGCACTTTGTCAAGCAAGAATTCTTCAATCAAAGATTTAAATCCAATATGCCATTCCTTGCCTCTGTAGCTCCTGGCCAGGTGTTCTTGCCACTTTGCCCATTCTCTCCGCAAGTCCTCCTCCACTTCTCTTCCCCCAGTCTTGTTGCTTTCCCACATTCTAGTTCTCTCTTCATCTCCCCCCAACTTCCCTTTACTTGCAGTTTTTTCCAGGCTTTGCCTCTTCCTCCTTCATCTGCTGTTTCTTTTACCTCCTCCTTTTTTTTTTTTTTTTTGGCACCTTTGCTTCCCTTGTCATACCATACAACCAGTTGAATATTTCTACCTGTCCTGCTTCAACCACTCACTGCCAAAAATTATTCTCACTACCACCATAATATCCCTTAGTGCAGGGATGGGCAACTGGCCACCCACCTGCCCCATCCCAAAAATATCTCTGTATTTGTTTCATCCTATGACTCACCATTTTGGCTAATAGGCAGCTGAATACAGAAGTATGAGGTTCCTGGCATGTGGGAGGGCATGAGTTTGCCCAAAATTCAGACCTATTTCTTTTAAAATATTGAGAATTCAAGGGCTCTGGGAGGCTGGCATAGGGCTTTGGGGTATAGAAAAGTGGGGTTTAGAGGCTGCACTTTCCTCAATCCTGCCTTATTATATATTGATATCAAGTGAAAGCCAAAAATAAGGCAGCACTACAGAATGTGGCTCTTTTTAAAAGACACAAACACAAGGGAAATATAAAGCCACATCCACCGATAAGAATAGAAGAAAATGTGATTTTAAAACACACAGATTCAAGACTTCTTAGCTGAATGGTAACCTGCATTTAATTGATAAACCTATATCCTACCAACTTTCAGTACAGACACCTTTCTAAGATAATCCTTTTGTGATAGTGACAAAAAGATAAGAAAATTAGTATCAATTAAATCATACTTAATTTTTTTTTAGTATAATACTATAGTGGCACACCAGAAGAAAATGCTTCACCAAGAAAGAAGTGCTGAGCCTTTAACTTTCAGACCTTACACTTAATTAACACTTCTTTTCACATATTAATAGTGGGATACTGCTGATTTAGCTGCTTTGTCTTCACAATTAAAGACTGTTGGACTAGCATACCTCATAAGATACTTCTGAAACCCTTTTAGAACAACTATCTAGGCATTTATTTTATTAACTTATTTTCAGATTTGAAATCTGCTTTTCCATAAGCCCTGTTCAAGTTAGCTAAAATCATAAATTAAAACAGAACCTAAATCAAAGATATAACTGCTTGAACAACAAAAACACACCATACACTAGAGTATCATTCTAGAATTTGAGAACATCATCTTTTTATAAAGGCCAAGAATCATACCATTAGAAAGAACAACAAAGCCCCAAAGCTGTATGTGATGTCTGGCACCTTAAACCAGTAAGACTGCAGATATGTCTAGACTGACAATTAGAAGGAGGGGAAACATAAGTCTTCTGGCACTGTAGCACAATGAACAAAAACTGTGGCAATGTTTGTATGGCCGGGAGCTGCTAGACTGACACAACAGGAAGCCCAGAGACACTTGGCAGTTAGCTTCTAGATCAGAAATGGGAGGTGGTGGCACAACCTAGTAACATGAACATTCTGACAGAGCTATCTCACCAACAACTGCTCATCCTCAAGTGTATATAACACATAGCATGCATATTCAATAGTGCACAGCCAATGTGTCAACAAGTTAATACAAACTGAACAGAAAACTTGAATATGAGTATGCAAAAGGGGGGTTGACGACAATTCCCATTTGTAAAACCGTGAGACTTCACATTTACTAGTGCTGCAGGGTGAAACCACAGAATAGCACTTCCTGTAATGTTAGCAGTGAAGCAGTGTACCATACTGGTTTCAGTGCACTACGAGGACTCTGGGAGACTAAGTTTTAAATCTCCACTCAGCCATGAAAACCACTGCCTGACCTTGGACAAGTCACATGCTCTCAACCTCAGAGGAAGCCAATAGCAAATGTCCTCTGAATAAAGTGTGTGTTTAGTCAGGGCTGCCTCGCATGGGTAGCAAGTAGGAGACTACAGGACCAGTTTGCTATGAGGCTCAAAATTAATTAATTAATCCCCACCCCTGTCTTCCACTCCTGCATAGATCATTGTCTAAAGGTTGAAAACTCTCAGAAGGTCTCACCCAGCATGTACAATTATGGGAGTTGTAGTCTAGTTTAGGAGCTATGGTCTAAAAAACACATTTTTCCAAACTTTTTCATTGTGTCTCTGCTCTGGTCCTGCCATATTGCTCACCAGAGCCCCACCCTGCTCATTGTAGAGTACAGCAATAGCAATATCCCCAATATTATAGCTGTAGCAACCTCCATAAATCCTCAGGTCAATCCTATGTCTGTTACCAATTAAGGCTGTGGTTGAGAACAGCAGAACACAAGCACAGAGGAGGGATTGGGGAAGAGCAAGATGGAATGACTTTTTTCCCCAGCAAGCAAGCAGTGGGCTTCCTGTTTCTATAACTCCCTTATTTATTAGGCAGCAGAATAAAATTTGGTATCCTTCCTTCTCCCTTTTAGTCTCTGGGAAGAAACGGAGTGGGGCCTTCTTCCTCACATCCAAAAGTAAATTCTGAAACAGAACTGCTTTCCTCTTCAACATGGAGTGGAATTTTGGAGGGTAACCACAGTAGCACCAAACCTTTTGTCATCAATCAGCCCATGTGAAAAGTGGCAGCAACAAAGAAAAGGCTCTCCAAGTACAGAGCACGCAAGAACTATTGACATTCTTGCTCCTCACACATGAAGAGCAACAAGAGACAGGAAGGCAGGGGCAGTGTACTTTCCTCTTCATGTGTTTACTCTAATTGCGTTACAACCTAACAGGGCTTAAGTTGTTCTCTCACTAGTGCTCAGTAACCATCTTGAGATACAATACATTGAAGGAAGTGGATGCTCTCAAACTCTGCTTCTCAAGCTCTGACTTGCTGAATACCAAGGATTGTACCTGAGAATAGTTGTGCACTATTGACTTTTCCCTGCCTGGTCAAATTCCATTCCAGTAGAAAAAGTAGCCACAGCGTACAGTGGGCTGCAAAAAAAGTGCGAGTGAATTCACAAGTGACTGGCCAGGCCCCACTGACAAGTAGATAACATTGCAACTAAATCCAGCATGCCCAAAGCTACATTTTTTTGGACTACGACTTCCAAGCCTCATCACCTACCAGCATGGTACACCATCTTCCCTTCCCTATCCAGGACTCCTACTATTAATGCTATAAACATTAAAAGAACAAAATGATTTATGTCACCTTTTGCAGAATGAGATTCAGGCAGACACTCTCCTCCCAGTCAATATCTGGATCTCCTAGGCCAGGCAGCTTCTTAGAATCCCTGCGATACACTTCAACTTCAACCTGCTGAGAGAAAATCCAAGGGATAAATGCTGAGCAATGAGAAAAAAGGAATTACTTTAGAGTCTATGTGCTTATTAAGGTGAGAACAACAGCTGCAGTTGCCCCACTCACTTACAGTCTCACGTCTAATTAAGCTGGAAAGGATTTGGGAATAGCGATGCCACCAAACACAAGGAGAGTACCATCACTGGATCAGAGAACACTTCTCCCATTTGCTGCTACTGCCATGGTTGATCAACATGGTAGCCCAGTGTCTGGAGTGGGAGGGAAGGGGGTTCAGGCCTCAAGGGGAGGCTGCATTCTCAAAAAAAATCTAAGCCATCATTAGGGACAACAGCTTATTTCTCCCACTGCTGATGTGGCACAGGTAATATCATTTTCAAGTAGCCCTTGTTGAAAGCAATCTTGCTGAAAGTAACTTTTCCCAAAGGCTACCTACAGCCAAGGCAGTGCCTGGGGTGCAACCCTTCCTCTTTCCTGGAACAGCAAAGTTGTAGCATAAGGGAGAGGAGAGGAGAGGAGAGGAGAGGAGAGGGTTTGAGAACTGGTCAGATTAGAATCTGAGGGGAGAAGAATTGAGGGATCATAATCTTCTACTTGTGTTTAATGGTCTCACTACTGCTCATCAATTGTTTTGGATTGTAGTTGACCCAATGCAAGTCAAGCGTAAGTCAACCCAATGCAAGAGATTCATTCATCACTTGGAAAGAGAGACCAAAGGCAATCTTAGCTGACAGGATTGCCAACGCACTGCTATGTGTAAAACCATTTTTAATGCACAGTGCTGATCTCAAGGGGAAAAAAAATCAGAAACAAAATGTGAAAAGGTGGCAAAAACTTCCCTGTCTTATTATCTGTCATGGCTACTAAGCTGTTGTTTACAAGTTTGAATTAAGGACGCCTTCTAAGTTGAACTGACGTCAAGTCTTCACAGCAGGCTTTCAAAACAAGCCAAAACCTGGACAGATGGAGAGAACATACGTGGCCTGCATGGATCAGTGCAAGCCCAAGGTAGTGAAGCAGCAGCAGTTTCTAACATAAGGAGCATTGGGGCTCTCGTATGGCGGGAATACTCACATATCTCTGTAAGCTTTCTTTTAACTGCAGGCACAGGAAGGCCCATTGTTTAGAAATAATGAACACAAGATACACTATCAACTCTTCTTCATTTACTACTGCAGGTTACTTTTCTTAACTGCCCTGGCTAATGTGAAGGAATATTTTAAAATCATTCACAAGGTCAGCCCAAGACATTTTACTCATGGAGGAAGAGCAACAAATGCTATCACTACTACCACCATGGAGTCAGCATGGTATACTAGTCTGAATGTTGGACAAGGACTCTGTGAGACCAGAGTTCAAATCCCTGCTCAGACATGGAAACCCACACAGTGATATCACACCTTCTCAGCCTAAAAGGAAGGAAATGGCAAACCTTCGCTTATAAATCTTACCAGTAATACAGTATGATACAGTCTTCATAAAATAGAATCAACTTTAAGGCACATAATAACAACAAGCCATTCAGCAAAGGCACACAATGAGACCTGAGGCACAAAATCCACAGGCACAGGGATTCAGCTGCCTTATCATGAAAAGGCAGCAAACTGTTAATTTGTTGTTGTTGTTTTACTGTCCTTTATTATTATTCTGTTTCTACTGCCAGGGAGATGAAGTGCTTGTGCACTTTTCTACCTCAGGTGCCTTGGCAACTAGAGACGGTGATTTTAGGGGTAGGGATGCCATTTGCTACTCCTCAGGCAGCATAATCTCTTATGACAGCCTTGCATAAGCACCTCTCCGGTACTAAATCTGGGAAACTCCCAATAGTGGAGTCATAAAGAAAAAGCCATACAAAATCTAAAGGAATGAGCAAATAATGAGAAACCTTTCTCTCTCTCTAATGACCCTGGGTTATCCTATGAAACTGAGTCGTGTGAGGAAGGAAACGGAATGGTATCCCAATAAAAGAAAGTACTTCCTTGGACAGTGCATAGTTATACTGTTCAATTGGCTACCCCAAAACATAGTAATGAGCTGCAACTTGGATGGCTTTTGAAAGTTGATCAGACGTTAGGCCAGTGGTTCTCAACCTTCCTAATGCCGCGACCCCTTAATACAGTTCCTCATGTTGTGGTGACCCCCAACCATAAAATCATTTTCGTTATTTATTTATTTACTATTTAGTTAGTTAGTTGGTTAGTTAGTTATTTCCAACATCAAATAGATTGGAAACACTGCCCTAAATCACTGCTCTGGATAGACTTCTAATGCCTAAAAACTGGTAACCCTCCCCCTTTTTTTAAGCACAGAAAGCGTCCATCAATGCCAGAATTAAGGCAGTAGTTCTAGTTCTGAATGTTCGGTTTCCACAGTTCAAAAAGCCAGTCACTCCCAAAGGCAATGCCAAAACAACCCACATTTTACACGAGGCGCAAGGAGGAAAGGACAGGGAGAGAGGAAAGATGGCGGCGGCATAAGCAGACACGTTTTGTTTCACTCCCGCCCTCCCTCCCTCCCTCCCATAAAGGGAGTGCAGACGCTGAACATACAAAAAGCGAGGAATGCAAGACAGTCAGGGCGAAGAACACAACACGTGCGTGTGGCAAGCGCCAAGGGTCCACGCACAACAAAAGCGAGAGGAGAAAGTCATCCTGGCTATTTCTGCACTAGACTGTTATAGTGCTATTATTCCACTTTCACCATCCGATGGAATCCTGGGGTTTGCAGGTCTCCTCTCCTCACCTCCCCCTTAACGCTCCGGCTCCAGCTCTCTCCTCTCGGTCTCCTCACCTCTGCCTTAACATTCAGGCTCCAGCTCTCTCCTCCTGCTCTCCGCACCTCTGGCTCCACCTCAGGCTCCTCCAGTGCTTTCCCACCAGGCAGGGAAAGATGGGAAAACGCCCAGCATGCCTCCTCTCCCCTCCTCCCAGCGCAGGGGTCTCAGAAGCACTGCTCCCATTGGCTGTGAGGCCACCTTCTTTTAAAAGGGGGGGCAGGACTGAGGAGCGGCGACCCCTGTGAAATGGTCATTCGACCCCCAAAGGGGTCCCGACCCCCAGGTTGAGAACCACTGCGTTAGGCTATCAGAAGTTACTAGTCATGATGGCCATGTTACCATTATTATCAGAGGCAGTGTGGCTCTCAGTATCAGTTGCTATGGAACATACAAGTAGCATACTGCTATTGAACTTATTGTTTACTTGTGGCCACCATTGCATAGACTTCTATTTGGCTTCTATGGGAGCAGATGACTGAGACTGGCCTTCAATCCATCAAAGCTTTTCTTCTGTTCTTTATCATCAATCTTCTTGAATTTGAGCTTTCAAGTATTTTTGGAACAACTCCCGTTATTCCTTACCATTGACCACACTGGCTAAGACTGATGGAAGCCATCATGCCAAACACTTAGGAGGGTATCAGGGTGGGAAAAGCTGTTTTAACTGCTAACATGGGGATTGCCACATTACTCAGTGCTTTTGCTACAAGGTGATGCATAAGCTGGAAGCAGCTGGGTCAGAGGAAGGATTGTCAACATGAACATTGACATCACTATGGTTTGGAAAAGGAGAACACAATGAAAGTGGAAGGACGACAGCCAGCCAGCAAGGTCTGGGATGACAGTATCTGCCTGGAGGATGACACTGAAAGGTAACAAAGAGAGGAGAGAATCACACAATTGATTCAAGAAGCAGAAAAGCAAAGGGATGGGATAGGTCAGATGTGGAAAGAAGGAGGTCACCACCATCACCCCAACAAGGACAGGGAAACAGCAGTGGTAGCATTGGCAGAGGGAGCCAAATTTTGAAAAGGGCAAGAACCTGGAGACTGACTGTCTCCAGGATGAAGGAGAAGCAGCTACAGAAGGAATAGCAGAAGAGAAGTAGGCAGTCTAGCATGCAAGAAATAGAATCAGAGAGAATGTAGATGTGGACCATGATGCTGAAAAGCAAGTAAAGAAAGACAAGGAAAAATATAAAAACAGGACAGATTATTGAAAGAGACTGACATAAAAAGGTGTCACTTTGCAAAGGAAAGATAATTATGGCCAAATAAAATTATCCCATGTACCCTTATCCTATATAGACTGCAATTTTTTGTTCCCTGTCAAAATTCTGAAAGCATAAATTGATGATATGCCATGCTGTCATCTTGCAAATTGCAAACAAAATGGCAACTGCTATGTATACCAAAGTCAACATGCATAAGCACAGCCAGATTTGCACAATAGAAACTATCTCTTTGTTAGAAACACTAACTTTGTGCCTCCTTAACACAACCATTTTCATGTGATGCAAAGCTAAATCAATAAAGTGCTTTCAGATTTGGGTCACATTCATGTCAAATCAATAAACATCTGGGTGCACCTGGCCTTCAGAGAGATTCAAAAAAAGGAAGAGACATTTCATTCACATGTAATCCATCACCAAGTCAAGCTTTTAAATGAGAAATGAAAGAATATGTGGCTGTGAGAAGTGGCTGCAGTGAAGATTCTTACATAACTTAACTGAAGAGTTAGACATAAGTAAAAACTGTATCTCCCGTATTGTCCCATTTCCCTTAATTCCAGCACCTCTTCTGGAATTAAGGAAAATTAATTCCCTTAATTAATTCTTCTTCCATCTTTCCAGCCGACTCCAACAGTGCTTCAGTCCACCTCATATTCCTCCTCCTGCTGTCCCACCTCGTATATCATATCATATAACATTACTGCAGGAGCCTAACCTCTCTCCTTCCTCTGAATAGAGAGATGGATGCCCAGAATATCCATTTGGTTTCCTGCAGTAGTTTTACAAAAAACAAAGCAATCCAGTAATGATTTCTTAGCATATAACTGAGAAAGAATGCTGTCTTAGAATATAAAACCCTTCCTATTATAAAGCAATTTTTCAAACTTTCTACCTTTAGCAAACTCTCTTCACAAACCAGCTTCCTGAATCCTGGTTTTGGGGAAATGGCAGGACATAAACAAAGATAAGAGAAGGAATAGGAAGAAGGACAACAACAACTGAAGATGCATCTGCAAAAGAACTCATTTTCTATATAGCCTTATCCTAGCCAGAATTTAGAAAAGTTATTTTTATAGGCTACAGTTCTCAGAATCCTCCAGTCAGTATGCCACTAACTGTGCTGGCTGGAGGATTGTAGGAATTGTGGTCCAAAACTCTTTTTCAAACTCAAGCCCCAGTCCCATATAAACTGAGAGTATGCTCCAACAAACTTTCACGGAAGCTTCAGAGTACCTTGCCCACTTCTATCAACATTCCAAGAAACTAAAAGTGGTCCCTGGAATACTGCTGCACAGCAGTGTGTCGAGGCAAGTTCTCTAGTGCCTAGAAGTTGGGGAAATGATTTACTACAGGAAAATGATTTTTTTTTATTAGTATGCCCTACTATAATTTGGATGATTTATAAGCCCATTTGCAGCCATACTACTAAAAAGCAGCAGCTTGCCATGGTTATTAGCTTCAGTACTGAGAAAAATATGTCATGATTTCAGGTAAGATGGTGAGAGATATTGGGGGCAAGAGAAAAATGTTAGGCAATATAAAAAATGTACAGCATGGAAGGAGCTAAGAATTACATTGTAAAATTTTCATCGGACACTTTGTCACCCTGAAAAACAGTTGGTCAGATGTTAGGAAAGGGAAGTATTACGGACAGATTATCAATCTGTTGTTTAAGACTAATATATTAATCCCTTCCTCTGTTAGATACAGAATACACATACACACACACACACATTATATAAGAACTCAGGAACAGTGCACCAGATCCCATCTGATCTTGGAAGGTAAGCAGGGTCAGCTCTGGTTAGTACTTGGATGGCAGACTGACAACGAATAGCAGGTGCTGTAGCCATATTTCAGAGGAAGGAAGTGGCACAGCACTCTCGAAGTATTCTTTGCCCAAGAAAATCCTATGAAATTCATGAGGTTGCCGTAAGCTGACAAGTGACTTGAAGGTCCCCACACACATACATGACATCTCTGATTTAAATACCAAGAGCCTAGTCTGCTCTTTCTGGTTAACAGAGCAGCAGACTGACACCAAACACTTCTGGTGTTAGCCAAGGTTCTGGCTTGACTCTCAATACAGAGGTAATTTCTAGAGTGAAGTATGGAACATTAACCAGTAAAAGATGTCATGAACTTCCTCTTCGAATGGTAAACCTTTTGTCAACTGGAGGGATGTACTTCTTGCCATATAAACAACTTGAAGGCACAACAACAACAAGAAGCAGCTATTTAAAAAAAACTGTGTCTAAGACCAAATGCACAAAGACACAGCCTTGTTAACAACCAGCTACAAGCTAATTCAGTTCCATTCCTCTTACTCAGTAAGCTAGGAAATGAACTGGAAGAAACTCTCATACAATACGGGCAATTGTCTTCTGTAACCAGTGCAGGTATGATTCATACATGCAGTGTTTAGTTATTCATTACAATTTATTCTGTTTTTGATGGGAAAGTCAAGTTAGTTTTCTTAATTTTCATAATGAAAATTCCTTCTATGACAGAGAACACTGATTTATACATACGCTCCAATGGCACCTATTTACCAGGGACAGTTTCAGTTCATAGGTATCTGTCATTGATAAATCACTATTTCTATTCTGCCACTGGGAAAAATTTAGGAGATGCCATGCTTTGGAGGTGCAGTTTTTCAGTCTTCTTTCCATAATCTCCAGAATCTCAGACAGAGGAGAGCCAGTGTTGGGGGCAGGTTTGAGACAAAATAAATTGAGAAAAACAGTACCTGACTCTATTGCACGCTTTTGTAAATGTATGCACACGGACAGCAAAGGAGAAGCAGTGTACAAGCCACTATGTTTGGGGAAGTTTCTTTCAAATTGTCAATAGCACCTTGTAGGGTGGTTAGGCATTTCAAATACATCTTTAACGAGAAAACAGACACTTCCTTTGTTTTTAAGACACATAAAGCAACTTACAGCAATCAATTAATATAGAAGCTTGTGTGCATAACTACAAAAAAACTGAAAATAAAATGGCTAATATCATACTGGCTTTATAAAAATCTATGATGTACTGACAATTGGAACATTGTGTACAGGTATGGTTACCATAATTTAAAAGGAATGTTACAAAGCTGGAGCAGGGGTAGAACAGGGGGGCCAAAATGATGAAGATGATGTTGGAACTCCTCTATTAGGAAAAGTTACAATATTTGAGACTAACTTCGAAAAATAATGAGCAGAGGGTAGCACTAACAGCAATATACAAAAGATGTACAGTGGACCCTCCATATCCATCAGCATTCCATTCCAGGACCCACAGACCCCTTCCAAATGGCAAAGAACACAAATGCTCATGCACCATATTATTAAATGATAGCAATGTACAGACAGACACTTCAGCATATCCATGTTCACATTGCCGTCATTTTAGCCATAGGACATGATGCTCCATGAATTTGCAGATTTGCAGATCATATACAAAGGGTCCACTGTATACTGGGTCTATTACTATGCTTCTTCTGACAGGTACTTCTCAGGTACCAAAATAACTACATAAGTAGGTTGGTGACCAGCACCTTAGACACCAAGATCTCTTGGGACCGTGCTATACAATCACCTCTCCCATACAAAAGCTCGAGAAATATCAAACAATGGCTTATGAGGAAACAGGCACATTAAATTAACAGTGTGGAGAAAACAGGCAGGGAGAATCTTTTCTCCTTCTCACTTTAATACTAGAAAGTAGGGCGATCACTCAACAAAACTACACAGAAGTTAATTCAGGTTGGTGATTGTGAAGAGCCTTGTTCACAGCCTTTTAGAACTAGGTAGCTTTTGGCAGAAAGCCTGTCCCCATCTTCTATTGTGCATCCTTCAGCATGCCGAGCTACTCTTCTCAGTCCTCAATCTACTGCAAGAGAAACAACTAGCAGGATATGAGTAAAGGGGAGGTGAAATTTTTCTCTTTCTCTCATTTATGGTAGAACCTAGGGTGACCATCCAATGAAACTAAATAGAGGTTGACTCAGAACAGACAAAAGGAAGTACTTCTTCATCTGGTGCATAATCATACTGTGGCATTTACTACCACAAATGTAGCGGAGTCTGCTAACATGGATTCTACAACAAGGATTAGCAAATTCAAGAAGGATTTGTGGGTTACCAGATTTTAGTCTGATCCAAAAGGGCATTGGCTTTTATGGAACATACTCAGTCTTCTAGATCTTTCAAAGAAGGACAGATAGGATTCCATACAGGTAGGTCGCTGGGACACTAAGTATTCCACACACCCACCACTGCTACAGTGTTGTCACACTACCCACCGTGCCTGCAGAAGAATGGTATTCTTGCAATTTACTGCACACCAGTCTGAGAAACTATGTGTTTGAGCTGCTTTCCCAATATTTGCTGCTCTATAGCACAGTGTACATTACATAGCTCAAGCATTAAAAACAAAGTGAAAATTATGCTGCTGCTTTTACTAAATCAATCCCCACTTTGCTAAAAGAAAAATTTAGACAAGGAGGCCAAACTCTGGCTTAAAGCAGAAAAAGTTCTGATAAATGAACTAAATATCAAAAAACTGGATGGGACAGAATAAATTTCAATGTCCACAAAGTGCTTAGGGACATGTGCTCATTTCACAGAATGCATCTGTTAGTTACAACTGAGCTGCTAGATTATACCCAGGGCTGGAATCAGTGAGGTAAACCAAGTGACTTTCAGAGTAAATTAGAAGCCCAAGAAACAGGAGCACGATCAAAGCATCATGCAGTAACAACTCCTCTGTTCAGCAGTGTACAAAAGCATGTAAGGTCACAAGCACAGTAAAAGTATGAATCAATGCTAAAAGGACTATTGACAGTGCAATGCTATGTCCATCTTTTCAGCTGTAAATCTCACTTACTCACATGACTGCAGCTTTAATCTGAGAGAAACCAACCAGAGCTCCTTTAAGTCCCTTTATTGCTAAAGAATTTGCAAACAGAATAAACCTATACAGTAAATAAACAGAAAATAGATTTAAAATCTCCTTACTGTGGGAAACTGATAAGTTTCAAGGCCATGTTGCTTGAAACAAAAACAGTAAGTGATCTCTTGACCTCTACACAGTGAATTTTAAGTGAGAGTAAAGCCAGAGTGTCAAAGAAAGCTGTGCAGTACTGACCTCTAGTGGTAAAAAGGAAGGTTTTTTTTGGAAAAATTTTTGACAACTGTCAAAATATTTCCAGCAAGAGAGGCTGCCAAGACAGCAAAAGCTGCTCTGGAATCTGATATAAAGGCACAGACCTCAAGAAGAGGTTCTGTAGATCAGCCTAGAGGTGGATACCAATCAGATGCTCTTCCAGGCCATGAAAAAGATGTGTTCAAGAGGGATGCAGAATATACATCAGGGAGATGCAGAACTGGAAAATGGAAGTTCAGAATTTGAAAGCTGAGGTCCAATTAGATGTGAAAGATAATCAAAATTTCTATGGCTAAGGTATATATGGAGATGAAACACATGAGTGACAGACTAGAAGTTAATGAGGAAAAAACCCACAAGCTTGAAGAATCTACTGAGAAAATTAACCAAGAGATTAGATAGCCAACAGGAAAAGCTCCTAGATGCTATGGCTGTTCTGAGGATGGAGAAAAACATTTGGGGATAAGAGGTCTACAAGAGAGACAAAATGACAACATTCAAGTTCATGTCTGCAAAGCACTGGCAGTTTTTTTACATATGTAAGGAGCGGACACAGGTGCAGTGTTGGATTTAGTATACTGAATTGATTCCAAAATTGCAGAACAAAAGAATCTACCAAGGGATGTGATAGTGCATTTTGTGAAAAGGACGATAGGAATCCAGGTTACAATGTTACAATAACATTTTAAATCCAAACTACAAATTGATGAGAAAGAAATGATCATTTTTAAAGACTTTTAGACCCAGATTCTGAAAAAACTGAAAGATTATGCCTTCCTGGCATTAAAGCTGAGGCAATATGGAGTTCCCTTCAGGTGGAGCAACTGAGAAGAACTAATACTGAGATTTAGACAGAGAAAGTTCACCTTGAATACAGTTCAAGAAGCATGAGAATTCTTAATGAAGTATGGAAAAGACTTGCAGGGAGAAGAATTTGTGGGAAGAAGACCCCAGCCTCAACTGAGAAAGATGCAGGAGGTGAAGAAGGAGCAGGGGACAAAAAAGACAATGAAAAGGGGAAAACTGATTTGGCATAGGTAAAATCAGGCCTTCCTGAAGAAATCTGAAGGATGGCTGCAAAGTTTGTATCTTGGAATGTTAAGGGATCGATTTTGCTGGGAAATGTTTGAAAGCTGCTCACTATTTGGAAAAACAAAATTTAGATCCAATTTGCTTACAAGAAACTCATATTCAGAAAGAGGATGAAAAATACTTATAGAATTGGATATTAGGGAAGGAATTTGCATCATCAATAAATATAAAGATAAGAGGGGTTATAATCTATGCTAAGGCAACACTAGGCCCAGAAAAAGTATTTGAAGATATATAGAGGGTCAGTAAATCAGAGTTCAGATTCAACTGTAAGGCCAAAAAGTCTTGGTGGTAGGTATTTATGCACTGAGAAAAAACAAAGCAATATTCTATGAAAAAATTGCCTCAGAGAATTTTGGAAACATCACATGACATTTATTCTCCTAGGAAATTTTAATGCAACGGTGGATCCAGAATTGATAGACTATCTGAGAAAAGTAAAACAAGGAAAGATGACTAAAATCTTTTGAACTGATGGACAATTTGGAATTAGTAGATGCTTGGAGGGTGTTATATGGACAAACATGAGAATTTACTTTTTTCTCAGAGACAATTCTTTTCCAGGAGTGATATGTTTTTGATGTCACAACATTCAGCAAATATAATGATGTACATGGAAGTATTACATAAAATGTTTTTGAATTACAACCCAGTTTTGTTAATTTAAAAAGAGAAAGACTCAATTTAATTGGGGAATAAATGAAGAATTATTAAAAGACAACAAGACTTTGAAAAAAGGAAAAGACACTCTAAAAATTACTTAAAGAAGCTGAGATAGGAAATGTCTGGGATGCAAGTAAAGCAGTCTTGAGAGGCTTATTTATTCAACAAAATACAGAATTGAAAAGGAAACAATAAAAACAACAACAAGATATTATAGGAGAGATCAAGAAAAAAAGAAAAGAGCTGAAGAAGCCAACAAGCACTACTCTGATGAAAGAAATAAAAACTTTACATAAACAATTTTCTATTAGTATGGTCTACAAAATAGAAATAAAAATTTAATATACTCAGGAAAAACATTTTGAATTTGCAAATAAACCATTAAGATGGCTGGCCTGGAGACTGAGGAATGAAAGAGGGGGGTGATATTTGAAATTAAAGATGAGAAATGTATAACCTGTGATAATGATAAGATAAAGATTTTTTATAGTTTTTTCTCTAAACTTTATAGAGAACAGAGATTCATTAGAAAGCATAAAACTTTACTTGGAACATCAGAATTTGCTCATAATTACAGAAGAACAAAGAACTTGCTTAAATACAAGAATTATACCAGCAGTTATGGAAGCTATCAAGAAAATAAAAATAGGAAAGGCATCAGGTCCTGATGGTTTATCAGCTAGATGTTATAAAGAGTTGGAAGAACAGGTTGCTTACCTGTAACTGTGATTCTTCGAGTGGTCATCTGTGCCATCATACACTAGGAGCTTTAGCGCCTGCGCGGTAGCGTTCGGAAACTTCTAGAGCTCGTTCGCTTGGCGGGAACCCCTCCCCCACGCCGGTACTGCGCATGCTCCTCCCGCCGAGCAACGGTCTCTCCTCAGTTCTGTCGTCCGCCATAGAACCTACAGGGACCTGAGAAAGAGGGGAGGAAAGGGCGGGTGTGTATGATGGCACAGATGATCACTCGAAGAACCACAGTTACAGGTAAGCAACCTGTTCTTCTTCTTCGTGGTCTCTGTGCCTTCATACACTAGGAGACTGTGTAGCTTACCGGTCAGATGGCGGGTCAGGTCCTACAGCACGGAAGCCAGCACCTCACGTCCGAACCGAGCATCTCTGCGCGACCGGCAGTCGAGCCTGTAGTGGCGGACGAAGGTCGATGGTTGGGACCAGGTCGCCACACGGCAGAGTTCGTGCAGGTCAACTCCTCGCAGGAGGGCCGCAGAAGTAGCCACAGCTCTGGTGGAGTGGGCTCGAAGCAGGGCTGGCGGAGGCTTCCTCGCGAGCTCGTACGCCAGCTGTATAGTCTGTACCACCCACTTGGAGAAGCGCTGGGTGGACACCTTGTGGCCCTTCCGACGTCGCCCATAACAAACGAAGAGATGCGGCGTCTGTCGGAAGGAAGTAGTTCTGTCGTTGTAAAACGCCAAGGCCCGACGCACGTCCAGGGAGTGAAGGGACCGCTCCAACGGTGTTGTCGGGTTCGGGAAGAAGGTAGGCAGGATGATGTCCTGGTTGAGATGGAAACTGGACACCACCTTAGGCAGGAATGAGATGTCAGGTCTCAGGACCACCTTGTCTCTGTGAAAGACCATGAAGGGCTCATCGGATTGAAGAGCTGTGATCTCACCCGCTCGCCTCGCTGAGGTCACCGCTACCAGGAAGACTGTTTTCAAGGTTAGAAGCCTGTCATCCGAGGTCGCCATCGGCTCGAAGGGCGGCTTCGTCAACTGCAACAGCACCAACGAGAGGGACCACGGCGGTAGCGGCGGCGATACCGGCGGGTAAAGGTGTTGAAGTCCCTTCAGGAACCGCTTAACGGTATCGTTCCTGAAGAAGGCCGATGCCGCAGATCGTGGCGGCTGGTATGCCACGATCGCGGAGAGGTAAACCTTTAGAGACGGAAACGCCAGGCCCTGTTGCTGGAGGTGAAGGAGGAAGTGCAGGACGGTAGAGAGTCCCGTGGGCGATACTGGTTCACTCCTTTCAGTAGCGAAGGTCAGGAAGCGTTGCCACTTGTATTGGTAGTTGCGACGGGTGGATTCCTTCCTGGCCGCGACGAGGATGGTACCGAGCATGGGATCGTCTAGTGCGATATCCTCCAGGCATGGAGGGCCAGGCATGGCAGGTCCGGATGGAGGACTCGGCCGCTGGAGTGGGAGAGCAAGCCCGGCGTCAATGGTAGCCGGAGCAGGTCGCCTCGTGCTGCTCGTAGCAGGGGTGTGAACCAGTGCTGCCTCGGCCAGTACGGGGCTACCAGGATCACGTCGCCTCGGTCGGCGAGGATCTCCGATATCGTCCGGCCGAGCAGCGGGAACGGCGGGAACGCGTAGAGGAGTTCCCCGGTCCACGGAAACTGGAAGGCGTCTCCGATGGAAGCGCGATCGTGGCCCGCTCTCGAACAGAATCGGCGGAAGAGGTCGATCGACGGTTCGTCCCAGCGGTCCCGAATCAGTCTGAACGCCTCTCCTGAGAGAGACCATTCGTGATGGGATGAGGTGTCCCTGCTGAGGGCGTCTGCCGTGGTGTTCTCCTGCCCGGCCAGGTGAACAGCCACGAGATGCGTGTGCAGGCGAATGCACCAGTCCCACAGATCGAGAGCGATGTTGAGCAGGGTTGTGGAATGAGTCCCTCCTTGTCTGTTGATGTAACAGACGGCGGTGGTGTTGTCAGTCAGGACCAGGACTGTGCGTCCCGCGACGACGTGGTGGAATGCTCGTAGTGCCTTCGAGACGGCGAGCAGCTCTAGCGCGTCGATATGGAGAGCGGTCTCGTCGTCAGTCCATCTGTCGCGGACTTTGAGATCGCCGCAGTGGGCACCCCATCCGTACAGGGAGGCGTCGGTTGTTACCGTCACCTTCGGTGTCGGCTGCTGGAAGGGCATCCCGGACATCAGATTGTTTCGGGATTGCCACCATCGGAGGAATAAGCGCACTTCCTCCAGCAGTCTGTCGTCTCGCAGGGGGTCGAATATGCAGACGAACCAGTGTTGGAGAGGTCTTGCCCTCAGTCTGGCGAGATAAGTCACCGCGGTGGTCGCGGCCATGTAGCCCAGGAGCTGCTGGACGCTTCTCGGAGACAATGTCGGGGCCGTGTAGGCGTGAGCGGCGGCCTGGATCAGGGTTTGAGCCCGTGTCTCTGGCAGGTACGCCCTGGCGGAGGTGGAGTCGAGAGTAGCGCCGATGAAGTCCAACATCCTCGCCAGCTCGAGGTGAGACTTCTTCGGATTGACTTGTAGCCTAAGGCGGGTCAGGAGTGACAACGTCATGTGGACGTCGTGGTAAAGTCTCTGTTTGCAGGACGCCACCAACAGCCAATCGTCGAGGTAAGGGTAGACGGAAGCGCCCTTCGTCCGCAGGAAGGATACCACCGTGGCCATGCATTTGGTGAAGACTCTTGGGGCAGTCGAGAGTCCGAACGGCAGCACCTTGTACTGGTAGCAGGTGTCATCGACTACGAAGCAGAGGTATCGTCTGTGCTGCGGGCGAATGGCGATGTGGAAGTAAGCGTCTCAGAGATCGATGGAGGCGAACCAGTCCCCTTGATGGAGGAAGGGCAGGATCGACGGTATCGTGACCATCTTGAACCTCTTGGGGCGGATGTAGTAGTTCACCCCTCTGAGGTCCAGGATCGGTCGGAGGGTACCGTCGGCCTTCGGTACCGTGAAGTACCAGGAGAAGAAGCCGGTGGTTTTGGCTTCCGGCGAAAGCTGCTCGATCGCTCCTTTTTGAAGGAGGGACTGGATCTCTTCCAGGAGGACCGGGCTCGACGGGGTGGAGTATTAGACGCCTCGAGGTGGAATATCGTGAAACTCGATGGCGTAGCCAAGACGGACAATGGAAAGCACCCAAGAGTCCGTAGTGACATGTTGCCACTCCAAAAGGTGTCGAGCTAGAGTCGGTCGGTCTCCGAGGGCTGATGGAAGGCTGAAGAGAGGATGTTGAGAAGTCCTGGCAGACAGGTCAAAATCGAGACTTCGCGTCTGACGAGGACCTCTTGGAGGAAGCCGGACGGTGTCTAAAAGTACATCTGGCCGACGAGGCAGAGGACGGTCTCGACTGGCCCGACTGGGCCGAGCGCTGGAACGACAAGGTAGACAATTGTCGCCAGGATTGGCGGAAGGTGGAAGGCCTGCGGGCTTGCGTGGCCAGCTGAAGCCCGATCTTTTTGGCGGTCAACCTTGCCTTAACTAAATTGTCCAACGCCTGGTCAGTGGTGGAGTTGAAGAGGCCCTCGCCGTCGAGTGGAAGGTCTTTGATCCTCCTTCGGGTGTCCTCTTGGATGTTGGCCGGTCTGAGCCAGGCATGTCGGCGCAAGCCGATGGATCCCGCCATGACCCGGGAGGTGATCTCCACGGCATGCCGAGATGAGGCCATCTGCTGCCGGGTGATGGATATGGCCTCGTTGAAGATGATCGAGGTGGCCTGACGGATGTCATCCGGTACCGTCTCCATCGCCGGTTGAAGGCGGTCGAGTACCTTTTTCAGGTATGCCGCGAGGCAAGCCTGAGTGTTGGACAACCTAATATGCAAGGAGGCGGCGGAATAAAACCTCCTTGCGTAGGCGTCCAACTTCCTGCCTTCTTTATCCAGCGGAGTGGTGTGTTGTCTGCCGGTGCCTTTTGTTTGTGCCGACTCCACCACCACAGAGTTCGGTACAGGGTGGTTGAAGAGATAACTTGCGTTATCCTTCTGCATCCTGTACAGGTGCTCCAAACGCTGCAGTATCGGCTGTGCCAAGGCCGGTCTGTCCCACGTGGACTTAACAACTTTAGCAATCCGGGGCAGAAGAGGCAGCGAGGCCGCGGCAGGTTGCTTCCCTTCGAAGATCGAGAAGACGGGATCGTCATCCTCTGGCTCCACATCGGCGATCTTAAGGCCAAGGGTAGAGGCCATGTGAAGCAGCATTGCAGAGAACTGGTGGACGTCCTCTGGAGCTGAATCTGGGATCGGCTCCCCGAATCCCAGCGGAGGAGACTCCTGGGAGGCCACGTCCGAGGCCTCTGACTCGGCGCTCGAGTCGTAGGACTCCGAGCTAGGTGAGTCTTCTCACCGCTCACTCTCTGGCTCCTTTACCGCAGTTGCGGGTGCAGCCTTTTTGGGCTTCTCCGCAGCCAGGACGGTGGTAGTGGCAGCATCACGCTTCGGCTGGCTCACAACAGACTTCACCTTCCTGGTGGTGACAGGCGTAGTCTGACAGGCCGTGGTGGTCGTAGCCTGTCCTGTCACCACTGACTCCGCAGGCCGCATTGCCGTAGCTGTAACCCTGGGAGACGGCGATACCGCTCGGTATCGAGGTGAAGGCTCTCTCACCCTATGGTATCGAGGCGAGGAAGAGCGGCTGAAGGAGCGGTGGTCCGACGGCGAACGGCTTCGGTGCCGACGGTACCGAGAGTCCTCTCTTCGAGGCGAGCGTGAGTTGCGCTGTCTCTGAGGTGACCGGGACCTCCGGAAGGTCTCCCAGCGTCTCGGGTCACGGTGGTACCGATCCCGGTACGATGGAGAATGTGACCGGTAAGAAGCCGGGCGCTCTCTCCACTCAGATTCCCTGGCGTACCTGGCCACGTAGGACGCCGAGGTATATCTGGAGGCAGACGAGCGAGGTTGTTCGTCTCTTGTCTCCCTAGGAGGCGGCGAGGCCACCGGACGCTCCGAAGAGCGGGACCGAGACCTGGCTGAAGTGGAACGCCGCTCCGGAGAAGCAGAGGGCTCTCTCTGCTGCAGGTCGGCCGACCTGCGATGGCTGGAAGGGCGGTGGTGCTCCTCCACCAGGGTTGGAGGGTCCACCACAGGCGAGTACAGGCGTTGTTGGGGAACGTCCTCGATCTCATTGTCCGAGAGATCGACGGACTCGCCTCGCCCTTTGGAAGGCTGCAGAGTCGGAGGAGGAGTGGGAGGGTGAACGTCCCCAGCCGGGGAGCGCTTCTTCTCCTTCCTCTTCTTCTTCTTCTCCTTCTCTTTGCCTTTGTCTCCGTCTGGAGCAGGGCGCTTCTTAATAGGCGTCTCCCTGACTGGAGCCTCAGCCTTCCTCGCCGTTGAGGATCCTTTCGCTGACTTGGCAGCCGCCGACAGCTTTGGGATCCTTGGTAACGGCGATATCGGCGTTCTCGCCGATTCGAGCCCGATACCGACGAGGTGGACGGAACGGCAGCCGCCGATACCGTCGATGGCATGGTCGTCTTCTTTTCGGCCATCTTGGAAGTGGAGGTCTCGTCGATTGCCCTTAAAGACTGCTCCCAACAGTAAGATTTGAGTCTCGCGGACCTGATGCGGAAAGTCTGGGAGTAAAATCCCGGCAAATTGGGCAAGTCCGAGTGTTGTGGGACTCACCCAAGCAGAAGAGACACTCCCTATGGCCGTCGTTGAGGGCAACTTTGCGCCCGCAGGACACGCACTTCTTGAAGAGCGTGGACATAAGACGAACGCCAAACAAGAAAAGTCCAAAAACACCAAATCCGAGGGGAAATCCGAGGGATAGGTCAGAAAAACAGTCCGAAAAGTCCGAAAACCGTGAAAAAACAGCAAGCCAAGCAAGGAAATCAAGGAACAAGCCAAAGAACCTTCCGTACGCGACGGTGGACAAGAAAGAACTGAGGAGACCGTTGCTCGGCAGGAGGAGCATGCGCAGTACCGGCGTGGGGGAGGGGTTCCCGCCAAGCAAACGAGCTCTAGAAGTTTCCGAACGCTACCGCGTAGGCGCTAAAGCTCCTAGTGTATGAAGGCACAGAGACCACGAAGAAGAACAACAGTTATATTTGCCAATGCAACAACTGATGAATTCAGTATTACAGTCAAAGTTCCAGAGAGTTGGACTGGTGCAAATATAACAGTGATTCCAAAAGAAGACAGAGATGCAACTGACTCTAAGAATTATAGACCAATATCTCTTTTCAATAAGAACTATAAAATATTTGCTTGATGTTGCTGAGAGACTGAAAAGAATATTGACAAGCTTGATCTGTGAAGATCAATGTCTCTCCCCGCACCCTGCCCTGCAA
Organism: Ctenosaura bakeri; assembly: GCA_948474755.1. Taxonomy (NCBI): domain Eukaryota; kingdom Metazoa; phylum Chordata; class Lepidosauria; order Squamata; family Iguanidae; genus Ctenosaura; species Ctenosaura bakeri. The sequence continues at coordinate 365,549 of CAOLHI010000878.1, read as the reverse complement.
AATACAGTTGAGAGATAATACAAAATGCTTAACCAATAACTTGGAGTACTTAAGAGACAGCTAATGAAAAACAAGCAGCTCTGATCGTCCTTGATCCAGAGAAGCTTCTGTCAATATCTGCTAGACATGCATGATGGAAGTTTTAAAGAAAATATGCTTTGGGAATAATTTTTCAACTTGGTTTACAGTGATACATTCACAGAGTTCTGTGAGATACAAAAGGGTAAGAGACAGGCATGTCCCTGTCACCTTTACTTTTCATATTGACTTTGGAAGTACTGCTGAAACAGATTAGATGGGAAGAGAACATCAGAGAAATTACAATTAAGAAGCAAGTCTATAAACCAAGAACTTTTTGGATGATCCTGTGATTTTTTTTACAAGACTCTCTTCAGGGTACTGAAGATTTACTACAAATTTTGATGGAATATGGGGCCTTAGCACACTTTAAGTTTAATAAAGACAGAACTGTTATGATGACTAAGAATATGACAAAATATGATCAGAGTAAATTCATAGAGAAGACAGGTTTTAAAACAATAAAAAAAAGTGAAACATTTGGGTGTCTTTCTTGAAACCCAAAATACAAATTATTTCAAAATAATTATGCTACAACTTGTTGATTCTGCTACAACTTGTTGATTGTAGTTATTTAGTTTAGTTAGTTTGTAGCTTGTATAGTAGGGTAGTTTAGTTTTGTAATTCATTTGTCTTCCTTACATATTGCTTTATATTATTTCAATACTGTGTTAATAAAAATATTTTTAAAAAATAAGTCTCAAAGGGGAAAAAGTTAATTTATTTTGATACACTTGCCTAGCTGAAATGGGCAAATTATCAACACTGATTAGAGAGAAATCAGTGATGCCCTTTTTGAAAGATTGGGAACTGTTGCTTGTCTTCTGGCAGAAAAATTAGAATCGTCTGCTAACTATAGGCTTTGATAACTAATAGGTTTGGCTAAGTAAGAAGAAATGCATGAATAGTATACATTTTGGAGAAGGTATAATTATTGTAAGAAAAATCAGAAGTCAATGTAAATTTCTTTCTTTTTTCTGTTTTCTGTTAATTCTTTCTCCTTTCTCCTTTTTTCATTTTTCTTCTGGTTTGTATTTTGGTAAACAGATTTTAATGGTGGTGGGAGAGAGGGTCAGTTTAGGAATTTAGGAAGAACCATGTAACACTTTCAGAGAACACAGGGTTTGCTTCACATACGTGCATGAAGTGGATTAAGACTGCAATTCTGTTACAGGACTGAGCTGCAAAATTAATACTTTTCTTTTCTTTTTTTCTTCTCTTTTCTTTACTGAGCAGGATTATAAGTCAAAAGGCACAAATATTTGACCTGAGCTTCAGTCTCATCTTACATTTCCTCCATACTCTAGAACAGTGGTTTTCAACCTGTGGGTCCCCAGATGTGTTTGGACTTCAGCTCCCAGAAGCCCCAGCCACTATGGTCAATGCTCAGGGCTTCTGGGAGCTGAAGTTTTTGAACATCTGGGGACCCACAGGTTGAGAACCACTGATCTAGAAATAGTTATTTCCATGCAACATAAAGATGCCAAGACCTTTCCTTTCAAATTTATTTCAGAAAGTAAAACAATTTCTGTTCCTGTTCTTGCTGTTTGATCTGTCAAATAGGAAATAAGTAAGTCACTTGAGTCAAACTGAAGTTATGCATTCAAGTCCATATTTCCTAACCTGCATACCAAAGTGATGAGATGTTAAAATTTGAAAATCCAAATTTAAGGTAAATTCATGACTTGAATACTGTGGATATCAAAGCTGTCATTTTGGGAAGTAAATATTTGCAGTGATGGAATTTCTTTTATCAACAATATTACTAAATGCATTTATCTGAAACTGTAAAATGTGATGTGTGAACTTTAAAATTTTCTTTCAAAAATGCCATTTCTGCTTGGTGAAGAGTTGTTTAGCTGACTGACGCAAGCAATGCTTTGAGCAAGAAAGTATTAGGGATTCTGGGATCTTAACAAAGAACCTTTAAGTATGAGTTTGGTTCTTATTCTAATGACCTGGATGGGAAGAATGCACTTAGGCCTTGGGCAAGAATAAAACAAAGTTGTAGAATAATAGATACAGAAAGTTGTAGACAGTATGAAATCCCTGGCTGAGGTGTGAACCCTCTGAGCAGACTTTGTATAAATATTTTGTCTCTGCTCTTGCCTGGTCAGTCCACTGTTGGCTGCACTTCCAGCCTCCCAAACAGCTAAAGGAGCTAACCTCAGGAACTTTTGACATGGAGAATTCACACTCACACATCAAACAATCACTCCCTTCTTTCAAATGCACACTCCAAGTATTAAACACATGTTCATATATTACAAAATAGCAGCTCTTTTCAAGCTAGTGTATGGGCATTTGCAGCCAACAATGTTTATATTGAGGAAAGACAGTGATCAGTTGGGAAGTGGGTATTTCCTAGGGATTTAAATCTTGGGTCTTTTGCTCTTGCATTAGAGAATGCAAAATTTCAAATGTTTTTCTCTCCACCCCCCTTTTATTGAGCTTATGACAATTTTTGTGCACTGTGCATTTTTTCAATGATTTTTTCCAGGACAAAAAAATGCCTTCAATGGCTTGCCTTTAGGGACTTTCCTCAACCCCCAATGGGAGTTTCAAAAATCATGCCACTGTTTTATTCTCTCCAAAGCTTCAAACAAGGACATGGCAGAGGAGTAAAATAAGGGATATTATTTTAAATCTTTATTCAGGTAAAGCTTTCAACTGTGAAATGCAATATCAACATACACATTATTCTATGTTAGAGAGTTTTATGCTGAAGTACTCAGAGCTCTAACATATCTTTAAAATGTTAATGTAAATTAAAATTAATTGTTAAAAATCTCTCTCTTGTAGCTTAAATGCAACTGAATTAGACTTTTTAGCCTAATGATTAGCTCAACATGCTAGCCCGTTCCCACTAATATTCCCAACTCTGTACCCAACATACCTTCTTCCCATCTGTATTATCTCCACCAACATAGGAGAGTTTCCTCCGAACATAGAAAAGCATGTCATCCTGTCGGGAGGCCAATTTCTCCATAAAGTAGGTGGAAAACATCCATGTCCAAAATACAATGCGGTCATCTTTGAAACAGCCTAAAAGAAAAAGAAAAAAAGAAATGCAAATTATGTACTGCTGCAGCCATGTTGGATTTGTTTTGTTTCAGTGTCACCTCTACCACTTTGTTTCCTAATCTGATCCTGTTTAACCAAAGCAGTTGGATTAATACCATTGTTATTCAGATGCTTCATATGATATGAAGGAAAGGTGAAGAACATATTTTAAAGGCGATAGAGAATCATAATTCATCACAACTCTGTGCAAAGTGCAGCAAGCCACTGCAAACAAATCAAGTCAAATCCATGTCAGACACCCTGTTTTTCCATTACACCATTTAAAACAGTACCACTCAGAAGTGTGCTATGAACCAACACTGATCCATGAACCATCAGCTGTGAGTCTGCAGCACGTTTCCAAGAAAAAAAGAAAAAAAGGTTATAGTCAATGGATACAAATATGGCACCAACCCTTAGCATATAAAAAATTGTTTTAAAAATGCCAGTCCCCACATCAAGTAGCCTGAGAAGCACTGATTTAGAAACCCATTTTACAAGTTAATAAAAAAAAATCACAGACAATAGTTACTGACTAGCCCACAAACATTCAGTGAATCCATAGCAGGGAATTCATGAGCAAAGATGAATAAAGAATGACCCTAAGCATATATAGGCGACTACTATTTCTTCAACACTGAACAACTACAGAGAGCCCACTACCCCCAACTCATATGCATGTTAAGATAGTTTTAGAATTTATATACCAGCCCTTATCCGTAGTTTGTAAGCAATGAAGGTATACATTCTAGTCCCATTAAGAATCCACTTGTGGCTCCTAACTCCACACCCATTATTCACAAAACAGGGTTCTTTGGGGATTTATCTTAGTTCCTTTGTTATTAAGCTCTTCTGACCTACTCCCCTCTCCTCTCAACTTAATTAATGCCAAACCTTACCAGAACCTAGCCCATGCATCTGTTCCTAATGCCAGAGACATACCCCAAATTCAGGACAGAAGTATCTCCGAGCATATGCAGAACACTTTGCCCTTACAACTAAAGAACTGAAGTCTAGCTCATCACACGCTTAGCATTCAAGACCCTGACTGGACCTGTTCTGTATGCAGTAGGAGTCAGGTTTACCACCCAGACCCACAAGGTTGGGCAGACCCCTGAAATCTCCCATCAGTTTTTGTGCCACCAGAAACCCCTCACACTACTGGTGTTAACATTTTTTTCAACTGAAAGCAAGGCAATTCATGCCACAGAAGTCTCTAAAATGTGCAACTCTCCTTTAAAACAAGACACGAACAAAATGTGCAACTCTCCTTTAAAACAAGACACATTTCCTAGAACAGAAATTGACTTCCAGTCAGCACCGCCACCCAATTGTGTCAGTGTGGGTGAATGGGATAGGAGGCCCACTGGACTGGGGGGAAGCTGAAGCAAGCATCTTTTGTATAACCATCTCCTGCTTTCAAATCCTCATAGCTGCTTCACTTACAATTCCAACTAGCTGTCCCTCAGCCTTAGTTGGCTGGGCTAAACAGATGTCACACCCTGCTTTGGAGACCCTGACAGTGAAGAGGATGATTCTGAATCTGAAGCAGAAGTTTCCCCAGAAGTTTGCTGAGTGGAAAATAATAACCAATGGCAGGGTCCTGAGCAGGAGGAACAAATATCAGAAGATGAAACAGCACGAACTCTTACCTTGTGGGGGAGACAATACCAGAAAGAAGGTCTTGGGTGGTCAGTTCATTTAAGTAGCAAAGGGTTTTAATGAGGGAACACTTGTGGCAACACCATTAGTTATAAAAGGCAAACAGCTGGCCCATCTCCTCCCAGGGTTGACAACTGATCTTCCTGGTGGTTGAAGTCCTGTGCTGTGTTTTTCTGAATCCTGGTGCTCTTGGATCTCTGCTTGCTTGATGCTGATTTGGATTTGACTTGGAACTTGCATTCTTAACCTGAACCTTGTTTGGACTACTCCTGCTCTTGCCTCTGCGAGTAAGCTCTGTCCTGCTGGTTTCAGAGAATCATAGAAATGTAGAGTTGGAAGAGACCACACAGGCCATCCAGTCCAACCCCCTGCCATGCAGGAACACCCTCAAAGCACTCCCGACAGATGGCCATCTAGCCTCTGCTTAAAAACCTCCAAGGAAGGAGACTCCACTACACTTCGAGGCAGCATATTCCACTGCCGGACAGCCCTGACTGTCAGGAAGTTCTTCCTGAGGTTCAGATGGAATCTCCTTTCCTGCAGCTTGAATCCATTGCTCCTTATTCTTGTCTCTGGTTGCCTAGTCTGCCTGGGACACAACAACTGGTTACCTTCCTGTAACTGTGGTTCCTCAAGTAGTCCTCTGTGAACCCACACAAATAGCTTTTGTACCTGTGCAAAACCTCCAAATCTTCCTTAGCTCTCAATCTAGAGAAAGAGAAACAACTGGCAGGACATGTATTGAAGAGAAGAGAGTGAGTTGTATGAGTTCACAGATGATGAAAGAACCACAGTTACAGGTAAGCAACCAGTTCTTCATCTCCAAAATGATGCCAAAATGAGCATCAGCACAGCTTCAGCATCCAACCTATAATGTGTAATAAAGGTGAATGGCTGAGACCATGTGGCAGCATGACATAACTCAGGCAACAATACTGTGATGAAAGCAGTCAATGTTGGTCATGAACAGCGCACTTGAAGGCCCAACAGCAAGGGCAGTTTGGCCAATTTGTACATAAGTGAAATGGGGAAGTCAGAAAAACAACAAGCAAAGATTCCTATGCTGCTGCTTGCATGGTGGACAAAAGAGAACTGAGGAAAGTAGCTTAGCACACTGGAGGATGCACAATAGAAGGTGGGGGCAGGGTTCCCATCCATAACAAGCTACTCAGCTCTAGAAGGTTCTGAATAAGGCTCTGAACAAAACCCATTTGTGTGAGTCACAGAGACCACAAAGAAGAAGTAGGGAAAAAATCCCCAGGCAGTATTAGCATCTAATTGCAGTTAGCAATGGACATTTACAGAGATAAATGGAGAAGAAAGAGGGGAAGAGGAAATGTCATTTATGAATGCATTTTATACTACCGGTATTATATTTGCTTGACTCAATGTATATCTGTGTGATAAATTAGTTTTTGGCATTACAATGAAGGAAAATATAAACTTAAGATATTGTTTTGGCAAGTAGTCCTGTGATAAATATTCTGGTTTTCAGCTGCTATAGGTATGTTAATCTGAGAGAAGGAAAGAAAGATAAAAATATAACTGCTTTATAAAAACACTGGGAAGATGGGCAGGTAGTATTTTCCCTAAAACAGATCTTTTAAACATATAGCTGTCCTGATCTAAATTGGAGCCGCTGCGAGGTTGGTAATAATGGCCAGATCTCTGCTTACGGTGACATTGGTAAAAACTTCTTCAGCTCAACCAGATGGACAATTTTGCCCTGAAGTCCACCAGGATTTGTTCAGATCTTCCTGTCTGTTATTTGGCGAGGAGGGTGAGCAGAAAAAGCTAGGTGTCATTAAAAAGGTATTTTATAAAGAACATTTGAAACACAGCTTTCCCTGCTATTTACTGCACTTTATGGCTTAAATTTGTCAGCCTGTGACAAAGATTTGCAGCTTCCTGCCAAGAAGCTTTGGCAGGATCTTTCATAAAGCAAATTATCCAATTAGCATTCCAGCATGAGTCTGCATCACATACATACACCTTGAAAAGAACTCCTGTTAATCAGCCTGTAGGGATCAAAAACTGCAGAGTGAAGGGGAAAGAAAAGAAGTAAAACCAACCCCTTCTTCCAATAAAAGTGCTATCTAGCTGGTAAAAAAAAGTATCATTTTTACAATAATGAAAATGGTGATCTCATGAGTAAGGAAGGTGCATACGGAAGCTGAATGAGTATTAGAAATAACCCTCCCAGTAGAGCCAGGATCTGCAACTCAAATATTCAGGCTGAAAGCTGGTGTGAGATTGCGCTGTATATCTGAATGCTCTTCTGTGGAGCTGGGGAGAGGCAACCCTCACCCAGCAAATTCTTTATATGAAAGGTATTTTCTTCATTGCAGACCATTGAATTAAAAATTATAACAACATAATTGTGTACTTTGAGCATCAAACATCATATATTATGTTGTTTTTTCTCCCCAATCATCCTTTGAACAATGTTAGCTTGCTGGTATCTTTCATATTGCAGATGCGGAGCTGAGCTGGGAGAAGACTAGCCTATCTTATATATTTATTACAGGCAAAATTTGAACTGGAGGCCGCTGGTTATGTAGCTCAGCACTTTAGCCACAGTATTATACAGTACTAATTCCATAAAAAGCAGAAAAACTAAAAATAAGATATACCTCAAAGAACAGTGCCCAATATAAAACTCACGTATTCACACCAAGCTTTACTCTTTATCTCAGGGTGCTTCCAACTTCTGAACAAGAGTTGGTGCTTGGGACCAACCCAGTTCACTTGGGCCTGTTAACAGTGACAATCCTGTTGCTTCGTCTTCAGGCTTTCTGCCTCTTGTTTTGTCTTTGGGCTTCACGTCCATTAAAACAAGACCCTCCCTTCTCCTGCTCACAGGACAGAATGTTGGCCACAAACCAGGGGCAGCATCATTTCCAACTTGCCTGATTTGGCAGGAACAGCCTTGACAAATTCTTGGCTATCTCCCTTTCTCAGTTGCTTTTAAAATCTCCCAATTTTTCTTGCCTTCTTTCACTTTCAGCTTACTTCAACTGCTACAATCTGAGTTCAAGATGCAGATTTAGTTTGCTCTCATTTAACTCAGCAGAAGGGAGAAGAGAGGTCAAAGTCCTGGCCTTTCAAAATCCGGTATATAAATTTCAGGGTTTTGCGGTCTTTTCTAATATTGGGTACTCTTCTTAACAATTTTTGTCCTCTTGTTGCCTGGCCACACCTTTCTGATCACATGCTGATGTAGATAAGCCACATGTGTCCCAGTTTTCATCTGTGAAATGTTGGAAGGTATGGGATATCCAGATGAAAATCTCCACTCAAATATAAAAACGTATCAGGTAAACTTGTACCAGTCACTATTCTGAAGCCTGACCTACCTCACTAACTGTGATGGGGATTAAAAGGAGGGGCAATGTTTGCCACATTTTGGTTTTTGAGGAAAGGATGTGATAAAACAATATATATGTAAGTTTTAAGCAACCTATTGATGAGATGGGTTTTAGAAGATGAAAGCTGGTGAAACTGGTACATTTATTAGTCTTTAGAGTGTTCTAAGGGTCTCTTTCTTTTGTTGCTGTAGTATACTGCACAGCTTTACTGAAACATCTTGGAAATAATTTTTTAAACAAGGAGATTGATTTTCTGATTATTGAAACAAAGGATATGTAAATACAGAGGAATGGGAAAGAGCCCACTGGTATGGTGAATGCAGCCAACCTATGGTATGTTATTTCAGCAATATCAAACTGGAAGGAGGTTTTTAATATTTCTGAAGTATTCTTAAAACTCAGAACTAAAGCCTTTAACAACATCGGGGACCTGAGCTGTATCACAAAAGAATTCAGTTGACTTGCCACAAACCAGCCATGGAACTGCATTACCAAAGCAGCAATAGGCTGGAACAGAAGACATTCTCTTAACTTCTCAAAAGTTTATGGGTCAGGCATCTTTGGTGAGCAGAGCAATAAGGGGCTCTGTTGCTATGGGTCCTTGTGCTTGCTACAGCCTGCTGTCATATCTGCATTGCCCCACTCCCCCCCACACTTGCCAGAACTGGCAGGTCATTTTTTCCCCATTAAGTGATTTGCCAGCTTTTTATTTTACCTTCTCATCCATTAATTCCAACCTTCACTGGTCACTGGTTTTTGAGATGGCTCATTGTAACATTACCATCACAAGTATATCCTTCCCATGCTGCAAAAAACATCCTTCATTGAACACAGCAAATTACACAACAACAACTTACAAAGTGGAAGCCTTTGGGCCAGCCTGCGCTTCAGCTTAGCGGGCCTTTTTTAACATATTGGAACACCTTGAGCCTCCATCCCCATGGACCCCTCATACCCATAACAAAAAATTAAATCTCAAAAAGTTGTTCTTCTTGGTGGTAGCAACCCTTCAACTCCCTCTCCAACTCTACTTAGTATAAACAAACTGCAAGCAGAGTGTCAGAGATGGTTTGACCAAACCTCTAGAAAAATACTTTCTAAAGTTAGTGTAAAGGTCATGTTGCTTTAATTGCTTTAACTGTTAAGTGCACCTGGGGAAAGGAATGGGACTCAACCTGAGTTTGTGCTGGGTCAGGCTGATGAGCACCAGGTGCAGTCATTGCAAGGGTTGGCCAGGATTGGCTAGGTGTCTGTATAAAGGTAGCACAATCCCAGCCAACACTGCACACATTGCCTAAAATGTGTCTGCTGTGGGCTCTGCTGGAGTGAGCAAGCTTAATTGCCATCTGGACTTTGTAAATATTGTATACATGTTATAACAAAGAATAAAGAGCCTCCATATTGGAAGACTGCAACTTGGAGTTGGTGAGTATTACTGGCTTAGTGTTTGTGCTGCTAAGGGTGTTCTCTGTTGCTAGGCACACTTCCATAGCTGTGAATAGCTATCTCTGCTAATCTATAAGGAGTTTTTCCTTGACTGGCTATTTTTGCATTTCCCCCCTTTTGTTTTTGGGGGACAATTTTCAGGTTCAATGTATGCTTTTTTATGTATTTCTGGGGCCAGTGCAGCCCATGATGTTAGAAGTTGCCCACCCATACAACCATTGCTGGATATCTTCTTCTAGTGTTGCAGGCACTCAAAGATAAGGAGACCAGAGAGTTGGAAAAAGAGTATATTTATTATGTGCGGGCTATTGGTGGGATCTCTCCCTGAAAAACCAAAAGCCCTGTTTGTTGGTTACACAGATTCTTATAGATTTGGTTTGCGAAAGCCTCTCCCTCTGACACTCTGACACAACCCCCTCCAAACTTGCAATTCAGCACAATCTCAGTTCACCTTGTCAAGGCTCCTGTTGACATTCCAAGACATAGCATTCTGTACATCGTGACCCTCCTGATAGCTAACAGGAACTCTCTCCATCTGAAGTATCCTTGACAAGTTTAGCGATCTGCCGGGTTGACATTTCATGACATTTCACCTACATCCATTCCTTTTACAGTACATTCCTACTTATTTAATTATTTGCAATGCATAGCTGCTTCACTAGTAAGTACCTCTGGGAAGAATTCAGATTCATTTTGAATTCATTTGGTAACTTGTGTGTGTTTGCTTACTGTAACATGAAAGCCTTTCTCCACCCAAGACCCTGAAGAGTTTGTCAGTCTAGGTAAATGCTGATGGGATAGATGGAGAAGTGTTCCCACCCGGTGTAAGACATCTCTCTCCTCCCCATCCTACCATCTTGGCTTAAGAATGGCCTTGAAGATGATATTCAAGACTTGCTCATTCTACATTAATTTTCTACTCAAATTTTTCCAGAAATATCAAGAGACAAGCAGAGCTGGGAATGTTATTTTTCCCTTTCCCCATTTTATAAGCTGGTGATATGTCATGCAGGTAATTGTGCATTGTGCAAAGTATTTTCTTTTCTATTTGCCTTTAACATAATGGCCAACAAATTTTACCAGGTTAACCCTGTGATCCAGTGTAAGAAGAATATGCTCCCTTCAGAGAGAACCAGGATGCTGTAGTGGTTTCAGCATTGGGCTGGGATGATGAAGACTAGGATTTGTATCTCCACTCAGCCACTGAAACCACTGGGTGACTTCTGGCAAATCATACTCTCTCAACCTCAGAGAAAGGCAAAGATAAGCTAATTCTGGACAAATCTTACCAAGAAAATCCCATGGCCTTAGGGTGGCCAACATGAAGGCATGCAATAATTATGCCCCTTTCTCTTGCAATATTATAAACCTTTATCTTGACAGGTGAAAGGCTGCTTCCTGAATCAGAAGTGAACTGTTTTTTTTAAATTGCAAACAAAAATAGTCTCCCCATGGCTTAGAAGAGAACCTGGCACCTCTCCCCCAGAAGGCACATTTCAAACCCTCCAACATTTCACAAATGAAAACTGGGGCATATTTGGCCAAGCAATATCAGAGTGTGACCAAGATGACAAAAGTTAGTAATGAGAAAAAACACACTGCAACAATTTGTTTTTGTCTTGAGTATACTAGGGAGGGCAAGATTCCGCCTCTTGCTCTCCTCTCCCCACTACTGAGGTAACTAAGAGCAAAATACAGTTGAGCTTCCACATTTGCTAGGGCCAGGGGTGTAAGATTCCTGCAAAAGTGGAAAGACCATAAATATCAAAATTCATGTGTGTCTGCAGGCACCTAGTTTCCAAACCAGGTCAGGAAAATGAGAGGGAAAGAGTGTGGGTCAGGATGGTGGCCCTATATTTCCTCTCTCTTAGCTATCTCCTTCCTTGCATGGGGGGCGGGGGGCATTGTGATAAGTTTTGTGGTAGTGAGAAAATGGGAGGTGGAGGAGGAAGAGGACAAGAGTTGGGTTTTTAAAGGGCCGCATGGCCTGATCAAAACTGCCAAGATGAAAGGGTCCCTCAGGAAAGAAGCGCTTGAGGTGGGAGGGTAGGAGTTGGAGAAACTCACAGATAATCAAAACCATGAAAGTTAAACCCACAAATGTGGAGGGCCGACTGTACTTGTTCACTTTGGAATAAGCTTGCAGCAACTGAAGTAAGCCAGGACAAAGGGGGAAGTGGGAGGAGGAAAAAGAAACAGGGACATTAGCAGATAAAAAAGTGTGAATCACTTTTTTAAATTCAACTCAGGTGGGCACAAAATTCCTTTGGAGAATATGAAGCTCATGGGCTGCACATTCCCAACTCCTGCTCTCTCATTTTCTCCAGCAATTTAGTCTGTAACACGATGAATGCTAATATGGGAGGAAGTTTCAATGAACTGAAGATGTACTTATATAGAAGTAAGAGAAGGGATTTAGACAGGCATGGGATTACACTGCTGATATTTTTAATAATCTAAAAGCTACTGGGGAAAAACTGCTTAATTTTTTTCAGTTTAGTGGACCAAGTCTGGCTGAAAGTTCCCCAGAATTTGATCCAGTTTCCTTTCCCATAGATGCCTGTGGGATTGCAAACTTAGGCCCTTTCCACACACGGGCGAAGAAACGACCAGAAACACGCTGAAACGGAACTTACCTTAAACCGGGTAGGTCCATCGCCAGTGGAGCAGCGCGTTTTCGCTGCTCCACACTCGTCGGTGTCCCATGGCGTCCTGCAGTGCCCAAAATGGCGGCTTACGACTGGTGGAGGCTCTCCACCAACCAGAGAACCTCGCCAGCTGGAAATCCCGCCCCCAGCAGATCTGCAGGCGCACCCTTGCATGCGCCTGCAAATCCACACCGGGCGCTGCGACGGGGCTGCACGCCCCATGCCTTTTAAAAACCACATAAAAAGTGGTTTTTAAAAAGCACGCGGCGGCGCCACTTCCAGGTGCCCTAGCGCGGATTGGGGTGTGGAATTACTCTAAAGTAATCCGCCTCAATCCACTTTATGGTGTAGATGACCTCTGTCAGAGGTCGCTCTACACCGTTTTTAGACCCCCGTGTGGAAAGGGCCTCAGGCTGGCTTTCATTCCTTCCACTTTACAATCTAAATGGTAACTTTTTAGCTCATCTCATATCTACTTTCTTACTCTGTGGATTCTGAACTTGTGTCACAATCATTTACATCAGCTTTCAGACACAACATTTCCTCAAGCACCAGCTGTCAAAACTGACCAGGAAGAGTGAAAGCCACACTACTTTGCTATTTCCATTGCTATTTAAAAGGATGCAATTGTAAGAAAACTTGCTGAAGTTACTACATATAAAAGAAATATATATTCACTGTAAACTCAAGAAGAGGGAATCTGAGGTACAAAGTTCAAAGCCGGTTTAAATGCAACACTAAATCATTGTTTTGAATTATGAGAATAAACCATGTTAGGTCACAGAAGAATTAGCAAAGCAGGATCTGAAACTACGTCTTTACAGTTAGAAATTACTGTTTCTTCAAGTTTTGTTCATAATACGAAATCAGAGTTTATTGAAAAACTCATGTGCAAGTTTTTGTTCTTCTCTTTGCTCTTGTGTGCAAAGGAAAAAGACTGGGGGGTGGGGAAGGTGAGCACATCTTGTTTCCACAATGCTAAGCAAAAGAACAGGTTGCTCACCTGTAACTGGTTCTTCAAGTGGTCATCTGTGAACTCACGCATATTGGTTGCTCTGCAAAGGTGTGGAATAATCCTTATGTGTGAGACACAGAAGTCATGAACAACTACCATGCTTTAGAATTACTGCTCATCCAAGACAGTTACTTGTGTAGTCTAAAATGGCTAGCAGTTTCTTCAGTGTCTCACCACACTCCCTCCCTCCCTCTAGTATATGCTTCTGGATCACAGCCAATGCCCCATACCTTGAGTAGGGCCCACTGGAAAATGTCTTCGGCAGTCCAAGCCAATACACTATATATAACAGATCACTGGATTTAGGTTAGGCCAGTTTAGCAACAAATTCCACTCAGCCAGGACGTTTGACGTCTGACCTCTGTCTCTCTGCCTCACCTACAAGGACAGGTTGCTTACCTGTAACTGTAGTTCTTCGAGTGGTCATCTGTGCCCTCACACAGTGCAAATTTCGCGCATGCGCAGTAGCATTCAGAAGATTCTAGAGCTAAGCAGCTTGGTAGGAACCCCTCCCCATGCCCGTACTGAGCATGCTCAGCCCGCCAAGCCAACAGTCTCTCCTCAGTACCAGGGCAGGACCTGAAGAGGGGATGGCTGGGCGGGTTTGTGTGAGGGCACAGATGACCACTCGAAGAACTACAGTTACAGGTAAGCAACCTGTCCTCCTTCTTCGTGGTCTCCGTGCCTCACACAGTGGGAGATTGTGTAGCTTACCAGTGGGCAGTGGGTCAGGTCCTAGAGAATGGAAGACAACACCACATGTCCGAAACAGGCATCCCGTCCAGCTTGACAGTCCAACCGGTAGTGGCGCACAAAGGTCAAAGGTCGTGACCAGGTAGCCACACAGCACAGCTCCTGCAGGTGGACACCACACCTTGAAGGAGAGCTGCTGAGGAGGCCACGGCTCTCGTGGAGTGGGCATGGAACAAAGCTGGCGGAGGCTGTTTAGCCAGTTCATATGCCAGAAGAATGGTCTGAGGCACCCATTTGGAAAATCTCTGGGTGGATACCTTGTGTCGTTTCCGACAACCACCACAGCAGATGAAGAGGTGAGGAGTCTGTTGGAAGGAGGAAGTCCGTTGAGTGTAGAAGGCCAGAGCCCGACAAGCATCGAGGGAGTAGAGAGACCGCTCCAGAGGCGTAGTCGGGTCAGGATAAAAAGTAGGAAGGATGACATCCTGATTAAGATGAAAGTCGGAGATAACCTTGGGTAGGAAGGAGATGTCTGGTCGGAGGACCACCTTGTCCTGATGGAAGACCAAGAAGGGCTCGTCGGATCATAGGGCTGTCAGCTCGCTCGCCTGGCCGAGGTGACAGCTACGAGGAAGGCAGTCTTCATGGTCAAGAGTCTGTCATCAGCAGTAGCCATGGGCTTGAAAGGCGGTCGCGTCAACTGGGATAGCACCAAGGACAGCGGCCAGGGCGGTAGCAGTGGCGATACCAACGGATAAAGGTGTTGCAGGCCTTTCATGAACTGCTTGAGGGTAGCGTCCCTGAAGAGCACTGCCGAGGGGGACCCACGTGGCTGGTAAGTAACAATAGCTGCAAGGTAGACCTTTAAAGAGGGAAAAGCCAGTCCTTGTTCCCAAAGGTGCAGGAGGAAGTGCAGCACGATAAACAGCGCAACCAGCGATACCGGTTCACAGCGTACGTTCGCAAAGGCAGTGAACCTCTGCCACTTGTAGTGGTAAGAGCGATGTGTTTACTCCTTCCTGGCTGCGGTGAGGACATCCCGTATGGCTGGAGCATCTAAGGGGTTATCCTCCACGCGTGGAGAGACAGAAGTGGTAGGTCTGGATGCAGCATGAGACCGTCCGAATGCGACAGGAGTTTTGGTG
Organism: Ctenosaura bakeri; assembly: GCA_948474755.1. Taxonomy (NCBI): domain Eukaryota; kingdom Metazoa; phylum Chordata; class Lepidosauria; order Squamata; family Iguanidae; genus Ctenosaura; species Ctenosaura bakeri. Next base: position 350,431 of record CAOLHI010000878.1, on the reverse strand, counting down.
CTGTTGGGAACCGGAGAAGTCAGCCGCAAACAGTCTTGAAGAGGGGCCCAAGCCAGTGCAGTCTTGGCCAGTATAGGGCTACAAGAATGGCATTGGTGCGACCCGCCAGGATCTTGACGACCACACGGCCCAGGAGAGGAAACAGCGGGAACGCGTAGAGGACACCGTCGCCCCAATGGAACTGAAAAGCATCGCCGAGAGATCCCCGACCCAGGCTGGCTCTTGAGCAGTATTGGGGACACTTCCTGTTCAGGTTGCTGGCGAAGAGGTTGATCGATAGCTTGCCCCACCGGGCTAGTACCTCCCAAAAAGCGGTATTGGAGAGGGACCACTCGTGGTAGCTCGAGGTGTCTCTGCTGAGGGCGTCTGCCGTAGTGTTTTCACAGCCCACCAGGTGCACCGCTACCGGGTGAACTCGGAGCAGTACGCACCAGTCCCAGAGACGAAGAGCTATGGAGAGGAGAATGGTAGACCGGGTCCCTCCTGGCCTGTTCACACAACAGACGGCCGTTGTGTCGTCCATCAGGATTTGCACCGCGCGGCTGGCGACCAGGTTGCGGAAGGTTCATAGAACTTTCAGGACGGTGAGGAGTTCCAGGGCATTGATGTGCAGGTGAGTCTCTAGAACAACCCAGCGGCCCTGCACCCTGAGATTGTCGCAATGGGCTCCCCATCCGTACAGGGAGGCATCCGTCGTTACCGTGATCTGGGGGCACAGTTCTTGGAACAGCATTCCCAAGAGTAGGTGTCAGGAGGAGAACCACCAGAGAAGGGAGTGGTGCACCTGTTGAGGGGCCTGAAGCAAACGGCTCTGGTCGTCGAGGAGGGGATTGAAGGCCCTGACGAACCAATGCCGGAGTGGGCAGGCGTGAAGTCGGAAAAGATAGGTCACCAACGTAATTGCCGCCATGTAGCCGAGGAGCTACTGGATCCGTCTCACCGAGATGACCGGGGTGCAGAGAGCAACGGTAGCAACTCGGCATAGAGTGCGTGCCCGTTTTGCTGGAAGATAGGCCTTGGCAGAGACCAAGTTTAGGGTTGCCCCTATGAAGTCCAGGACTCTGGTTGGTTCGTGGTGTGACTTCTTCGGGTTTACCCTGAGGCCAAGGCAGGACAGGAGGGACAGCATGAGGTGGATATACTCGTACAACTTCTGCTTGCAGGACGCCACCAACAGGTAGGGGTATACCATAATGCGCCTCGTGCGGAGGTGCGATACCACCGGGGCCATGCATTTGGTGAAGATCCTGAGCGCGGTGGAAAGTCCGAACGGTAGCACCTTGTACTGGTACCAGGTATCGTCTGTGCTGTGGCCAAATGGCGATGTGAAAGTAGGCATCTTGTAGGTCAATGGAAGCAAACCAATCCCGGCGTCGCAGGAAAGGGAGGATGAAGGAAAGAGTGACCATCTTGAACCTCCTGGGGAGGATGTAGGAATTCACCCCTCTGAGGTCCAGGATCGGTCATACCATGAAGTACTGGGAGAAGAAGCCAGTGGTACTGGCTGAGGACGGTAGCTGTTCTATGGCCCCTTTGTGCAAGAGGGACTGGATCTCCTTCAATAGAACCAAGTTGGCCGGGGTGGAATAATAGACGCCTCGAGGTGGTATATTTTGAAACTCGATGGCGTAGCCAAGACAGACAATGGAGAGAACCCAAGAGTCCGTCGTGACATGACACCATTCGCCGAGATGACGGGCCAAGTACGGACGATCGACAAAGCTGGTAGGCAGGCTGAAGAGTGGATATGGTGGCAACCCACGTGGGCGGTCAAAACCGCAACTTCGTTGTGGACAAAGACTTCTTTGAAGAGAACTGGCATCTTCGCAGAGGTCTTCGGGCAGAGGACAATGTCGAGGGCCGAGCCGGTGCCCAGCACGGAGAGCAAGGCTGGTAGGTGGAAGAAGCGGAACGGCGCCAGGAAGAGTGGGAAGTAAAGCTGCGTCAAGACTGCGGTGTCCGGTGGATCCCTATCCGCTTTGCCATGAGGCATGCCTTCACCAGATGATCCATCGCCTCGTCAGTGGTGGAATGGAACAGGCCTTGCCCGTTGAAAGGCAAGCCCTCGATCCGCTTCCTGCTGTCTTCCTGGAGGCCTGCAAATCTTAACCAGGCGAAGCGTCAAAGGGCAACGGCGCCTAGCATCACTCGGGCCGCTCCTTTGACTGTGTGCCACGAGGACAGGATCTGCTGGTTGGAGAGCGCTACCAACTCGCTGTAGAATTGGACAGCACTCATCTGATGGTCTTATGGAAGATGGGCCAGCAGAGGGTAGAATCTGTCCAGAAAGTTGCATTGGTACGCAGCAAGACAGGCCTGCGTGTTGGAGACCCTCGCAATAAGGGAGGAGGCAGAATAGAAGCGCCTACCAAAGGTGTCCAGACGACAGCCCTTGTGGTCTGGCGAGGTGGTGTGCGCCCTCTTGCCACCCTTGGTCTGGGAAGACTCAACCACAATGGAGTTTGGTACCAGGTGGTTAAACAGGAAATCGACATCCTTTCTCTGAGTCCTGTAGAGATGCTCCAGGCGATGAGGTATCGGCTACGAGGACGCAGGCTGGGCCCAGGGATGTTTCAATACCGCCTGTAGTACCGGCAGGAATGGTAACGGTGCCACAGATGGAGGACGGGTGTCCACATAGTGGAACACAGGATCCTGCCCTGCCGGAGTTGGGTCAGAAACATCAAGTCCCAGAGCATTTGCCATTTGAAGAAGGATGTTGGAGAACTGCTTAAAGTCCTCTGGTGCCAAGTCCGGTGCGGGGTCCCCAAAGGCCAAGGGCGGAGATTCATGAGAGCCGGGCCGAGTCGAGTCAGCAGAGTTGGGAGTCAGACTCGTAGGACTGCGATGATCGAGAAGGCGACCTCCGTGCCGGAGGTTGTTGAAACAGTCGCTGGCGAAGCGGGTACCATCAATGGTAACGAAGACGGTACTGGCGGGGCGAGTGTCAGCTGTGTCACCATGGTTGCAGAGGTCAGCAGCATGGTAGGAATAGGATGCCAGATGGCCTGGGTGGAAATCAGAACTGCAGTCGAGCTCTATACCGGAAGGGCCTCTGAAACCAGGCGTGACACAGTAGCAGTCAGCCAAGGGGGAGGCAACACAGGCCGGTAGTGTGGAGAACGGTCTCTCGATCTCCGGTGATAGAGGGACCTCGAGAGGGAATGCGAAAGCAAACGCCGGTACCGAGGATGGTGTCTGGAACTGGGTGATGGTGACCGGGACCAACGAAGTACGGAGACCAACGGCGCACATCCACATGGTACCTGTCTCTATATGCAGGAGAGTAGGAGTGGTAGGATCCTGGCTGCTCTCGCACAGGTGTTCATGCCCGTATCGCACTATATACGAGGCAGAGGAAAAAGGTGAGTCGAGCTCAGGGCGAGATCTGCCCCACTCACGAAAGATCTCCTGCCGCCGCGGGGGTCAATGCCTTTCCCTTCAGCTCAGTGAGTGTGTCTAGCTCCTGGGGGGCAGTCCCGGGAAGGCACGCAATGACGGGACAGGGCCCGTGGTGTGGCCAAGGAGGGTTTGGTGAGGTCCATCCCATATTCCGGGTGACCGAGTGGAATAGTCGGTGCCAAAAGGTCAGGCGGGCCTAAGGGCACAGAAAGGCCATCAGCCGGGTCCTCCTCTGATATCACCGATATATCAGAAGGGCCCGCTTCCTCTATGATATCCTCCAGGGCCTGGGTCGGAGGAGGTGTCGGCGGGCAGGTCCTTCGTGGAGAGGCTGAAACCCTCTTCTTCTCTTTCTCCTTGGAAGGGTCAAGAGAAGAAGGCCGCTTGTGCTGTGCAGCGGTGAGTGGCTTCGATGCCTTAGCCACCAGCAAGCCCGCAGGGGCATCCCTGGTCACAGAAGTACTCGGCACCCGCTTCAAAATACGAGGGAGTGTCGAGATGGGAGGCAACGAGGACGGTACTGAGCCCGGTACCGTCAGCGTCGGTATGGCAGCTGCCAATACCGACAAGGGTGTGGCCGATGGTTGCGCCATTGAGGAGGAGCGTGAAGACATGATAGAATGCTCCGCTGCCTGCTCCTTGACCTGCCAAGACTCTTCCCAGCAGTGGGCTTGAGTGTGGATGACCTGTTCTCAGAGTCTGGGCGGTAAACTCTCAACAAACAGAACAGGCCTTCACGTTGTGGGTTTCCCCAAGGCAAAAAAGATGCTCAGCATGGCCATCCGAGAGAGCGACCTTACGACCACAAGAAACACAGTTTTTGAAGCGGGTGGACATAGAAGAAGAAGAAAATCAGAAGATGAAAGTCAAGAAGAAAAACTCACAGAAGAAGTCCAAGAGAAGCAGGGGGAGTTCAAAAAAGTTCAAAATCCAAGAGACAATAGCCGCTAAGCAAGAACCTTCCGTTCGCTGAGATGGACGAAAAAGAACTGAGGAGAGATCGTTGGCTTGGCGGGCTGAGCTCAGTACGGGCATGGGGGAGGGATTCCCGCCAAGCTGCTTAGCTCTAGAATCTTCCGAACGTTACTGCTCATGCACGAAATTCCCACTGTGTGAGGCACAGAGACCACAAAGAAGAACACAAGATTACAGTAAAGATTATATCAGGGAAGAGAGAAACCAGACCATGTGCAAGTCTCAATAGTCTAGTATCACACTTCCCTTGTGTCTCTATTTCTGTTTCAGGGTTGGGGAGAAACTTTCGAAATGCTTCAAAATATTTTCACCAGCTTAAAAAGTTAAATCTACATTACCTAAACGTTCTTTTCTAAAGAAAATGCACAAAGAGAAAATACACCAAAAGACAAGCTTTATTTATGTAAGCTGTCAGTCCATTTTAAAATGAGGAAGCAAAGATGGTATAAATAGACTGATGGAGGCATGGAAAGAATCAATAGTAATTATTACTTTGGATTTAGCATCTCAGTCAAATTCCCAGTTTAACCCTTGCGGGCATTATTGTGATATCCCATGAATCATGGCAAGTAATTATTCTGTACATTTTATATGTGCTTCAGGGCAGTATTATACCAGCTCAGTGAACTACAGCATGGCAAGCAAGAACTACTACCATGGATGTCAGAAAAGGCAAGAGTTAAATACTACTCACTCATGTTCTTTAACATTATGCACATGGAAAGAGGGGCAACTCTTGTGTACACAACAGCATTTCTTTTCTAATACCAAAACGCTATCTGAATACACTCCCTGAACGAAGTACTAAGGGGCTTTTCCTGCTCTTTTCTATAATACGTGTCTTTGTTCTGCAACAGCCCAAGCCATTTTGCTGCCTAAGATGAATGAGAAAGGCCCTCCCCATCCACACATGTCAGTTTCACTCACTGCCACATCACTGAAGGCCAGTCAGGTGATTTACCATCTGTGGCCAGAAATCCCACCAACATCTCTCCTTTACCCTGGCTGTAAAAATACAACAATAATAAATGGCATAATTAACAACTTGCTGCCTTGCATGTTAGTCAAAATTATCTGCCTATGAATATTCTACCTGCAGTGATTCGTTCTGAGCCATTAGTATTTCAGTGTGGCAAAATTAGGTTCTACTATTCCGTTTCCTACCAGTTAAAGAAGCTTAGCTAGCTTCACATTTTAGTCTTTTATGTCGATGACACTTGATCAAAAAATATTCAGACAAAGTGAAACACCTCTTAAGATCTATTTATTTCAAGTGGGAAAGCACTAAGAAGTGAAATAGGGCTAGATTTCCCAGCTCTGAGGCTCTGGTTTTGGTACTGAGGAGACAAAGCCTGGGAGCAACTGGATGATGTCTCAGAGTGACACAAAGAACAAAACTCTTTGTCTGGCGGAGAGGAAAGCCACTGACAGTTCTCTTGTCAGTGGCTTTCTCTTGTCTCATGTCATTTTATCCATTTTCCTGTAGACTGCTAGGCAGTGGCTAAAGCCTGGTGACTTAAACAGGCTCAGATGCTCCAGTCTTAATTTTGGCCTGAAATGAGAGCTTACTTCTACCTAGTTTTGAACATGCACTTCTTCCAGTCTTGGAAAAGTAAATATGCTGCTCTTCTAGAATAAAAGTGAAGCAAACCTCAATGCCAAACAGTGCTCAAATCATGGAATTTAAAGGCCAGAGAAGGCCTTTCTTATCACTAGATCTGTCTTGAGCCTTAATTTAAAACTTATTTTACTCAGAAAACATCAACAGCTAGAATTTGATTCAAACCGCATAATAAAAAGAAGGCTTATCTTTCAACTTGGAATTACAAAAAAACTCACTGAGGAAATGACATTAAAAGGTGACATTAAAAGGAACTGAAAATGAAAAATTCCAGTGCCAAATAGAATGTTCCTTAATGGCACAAGATAAGGAGGAAGAAATCTATGACCACCCTCCTTGTCAAACATCAATCACATCAGTCAGATGTTTTGTACTACAAATCCCAAGACTCCTATGATGCAGGCTAGGGCATCAGAGAATTGTAGGCCAAAGCATCTGGATAGCAAAAAGCCTTATCTAGAATATCCATTTAGTTGTCTTATCCCATAGTTTGTTGACAGATCTGCCCTTCATGAACTTGTTTAAACCCCTTCTAAACCTGTGATTAAAAGTATAACTAGAAACACTTATTTCAGTAATATCTCCACCACATATTTCTGAGAAATACTAGTCACACTTTATAACAGTTACAACAATGACTTTTAAACAGTTCAAAGGATAATAATGATAATATTCTGGATAATGTAATCCAATACTACAAAGTTTACTCTTGCAATGTAACTGAGCTGAAAAGCCCTCTTTGTATTTTGAGATCATCAGTTAGTCCCACTCTTCCAACAATGCTTAAAGAGTGCCTACAAAAACAAAGTGCCTTTACATTTCCCCTATTTGCCTCAACTACACCATCATGACTACACATTGTCATAATTTCATATAATCTCACTGTATCATCCCTAACTGGATAGGATCACTCATCTGATTGACACATACTAAGTGAAGGGGACAGATCAAGTAAACAGAATAGAAGGACAGGATGAAGAGTTGATAAAGCAAAAAGGAATAGTAACTGCACTAGATTGTAAACATTATTAATATTCTTGTAAATAAATGGGGTGGGAAGCTTGTGTCTTTGTTGCCACCACTTCTTCAGCCTTAGGATACAACAGAGCCCTGATTTAAAGTATCTTAGCCAAACAATTGTACCTGTTAAAAGTAACACATTAAAAAAGCTCTCTCAGACAAAAAGCTGTAAATTGCTGTTAAACTCAATTTAAAATGCACACGTATTTTCAAAAGGATAGCAATTCCACAGATTCCTTATTATCTCATTAAGCAACAGTCACTACAACCATGGACAGCGGCTGCTCCAAACAGAGCTGTGTCTGCCATTTGATTTGGAAGAGGTTCTCACACTGCTTGTAAATGAAAGGCTTGCCCATTTGACAACATGCCAATTCATCATTCCAACGTCCTTTAATAGACTGACCTGCTCTACTTCTTCATTTCTTAGTATGCCAATCCTATTTTCACCCATCTGCAACATATGAGTCACTAGCAAATATGTTCCCATACTTCCCTCCAGGCTTGTTACTCATAAACCAAGAAGCCATCAAGCAGAAAGTAGGATGATAAAGTTATAAATTATGATTCTAAATACCTCAAGGAAAACTACAGATTCTTTGAACTCCCCGTTCAAGGACTGGTTCAGCAAAAATAACAGCAAACCAGAATTAAAACCAAACAAAGCTAAACACCCAATATTTATATCTATACACACACACATACATAGGATTTCAGGATTTCCTTCTCTCCTGAAAGTCAGCTGTAAGGCTTTTTGTTTACTTCTGCAAAGCTTACCTGATTGGGTTATTTCATTTCACATATGCATATTGTTAGTTTTGAATAAAACTTTTGCTGAAACATGTTAGACTGCTCTCTTTCATGTGGTGTAGGAACCTATCCCTATTCTTCCCATGTTATTTCTGTCTCTGGTGCAAAATTATCTCTTAAAGAAGCAATGCCTGGGAACTTTGTTAACTGAGGCACACCTGTAGCTTTTACAGTATCATTAGACGCTATGCTTTTTTGTTATCATTGTATCCCTTGAATACAATCAAGTGAGCGTACTGGAAGGAATCACACTATTCTGTGGTCTAATCCAGATCTTTTAAGTGAACTGATGTCATTCACATCTTAGCCACATAGCATGGTCCAATTGTTTAAACAGACAAGACATTTATTGCATATTTAATAGAATGTCTAACTCTCTTTGTTCAAAGAAAAAATACTTTTTTTAAAATCAGGGTAGCATTTAATTCCTTGCCATCTTGATATTTCTGTTTGGCTACTCACCACCTTCTCCTTGGACTTCTTAGTGTTATTCTTTAACTTCTACCACTTTTGGGAAACCCAGCTTTGCGATCAGCCAGAAGTAGATGTCATGTCTCTTTGTGTTATGGAGGATTACCACCAATGTCCCTAAAACAGCTTCACCCCATTGTTACTCTCTCAGCACCAACAGAATCTGAAAAACTTATATAATGCCTCCTTAAATGTTATAAAGAAACTGAATACTGACTGTTCAGCGTTGTTCTCCCATTTGGGAGAACTGTTTATTGATAGTCAATATTCAATAAACAATCCCCAACAAACAAATATAAATATTCTTGTTGAAGTAAATTGTCATTAAGTGAGAACACTGTGAGATATAAGATCAATCACTGAGCTATAACATGGTTTACCTCTGATGAATCAGACAGTCTAATCTATTATCCTGCACCCCAGAGTATGGCGGATTAAATGGAATGACTGATCAGGACAGTAGCCACACATTAGAGCTATAGCCAACCAGATGACTCTCAGCAGTCCTACATGAAGTCAAGAAGCCTATGCCACTATTGCTCTCCACCAACTGGTATTCAGTGGCATAATGCCTTTGAACTTAAGAGATCTAACCACCATGGATTTGTCCTTTTTTTAACTACAACTCTCAAAATCATCCTGCCACCATGTCTAATGTCCACGGAGGCTTAAGCATTTTCAGCGTTCAAGCCTAATCAATGCATCTTATCGCAGCAAATTCCATATGTTATTCCATTCTACGACATACTTGGTTAATTCCCTTAATTCTACTTCCAACTAATTTCACAGAATGCTAATACTATGGAGAAGAAAAAAGGCAGGATATTTCTTTGCTCTCTTCCTACAGCAAATAAAATTTTATAAACTTATGTCTCACTCCCAATCATTTTTTCCTTAACCTCCCCCTGCCATGCACACATTGCAGCTTTTATTCATGGGAAAAGTGTGACCATCCCAATTACTTTAGTAACCTTTTTGTTCAAGGTTTCCAGTTCTAAAGCATATTTTTTCAAGTGGGCTGACTAGAACTGTAGATGGTGGTGGTGTGGGATTTTAGTTTTTGTTTCTTTTTCTTTACCTCTAACCTAACCCTAGTTTTGTCTGTGCTATGAGTGACCTATCAGGTTACGAGTCACCATATATACAAGGATTTTTAGGTCATATATATAGGATGAGCCCTAATTTTACCCTCAGATCTAGTCTGTGAGGTATGTCAGAGAGGGAGAGAGGAAGAGTAGCACAAAGAGGTGAGATTCACAATTGAGCAGGGATTTGTCTCCAAACCTCCACCATTTGCTTTGTTCCACTAGCACAGAGGTTGCAGTGCTCATCCCTCGCCTCCCCTTCTATAAAAACAGAGATGTCGATGAAGCTTTATTCCTGCACTACAACATCTATATATCAACTGAGGGGGGGGAAAGTCCAAGACAGCCTTGGGAAATGTTTAGATAGGTGCAAGACTTCTCCAAATAATCTGAAGTTCACAGCACAAAGTTCATATCTCAAGAAGAGGCCAGGAAACATAAACATGAGTTAAGTAACACAGATACTTCAACAACAGGGAAACAGACACCTTGCTCTTTAGGTAAGCTTGATTGGCTATTCAGGACCATGATTTGCAAAACACTGTGACAGCAGATTAGCCTTAGTCTCTTACTGTTTTGAATACCCTGGTCTAGACGTACAGGCTGAGAGGGAAAACAAGGCAATGTTTACCACAAAAATTCAGTCCTGTTTCAGCCACTGCTGCTCTTAGGCACTTAATGTCTCTAAGATTTTGTCTGGACTAGTGGTCTGTAAACTGAAAGATCCTGGGGCTTCTTTGCCAATTTAGCAGGAGTTCCTTAATCTGAAGGTCAACAATGGCAAGATGGAAGAATGCCCAGGACTACCAGTGCCACTTTTAGTAACTTTTCCAAGTTCTGTTCCTCCTCCAATTCTCACTTGACCAATTCAAATCCAAACTCCCATAACCTGGGATGAAATATCACTGCCCAATGCCCAAGAGATGCAAAACTAAAATAGCAACAGAAGAGGAGGGTAGAAGCAGAACATGTAGCCATCTTCTGGCCTGAGAGTTGGATACCATGTCAATCCAATCAGGCAATTCATAAATCATATTGTAACTAGGTGTATATTTACATATTCCTCAGAAATATTTTTAAGAAAAGCTTTAAAGTTGTTCTATTGTTGTTGTTGACACTTAAATCATAATAAAGGCATTTCTAGACAGAAGGCTCCTCATAATCTTAGTCAGAAAGCATGCATGAGCATATATTCTTTTCTTTTTTTTCATTAATAAGTGTTCTGAAGCATGGACAGAAACAAAAGACGCAGTGAGAAAAAAGAGAGGTATGAGTAGGGAGCAAGGTTATTTAAAGCCCCTGCAATATTCAGTAAATGAGGCAGGGCAATGGCATGATAAATGTATCTTCTGAAAACACTTTTGGTGAATCTTGTTTTGCCTAATAAAATTTTCAGTTCAAAAACTGCCCATTTTCTTTACTAATTATGGTAAGTTAAAAGTCTAGCTACAGCACTGGAAAATGTTCTGGAAAAATCCACATCACTCTTTAAGAGGAAGAGATCCTTCAAAATAGGGGCAATTAGAGAATATGCCTTGACACAAGGGAAAACGTTAAAAAGCTAAAATATAAACAAGCTCTGGGCTACTCACACACCCATTTAACTCTTCAATTCAGAAACGGAGGAAACAGTTCACCAAGTGTTCAAATTAACCAAAATTCCCCATTCCATGAGAACCAAGAAAATATAGTTAACCATTTTAGAACAAGCTAGGAAAGAGTCATGGTTTGAAGTTGACTACTTATGCTGTTTTTTCCCCCAAAGCCATTAACTGTCATTCCACTAGGGTGTGTGTGTTCATCCACAAGACTCATGTATATCTTGGCTACATAAGGCAAGATATGATCATTCATGCCAGCCTTGTGATTCTGTCTTCAAAATAAATATTACTCCTTATGCTGACATGAAAACAATGAAGGAGAGAAGCCTCACTATATAATAGTTTGTACAATGGAACGTGCGCAATCTAAGAAAGAAGCTACATCCTATTGCAACATATTCTTATAAAGTATTTATAAGAATATTTTTATAACTGATCTTCTGCATGTTTGTACCTAAATCCTTCACTGATTTTCAGGGCTGCTGAACACCCTAAGCTGTCAACTGGACTTAAAAGTTATCTGTCTCCACTTAAATACATTTTTCTAAAGCTGACTTGGCTTGAAGATTGCCAGATTATAGATCTATTAATTGTATAACAAGGTACCTCTGGAAATCCAACTCAGCACTTATGTATTACTAATAATAGCAACAAATTCTAAATAATGATCAATCAAATTCTGGAGGTACTCCAAATGCAACCTAGGGAGTTCTGCCATACAGCAGACCACATGTTTAAAAAAAGAAATTACACAATTACAGCCAAAAATATATGTGGGGTTTTTCTTTGAACCTGCAGCATCCTACATTAGTAGAGGAGAAACTGCCAGGAAGGAATTAAAGTCAACTCACTGAGTAAAAACATACCTTTGTCAAGAAGTTGTCCAAGAAATGAGGCAGAACAAGAATACCTTCATTCTGCAGCAGAACACATACTTAGCATGTAGAGGGTTTCTGATTTAATCCCTGGCATCTTCAGTTGCAAGGATATTATTGCTAACAATACTGAGAAAGGTCCATCTCAGGCTTTGTTCCAAATCTGGGCATACACTGAGCACTGAGCTAGATAGATATTTAAATATTGTTCCATGTTTAAAATACCCTGAAATCTCAATACAACTTACTTAAGGTTGCACTCATGTAGCCCTCCAAATGTTGTCCAACTGCAACTAACCAGTAAAGCCAAAGATGAGAAATGCTGGGATCTGCAGTCTAACAATATTTGGAGGATTGTGCAACTCCTGTTCCTGAACTAAATGATTAAGGTCTCACTGGTAATTTCGAAAAAGCTCATCCTGATTTGGAACTTGATGTTTAAGAGCAGTAGGATCATCTCGAAACTACAAGTTCTTTTTACTAATATTGCTGTACTAAGTTCTAGACAACAGATTACTCATTCTCCATGGTTGTGTAATTTTTAACAGAACAATTGCAGAGAATAATTGACAGTAATTTTTAACAGAGAGAGGGAAAAAATCAAACCCAGAGGAAACCAATCCATTTAATGTGCAGTTTATGTTAGTATACCATGTAAGGAGTCACATGTTTAGCAATATATACAGACTCAAAGAGTATGACATGTATTTCCAAGACAATTTTACACATTAAGATTAAAGACAAACCACCAACTGTCAAGGACTAGTGATGGGTATTTCTATTTCCATAAACTGTATCTTAAATTCTTCAATAGCAGTGAATGGCAACCATTTATCTGCAAGGAATTTTCAGAGGCTGCTTTTTAAGTTTCCCTTACAGCACTACCTTTCTGTGGTGGTAGGACTGCATGCTCATGTGAGGCAAGAGGTTACCAGTGCTACTGGTAGGGTCTCCCATGCCAGACAGGCTTTTGCAGAAAAGCCAGACTTAGGATGTAACAGTGGATGGGGATCTCTTAGAGACAACGGCAGTGGTACCATAGCTAACATTTGCTAGTACTGTGCTGAAGGAGACACAGTAAAACCATTTTGAATGTCTTTTCCATGAAAACCTCATGATGAAACAATCCAAAATGGAACAGAGATAGTGCCAGAAGTTGAGACTCCCAGCTCAGAAGACAACGTGCTGCTGAGAAAGAGCAGAGGACACGTATGAGATGTGCTGTGGCTAATAACGCAACTGGACTCGAGGCAAAAGGATGTTCAGCTGTTAATATGCTCAGAGGAGGAAGAAAAATCTGAAGCTGCACAACACATATTATGGGGACATGGAATGCGAGAAGCATGAATCAGGAAATAAGACATGGTAAAACTAAAAACAGAATATATAAAAATTGCAATACTTGGGGTGAGTGAGCAAAAGTAGAAAGGAATGGGACATCTTGAGTCAGACAATTACACAGTGTTTTACTGAGGAAATGACATTCTAAGAAGAAATCGGGCTGCATTAATAGGGAGCAGAGACGTAGCAAAAGCAGTCAAAGGATATAATGCAAAGTCTAAATGAATCATAATAACAAGAATTCAGGGAAAATCCATTGATATAACCATAATCCAAGTTTATGCTTCAACTACAGTGGCAGAAGAAAAAGAAACTGAAAGATTCTATGCTGAAGCCCAGGAGGAAATTGATCACATATCGAAACAGGATTCCTTGTCAATCAAATATGATTGGAATGCTAAGTAGGAAACAGGGAAGGAACAACAAATGTAGGAAAATTTGGTCTAGAATTAAGAAATGAAGCAGGAGACTGACTAACTGAATTTTGTGATACCAACAGTGTGTTTATTGCAAACAATTTATTCAAGCAACCAAAGAGGCAACTATATGTGTGGACATCTCCTAATGGCTAATATAGAAATAAAATAGACTACATAACTGGAAGCAGAAGATGGAGAAGCCCCACTCTCTCTACAAAAATACAATCAGGAGCAGATTGTGGCATAGACTATGAACTGCTAATAGCAAAAATTAGAGTAAAGCTAAAGAAGAACACTAAACCAACCACCATGCCAAAATAAACTTGATGAACATCTCTGTAGAATTTAAACAGATTGTAAATAAAGACAGATACACAGACAGACAGACAGACAGACAGATTTGCACTATTAAGCCTTATTGACCAGGAACCAGAAGGACTCTGGACTCAAGCATGGAACATTTTCAGGAAGGAACGCAAAAAGACACTATCTGTAGTCAAAAAGAAAAAAGAGCCTCAATGGATGACAGATGATGCTCATCAGGCAGTTAAGATCAGTGACTGTAACTGTTCAGCAACTTGTGCACAGAGACAAAGAGAACTACTATAATAATCTATAATAATCAATGTAAAGAAACAGAAGATGCCAACAAAAAAAAGGGAAAAAAAGAGACCTCTTTCACAAGATCTGAGAAATCAAAGGATATTTCAACCAAGAATGAGGACGCTCTATGACCAGCAGGGAAACATGTTATATGACCAAGTAGAAATAAAAAGACAATGGAAACAATGTCCTGAAGAACTATATAAAAGAGACAAAAGGATGACAGATTTATTCGAGGAGGAACCATGTGGTAGTGAACCTACAATTTTGGAAAGTGAAGTGGATGCTATACTCAGGATATTTCTGAGAAACAAATGAACAGAAACCAATAGAGCTTCTGTCAGAGGGATGGTGGATGATGGGCACTACACAAAAACCTCAGTAGCACTTCCCTCCAGCACTGAGCTCTGGCAAAACAGCTTACCAGAGTCAAGTGTTTGAAAAATCACCATATAGCAGAGTTTACTCACACAGCTTAGAAGCGACCCAGCAGAGTATAAACATCATCAGCAAACCCCTGAAGCCAGGAAAAATGCTCCCATGCAATGTTATCTTCCAACAGGAGGCCTTTACTCTTGAGTTACAATACATACAGTGAATACTAGGCTCCAATGGAGTTTCAGCATTCAACAGCATGCTAAGATAGCCTCTGGCCGCTCCTTCAGACATCAAGAGGACACAGCTAGCTAGAACACACCCCCTTATATACATACATTTCTGATGCAACTGTAGCAAACCTTGCTGCCCTGGTTATACAACCCAATGACTCATGCAGGTATTACATGGGATTGCATCATCCACTGTCTTCCCAGGTGCAAATCTTAATGTACATCATGTATATTTTATTTGGACTTAGGTTCTGTCCAATCTTTCCTCACAGGTTCTTCCAGCTAGAGAGATAGAATCTACTCTAGTTCTAACTAAAATCTGTCAACAAATATGAAAAACAAGACAACAGACCACAGGTTGGAAATGCTGGACATACACTCCAATTCCCAAGAAAAAGGACACCAGAGATTGCAATAACCACAGGACCACTGCATTAATCACTCATGGAAGCAAAGTGATGCACAATTCTACAACGAAGACTTTTACCATATTGAGTGAGAAATGCCAGATGTCCAAACTGGGTTCAAGAAAGGAAGAGGCACTAGAGATCACATTGCAAACATGTGTTGAACAATAGAGTACACCAAAGAAGTAAATCAGTCTGTGCTTTATAGACTATAACAAAGCCTCTGACTGTGTAGACCATGAAAAACTTTGGATTGCTCTTAAAGAAAAGGGTGTGCCACAACATTTGATCATCTTGTACTTCTACACATGACAAGAAAACAAAACAAAACAAAAAATGGACTTCCGGCACATAGCGGAAGTGAGAGGGAGTCCAGAGTAGTGCTGAGCAACTCTGAACGCCCACCTGAAGGTTTCCAGCTGGGATAAGTCCATCAAATCCCAGCTAGCTATCCCCTCGATAAGGGGGATGTGGAAGAGGTCTGAAGGGAGTCCGTGAAGCGACGTCAAGCCTTCTCTGGAAGGAGAAAGAGCGGGGGTGCGCAGGATAGCAAGACCACGACGGGATCTTCAGGATTGCCACGATCATGACACAAACGCTGCCGACGCATTTTAAATCAAGATTTCAGGAAGCTGACCTTTTCAAAGCCCGATTTGGATTACAAACACTTTAGATCGTAAGAAGAACGTACCTGCTTCAAAGAGAGTGAGTTGCTGGAAAGACTCCGACGACCAGAGGAGAAAACAAATGGAGGATTTCTTAAAGGGACAATACAATTGGTGAGTCTGAGCTGAATTCAGCTTCCTTTTCTTTGGAGTTTACAGCACAGATTAAACTAAGATTTTGCACTGGACACTGGAGACTGGTGTAAGATTTATTCTTTGATAAAAGCTGAAGACTATATCTCCCCTTTCTTTTTTTCTCTTTCTATTTTTTCTTTCTTTCTTTGAGAGACTGAAGTGTGGAGGCTGCAAACTTTTAAAATTGTATATGGAGTGACTTCAACTCATTTGGGCTGCATTTTACATTCTATTTTTGTTTCACTTGGCTGGTACTCTACATTTTATATTTTACTTGGATTTATCACTTTGCTTTTGGCATTGGGAGAGAAGAATTCATATTTTGAACTGCTGCTGCTGCTGCTGCAATTGCAACTGGATTGCTTTAACTGGCACTGGGAACTGATTTAAAACTGACAGTACTGAATGAACTTAAGAACTTCAAGGACTTTGGGATTTTTTCCCCTCTTTTATCTGCATACTGATCCTTCTTTTTTATTGTCTATTGGAATATTTAATTGACTCTTTTATGGTTTGAGGAAGGAAAGAAGCATTGTGGAAAGACTTGGAATAAGACTGCTTATGCTTGAACTGAACTGTTAATAATTGACAGAATTTGGAACTGGACATTTTACCATTGGATTTTTGCGCTGCAAGATTTTATTCTTGGAATTAAGCTTAAAGGACCTGGGAATTTGGATACTGATTAATCTGAAAATGGACTACAGACATCCGGTCGTAGACTCAGACAGAGCTGATTTCCCAGTTTGTTTTGTCTTGGAAGACAGGGCAGAGAACAGCAGACTTCCATCCCATGCAGAAAGCGGTTTGAATTTATGTACTGTTTGGGAGGGGGAACTGTGGATCTTAAAGGGAAAATATTCTGTGCTGTTTGGGAGGGGGGAGCTGTGAATGTTAAAGGGGAATCAATTGCTTATCACTTGTTATTTGATTTGGATTTGACTTGATTACTCAATTGTTGCATTTGGTACTGTACATAAATTAAGTTTTTTTTTTAACATTAAATAGAACAGCTGACCACTTTTGTATATTCATGATTTAAGATTGCTTGTAACTAAAGTATATTATTTGTATAGCTATACGATTTTGTGAAAGTGCCAGTTTAATAAGCTTCCAAAAGTAACTATCGGTTAAGGAGAAGGTAGAATAGAATATTATATCTTTTCTAAAGGTCAATGGATCAAAGAACAAGGAAAGCTGCAGCAGCAGCAGCGTCTGCTGTGACAACGACTACCCAATCAGCAAGAAGAACATCTGTGGATGCATCTCAGAAAACTCCAGACATTATGCAGCAATTGATGGAGGAACTAAAGAACATCAGAGGTGACATAAAAAAGATAGAGACTGATGTTAGACAGGATTTAAAAGAAACCAGGAAAGAAATGAGAACAGATATGAAACATGAGATTGACAAGCTTGGGAAGAAGCTGTAAACTTTGACTAAGGATGTCTCCAAGGTAAAGACAGAGACCAAAGAAATGAAGGAGCAAGTTAAACAAGTACAAACTCAAATGACAGAGGTGAAGGAGAAACAACAAGAAGAAGAACTTCAAACATTGCACCAGGAACTGAGATATCATGATAGATGCCTCCGTTTTCGTGGTGTTCCTGACGCAAATACGGAGGATCTATATGGGAAAATGATTCCAGCCTTGGCAGAATTTCTAGACATAGACGAAGACAAAATGGAGATGAGCATTGACAGAATGTTCAGAGTTGCTTCCAGAACGGCGAGAGAAAGAAAACTCCCAAGAGACATAATAATAACCTTTAATCGGACTATTACTAGAGATAAGATATTACAATGTAGCTATGAAGGAATATTAAAGGTGGAGGATACAGACGTAAAAATTTTTAAAGATATACCATTTCAGATCCTTAAGAAGAGACAAGACTACAAACCCTTGGCCAATTTATTGAAGAAATATGAGATAAATTACAGATGGGAACGGATTGAGGGCCTTTCTTTTAATTAAAAAAAAATGACCACAATGATTTACATAATTTTAAAGCAGGCAATGAAGACCTTGAATATTTCAAAATTTAAGTCCTTAATCAGAATGGAGAATGCAGTCAAGAAATCAGAAGAAGACTAGGACTTGGAAGGGAAGCTATGAAGAAACTATACAAAATCTTGAAGTGTAAAGATACATCATTCAGTACCAAAGTTAGGATTGTCCATGCCATCATATTTTCAATCTCTATGCATGGTTGTGAAAACTGAACAGTGAAGAAAGCTGATAGGAAAAAAATCAATTCATTTGAAATGTGGTATTGGAGAATACCTATGGATACCACGGACTAATAAAAAGACAAATAAATAGATTCGAGAGCAAACAAAGCCTGAACTCTCCCTAGAAGCCAAGACGATTAAAGTGAGACTGTTGTACTTCGGACATATCACAAGAAGGCACGAGTCACTAGAAAATACAATAATGCTTAGTAAAGTAGAAGACAGTAGAAACAGAAGAAGGCCACACTATAGATGGCTAGATTCAATCATGGAAGCCACAGCCCTGAGTCTACAACATCCTGAGCATGGCTGTCGATAATAAGATCTCTCACTCACAGGGTTGCGATAGGTCGAAGCCAAATTGCCAGCAGTTAAACTCAAAGGATTGTATGTAGTTTTATTTTAATATCAAGCAAAATCATGCATCCATTTTAGGGCACTGTTTACAGGATAAATCCCAACAATGCTAAAACTCAGCATTTATACCTTTAACATCCTAAATTTGGCAGTCAATAGCTAATTTTCTGCTTCCATGGTTTCCTTTGCATGAACTTCTGCGTGCACACATGCACACACACGCTACATACAACTGGCTACATATTTCTTTAGAGTCCATTTTATACTGTTTTATAATACCACTTTCATACCACCTTGAACTCACTCAAATTTGTCTGTTTTCTGAAGCTAAGAAGAACCAAGCATAGTTAGAATTTGGATGGGAGACTACAATGGAATACCAGGGATCTTCAAGTAGAGCTATGTAAGAATCATGCCTGAAAAACCACAGAGCCACTGCCAGGCAGAATTGTCAATTAAAGGGATAGGTGAACCAATGGTCTGACTCGGTAAACGGAGAAATACAGGGAGCTGCTTTATACTTAGAACTCAAGGGGGCTAATACATATATACTCATAAAGAACGAAGTCCTTATGTATAGTGGGAAACAATCTCACCTCATCCCTAGACAAATAATATCTGTACAAGGCTCAACTTAGTTGTTTGAACTTTTCAAGAAAATGCACAAAAGCCTTTCACAAAGACATGCCTGCCTTACATGAGAAATCTTGCAAGGAAGAACAGAGATAATCACTCCCCTCCAACCAAGCAAACACACTGCCTGCTACATTTGAGTACAAAAATCAACAGTTCAGGTTATATTAATGTTGAAGGAACTTCAGGAGAAATCTTTGCAACTGTCTCCAAGCTAAACAACAAGCTACCAAATTAATTGTGAAGCACACTTTGCTCCTATATACCAGGGGAAACAAAAATGGCTTATTTAGAGTAGAAAACAGAATCGTGTCATGAACACATCTGTCACCTCTTGGCTCAATTATATAGTTCTTTCCTCTCAAAAGCATCCTTTTCAAGGTGTTCTCTTATTTCCTTCCAAAACATAGAAATGGCAGGGTGGAAATTTTAACCTATACGTATAATGGTATTGCAAGGCAAACCATTACACCTAGAGTGGAGAATCCTTGAGAATTCCATAGACAGCCACAGAAGGGTCCTGTCTCCCACCCCCAAAGCCCTCCCCACTCCCTACACCTTTGGAAAAAGGCAAACACAGCAAGTTCTGTTGGTAGCCACTACCTCAAGGAATCTGCAGTACTTTGGAGCACCAGCTCCACATGCCTCTTGTCTTCCCTTTGGGGAAATATCAAGGGTGCCAAGAGTCAGCACCGATTGGGATTGCTGTCTCAAAGTACCTGAAGCACCTTGAAGGAGCAGCTGCTGAAGAAATTTCTCCCTCTTCTTCAGCAGCAAAGTGGGAACTGCTCTGGCAGGCTGTATGTAGCATGGCATGAAAGGGAGAGTGTGTGAGGCAGAGGTGAAGAGGCTTCGCCACCCCAGGGCCAAGAAAATTCACCCTCCAATTTCAAAAACATTTAATATATACATTAGTGATCATTATTGACCCTGCGCAGAGTAATTTAAGTCTACGTGAAAGGTGTACACACAAGATAGTGAACTGGCCTCAGTGCTCTGGCCTCACAATTGTTGTTAATTGCCATCAAGTCAGTTTTGACTTAGGCTGACCCTATGAATAAGAAACCTCAATGAGTGACATCGTAGATAATACAGTTATTTTATTTATGTATGCATATATGTATTTGAATGAGCCAGTAAAATAGTAAGAATCACTGAAGTCATTGAATATGCAGAGTAAGAGTCAGAGATCAATTTCAGATCCCTCAGCCCCTCTTGAGACTCTCCAAGCCCTAGCCCCCCCAAGGTTATTTATTTACTTAGGCAAGAAATAGCCCACAAAAAGCCCCAAACTATTGCCTAGGACAGTGTTATGTCTTGACATTCCCAATATTTCTTTTTCAAAAAAAAAAAAAAAAAAGGCCAAAACCAGACTTAAAAAATAAGGAGTAAAAACCAAGTGTGACTTTTTAACTTTGTCTTCATTCCTGGAAAAGGAGAAAGAAACCTTGGTCTCACCTGAAATACATCCATCTCCAGCAGAGAAGGGAGAAACATGCTCTGGATAGGCTGTGCTTCCCACTCACTCTGGCTGGCAGAAAAAGGGCAGACCTTTTCTGTGTCCCCACTGGGGAAAGCAACCCCCAAAAAGGTCAGAAACACTCTAAGAACAGAAAGAACTTTTCTTGACTTTTTTTTTAACCGTAAGGGAAAAATGACTGAGCAACAGATAAAAGAGGGGAGAACAGGCATGAGTCGTAAGAACCCACTCCTCTAGAAAAGAAACAATTTACTACTATGCCTTAGCTCCACACCAATATCCTCCAGTGTGAGCAGGATGTTCATCCCTTCTCTGTTGAAAATGAACTTATTTCAAGTTAAGATCAATATTACTTTTCTCAGCAGACAAGCGAGAAACATCCTCTGAATGGGATACACCAGAGCTCACTAAATAAGGGTGGGTTGTGCCAGTGTTTATAGAATTCTATGGTTTCACTACTTGCTGTAGCACCCAGCTGCCAAAGGTGGCTTCAGCTGAGTCGAAACTGTCAAGTTGATAGTGTTTAATGAGTGTTGAGGGTGGCTTCCATGTGACTGCCCTGCATATTTCTACTGGAGGGGCACTGGTTGTCAGAGCAGCTGATGTGGCTGTGCTCCTGGTGGAGTAAGCAACTATTTTTTTTCTGGTGGAGGAACTCCCAGAGACTCTTAGTAGGCTGTAATGCAGGCCCTAATCTACTTTCTAAGAGTACAGACCTATACCTTCTTCCCATGGAATAGGCCTGAAAGGAGACAAGGAGTCAGAAGAGCAAAAACTACTTCTCCTCTTGAGGTAAATACAGATGACTCAGCAAACATCCAACGTATGCCATATCTTCTCCAATTCCTTAGATGATCAAGGGCAGAAGGAGGGGAGGATCACTCCTTGCATTCTGGGGAAGGCACAGTTCGCCACAGGGGTGAAGGTGGGGCTTAGCCAAAGTACTATAAAGTCAGGTCTGACAGGGTGCCTACTTCCAACACCTTGAGTGCTGAGGAAATGATGGTCAGGAAGAGCACCTACCAGACAGATGCTTCAGGGAGGCCTTATGTAGAAGTCTGAAAGATGGAACTTTAAATGCCTTTAGAACTGCATGCAAATCTCAGGAGGGAAAACAATGGACTATCGATGGGGCAAGGAGTGACAGTCCCTGAAGAACTCTCTGAATTTTGTGGATGAGGTGCCATCTTGGCCTTTTGTATGTGCAGCAACAGTAATGCGATGGCTGATTTGCCTCTTGATCATGTTGGGTCTGGGAACCTGATCAATGTCCCTCTGAAGGAATTCCAATAAGGAGGAAAATGAGAATTTTAGGAAGATAACACATTTGCACCTGCATCACCTGCAGAAAACTCTAAATGTGTATTTGTACATTCTGTTGGCTGAGGCTTACCTGGAGACCAAGATTGTCTCATCACCTTGTCAGAATAGCCACAGTCCTTCAGTATGCTCTGTTCAATTTCCAATTGTAGAGCAGTAGCCACTTCAGGTCTGCATGGACATACTGGGATCTGGAAATACTGGGAAACGCACTGAGTCTACAGCCATACCCATGATCTCAGAGAACCAAGCTTTCTTTGGCCACACTGGAATGACTAGGATCACAGAGGCTTTTTCCCATCCTATCTTCTTCATTACCCTGGTGAGTAGGGCCACTGGAGGAAAGGCACACAGAAGTACCCCAGACCAGGGGATTAAAAGAGCATCTTTGCCTTTGGTTCCCTCTGTTTTTATCTTGATATGAACCTGTTTATCTTGAAGTTGGCTAAAATTAGTAGATACAATATTTCCGGGTGGAGACTCCATTCCCCCTGGTCTATAGCTGTCTAGCTGAGCCAGTCCACCTGGGAGTTCAGAGTGTCTTGGAGATGCTCTGTCTCTACAGAGAGCAAGTGAGATTCTGCCCAGTCAGGAGCTTCTGGGCTTCCCTCATGAGGTACTGGAACCTTGTTCAGCCTTTGTGATTTAAACAGACTTTTGGTGGTCATATTGCCTCTTCTGATCAGGAACGCCTTGCCCTGAATTATCTTGGCAAAAGCTAGCAACGCCATTGTGACCTCCCTGAATTCCAGTCAGTTGATGCTGTGCTTGATTTCTTCCTTGCTCCATATGTCCTGAGCTAGGTGCAGCCTGCAGTGGGCTCCCCAACCTCTCAGGCTAGCATCCGTGGTGATCTGCACATTGGCTGGCTCCCATATGGGTCCCCATCTGTTGATGGTGGGAGGGATGCAAAGATCAGATTCTGCTTCAAATGTGAATCCACATTCAAGTTTTTACGCCATAGCTGGTGCCTATCTACTACAAGTGCTGCCTGAGCCCTGGTGCTAAACTGAATTGCATCCAGACTGGCATCAGCTGTGAAAGCTGCCACCTTCATTAGCTTGTCCATTTCCCATCTGAGTTTAACTGCATTGGTGGGAATTATATTTCCTTAGCTCAGAGCCGTAAGGCTCTAGACCTGATGAAAATTCAGGTTGTCACCCTCAAGGCCAGGGAAGAGGCTCTGTGTACCTTTTTGACAACTGTCTTGGCCTTCCTATCCTCTGTAAATTTTAGTGCACCTTTGGCATCATTGCAATAAACAGCCAGGGATACTATGATTGACATAGGACTTATTATTTAGATATAACGTTTTGCAGAAGGTTATAGATTTTTTTTAACATATATTAGATTGGTCCTGTTGGAGACAGAGTTTTTTCTACTCTTCTCTCACTACATCCATGAAATTCACGGGAATGGAACATCTAGGGACGAAGTGGCTGCTTTTGGAAAACACTCTCCACTTCCCTGGGAAAGATCTGGATCCTGGGGGGAGGGCTCTGAAGGAAGGCTGAGACCGCATATGCTGATTGCATCTCTCAACAGCAGAGAAAAATATTCTGGCTGAAATAAGCACAAGGAGGACAAGAGTGCTACTGGGTCTGAATTTCTGATCACCCATGGAGTTCATAAGCTGGCTCCGTGAGATCTACTCAGCTAGTCAGCCTAGCAGACTTCATGGAGTGGTTGTGAGAATGAAACAACATAACATTAATAAACTTCCTGGAGAAAGCAGAGGAGGGAATATAATAAAAATGAGAAAATAAACAGAGCATCCTTATTCATTAAATTTGCTTCACGTGATCTATATGTCTTTTTGAAGTCAACAGAAAGATAAGAGTGTTCTGAGAATGTCCAAAGGCTGTTCATGTGATTAGCAAAAATGATAGTTGGCAGCATCCTTTTTTACAGGTTCCAGAGGACTGAAAGATAATTGTGAACATTCCTAAGGTTTGATTTAAATCACAGAGGAGAATGAAAAATCTATCACTGATGGCTCTGATATTATCTGAGCAAACAACAGAAAGGAGAAAAAAAACCCTAATATCTAGGAATGTCTAATTACTGTTCTGAGCAGATGCAGAATGCACACTACAAAGCCAGAGCCCCAGTGTGCAGACAAGACTTCTAGTGACATCATCCTGTCTGAAGAGCAATGTGATTTAAAAGCATAGTGTTCAGTTAGGAATGTGGAAGGACCCATGGCATGCTTTTATGCCACTGTTCAGCCACCAGGGGCCTTCGGACAGAAATCTATCAACATGCTAAGGAGAAACCATTATTAACATCCTGCTCACATTCCTCTTAAAATAAAAAGACTGAAAGCCACCAGAGGCAAAGCAAGAAAATATATTTTCCTCCCCGCCCAACTCCCCCATTTTGCAGTCCATCACCAATAAATAGATAAAAGCTTTTGATCCCCTTCCATTCTGTAGGTGAGATGCAAGGTACCTTTGTATAGTTTGGAATTCAAACACTGTTGTAATGAATGAAAGAGCAGTTTTGCATGAAAGTATACATCTGCATGGAACACGAATTAATGGCCCAAACAAATAGTTTTACTCAGCTACTCTTTAAGCAGTTAAAATCTACATTTTTAAAAAAATATGTATATTATGAAAATCTCAAACAATACTTGCTCCTCTTATCTCTGTTAATGTGGTTTTAAAGGATATAAGATTACTCTCTATCAACAGAAATACATTTCACAATAGAGCTTAGAGGATAAAAATTAAACCAGCACTATCCATTTGTTCCACATGGTTTCTGGATTCATTCATTACCACTACAACACTGTTTAATTTAACAGAATTGTACAGGAGATGAGAATGCAGCCCTAGCTGTATTTTGTTCTGGGGAAGCTTTTCTTCTCTGGAGGAAAACAGAAGTCAGCCAATCAGTCAAAAACTGTTATTCTTTGAGACTACAGCTCCCCAAATTCCCTGGCAAGTATGGGTCCTTTAGTTTAAGACAGAAATTTTTCCTAGAGTTTTGCTTTTAATTGGCCTTCACCAAAGCTGAAAAACAAGAGTGGCAATAAGTAAACATCTAGAAAACTTTTTTTTTTAATGGACTATTCTGAAACTTTCTTCTCTTACCTCAACACATGACTCTTGGGCCTATAAACTGAGGAAGCCCATTTACAGGTTCTAGGATGTTTAGATGAAACTTTGGTGCATTTACTTCTTTGAAGATGCATCTCTTTAATCAGCCTTCTACAATAATAATGATAGATTATTAGAAATTAAAGGCACCCCTGGGGCCCTTTCACACTATAAAATTATAGCACTATGATGCCACTTTAACTGCCATGACAGCATCCTATGGAATTCTGAGATTTGGAGTTTGCTATTGTTGTTGCTTGTTGTGTGCCTTCAAGTCATTTCCAACTTACGGCAATCCCAAGGCGAACCTATTACAGGGTTTTCTGAAGCTGAGGGAATATGACATGCCCAAAGTCACCCACTTGGTTTCCATGCATGAGCAGTGAATCGAACCCTGGTCCAATGCTCAAACCACTACATCACGCAAGCTCTCATTTGTAGCTTAGGAAAGGGGATTGAGAATTCTCAGCTGGAGAGATCTAGTTCCTCACCAAACTACAAATCTCAAGATTCCACAAGATATTGCAATGGGAGTAAAAGTGGCATCGAGGCGCTATAGTATATAGTGTGAAAAGACCCCTAGTCCTGACTGAGCTACCTGATGAACCAGCAAGTAATAGCTGCAGAACTACCTGATCACAGAATGGAAGTGATCATCTGCCCATTCTTTTATCACCAAACAGAATGTTAAAGGGAAACACAAAAGGATTGGTTGTTAACTAAAAGATGGAAGCCCTTCTTGGAAGCAGAGTTCTCCAAAGGATATAGGACTTAAGCCTGACCAAACAAGTGCTCAGATAACCCAGCTTAATACTGTGGCACTGAGCTGACAAAAGAATGATGACAATTTGTAGCAGTCAAAGAAGTATATGAAAGCTCCAGACACTAAAATAGTATTACTCAGATGGAACAAAATGATGTTTCTTGAAAAGTCAATACTTCCCATTTCTAAAATTAAATGTGACTCAGACTTGTTTAGACATTAAGACCCCATAACTTAGAAATTCTACTTGAGGAAGAAAGATACACAACAATGATCAATCAGCACTGAAAAAACAACCTTCTACCCTGCGGCTGCTCTGTGTTCAGAGGCTCCTGTCCATGTGTTGTAAGACTGAGTCCAGATGGTTTTGGATCATAACACCCATATTCCTCTAACATCATGGCCACTGTCCTTAGTAAGGAAGGGATATGGGAACTAGAGTCCGAAAAGTAACTTTTCCACAACACAACTGGGTTGTAGAACATATTACATTGTAAGACCCTGACACCTTTTCACAAACACACACACAAAATGCCCCACAACTTCCTCAACTGTAATGAAAGTTAAGTGACTATATCTCTCACAAATGATAAACCATATCCAAACTAGACATGAAAATAATTTATTACTACTTCTAATACAATAGCATGAAATCGATACATTGTAATTATTATGTGATACAATGCACAGATGACAAAGAAACACGGCTTTCTCATCTATCCTTCACTACAATTGGTCTCTATTGTTTGCCATGTGTCCTTCAGAAAACACCATCCCTAATTTACAATGTTGGCAGGTGCCAGAATGCTATCTTAACATTTTGTCAACATGCTCTAGAACAGACTCTACAGCAAGGGTGGGGAAAATGCAGCCCATTGATCCCATTGTCATGGTCCTTGATGCCCCCTGAAGCTGTCCCTTAAAGTCCCTCAGCTTCCATTTTACTAAAAAGAAAAATCAATTAATTTTCAGGAAATCTTCCACACAAAATCGACTCTAATATTCATAAAAACATCAACAGATACACTGGTTTGGCTGTTCCAGAAAAACATCTAGAACTCCCCCTCAATCTAAAAAAATGTCATTTGTTTGCCAAAACCAAGGCAAAAATAGTAACCAGAAGTGGCATTACACCACTTCTAGAGCACTCCAAAGTATTGATGTAGCTCATGGAAGCATGTGCGGATGAAAATTAGCTATTACCCACCACTGTTCCAAAGCCAAGAGAGTTCTCCAGAACAGAGCCCTTTCTCTTGGGCTTCCACCTCTTGACTGTAGCACAGACACAGTCCTAAACAGGCGTCTTCAAATTCAAGTCACTGTTTGGCATAGGCAGTCATCCTTTCTTTCCTGAGGCACAAAGATCCCTTCTCCTCTCCAGAGTTATTTACAAACTGCAGAGAATGTAGAGTTGGGGTGGGGGAGAAGACCTCTGTTTTCTCCCTATCAATTAATATTAGAGCCTGAGGTCTTCAATTAAACAATATAATTAGGCCAGCCTAAAAGGATCAGCTGTGTACCGAACCCACAGCCACAAGATGCAGCAATGGCCACAAGTCTAAATGATGTTAGAAGAGGAGTTAACAAGTTCTGAAACAGGTCTGGTAACAGATTTGTAGTTTGTTTCCAGGCTCAACTTAAGGTGCTGCTTTTGACCTATAAGCCTTAAACAGCTTAGAGCACGCTTATTGGAAAAGTTCGGCTCATCTTGTATGCACCTGCACGGGATCTGAGATCTTTGGTGGAGGCCATCAGCCCCAAGAAACCAAGGTGGAGAGTACACAAGAGAAGGGAGAGGGGTTTGGGAAATGCCCTCTCAAGACAAGTCAAGCTGACTCCATTCCTTGCTGTGCTTCCAACAGACAGTTAAAAGTGTATTATTCTGTTGAGTTTCTACAATAGTTTTCATCTGTTTTAAAACAGTTTTGTTTCTATTGTGTTTTTATATTTTATATAAACACTCTTGGGGCCCAGGTGGGCAGGAAAAAGGAGAATCCCACTTTAATAAAAGAAATAGCATGACCATCAGCAGTGATAATAAAATGTAACCTCCATATTCAGAGGCAACATGATCCCACTAAATATACTAGATGCAGGGAAGAAAGTGAAAATGCCTTTTGTGTACTTCCAAGAAACATCTGGTTAGTCACTGAAGGAGAGATTTAAAAAACTGGATTAGAGAAACCCCTGGCCTGATCCAGCAAGGCACAAGTTAGCACACATACTGCACTACTGTATGCAGGCATTTACTACAGCAGTTCATAGTAGATGTTCTACATATAATACATTTGTCCAAACAGTTGAATGACACTTGCAGTAGACAGACAGGTTTTAAAAAGTGGATATTTTGCATGTTTTTTCTAGGCCTACTGCAGCAGGATGACTATAATCTAGGGCATATGTATATTAGAATCATAGAGTTGGAAAAGACCATAAGGGCCATCAAGATTATAAATAGAAGTATTATGTTCAGATGCAGAATATTTTGCAGTAGTTCAAGACATGATCTTAATATACAAATTATTGCAAAATATACCAATCATGATTCATTTTTGTAAGTATGTAATTACCTCCCTGGCCAGGGAGAAGAGGCAATTTTACTTCAATTTTACAGAATGTCATTGCAAAAAGCACTATTCCCATGACAGAGCATGCTACATATAGTATGTAGGTTCTCTCAGAATTCAAGCAGACTCTGTTGGGCAGACAATGCATATCTGAAGTATGGCTAATATAATCCTTCTCTTATGTAGGATAGACTGTGAATCTAGATAATTTTTTCTGGTTTTATTCCTATGCCTTTATCAGCAGTCAGGAACATAGAAACAGGACAGGTGAAATTTCTTCCCGAGTCAGAGAAAAACAGATAAAAATTATAATCTTGGGTTATTTCTAAGTGATAGGCTGGTTTTAGGGGTCCAGTAGCAGAGCCAGAAGAGGAAGCAGAATGACAATCATATTTCACCTGAAGCAAACAGCAGAGTTATTACTATCATCTGAGCCTCCTTCTCATACTTGCATTACTGTTCCCCATGATACCTTGATAACTTGCCATGGTGGCTAAAGATGGTAGGTGTGGTAGCTCAGTTTTGTAGTTTGTTTCCAGGCTCAATTTAAGGTGCTGCTTTTGACCTATAAAGCCTTAAACAGCTTAGAGGCCATCTGGAGGCCATCAAGTTGCATAGTTTTAATACATCATCCAATCCCTTGTTGGTTTCTTTGTACCCCCATACATTTGGAGAGAACTTTAATTTTACTGTATTTTCTACATCCATCTGAAATAACAGAGCTGGAAAGGACCACAAAGGCCATCTATAAATTTCAATAGTAATCAATAAATACATTTCACAAATGCTATTGATTGCTTTCTAGATTTAACACCCAAAGATATTCCCTTTCCTTTAAAGCAACAGTTGCTGGCCTTAAAGACTAAAACTATAAACTTGGATGTATGGCCGATACTGGGGGGATTAGAAACAAGAGCTGAACACAACTGTGTATGGTTGGAGCAGTCAAGAGGTCAAGCACTTTGCTACTTTCCCCTGTAGGAGGTAACAAAGCCACTTCCCCTATTCTTAAAAGCCAGACAATCCCCCTGGGGCGGGAGTGGGAGAAGGAACAAGAAAGATGACTCAGTGAGTGTTCAACTTGTGGACCACTGCCCGTGTGATGCACAAGTGGGAAAGCCCCACATTCCCTCTATATAAAAGGACATCAACTGCCATTTCCAGGTATAATTGTAAATAACCTTAATGGAACATAGTTCTTTGCCCTTCCTATAACCAGCAAACACAGAATAAGACTCAAACCACATTTCATTAATCAGACTTTTTATTTTTCTTCTTATTATTTTTTTAAAAAACATGCTTAAATGTTGCTTCTTTCTCTTTTTCTCTCTTTGCCCCAGTTCAGCTCCTATTGATATACCATGCCTGACTCAGTGCCTAAATTCATCTTCAGTCCTGATTAGAGATGATAGCAAATCTTAATTTCCCCAAATCTCTACAGAAGTTGAGAACAATGAAACAATTCCTTGTCCTATAGCTTTGAAATGCTCAGGAACCCCCCCACCACTACCAACAGAAAGCTGTGCAAGCTTCTCCAGAAATACTGTACAACAAAAATGTTGCACAAAATCAGCGATGTTGTACAACAAAAACATTTGGTTGTTTTTTATGCAACATTGAGGATTTCTATATAAAAAGCAAGAATTTTGCAGAACAAAAATGTTATGCAAAATCAGCAATGTTGCACAACAAACCCATGTGGCTACGGTATTTGCTCTGAAGACCAGTTATCAAATCCCTGTGATTCCAGGAAAAACACCCTCTCTCAATCTCAGAGGGCAACCTCCCCCACTCCAGAACAAATCTTGCCAAGAAAAACCCACAATAGGTTCACCTTAGGGTTGCCATAAGTCAGAAACAACTGGAAGGCACACAACAACAACATATTAAACAAACGTCTGCAAGTATTTTATACAAATGGTCATGTGAAGATTCATAAGTTCTTGCACTGGAAAATCATCATATTAAACCAGAGAAAAACAGCATGTAACCTGAGCCATTGTGACAGAGACTAATACTGTATTTAGAATTCCAGTTATTCTTACTGTCTTCCTTGGTAGATACTTCACAATATGTTTCTAATGAAATGGATTAAACCACGCACGTTTCTCAAGCTTACTATTTTCTAAAGGTTCCTAGAATGAGCAACAGTTAGAAAAAGAGAATCTTGAGTATCCATTTAACAAAGACACTTCTTCAAGTTACTTAGCAGACCTTAGCAGATACTATGATGTCACTGATTCAAAGCAGGGAGGATCTGATTCAGATGGCAGGAGGGGATGGCTGGGGAGAAAAGCTTGTATAAAAAGAGGATCTGATAACATAATAACCATGTGGGCTCAAGTTATAACTGACAAGTCTATAAAATAAAAAAAATGTTGTTAACCTTATGTTAAAAAATAAGTAAACGTCAATTAAAAAAACCCTAAAAAGATCACTGTGAGTATGGCTAAACAATCAAACACTCCCCACAGTAGGAAAAAAAACCCTCCTACAATAAATGGCACCTGATAACAATGGAATAAGATCAGGTATAAAGGTTGTTCTATGTCTGAACTACAAGGAAACCCAGAAAGGTCTTGGGATTTGTCATTGTTGTGTTGTTGTTGATATTACTGTGGTAGCAGCAGCCTTTGGCATTAGACAATGTAGTGGCAGTGGCACACGCTGGAGAAACTGCCAAGAGAGGGCAGAGACAGGACTGAGCACAACCTCAAAACCTGCTGTGAGCTGGTGACTTGATTAATCTGAATACCCACTCTGTTGCAATAACTTAGAAGTTTGCAATTGGGTTGCAACCAAAAGGCAGGATTGCAGAACAAATAAAAGAATGTTGAAAGATCAGCAGCAGAAGCTGTTTTTCCACGTCAGCACTTTTAAAACTTCTAGCCTTCAGGGAGTCATTTCCGCATCTATTCTACTGTGGAAACCTACATACACTCCAAGTCCTGTCCACCACAGAGAATGCTGAGAAACATTCATTGAACTGGGGTTTTGGGCTTCACCACTGCTTCTTGTGGACTTCGAAGAACAACTCTCCAGAACCAGCAATGGCCAGAAAGCTGCCTCTTCAGCAAAGCTTGTCCAGCATCAGTAATCTTTTCACTGGGGATCACCCACCCTCCATACCCCCTAGGATCTTTGGCATGGGAATAAAAAGCACTTTTTAAAAAATCAATTTATTTACAGTATTTTGGAAAGTATTTCTGTACAAGATGGTGATTAATTTCTTCCAAGAATACTGGAAGCAATAAAAAAGAGGTTAAGATTTTAAGCTCTTAAACTAATTACCTTGAGATTAGACCAGGTTCAAACCTTTACTTAGCAGGTACAACAGGTCTTGGACCAACATCATGACAAAATTAGAGAGTCCAGCTCGGCAAACAAAGTCCTGATTTCTTTTTGAGGTGGAAGTGGAATTGAGGAAAGCTACTCTTTGTTTACACTGCATTCCTGACTCTAAAATATACACCAAGTTTTACTGTTTATTCTGCATGAAGATACGGCGTTGTTTCTCCCAGAGAGAAGAAGTCAATGCTGCTTTATCAAATTCCTTCAGAGCTGGCAATGGACTGGTTCCATGTGATATAAGCTCTTCAGCTGTTAAACAAGTCACACATACAAAATGCCCCTGTGCTTGGGTGATTCTAACAATAAGATCCATGTACCATATATTACAGCCCTCAGTGAAAACACGACAGATAGACAATGAAGAAAAAGAATTTGAACAGAGGCAATTCTGGCAATTTGGGTAAGTGTAATAAAAGGGATAAGGAAAAACTACTATAAACAAGCTGTGTGGATTTCAGTTTAAGTGAAATGCAGCAGCACTTTCTAACAAGCCATCAGAGAGAACCATTCCTGTCTTATGGCTATCTCCTTCCATCTCTTTACTTATGATCCCAACAAAATGTTGAGCAGATCAGACATACCTACACCAACCATTTTTGAGACAAAAGACAGACTGAAAGAAAAACAAAACCACTACCACCTTTACAATTCTCAAAGGCATCCTGATGTTAGGAGTGGTTGCATCCTCTCTCACCAAGAAATGCCTTGAGATTAACATGATCACAGGCAGATCAAGGAAACTTTGCTTCTTGCTGAGGTTTGTCAAAGCAACCCCAAGACTATGAGTCATTCACATACAGCGGTAGATCACAGTAAGCAGGAAGACAGTGGGGACAGAGCAGCCATGGGCTAGTATCAGCCCAAACTTGTGAATTGCTGGGCCTGGTGCCTATTTTGACATATACACAGAGGGTTCCTAAGAATGACTCACCACACTGCAACCTCAGGTTACATGCTGAACCTGAGGTTAGCTAGACCTCAAGCCTCAAAAAGTTCCCCATCAGTCACATCTAGTCAATACACATTCATGAAGACAGTGAAGACTGCAGGTATCAAACCAGTAGTGATAGTTATTAGTCCGGAAGATTGAAGGGAATGTGAAAGCTTTTGAATGTGCCATTT
Source organism: Ctenosaura bakeri (assembly GCA_948474755.1). Taxonomy (NCBI): domain Eukaryota; kingdom Metazoa; phylum Chordata; class Lepidosauria; order Squamata; family Iguanidae; genus Ctenosaura; species Ctenosaura bakeri. Next base: position 317,463 of record CAOLHI010000878.1, on the reverse strand, counting down.
GAAGTCATGCTGGATATAACAGAGCCAAACCTGGGCCATCTCCGCACTAGGCTGTTATAGCGCGATGATTCCACTTTCAACCTCCTCTGGAATCCTGGGGTTTGCAGTTTCGGGAGGGGCCAGCCGGCCCCTCCCGAAACTGCAAACCCCAGGATTCCAGAGGAGGTTGAAAGTGGAATCATCGCGCTATAACAGCCTAGTGCGGAGATGGCCCTAATGTGGTGACCCCATATAAACAATGGCTGCCCTTTTAACAGTTGTGAAGGAGAAGCAGACCTGGAGAAGAGGGCCGTTTGTCATAAACCAGACAAAATACCCTTCTGTCCTTTAAAAAATTCTTTCTTTTCAGAGGACAAGAAATGGGGAACTCCCTGGCAGAGGCTAATATGTCCCGGGGCTTACCTCCAGCAAATGGCTCCCACCCCAGAACTCAGAGGAAGCCCACTCTGCCCCTGAACAAGCGCGGGCTGCCTCAGAGAGCCCCCTTCCTTCAGGGACTAGAGGGAAAGGCTTCCAGGGGAGGCCAGATAAGCCTGAGCGCTGGGATTTCCTGTCAGGCTTTTCTCGGGCCGCCGCTTAAACGGCCTGATTTTGCTGCTGCTGCCCCTTTAACAGCGGGATGACACAAGCAGAAATACCGAGCAGAAAGCGCATCACCGAGAGACCTGTTTAACCAACTGCCAAGTTGAAGGTACACTTTGGCAGCGCGGTTTTAAAGGCGGGGCGACGGCCAGCGCTCGGCTCCCCATCCAGCTCGGCCTCCCGCCCGGCTCCGCGAGCGCCTCGGGGCCGAGCCCTGGCCTCGGCGCCGGAAACCGCGGTGGTCGACAGGCCGCCCCTCACCCCGCCGCCGCCGCCGCCAGGATTCCAGAGGAGGTTGAAAGTGGAATCGTCGCGCTATAACAGCCTAGTGCGGCGCCGCCCACTCACCGAGCCCGCTGATCTCGTGACGGATGTTGATGCGGTTCCGCTCCTCCACTATGGCCCGGAGCATCTGCTGGAGCGAGCGGTCCAGGTCGCCTCCGTCCTCCTCGTCTTCTCTGGGCGCAGCCTGGCCGAAAGTCCTGAAGGACGCCATGCCGACGGCCCCGAAAATGGTTTCATCTCAGGCGGCCGGGGAAGCGGAGCCAGGCGGGCGGCACAACTTCCCCTTCCTCCCCCTCCCCCGACGCCGGGAAACACGACGGCCCCGCCCCTCCGCCCTCAGGAGAAGCGGCAGGCGAGGCCGGGCGAGGAAACGGAGGCCAAGGCCGGCCTCGGGCGCAATTCCGTGCCCTTCGCGAGGGGGGTCGGGCGCTCCTCGGCCGGCCGAGGCGGCCCCGGCGGGCGCGCAGGGAGGGCCCTACAAAACCATCGTGCAACAAAGAGACCCTCCGTCCCACTCTCCCCCCCCCGCGAGCAGGCGGAGCAGCCGCTCAGCCTCCCAAGAGGGACGCAAGACGAGGCGAGCGCTCCTTCCCCGCTCCGCCGACGTCCATGGCGAGGGGACACTTCCGCCCTCCCGTCAGGAGCTCATCAGCTGAGAAGCCGCCCGGCACGCTCTCCTTCTTCTCCTTTTTTTTTTAACCTCCGACACTTCCTGCAACTCAATCACGAGGCGGTGTCAAGAGGCACCGCCCCCTCTGACTCGCCGGGCCAATGGGGGAGCGGCGCTCGCGCCCTACAGAGAGGGGAGGGCGGGGAGAAACCCCCAGCGGCGGGAGGAGGAGGGGCCCCGCTTCGCCCCAGACAGGTTTTCCCCGAGGCGGAGTGGCTGCGCCCGCCCAGCCTCACGCGGCGGTCTGTGTTCCGGCGAAACAAAGGCTGTACGAAGCAGTCGGGGAGGCGGGGCCGCCGGAATGTCTCGCTGGGAGCACAGCCGTGGCCCTGGTGGCAGTTTGAAGGCGGCCTCTTTCTGCTGGGGCGGAAGGCTTTCGTGGACTCCTGCGGGGGGGGGGCGGCAGGAAGACTTGGCCATTCCCAGAGAGGGACACCCCCCCCCGTGAATCATAGAATCATAGAAATCTAGAGTTGGAAGAGACCCCAGGGGCCATCCAGTCCAACCCCCTGCCATGCAGGAACACCCTCAAAGCACTCCCGACAGATGGCCATCAAGCCTCTGCTTAAAAACCTCCAAGGAAGGAGACTCCACTACACCACGAGGCAGCAGATTCCACTGCCGGACAGCCCTGACTGTCAGGAAGTTCTTCCTGAGGTTCAGGTGGAATCTCCTTTCCTGCAGCTTGGATCCATTGCTCCTTGTCCTGGTCTCTGGAGCAGCAGAAAACAAGCCCTCTCCTTCCTCTAAGTGGCATCCCTTCAGATATTTAAACATGGCTATCATGTCCCCTCTTAACCTCCTCTTCTGCAGACTAAACATACCCAGCTCTCTAAGTCTATCCTCATAGGGCACGGCTTCCAGGCCTCTCACCATTTTGGTCGCCCTCCTCTGGACTTGCTCCAGCTTGTCAATATCCTTCTTGAATTGAATTGAATTGAAATGTCCCTTTCTTCCCCAGATTCCTAGTCTTGCAGAGAATGAGACTCTCGACATCTTTCCCACCTCGGCTGCACTAGACTGTTATAGCGCTATTATTCCACGTGCAACATCCTATAGAACCTTTGGGTTTGCACTTTGGAGCCCCCCCCCCAAACTGCAAACCCCAAGATTCCATAGGATGTTGAAAGTGGAATAATAGCGCTATAACAGTCTAGTGCAGAAATGGCCCTAGATTTCTTATATTTGCAATGTTTGTCTTTTCCCGGCAACTTTGCTTGCCTCTTTGGATGCCTAAAAGGTACTTCTAAATGCTTTACTGAATTTAGCCAATGCTAGAAATTTGGAGGATGAAGGAAAATTTCATGGGAGGGGCAATGCCTTAATTCCCCCCCCAGTCCATTGCTCAACCCCTGATTGCAACCCACTTTGTGTGCAACATAATGTGTTAGCCAAAAGGTTGTGAGTTCGATCCTGCCGGGCTCCAAGGTTGACTCAGCCTTCCATCCTTTCACAGGTCGGTAAAATGAGTACCCAGCTTGTTGGGGGCATGTATAGAAATGTTTTGAAATACATGCTATTTGTAAGTTGTTCGCCGCCTCAATCCATATGGAGAGGCGGGATACAAATAAATAAATAAAAAAACAGAGGACCGCGTTGACAGGGGCATATACCCCGGCACTTGATCAAAAATATTAATAATCCATGTCTTTGAACTTATAAACAACTTCTTTTCTAGTTCCCTGCATCTGACTGATATGCTTCAATGTATTATGCAAGTGTTATGCAATGTAACTGTCGACCCTATGAACTTGCATAATAATACACTGGTAAACCCTTTTAATAATCTTCATTCTTAAAATTGCCACACTTTTTAAGAATGACAACTGACTGAAGGTTATTTTGAATTGTTTTTTTTTTTTTTTTTTTCATAAAATTCTGGATTGACCACTGTAGTTATTAAATGGCCTTTTTTAAAATGTATTTGCAAAGAAAGTCCCTTTTCCTATTAGACTTTGGAAAAAAAAAACATGCCTTCACCTCTTGTTGAATCTTGTTCCCCTCCTCAACCTCTAATATGATGCTTGTAACGAAGGGCCCCTTTACACTAAGCAGTTACAGCACTGGGGCTCCACTATAACTGCCATGGCAAAATCCTTTCGAATCCTGGGTTTTGAACTTTAGGCAGTGGTGTTCAGAATTTTCAGCAAAAGAAAGTTGTAGTGCTCCACTACACTACAAACCCCAGGATTTCATAGGATGCATCTATGGCACTTAGGCTGTTTCTGCACTACTCTGTTATAGTGCTATTATTCTACTTTCAACATCCTTTGGAATTCTGGGGGTTGTAGTTTACTAAGACCAAAGAGTTCTCTGGCTGAGAATTCTGAATCCCCCTCCTTAAACTGCAAAGCCCAGGATTCTACAGGATGTTGAAAATGGAATAATAGCACTATAATAGTGTAGGGAAGAATCCAGTCCTGTAACTGTAAAGTGTGCAAGTCTGAGGAACAGTAACTTTTTCAGAGTTACATAATAGAAGTCTGTGTAACTTGAACACAGCTCTGTTATTACATGATCTGAGACCCAGATGAGTACATTCATGTACGTGTTAAGCTCTGCCCACACCTATCTACCTATCTATACCTGGTTCAGGAACTTTAGTAGAAACATTTACTGATCAAAAGAGATAATAGTAGCTGGAAGCTTCCACATTATGGCCACCAGGAGCAGGTTCACAGTGCAGCCAGGGCTATGTGGAAACACCAGTTAGCTCTTACAGGAAAGACAATACATAACCTCTCAAACCAACAGGCAATTTTTTTTATTCATTGCCCCAACATTTGGTGAAGAAATGGCTGATCCTACCAGTCTTGAGTGAGAACAACTGCTTCACATGGCAGACACTGGTGGAAACCATGGCAGCCCCCTAACCAGTTCTTCTGAGTCCCCTGATCACCTCCACCCTCTGCTGGAGGACGGAACTGTATGTCACTGGTTCTGTTCAACACCCTTTAAACGAGGTAGTGAGGATGCTGTTGCATTGTTGGTACTGAAGAAAAATCCAGCTGGCAATCCAGTTTGCTTCTGTATATGGAATGGGCATGGGGTAATCTTTGCTTCAGGCAGCAATATATCCTGGACTAGCCCTAAGTGATGGCCACTAGCTTTCTCAGATTTAGTGGGGGATAAAGAAAAGAAACCTTTCCATGTTTATTAGCCATGAAAAATGATACCTACACAGGAGGTTGTCCCTGTATCTTAACTATGGGGGAGTCCTTTTGCCTTTGCATTCTGCTAGTAATGCTGCCAAGCGATCAGGGGGAAAAATGGCTTGGCTGGCTTTGGGGGGAGAGAGGAACAGTTACCAAAAAGAAAGAAAAAACTTTTTTATATCACTATATTATCATCATCTTGATTTTTATCCTTTTTATCCAGAATTAGGATTCAGTGTGGCCTACAAATAAAACCAGATGCAATACAAATAAAATCTACAAAAGTTTATCATTAATATGTAATAAAACTATCAATAACATTAAAGACAATTTAAGGCATACCTTGGGAAAATAAAGAAAAAGCAGTTTATAATGCAACACTCTCTTAAAGTCCTTTCGTTAAAAACATTGAGTTCCTCAAAGCTTTTTGGAACTTAAAAAAATATGCCTGCTGACAAAAGGAAGGAAAAGAATTTTATGGAATGTTACTTTTTAAAAGGAACTAGTTATGTTACTCTGATCTCCCAAGAGATCATTACTCATTGCTGCAGTCCAAAATATTTAATTACTATTACCTTACTTTACTCTTCTTGTTGTCCCATTCTAAAATACAGGAAAATACTTTCTGGTTCTCATCTCTGATCATCGTAATTCTGAAAGGGCTACCCTTTCAAGACTCCTTCATCACCACTGAACCACACACAGAACATAGCAAACCATAGATGGCTGCATGTCAGCATGCAGACATGGTCGCTCAGTAATCTTTCTTCCTTCTCTATTCCTCTCTCCCCCTTTATTTCCCATCTCTGTTGGCCCCATCCTCCAAAAAAAAAAAGAAAGAAAGAAAGGAAGGAAGGAAGGAAGAAAAAGAAATCTCTCTTACAGCTCTCACAAACCAACCAGTCTGAGTACATGCCCTGTGACACTTTGGAGCAGCCAGCCTGGCACAAATGACACTGACTCATTATCTCTCTCTCTTTTGTGGCAGTACCCTCACAGTCTCTTTTATGTGGGATGAAAAGAAGAAATCAGAAAAGGCAAATAAACCTTTTTTTTACAAAACTCCAATTAACTTGGGACTGTAGGCAGCTAATGTCAATACAATTCTCTTTGTTCGTTCATTCCATATCAGCTGCATGGTGCACCATAAAGAAGAGTCACATGGGAAGCTACTCATATGGCCCTTGTCCTTCTTCTCCCATTGCTCAGATTTTATCAGAAGATATCCAGTAATGAGTAACAAGCAGAAACCCTATTACTTTGCCTTTTGCAAATAAGACCCTGCCCCCATGAAATTTTCATGCATTCTCCAGATTTCTACTGTTGCAGAGAGTGAGACACTAAAATTCTTTCACACCTAGGTTTCTTATATTTGTTATTTTTGCCTTTTCTGGGAGGCTTTGCTTGCCTCTTTGGATGCCTAAACCATATTTCTAAATGCTTAACTGAATTTATTGCAATGCTAGAAATTTGGGAAATTTTAACTTACTGAGGTAACTAGTGAGGCAAGCTTATCTGTTCTCCCCTTTTCTATCTCTTTTGCTGTTCATGCATGCTAAATAAGAGATTCTGGAGCCAGCTACTGTTTAATTTGTCTTTCAAAAGCAGGCGCAAATACATACACTGGAATCAGCTAGAGGAGAAGCCCATTTTTTCCTAGCCCAGGCTTTATTGCACTAATACCTGTAGAGATACTGCTGCAATCTGACACCAAAAATCTCTGTTTTTCCAGCCCTCCATAATCTTCCCAGTGATGATGATGCTGAAAAAACTTCCAGCTAGACAAGAGAAGAGGAGAAAACAGAGGACAGGGCACATGTAAAAAAAGACTTTCTAAAAAGGACTTTTCACTGTTTTGTTAACTGAGGCATACCTCTGGTTAGCAAAGCAATGCATTACTTCTGAGCTCTGCAATGTGGGAGCCATTTCAACTTCATTACAGAGACTAATATCCCCATCTTTGCGAAGTTTTATATAATCTCAACAATCATAGATTCACCCACCCCCAAAACAGCATTTGAAATTGCAAGGTGAGGTAATGAGAATTTTCTGTTAAAGGTTGTAATTATCTTTTCCTCTCAGAACTACAGTTCCCTGAATTCCCTGGAAAAGAGACTTTCTGTTTTTAGGGTATATTGGGCAGATATGCTAAGGGTCAGGAGTAGGAATCTTGTGGCTCTCCAGATGTTGCTGGAATTCAGCTTCCAGCAGCCTTCACCATTGGCCAGGCTGCCTAGGGCTGGTGATGAATGTTATCCTTGTTGAAGGAGAAGAGACAATTAAAGATGTAAATCCTTGATTATTTCAAACTTGTTTGACAGGATAAATAATTACTATAATTTTCTATCTACATCAGGAGACATATTTTTGCACAATATTCTCCCCATATTCAAGTTTCCCAAAGTGTTGCAGAAGATTTTTCTGCACAGAAAATACATGTTGCTTTTTTGCACAAAATCCATATTGTCCTATATTTCTTCCACAAACATGCCATGTGTTTCTCTGCACAGAAATATCATCCAAAACACCTTGGCCATTTCCACACTACACTCTTATAGCGCGATTATTCCACTTTCAACATCCTATGGAATCCTGGGGTTTGCAGTTTCGGGAGGGGTTGGCCAGCCCCTCCCAAAACTGCAAACCCCAGGATTCCATAGGATGTTGAAAGTGGAATAATCATGCTGTAAGAGTATAGTGCGGAAATGGCCCTTGAGTGTTCAAATACTGTGAGGAAACTACATAAAATTCTTGCTGCTCTATTATTCTTTTAGGAAATCCATTTTTCAACCAATGAAACAAATAACAGAGATATTCTTTCTACCCATGGAAAGGACAAAATGCAGGGAAGATTCTCCATTTTCCCTCTTTTCCTGTGTGAGAAGGAAGCTTCCATCCATTTTAATCATTAATCCTGTGCTGAATCAAATTAAAAACGCATGCTACACAGACAGAAAAGTATAGTATATTGAAATACTGGAATTCTATTATAAAACAAAAATTAGTTTAGAGAGAATGATCACAAGTTAACCGTTTGGTTATGATATAATTAAAGAAAAGATCAGAACATGATGCAAGTTCCAAGATAATAGATTCTATGTGCCTAATAAGCTATTGTTTTTAAAAAATATGTCATTCAAAAAACCATTTTCTAAGCTGACCTTTTTCAGGAAATGTTTCCTGTGACATAATGGAGCCATTTAACAATCAGAAACTTTGTTGGGAACTTTGTCAATACAAAAACCTGTCAAATGTACAAATCTGAAAGACCTGTATCACTTTACACAGTCCTTTGAAAATTTAGGGTACGGGTCATGGTTTGCATCTTTCAGGATCCTATTACATTCTGTCCTATTCCCACAACTGTATGAATATGCTTTATATCTTGATACCACTCAGTACTGCATTTGAAGGAGTGGGTTTATATTACGGATGGGACGAATCCAGGATTTTCTGAATCTGAATCCGGATTCAAATCCATGGAAGGTTCTGTGAATCCATGAATCCCACGAATCTCAAATCTTTCGAATCCTCCCCGAAGAGGGCAGGAGAAGAGCGCAGCCGCTGGGAAAATGAGGGGGAGAGTGAGATCGCGCTCCCTGCTGCCTCCTCCTGCCTGCCCCAGCCTGATTGCAGCTGGGGCGGCCGGGAAAACGATGGGAGGAGCAAGGCCACTTCCTCCCACCCGCCCTGTGCCCGATGGCAGCTGGGGCACCTGGGAAAACAAGGGAGAGTGCAAGATCTTGATCCCCGCCGTTTCCTCCTGCCCGCCTAAGGCCAAATAGCAGCTAGGACAGCCAGGAAAACCACAGGGACAACAAAATCTCACTCTCCACTGCTTCCTCCCACCCACTCGGGGTCCAATCATGCCAGCAGCTGGCAGGAAGAGATTGTGCTCCCTGCCACCTGCTCCTGCCAGCCCCAGCATGATTGTGCCAGCCACAGGAAGGAAGAGGTGTGGATTCAAAAGATTCGATTCACCTCCTCCCGTCCGAGGATTTGGATCTGTGAATCTTGAATTCTTGCCCAGGATTCAAGGATTCGTGGATTCTTTGGCCCATCCTTTGTTTATTTCCAAGAAAGCTCATGTGGAAATACTTATAAAAGCCGTTTAGTCTTAAAGGAGCTGCCATATTTCTTCTTTTTTTCTCCCCCTTCTTTTTCCTTTTTATGTGAAATTTCAGACCACATTACAATTTCCCTAACTAATTTGGTGGAATTATCTATTTTCCCCTAGGAATCATTATAACAGAGCTGTTCTGTACCAGTATGTTTCTGTGGCAAGTAACTGGAAAGATACTGGCTTGTGCTCACTGTTTAATTTAATCTTCACTGTTGTTTAGAAGCAAGTGTCAGGTTTATATGCACCAAAGCACACCTAGTGCATCTGGCTAGTTTGTTACATGGAAATGAAGAGCAGAAATTAATTTCCTGTCTGGAAAGTATAATATTTCTGAATGCAGGCAGCATAGTTTTGTGGAATACAGTTTATAATAGTTAAACATTGTGCATAGAATTTCAGAGTGTTTCAGGACCATTGCTTTGGTTATCCTTCAGCAACCCTGAAAGGACCGTTAGCATTATGGAAAAGAGGGCTGAGGTGGTTTTCCAAATACCATTCCAAGCAAGCTCATTATAGAAGCAAGATATGAACTAGGGATGTCCTGGTTCTTAGCTAGATCTCTTCTGTTGTACTCCATGCACCGTGTCTCTCTAATGAAAAGAAGTAAAAGGAGCTATAGCCTAGTGGAAGCATGCTCAGCTTTAGCCCAACTGCTGCTGCCAATCACAGGAGACTATGGCCATTTTCTCACTACACTGTTATAGTACTATTATTCTACTTTCAACATCCTATGGAATCCTGAGGTTTGTAGTTTAGGGAAGGGCATTTAGAGGGCCTCAGTAAACTACAAAACCCAGAATTCCACAGCATATTGAAAGTAGAATAAAAGCACTATAACAGTGTAGTACAGAAATGACCTTTAGTGGCCTGGGATGCATGGTTCCCAAGTGCAGGTTCTCACATGTTTTTGGACTACAGTTCCCATAGTTTCTAGCTAGCAAAATATTGGACATTTGGGGACACAACATTTGGGGACACAACATTGGGAACCACTGGAATGATAGACTGACATTGGGCAATTTCTTATTACTCTGTCTTTAGTCGTCTATTTCATGGGTGAGGTGATGCATCAAGACCCCTGCAAATGGGCTAACATGGTTGGAAATAAATATGGTAAAAATGATACAACATCACTGAGACCTGGAAACTGGTGCCTTGTCCAACATAGGGCAAGTTTAAAAATTCCTTCTTCAGAGGCTGAGGTCCTCACAAAAGTACATGCAGACAACAGCAAAGTTAGGAAACAAACAAACATACATACTGGCAAACTGCCATATTAACACAGAGATTAAATAGTGGTTCTCAACTGGTGATGTGCATACAGCTGATGGAACAAAGAACTGTTCTAGGGGGATATCAGATTCTTATAACAGTTGCCAATAATTTTCTATCCCTCAGTACCCATTTTTTCCTGCAAATGTGACTTGCCGTCTTCATCATCTATCAATCCTGCCTTCCATGGTTATCCATTTAGATCCTTCTTGCATGGTAGCAATTGTTCCGCACACTCATTGTTTCTCCTCACTTGCATTGCTCCTGCTATTTCTGTGCTCCTCTATTTTCTCCTCTCCTCCATTTCATTGCCCAGGCACTTGGTGGTTGTGTGTCTTCTAGTCACTTCCAACTTGTGGCAACCCAAAGGTGAACCTATCATGGGATTTTCTAGGCAAGACTTGTTCAGAAGAAGGTTTGCCTTTGCCTTCTTCTGAGACTATGAGAGGTCACTTGCCCCAGATAACACAGTGGGTTTCCATGGCCAAGCAGGGGTTCGAACCCTAGTCTTCAGAGTCATAGTCAAGTGCTCAAACCACTTCACTAAACTGGTTCTCACCCAAGAACTATCTCCCAAGAAATATCCATAGTCCTTCCACCCTTCCCCTATTTCACAGGTTTCCTCAAGCAAAAACCTCAGCCATGCTTTGCATACAGAGAGTTCCACAGTTTTAAAGCTATCATACCAGAGTCCTATCTTTTCTGCATACCAGCCTAGCCATTTTTAACTGCAGGAACTCAAGAAGGACCCCTGAGCCAGTATTGTGTGGATGTAGCTGATCCATAAAACAACCTGCTCCCAAGCCAGTTAGGACATTAAAAGTTTAGGCAAGATGTGTATATGCATGATCTAGAATGCCCAGAGAGTGTTCTAAAGGAAATAATGGAGGCACATCTTACTCCGAATGGTCTTACAATAACATATTGTCATTGTAACTCTAAATATATTGAATTTTCAGTATTTTATAAGGAAAATATATTGTTCTAAAATATCCGTATTATTTATACTTCAGAAAAGAGTTTCTTTTTCTGTGGAACAAGTATCAAAACATGAACCTCACAATCAAAGACACACAATTTATTTGTTTTGTTTTAAGTAGATAATTCTGCCCTTTTGACAGGGAATAAAATCTATTCTCATGAGAAAGGCCATTTCCACACTTGACTGTTACAGTGCTATTATTTCACTTTCAACATCCTATAGAATCCAGGGGTCTGCAGTTTGGGGAGAGGCCTCAGAGGCCCCTCCCCAAACTGCAAATCCCTGGATTCTATAGGATGTTGAAAGTGAAATAATAGCACTATAACAGTCTAGTGCAGAAATGTTGATCATAAATAGTAACAGTGCCTTGCAGCTGTGGTTTGTGTGTAGCTCTGAAGGCTTAGACTTAAAGGCCTCCAGGTTTTGCCACTTTGTGCTGAAACACTGTCTTTGTATTGCCTAAGTGGTCAATGGACACTTCCTTCTACTGCCATGTTTAGACTTCAGGTCTTTGCTACAGCTCCCAGCATTCCTTGTCATTAGCTATGTGGCTGGCAGTTGCAGTCCAATCACATCTGAAGGGCCACAGGATTTCTGTCCCTGCTTTAGACTGTTAATGTAGTACAAACCTTTTATAATTTGTAGGAGAATAACTGAGCTATCATTGTGTAGTATGAAAGGGTTCCTAGCAAAGAGGTCCTTCTCCAGGGGCCTTCGCACACTACACAGTTATCATAGTATGATGCCACTTCAGTTGACATGGCAACATTCTATGGAATCCTGTGGCACTAGAGCTCTCTGGCTGAAAATTCAAAATATCCTCTTGAAAAACTCTAAATCCCAGGATGGCATAGGATGGAACCACCGCAGTTAAAGTGGAGTCATAGTGCTATAACTGTGTGGTTTGAAAGGGCTTCAAGTATAACAATCAGCCAGTGTAACATTCTATGGTTACTGTGCATCCTGAGTCTTGTCTGCTTCATTTTTGAGTTAACTCTGCCTTTGCAAGGAAGGTGTTTTATTTTCTAATTCTTTGCATTCACTGAGATATAAAGTCTATCTTTGTTGAGTGATGCTCACTCTCCAGACAGCTATATACAGCACTGTACTTTACTATGCGTCTGATTTTACTATGAGTTTCCTTCCAAAAAATACATTTATGTTCTCAGTTGTTTATTCTTTTCCAGAACTATGAAACAGTAGAAAGAAAACCTTGCTGCCTGATTACACATCCAGAGGTGACTCTTTCCTTGCTTCCTATGGCAGTTTTACAGTCTAAAATCCAACACCATGAGAAGGCATCAGTGGAGTTGTACATTAAGGTGAATGAGGCACTGCCACTCCAGGCAGAGGCTACCCCCATTTAGCCCACTTCTGCCTGCTTCCTTACTTGCCCTTTTGGATTTGTTTGCTCTCCGCTGCCTTTCTGTTTGGACGTTCTTTGACTCTCACCTCGTAAGTAGGAGCTGTGCCACTTGTGATTTACTGCCTGCTTGCTGCAGACATAACAACACAAGATAGCAAAAGTTATTCTTCCTGAGATGTTGGAAGTCAGTTGCATAGGGATGTGGGGGCAGGGGAGCAATTTGCCCTGGGTGGCAATGTTTTTGGGGTGTCCTGGCCTGTAGCCATGCTCCTGTGTGCCCTGGTCATGCCCCCATGCACCACAGCCCCTCCCCCATGCACAGTGGCCATACACCTTGCATCATAGCCCCCCCACCTCCCACCCACCCCCCACACACTCCAAGCTCCACCATTGTTGGAAGTCACACTTTTTTTTTTAATCAGCATATAACCAATCTGCTGTAAATGCCTTCTTTGCCAAGGGATGAGTTCCCCTAAATGTTTCTCTAAAGTCACAACCCAGGACAAACAATGCTTCTGAAAGCTCTCTGGCCAAATCTTTGTTCATGGAATGATGTGCCAAAAGAAGGGTACTGGCAGTAGAGGCAATACACATTTTCCACAAACACAGAGCCAGAATCAAGTGGCCGTTCTCAAACATGTTTCTTCAAAGCCCTGGAGAAGCTATAAAGATTCTGTAAAGCTTAAGGACAAATTAATCAAGTGTCTCTAAAGCCAGAGTTTAGGAAGAACAATGCTTTTGAAAGCTCTGTGACCAAACTGCATGTTAAAGGCAGTGATGGATCTAACTGAGTGGCTGTGAGGGACAGTGGAAGACACACATTGTGTTTCCCAGCACAGTACAGAACCAAGCATTACAGGATGCAGTACATCTGAACCAAAATAACAGATTGTTCTTCATTTTAGTTACATGCAAAATACTTGTAAGTGTCCTTAACATCCAACTCTTATAGCCCACACCAGCCTCAGTGGGCACAAGCCACCACTGTCTGGAAGTGTGGTCTACATACTACATGGAGATGCAAAGTGAGCTCCACAGAACTTCCTATACTAACACAGCTTAAAATATAGATACTGTAATCACAATATGTCACACTCTTTTCCCATGCATACTTTTTACAATTTATCTTTTGCTTGATGAAGAAGTGAATGAAGCCTCAAAAATAAGCATGATGTACTTGTGCCTTTTGGTTGGCACAAAGATGGGGTCTGGATTTTTTTTTTTAATTGTTAATGCTGTATGGCCCAACCTGGCTACCCTGAAACATCTTGTGACATGCGTATATTTAGACAGAAAAACTCAACATAACGTCTTTAATGTTAGAGCAGAGCTAGAAGAGATGGTAAGTGATTTATATCGAATTTTCTGCATAATTTTTAAAAAAGCATTTCAAAGTCAGGAGAGGTAAACAGGGTCAGGGCCAGAGTACAGAGGAGCTGGATTTAAATCCTACAAGAAGCCCCCCTCCATATGCTGTTTTCCTGAACTAAATATAACCCTGTGACACAGGCCTTCGTTGCACCAAGGCTGTATCTTCTGTTTTCTGTGGGGCTCCCTTCAAAGAATCTTCAGGAACTATACTTGGTCCAGAATACAGCAGCCAGGGTATTATTGGGAACATGGCTGTATGAGCATGATATGCACTGGCCATCATGCACAATTCAAAGTGCTGATTATTGCTTCATAAAGCCTTATTTGACTCATATCTGGGATATTTTAAAATACCACTTCCTCCCACACATCCTGTCATCATCCTAATTTCTAATGGAAAGACCACACCCCAATTAAGGAGCTCTTTCCCAAAGAATTCTTCTGGGTGATATTTTAATTATCTGCTACTACTGCTTTTTGGTCTTCAATTGTTATAATTGCTTAATAATGGATTGCTCTTTTAGTGTTGTCAGCCCTCTGAGAGCTACTTTGGGGGAGGAAGAAGCAGGATATATAATAAAATTATTCTCATAAAAAACATCTTCCAAAGCTGCTATTTCTCCTATCAAAGAAAATATACCAGTATCATTTGCCATCACATACACAAAGAGAGAGAGAGGGAGAGGGAGAAGAATCTTAGCAGCAATGCCTCTGAGATCCCTGTCCTGTTTTCTAGATCTTTAAACATTATTTTCTGGTGAATAATGGCAGGACCCACTTTCTTGCTTCTAGCCTTCTCTATGGAATTTAGCCTTTTCAACTTCAGTGAAATAAAAACACTGTCATATTTTGGAGCATCTAGCATGATGTCTTGGTGAGTTACAGCTGAAACATAAATATGCATGTAGACATTTTTGTTTGTGTTTGCATCTTATTTTTATATGTTTCTAATGCCCTCAAGAGGTAAGAAGTTTCAGGTCATTTTTAACCCAGGATTCATCTCCTTTGGAAGCAGAGATCACTGGTTATATTTCTGTACAAAGTAAATTTAAATACAATAAACTGAATTTAATTGGTTCCCATGGAGACAACTTAAAGAGAGATTTAAAATGGATCAAAAATTATATGGATTTGAAAGAAAAGAAAATGAATTAGATTTATTGATGAAGGAGGACCAAAAGAAGATAATCTCCAAATTCTATAAGCTATTGTTGCAAAGAGAAATGGAATCAGAAACTGTTAAAGATAATATGGTTAGATGGGCACAAAATATTGGACATCCAATTGAGTTGGATACATGGGTGAGGGCATAGAAAACAGACATAAAATTTACACCAAGTTTAAATTTAAGAGAACTTTTATAAAATGCTACATAGATGGTATGTGATACCTGAAGGGTTGCAGAAAATAACTAAAAATGGAAATGAAAGATGTTGGAAATGTGATGAAAAGGTGGGGTCATTCTTTCATATGTGTTGGACCTGTAAAATAGCAAGGAAATTTTGGAAGGAAATACATGATGAAATTCAAAGAATTTACAATTTAAATTTTGAAATGAAGCCAGAGTTTTGTTAAATATGTTGGGACAACAAAGAGAGATAAGATGTCATCAGAAGACATTGTTATATTTGATAACTGCTGCAAGATTGACATGCGCGCAATATTGGAAAGAAAGGAACCATGTTGATATAAAAGAATGGAAATTAAAAGTTCTGGATATGATAGAGATAGACATTAGATTAACATTAGATAGATTAACATTTTCATTGAAAAATAAGTCTATCCAGAACTTTGCAAGGGAATGGAGAGAAGTTTTAAATTGGATAAAGATATAGTAATAAGAAAAGGAAAAGAATAAAGCAAGATTGTATATAATATAAGGCAACAATGTAATAAGGCAATGTAACAAAGTGGCAATGTAACAATGTAAGACGTAACCATGTAAGATTACCTTTTGAAGAGAATCTATGTATGAATTGAATGTAAATAAGCAGACTCAACTGGAAAAAAATAAAAAAAACTTGGAAGTGGGGAAGGAGGGGTTATTTTCACTTTAAACTTTAATAAAAATATTTCTAAATAAATACAATAAACTGAGCATACACTGAGACAGACAGACAATTTTTTCCCGACATCAGCAGATCTCTTTTTCCAGAGAGACAGCCTAGAACTCCAAAAATGAGCCTTCTGGACCTTAAAAAAATAGCTTCTTCCTCTGTATCATCAGGCTCAGAACTCCAGTGTCCCTCCCCCCTTTTAGACACAGATGTAGAATATACCTTTCTCCAGCTGTTTGGAGTCACTTAACTGCTGCTGTTACACTTGCTCAGTGACTCAAGAGTCCATTAAACAGTCATTCTGGTGCACTTCACCTCCTTCTGTCCAAACCTGAATACTTCAGAGCAACCATATTTTAAAAATCAGTCATACAACAATATGTATCAGTTGTTCAATTCCAAGGCTCCAACTAGTGCCATAAAGAGGCTGTTTCACCACATTGCAGCCATGTCCTGCCTCTTCTCTTTTACAATGAGGGTTGTTTACAAGTTCTATTGCATTAGCTCCATGTGTCCCAGATGCAAAGTGGTGCATACACTTAGTGTGATTACAATTCATCTAGATAGGTTTGCATCCATGTTTGCTATGCTCACATGTTCTATTTTATATTTTATAGAAGTTCACTTAAATATCTCAGTTTTCAAAAAAGTCTTTGCAGCATAAAAGGAAGGAAAGAAAGGGGAGGACAGAAAGAGAAATTTGGCAGCACCTTTAAGACTGGCTGTTTTTTTTATTTTCACATGAGCTTCGTAGGTACAAACCCACTTCTTCAGATACAGTACTGAGTGGTATTATGGCCTCAGGCAGAAACCATATTTATATAGTTGTGGGAGTGGGACAGAATGTAATAATAAAGAAGAAATAATGATGCCCCAAATTTTTACAGGTCTGTGTAAGGTGACTATGGGCCTTTCATATCTTTATAGTAATCAGTGCTGATGTGTGAAAGCAGTAAATCTTCCTACCAAGACTGTTTCCCAGGGGAGTTCTGAGAATATTCCTTTTGCTGTATGTTCAGTAGCAAGGATATTAATAGATATGTAGTGTGCACCTTTGTTCTTTGTTCGTACTTCTGCTAATCCATTGGAATCCAGGAATAAAATTCAGTTCAGCAGTTTCTCTTTTGAGTCTTTTTACTCTTCGTTTGCAATTCCTTCCTTCCATGGTCCTTGAACAAGAAAATTATAAAGGAAGACTAGAAAGAGACTAGTCAACACAACAGTTGGAGAGGTTTCTCCACTTTTGCTGCAGAATGTTATCCTGATTTCTGGGGTCCTGGGAGGGACACCTCAATGTGCTCACAATGGGGAATGGGAATTAGCAAGAGCACCACTAGGCAATATAAGAGGCAGGGCAACCTAGCGAGATCTTGAACCCAGTGTCTACGGGGTCAGGCTGAGTCAATAATCAAGCGGAAGTAAATAATAATTGTTTTCTTTATTTTGAAATACAATCAAACTTATGTATGCAAACAAACTCACACAGACCTAATGAAAGAAAGGTAGGAGTTGGATAGAGGGTTTTAAGAGGGGTTTTTCCGGGGAAATACTACACCTGATCCTGAAGTCCAGTTTTCAGAAGAAAAGTCAGTTGGAGCAGAGATTCTCAGCACGTGGAAGCTGAGGGGAAGGCTCAGCAAATGGAGCGACAGCAAGGCAGGATGGAAGCCAGGAGCGATCCAAAGAAGCACTAAAAATCAGGGGGTCTTATAGGGGAAAATGTGCCCATAGGCTAGTCCATTCCCGGGGAATACAATGGGTTTCGGGCTGGAGACAAAGCCTCCGAAAGGTCAGTATTTTGCATGATTGAGTTAGGACAGCGTTGTCAATAGAGTAGGCAGTATGCAAATACAGAGTGCTTGACAGTTGAGTATTCGGCTCATCAAGCTGCCTGCGCGAGGCAGGGAGTCTTTTGTAAACAGTGTGCATACATAATGTGATCTTTACTTGCCTGGAGGTCTCCTAAAGCGGTAGTCTGGCTATTACTGGCCTGCCTGGATCTGTTTTGAATGGTTCAGCTATTTTTGGCCATGCCTGTGTGTGTGCTTGTACAGGGGCCCCGCAAGCACGTGGAGAGGAATGGGTAAAGAAGGCCAAATTCTTGATATCAAATGATATCTAATATGCCACAAGTCCAGACTAGAAACCACAGTAAAAAGAATCTGTGTTTTTCTCAGTAAAAATGCTGGCCTATACAGGTGTACACAAGTTAACAAAGTAGATGGTACCAGAGGTGGAAGTAACCTGGAAAGAAAAAGGATAGGCTCCTACACCACAAAAACCATGTTTCAACAAATCTTTTATTCAAAACTAACATTATGCAGATATGAAATGAAACAACCTGGTCAGGTAAGCCTTGTATAAGTAAACAAAAACGTATTGAATCTTCTAGAGACCTCCTGAAAGCTTCTTCCAAAATGCACCCCAGGACTGAGGCCATTTCCGCACTATACTTTTATAGTGTGATTATTCCACTTTCAACATCCTATGGAATCCTGGATCCCTCCCTCCCTAAACTGCAAACCCCAGGATTCCATAGGATGTTGAAAATGGAATAATCATGCTATAAAAGTATAGTGCGGAAATGGCCTGTTTTTCCCCCCACAGCAGCCTCCATTTTTTTTATGATTTCCATTTTAGTGGCAAAAATTATAGAACTGTGTTTTTTCAATAAGGCTAGGTAGATAGTGAGGCAAGCTAATATTTATCCTTTTCCGTATTGCTTTTCACACATGCTCAGTAAGTGATTCTGAAGGCAGCCGTTTAGCTTGTCTGTTGTACATAAGCACGCACAGCCACAGAAGTATCACCTAGAGTAGAATTCCATTCTTTCCCAGGCCAAGTTTCATTGCATTGCTTACTGCAGACATGCTGCTGCAACCCAACACTGAAAGTCTTTCTTCAGTCCTCCTTCATCATCCTCCCAATGGCAATGCTGTTAGAACAAACAACCTCCAGATATATGGAAGACAAGAAAAGGGTCCTGTAAAAGGACTTTGTAAAATGGAGCTTGTCAGATGCTTCGTTACTGAGGTGTATGCCTGTAGTCTCCACTCTACCTGTTAGGTATGTTATGTTTACTGTTAATGAGGCATCTGCTCACACAAGCATCCAGTCAGCAATACTGTACGTTAGAAGAGGCTGGGCTACAGGAAGAATTCCACCTCATCACTGAATACATTGCCGGTAAAAATGAGTTGAATACTTCTGTCATTCTGCTCAACATTCTGCTCAATGAGCTAAAGTCTTAGTATGTTTATTAAAGAAGTTTCTTAACTGGTAAAAGTAAATTTTAAATAGGAGATGCTGTTAAGAATATATTGGCTTAATGTTAAGGTGGTTTTAAATTTAGGTCCAAAGAATCACTGGATTCTACAAGTTGTAGGGGGTGTGATGATAACTAAGATGGATGGCAACAGTATAGAAGTTAGGCCTTGTACCAGCTCTTTGGAAATTTTTCTAAATCCATATCAACCAATATTGATATCTGGATTGATAAGAACAAAGAAAACATTGTAGCAAGTAGAATGCAAGAGGAGCAGCAATAGGTATCACTGTGGATGATGAAATACCTGAGCTTTTTTTGGAGAAGATACTGATAAAAACTTGCTTATCAAACAATGGGAAGACAATAAAAGACAAACTAGTGTCCTTTCCCCTCTAAAGATTTTGGGCACTTGTATTCCTAGCAGGAATAATCTGCATGTCCAGTTTAGGATTGCTGAGAATATCCCATTCCCTGAGATTTCTGGATCAAACTCTGAAGCATTTATTCACAGTTTCATGGGGGAAAGGCCTTGTGATGTCATAGAGGCAAAGCAGGCATGAAATGAAAGGCAGGAACTGGGTCAACTTCTTCCAGAAACAGGTGTCAAGGGAAACAGTATAAATGGGTCCTGTAATCAAGTAAAACATAGCTCACCTGCTAATATGGCAATTAAGAGTTGTGGGGGGTACCATTTGGAGGCAGCTGGGCAAGGAGCAAAATGTGTTCAGCAGCTACACAGAAATTGCCATCATTTCCCCTAGGGCTTGCATCTCATACAACCCTGCTTGTACCACACTTGATGTGGAGAGGTTTTTTTAGACCTGTGCTACCACTGGGGTTTATGAAAGCCACATCACCAGCCTTCAGGTTTTTTTCCCTGCACCAGACACCAAGGCATCTGGAGCTTGTACAACAAGATGCCTTTCAATTGCATTCCTTGCCTTCAGTAATAGCTGGTAGTTCTCATGTTAAGGGAATGGTAAATCCATTCCAGGTTTTAATACAAGCTTTAAAGGAGCTCACCAAGGTGCTGAAACCTATTTCTAAATTGGTTCAGAATTCTGGAGAGCTCATTTAGCCAAAATCTGGAATGGATTACTGACTTTCTGACAAGGGAACCACCAGCTGCCACTACTTTTCTTGCTCCAAATGACACAGGTCAACTTCATTCATTCACCATCTCTCTTTTAATCTGCTCTCACCCATTGTGTCATTGCGCACAAATATGTTTGAGTTAAGCCAGATAACTCTGTTTCCACCTGGAAAAGAGTAGGTGAAGGGCTGTCCTGGAAGAAGGGGGCCTGTAGATTTCATGGTGTCCTCAGATGGTTCTCTATGGTGCTTGGATGCCTCAGGCCCTCTAAAACAGCTAAAAATGATTGTTTGAGTTTTTAAAAAGGCTCTAGAACCACAGTATTGTCCATTGATGTGGTTTTGGACTCCTCTCACCCCAGATCAGCCAAAAATAGCATCAAAAAGTGACTAGAAGTAGCTTCCAGTTGCCTGAAACATCAGTTCTGCTTGCTATCAACCCCACCACTGTAGACCTCCAAGGGTTGGGAGATGCTAAAAAAGAAAAAAAAGGCCCTCCCATCCTTGGCATGTTAATACTTGGATGGGAAACCACCAACAAGTAGCAGGTGCTGTAATCTATCTTTCAAAAAAAGGACTCAGCAAAACCAGATTAGGAATTTCTTACCTAAGAAAACCCTATGAAATCCATGGGGTCACCATAAATTTACAGGTGACTTTAAGGTACATACACACAGGGAGACTTCTTTAACCATTCTAACACATTGTCTCTTGTATTTCCTTTTCTGATTTTGTTTAGCGTGTATGTTTTGTTTCATTTTTCCTTTTGTTCCACTGGACGAACAACTATTAAGTCAAACCCAAATACCAGGTTGTTTAGTGTCAAGAATTCTAAAGCAAAAATCTTAAATTTTCCAATCAATATGAAAGGACTACAGAAGCAAAAGTTGGAAATTGCAAGATTCAGAATATTATTTTGTGTAACTGGCATTGTGATTCTTAAACTGTTTATATTTTCTAAATGTATATGTTGTTTTGTCTTGAAGTCCATAATATTATTTTCAGTATTGTGCAACTAATCAATTCATTTTTGTTATTAACTTAAGCCAGTGATCCTCAACCCTGGTGATGCTTCAGCCCAATCAAAGAGGCAAATGTGAACCCAGATTAAGGATGCATGAATAGAGGATAATAAAAATAATCAACGCCAGTAAAGATATACAGGTTGCTATGGACCACGCCTGTTACCCCAAAACATGGATGACGCAGGGGTCCACCTCAGTGAAATAGTGGGGAATTATTAGCTCAAATTAGGAGGCCTGCGAGAGGATAACCTAAAGAGATCTTTGACACCAATGTTTATGAAGTTTTCTGCAGCGAAGAACTAGTCAGAGATTCAAAAGTTAATGAAAATGTGTTTTATTGAGGGAAGTTCAGTCACGCACACAGAAGATCCAAACAGTCATGCATTCATACAAGGCTAACCAGAGGAAAGGGAAGAAAGTTTAAGATAGCAAGATTTCAGGGTAAATGGGCAATATTTACCAATCCAGAAGAGTTGTGAAGAAGCAGCGATGTGACTTAGACTTGCATTTAAAGACAGTACAGAAACTGGGAATCAGCATGACAGAATGAATGCCAGCAATCGATGTACTGCATCTGACTGCTCGGAATTGAGGGTTTTTATACTCTATTTCCCTCCATGAAGGGGTGTGAGTTAATTGCTTTTGGGCAAAGTAAACAAAAGGAGTTTGGAATGGACTGATTGTCTAAACGTTTTGGTTGGGTAAGGTAAATGAGGAAGGTTTTGGTAGGAAAAGTGTACAATAGGGGTGCTTGCCTGCTGCACCTGGGCAGTTTTCTATTGTTTTCTGAAGTTGGGCAGTTGAGGTTGGGAATAGCCATTAAGTCAGGCTTTCCCCAGCTAATCCACAGCAAACTTATGACCTAGCCATGCTGAGGTCACCTCTGACCTACTTTTGCACAGCCAGTGTCCCTTCTCCACAGGGGCTTTCAGCCATAACTTAATTTCATGCCAAGTAATATTTGCCAGTTAGATCATATTGAAGTGTGGGGGTGTACAGCTGCTAACAGGTCTCTGTATTATAGGTCACTGTAACATCAACAGCAGTTTCTGTCTCTTGCCTCTGTATTTGCATGTTCTTAAAAATGTTAATTTATGCTAACAAAGCCATGTTTCTGAAATGAGATGTTGTTACTAATGGACACATTTCCAGTTTGCACTGTTTGGAGGGATGAGTTTCCAATATCTTGTGTTCTGCATGGGAGTCTAGTTGGGCTGGATGGTTTGTCAAATCTGCCTAAATGCCCTGAGAGGTACCAGATCCCATTTCATCCTGGAAGCTAAGCAGGGTCAGCTCTGTTTAATACTTGGAAGGGAGACTGCCAGGGAATACCAGGTACTGCAGCCTATATTGAGATGCTGTTTGGAGAAGGAAGAAATGGCAAAATTTCTCTTGTCATGAAAACCCCATGATAGGGTTTCCATGAATTGGGGTTGACTCAGCACACAATAACTACAACAACAAGCTTGTCAAAGTGGGTCATACTTTGTGATTTATAATGTAGGCATCAGCCAATTGTAATTGAAAAACCTGTTCAATAAATCTTGATCAAATACCACTGTCTGAGCCGTGCAGGATAATAGAGAGGCAAATAAACACAACAAAAAGAAGCAGTCTCATCAGATTTGATTGAAGCTCCTGCTGTAAACCAGACAAACTGTACATTGTCTGGCTGTAACATATTAATTCATCAGCAGTAAAATAAAAGGTGAACATTATGAAGAGGCTTGAACACCATCTCTACTAGGAAGAACTAATGCTTTGGGGTCTTTGATTTTGCAAAAAGCAACCAAGGAGCTACATGATAGAGGTTATACAGTTACAACTGATGTGGAGAGACTAGTGAGATTTTCTCTTTCCCATCCTGTGCTGCACCTGGAGTGGAGGCCATGTATCACTTCCCCCTTTGAAGAAAGCACGCAATGCATAATTTTTTAAAAAAAATTATCAAACATTTTCCAGTACAATAAAAAAAAATCAAAAGACATGCAAACAAGAAAAAATAAAGCAATACAAAAAAATAGAAAAATAATAAAGAAAAAACAAGAACAGGAAAGAATAATGAAGTAAGAATCTAGATTTGTCTTCTGGTTTTCCTAATGATGGTATACATAACTACATAACATAACTTTTCCAATTGTAAATACCATTCATATACTTTTACTGCTTGTTTTTCCCCAAATATACTGATTATAAAAACCTAGGCCATTTCCTCACTAAACTGTTATAGCACTATGATTCCACTTTCAACATCCTATGGAATCCTGGGGCTTGCATAGGATTCCATAGGATGTTGAAAGTGGAATCATAGCGCTATAACAGTCTAGTGTGGAAATGGCCCTACAGTTAACATATTACAGTTGGACCTGACATTTATAAGTTAAACATTTGCAGATTTGATTATTCATGGATTACTGGTGAAAAGGGGAGGAGGGAATGTGCACACATTCACTCACTCCACAGGTGGGAAGGGGAAGGGGTTGGGATGGGAGAAGGCAGTGCACAAATGTTCATTCACTTGTGTGGGTAAGACGGTGGAGGGGATGGGACAGGATGGAGGTGCATGTGCACATTTGCTTTTTTTTTTTTTTTAACACCATACAATGGTGTAAAAGAATTTTTTGGCTGCCCACAAGTCCACCCCATATGATAAAAAGATCCCATCTGCTGCTCACATTTCCAACACACATTAAAAACATCTTTGCATTTTGACCAATTTTTCTGGTGTCAAAAACCAACAATATACCATCTTGTAATATATATCTTTAAGATCATAACATAATGTAAATTCCTTTCAATCACATTTTCTCTCATTGCTCTAACTGTGTATTATGTTCAACAATTTGTACCCACTTTATCGTAAATCTTTAACTTATTCCTCTCCCATATCTGTTTTTACAGTGCATGATTAACATACAAAATTCTCTACCACGTGTCTATCAAGTCTACTAGCCACAAGGTAAAATATAAATCCATATCCCAAGGCACTCCAGCTCTCCTTTTTGTTGTCAAAGTACAGTTATAAGGGGACAAAGTCCTCTTTCTCCTACAGGAGATTGTATCAAACTACACAGTGCTACTGTCTGAATATTACTTGCTTGGAAAATAGGTGTAGAGCAGTGGTGACCCCCAACCATAAAATTATTTATTTATTATTTACAATGCCTCCTCCTCCCCCCGGCAGAGGCCGCCTCGCTGGCCAGGAACAGGGGGGCAGGGAGGAAGGGAAAGAGGAGCCGCGCGTCTCCCCCGGGAAAAAAACTCCGAGAACCCCCCCCCCAGGCTCTGTTTCTGCTCTGCTCTCGTTTCCGCTGGGGGGGCAGTGTGGGAAAAGTTTCCAGAGTGTCGACCCTGGCCGGGGGAGGAGGAATCCCAGCGCCTTTCTTTTTTGCGCTGGGCGCAGCTCACTCCCCCAGAAAAGCGCTGCCTTGCGGCCCCTCGGCCCTTCTGCAGCGCCCCCCTCCGTGGCGAGTGGGGCAGAGGCTGTGGCGAGGAGGGGGCCTGCCCCCCATGCTGCCGCCGCCCCCCCAAGCTAGCCCGTCAGATGGGAGGTTCTTCTGGTAGCGGAGAAGGGGAGTGATTTCAGTCCCTTCAGAACAGAGGGCAGGAGGACGCAAGCGCGTGGCTCACTCTTGCGCACCACCACTGAGGAGGGAATGGGGCCTAAGACCATCGGAAATACGTATTTTCCGATGGTCTTAGGCAACCTCTGTGAAAGGGTCGTTCGGCGACCCACAGGTTGAGAACTGCTGGTGTAGAGGGAGAACAATGAAAGATATTATGAAACTGCCTGAAAACAGGTTTAGAATGTGCACTCTTCACCACTGAGTAACTGCTCAGCCTTTTTACCTGAAAAATAAAGTACTGGCATCACATAGGAGTAAGTCTGGATTTGCATAAACACAGAATCTTTGCTGTTTGTTAGATTCACAGGTTGTTAGAGTTGCAGCATTCCACAGCCTTCACTTGCCAAAATGTCAGCCTTGTCAAACAACTCCCTGTAGACTGGAGATTAAAATAACACTAATCAGACCACCAGAGTCTTGGAGACAAGGAACCCAAAACCTCTGAATTTCATAAGCCTAAATAGTTAAATAAGAATAAAATGAAATAAAAACTTAATATAGATAATGCAGCTCAAGTCAAGCTGCTTTATGTGCTGCCATCTTGGATCTCTCCCTTCTTCCATATAGTCACACACAGCTCCTGGAGAAGAAATGATTTCCTCTGAGGTGTTCACAATACATATTGATTGGTGGTTACCTATTCTTGTTAAACGATTAACATATATTAACTCAACTGGCAACTTTCCCTCAGGATAGCAATCAAGTATTGTTGTGCCAATCTTCAAGAAAGGGGACACAACAGATCCTTCTAACTACAGGCCCATCAGTCTGTTAGATGTGCCCTCTAAACTCTGTGCCTGGTATCTCTCAAATAAGCTCCTGGAATGGGACAACATTTAATCTATTAACCATGAGGAACAAGTAGGTTTCAGGAGAGATAGAAGAACTATGGACCAGGCCTTTATATTAGAGTATTTTGTACTAGTGGCTCAAACAAATTTATTTATATAATTTTTATAGACTTCTCATCAGCATTTGATTTAATAGACAGGTGGCATTTAAGACACACACTGGCTAAAACAAGCATTTGATGAAAGTCTGTTGTGGCTCATTCAGCTCTTACACCAAGACAATTCTCTGCAGGTGAAAATGGGTTTAAATTGTGCTTTAACACAACCTGTTCTCATCAACCAGGGAGTGAAACAGGGCTGTATTCTGGCACTCTTTTTTAATTTTTTTATATTAATAATTTGATACCAGAAATGACCCCCCTCATTTTCCCCTCCCTAGATTGTTTTGTGGCCACTACATTCCACATGCACATGCACATTTGGGGGGGGGAACCCTACAGGGTGTTGGAGGACATTTTGGTGCAAAATTTTGGGAAACTTTTTTCTTTTCAGGAATGGGATGGAACAGAGAGGAGTAGCTCCCAAGGTCCCTGAAGCAGAGCAGTGTGGTCTTCTGACCTCTTACACTTGTTCACCCTGATCTATACTTTCAAGTTGTCACTAACAAAATATGGTTTGTGAATCAAAATACTGTTCTAGCCCAGCTTCTGCTAATTTCAGTTTACTTTGCTAAGAAGAATTTCCTCACGGATGGAGCTCCATGGGTCAGATTCTAACATCTCCTGCTCTGTGGAATGTAACAGTGACTAAAATCTACAGCCTAAGATGCTGATTCATATTCCAGTGTGGTCTCCTGGAAACGCAGCCAACTAGCACTGTGGAAACCTCACAAGGTGCTTTATCACCATCCCTGCAGCAAGATAATAATATCATTCAATTTTGCCATGTCACTTTGAGAGGTGACCTTGTGTGCTATCAACACATGATGATCTCATCACTCTTTCTTAAAGAGGTGTCATTCTTTTATTGTCATTTCAATCCATAACACTAAATGGTGACTACAAACAAAACAACTGGAAGCTGTTAGAATTATCCTTGTGCCTGCTACATGGTTGTACATGTCCAAAGTATAACATAATTCTTTCAGATTGGGTGGTGGCCTTCCAGGTTTGTTGGGCTGCAGTTCCCATCAGTCTTAACCAGAATAGCCAGTAGTAAAGGGTAATGGGAGACAAAGTCCCACAACATCTAGAGGCCCATGTGTATCCTGTGCTAAAAATGAATTTAAACTTACTATAGAAGATATATATTTTTGATATCTCCTATCTCACTGCACCTGACCACTGGCAATATTGATTGTTTTTCATTGATGTATTAGTGGCATTGAACATTGCCAGTTCTTTCAGGTAGAAAAAAGCCTTTTGGACTTCAAGCCCCAGAAACCCCTGTTGGCATGGATTATGGGGGTTATAGTTGAAAGCAGAGAGCCAGAGTGGTATAGTGGTTTGAGAGTTGGATTATGATCAGGAGACCAGGGTTCGATTCCCTGCTCAGCCATGGAAACACACTTTCAGCCCCAGAAAACCCTCTCATAGGGTCACCTTAAGGTCACCATAAATTAGAAATTACTTATGCATACAACAACAACAACAACAACAACAACAACAACAACTCTAAAGCATCTGCCAAGGCACAGGCTTGAAGAGCTCTGCAGCAGCAAGATGAAGTGTTGCTATGATTCCTCATGCTTTCCTCCTCCTGTTATCTTTTTGCTTCACCTTCCATCTTGACTGATAGATGGAATGACCCTGTATCCTGCTTTACAAAGGAGGGTCCTTTACTTGAAGATGTCTAGTTTAAAGAGGAAGAATCCTAAGAAGGAAGGCTTTGAAGCCACTCATTAACACTTTGCAGACAACAGACTGAATAATGTCTGTCTGTCTGTCTATCTATACTTATTTTATATCCCAGTTTTCTGCTAGAAAAATGGCTCCAGACAGTAAAAACAATAAAATACAGATTAAAATTTTTAATGAAAATAGGACATTAAGGCCCTTTCCGCACCAGGCAATTAGAACGGGGCAGTGTGTCGTCTCATGGAGGTCATCTGCAGACTAGGAGCGGACTACTTACCAGAGATCCACACCTCAGTCCGCTCCAAAGCGCCCCCAAGTGGTCCTCCAGCGTGTTTTTGAAAGACTGGAAAAAACAGGTCTTTATTTTCCTGGAACGCGCCATTGCGTTCCTGCTCCCTTGTGCAGATTTGCAGGCTCGCACCAATGCGAGCCTGCGATCTGCAGAAGGTGGGCTTTAGGTGTGGTGAGCTTCAGCAGTTGGTCGGGACCCACGACCAACTGGAAGCCGCCATTTTGGAAGCCAGAGCCGCCATTTTGGAAGGTGGAAGCGGCCATTTTGGAAACTGGAGCAGTGTGGATCTACAGACCTCGCACTGCTCCGATTTGCCCTGGACCAAGGAGGAGGCCTGTGGAAGGGCTTCAAGGACAGTCCATGTTGCTTCGGACCCCAGAAGAAGCGGTAAGTAATGGCACGGAGCAATTCCCTCGCCTCGTGCGGAAAGGGCCTAAGCCAACTATTCTAAAAAGTATCAAAGTTACTTAATATTTGTTCATACCTGATCCTGGTATAAGGTTCATACACCTTCTCTGGGACATAAGATTTATTTGGAACTGAAGTATTATTTCCAGAGATCCCACCACATAGCCAGACAAGACCTTCAGATTAAGCCTGGATGGGTGGCCAATTATAGCAGGAAAGAAATGACTCAAGGATCTCAAATCTACATCTATGAAGCTCTCTCATTTTATCCTCAAAATTACTTTCAGATTAGATGAGAGGTGATAACTCAAATGATGCCTGAACAGACACTCATGTAGGTTACTTGCCTTCCTTCAAAGCCAGTATTTTAGCCACTTCACACAGAGAAGGCTTTCTCCTTTCTGTTTTCTGAAAGGATCATAAATTAGGATGATCCAAGATAATTGCTTATTTATACTAGTTTATTTAACCTTTATTCCTAACAGTAATAGAGGGGTTCAAGTGCTAAAATATCCTACTAGTTTTGAAGAAATGATACAGTGGCTCAGAGGCCAGTCCTACAGAGACTAAGGCCCTCTCCGCACAAGGGAGATACATCACTGTAGCATCATTGTGTCGCAAATACATCTGCACGTCAAACTGGTTTGACGTCATTCTGTTGTAGTTCATTCGCACGTGTTCAGCTCTTAGCACAGTTCACATAATTGTGAAACCGGTGTAATATAAAAACAGAAAAACTCCAATGCAAACCAACCACAACGGTGCCCCTGCATTTTTTCCTACATGCGGAAGTGTTACATCGATTCACACCACAGAGGTGGGCGTTAAATTGACCAATCAGAGGTGGCAGAGTAGAGGAAGGAGGGGAATAGGAGTTCCAGGAGAATTGATGATGCGGAAGCTACAAATGATCTTCTCCACTTTACTTCAACAGAAACTAGAGGGCATGCAGATAGGAATCGGGGTAAGTTGGAGTAAAAAACACCGTTCCTCCACTCTAGCGTGGAAATGGCCTTAATATGAAACTGCATTAGAGAGACTTTACCCACAGTTCCTACTGCAACTAAATGCACTATGCATTTAGACCCCACATGTTCTACAACTGTAGAATTTACATTACTGCTATTGATATCGATTTTATTATAAAGTTTATTCTCTGCTAGTTCTGTCCCTGATTAAGAGTATTTCACATGCACACAAATACTGTAAGAGAAGCTCAAAGCCCAAATTCTAGTGTCACATTTGAGGAAAAAACTCCTAACTAGCATGGTCTTGCTAGTGATGAGACTTTTTTCCTCTGTGTTACTTGAAAATTTGTCCCGAAGGGTCTCCCAGTTCTGAGCAAGTTCTGAGTGTACACAGTGAAGGGGGCCTACAAAGGGAGACAGAATTGTCCCCTATCTGATTCTGCTGGTGGAGATGTTTCCAGCATTGGAAGTACAGTTTTGCACCTTGGCTCTTAGATGTAGCTAGCTACTGTGCTAGTCCTTTTCTCTTATCAAACCATTTAGCAAAACTCTGATGATTTATTTAGTGCTTTCACAAAATAAACCCTAGAATTTCTTAGCAAAATTTTCAGAGCTCTCAAAATTATTGCTGCAAATATTTTCAGTCTGAACGCAGATTGCATCACTTGGCCTATATATATTCGCACACACTGGTGGCAGATGATTATTTTAATCTGTTCCAGGTTTAGTTCAAACTTTAAAAGAATTGTCCAAAGTACTGATTCTGATTTAGTGATAGTGTTCCAACACTTTACATAGCTCCTTTAAAGTTCAGAGTAAAACCTGAACCACACCACATTTGCATGGAAATCACTAGCCTCTACTGACACAGAGAGTTCCCAAGTTGTTGCTGGACTTGGTAATTAACCAAGCATGAATGTTAATTCTTCACGTTTTCAGTATCACAATGATGACACATTTTGATTCTATGCCTCCAACACAATTATAGGCATCCATCTATGTGTCTGTCAAGTCCAAGTTGTCCTTCAGGATTTTTGTGCAGTTAGCTCAGCAGAATCTTATATGCCTGCAGGATAAAAAAAAATCAACCTCATCATTATTATTACCATCAAGATGTGCAAGAAATCATATTCACTAGTTTTCCTTGGTAAAAAGATGAAGTCATTGGATGAAGCCTGAATACATTGAAGTAGGGCCTATAACTTTCTTCCAAAAACTGTTTCATTCATTTTTGCCTCTCCTTCATTCTCCATATATCAAGTTAGTTTTGATCTAGCATAGCAGTGGACAAGTAAGTTGAATCCAGGGGAGCAATTTTCTGCCCCAGGTCTTCCAGATGTCACAAAGACTTCCCAAACTACCAATAAGTAAACCTGGAAGTTGATAGATGTCCTGAAAAAAATGTTCAGAAGATTATTTGGCACCCCTGTTTAAAAGATGATTTATTGTTACTCTTAAAGACTTCCAGGAACTCTGGACACTGGAGTTGTTGAGGACCATAAAATAGTTTTGTTTTAATCCTAGTCAGAATATGACTGGGAGAAAGAAAAAATACTGCCAAAATGGCCTGGCTATTTTAGTCAAGATCATCTCAGCAACGAATTTCCCTTTAGTTCACTGTCCAAAGAGGGAGAACTTGACATTAGACTTGCCTCTGTATTATGTTCAAGCCCAAACTCTGATCCTGTAGGCATCATGAGAATGTTGATGATCTCCTCCTATCAGCAGAAATGTTGCTGGAGGCTGCAGTACTCATTGCTGTAACTCTTGTAATAGGCACATAATGCTTCTGTTCTCCTGGTCTAACATTTGGCAATGACCAGCTTCAACTGCAACCTTTTATCCTCATCCTCAAGCAGGTTTCTTTTTAACTCCAAGACATTTTGGAACAAAAAGTTATCTTTATCATCTCCACCTTTCTCTTGCTTTTTTTAAAAAATAGTTTTGAGTTATAGTGCTACGGTGCCTCACTGTCACACTAAAGCACTATAATAGTAATGAGGGAAAAAATAAAAATGCAGAAAAGAGAAATTTTTCCCTTCAAATCATAGGACCTCTTCCGCAAACCAGGCTCTAGTTTTTAAAAGCCTTAGAGGAATCCTAGGGCAAACCCAATAAACTGACCACACAGTTCCTCAAAAGCATGGAATAAGTGGACATGGAGGTGACAACAACTGGCAAAACCCAAATTGCTATGCTGGGAAAAGTCACATTTCTTTACACCAATCTGGAAGAACCCCTTCTTATTTAGAAATATCACTGATAATGAAGTGCTATGTTGGGCAGGATAGAATCGCATAATCTCCTTATCTGTCTGGTCACAGGAGTGGCTAAACAGTATACACTGAGGTATTATCTGAAGATGAAACAGAGTGAAGAGTAGGAATGATTTTCTGCTGGTTTGGAAAACCCTTTCAGTTATTACTCACATTGCAAATCCCTTAAACAAGCAGTTACCACAGCGCAAAGAGCTGAATGTGAACTCTAACGATAAAGTGTGACCCTCAAATAACATAAATTATGAATCACATTGCTATGAAGTTCCCTTGATATTATGTTCTAAACAACCTCTTTTAACATTAAAGGGACTCTTGAAGACTCTTACAACACCTTCATGAAACAGGAAATGAATCAAAATCCCCTCAGCTTGCAAAAGCTGCCACCAACTGGGTAGCCACCTGTGGTAACACAACAGACAGGGAACAGTACGGGTACCACAAGGGGAACTGTTTCCAAGAAGCCAGTCCATGTGGACAAGGAGACTTGAACACAGAGTCTCTCAGACACTTAAAAGCAGAGGACAGTTTTAAATGCTGGCTGGCATCCTGTCAGCAGCAATGCCTAAAGACAGTTGGAAGGGAATTTGGAGATAGCTTAGAATTTCTGGCATCTACTGTTACCTGACTGCTTCTTCAAAATGAAGATTGGCTCATGGACTTCTGTGTGTACTGTGGCAAATAGACTGATATTAGGGATGCTTACAGAAGTAGCTTCTGGAAACGTATAGCTATCCAGTTATTATTAGACTGCAACTGCCATTAGCATAGCCAATGGTGAAGGAAAATGGGGATCACAATCCAACATAATCTGAAGAGCCATCCCTCCACCCTTGCTGGATTGACCCAGACTTTGAGATTGTATGTACCAGAAACGTTTATTGGTATTGATATCAAATGTCAGAATCTATAATCCTAGTGGCTGCCTATCCTAGCCACACACTCTTAGTTCTCTGTTTCTCTCATGTACTTTCATTTCTACCCTGCAGATGAATTGCTCATTCAGAAAACCATTCACAGCCATCAAGAAACATTAGTGTTCTTCTGATAGGCCCCCAGCTACTCATTCAAACCATCCCACCTCACAACAATGCACCATGGTAATGTGATCTTATTATGAACACTCTGCTCAGTCCGCCTTCATGTGGGGAAATGGCCTGAGCAGAACATAAAACCTTTAGATTCCCGTCATCCTGTTATACCTCACTATGTATATGAGGGGACGGCAGATCAATTCTTTACAGTAAATAGATGCCTGGCACTATTAAAACCATGACGGAAAATCAGCTTATGAGATTCTTCTTAGAATGAAGTTTTTGAACTACTATTCTATCACCCTACCACAGCAGAGATATATTGCTGGCATAATAAGAAGTGAAAGGCCTGAGCTGTTTCATTACAAAGGTGCCCATTAGATAAGACAGGAATGAAATTGTTTAACACTTAAAGCTGATTCAATAAGCCCTTCGAACATTTTAAAGGCCAGAAGAAGCAATGTTCAAGCAGTTTTCCCTCCAAATACATGTTAACAACAACCTAGGTTCCCAACACTGTTAAACCAATTACCAAAGTTTTTCCAGCAGGGACTACTCTGTTGACAACATTCAAATCAGTCTCTTGGTTTCTACCTTTTCAGTGAGCTTCTCTGCAGAGAAGCTTTAGATATTACTGCAAAGGTATTACTAGTCAAATGCAATTACTTGTACATTTGGTGAGTGATGCTTATAATATTCATCAAAAGAGCTACAGTTCAGATGTCATTTTTCTACCTATCTTATAAGGCTGTTGTGAGTGTAAAACAGCACAACACCACATACACTGCCCTGTGCTCCTTACAGGAAAAGTGAAAAAAAGATGGTGCTAGTGCGGTGTAGTGATCTGAGTGCTGGACAAAGATCTGGAAGACCAGGCGTCAGATCACCACTTCACTCATAATAACTCACTGGGTGAGCTTGGGCAAGTTACATTCTCTTAATTTCAGAATGAGGCAAAACAAATTTCCTCTGAATCAATCTTGCCAAGAAAACTCTAGTTTCCCTATGTCAGAATTGATGAAGACATATAGCAACAGCAATGATGTAGCTATGATGAATCATTTTGTAAATCTGCCAACTATCTACTTCTGCAATACAGAGAGGCTACAAGAACTGCCACTAGTTAAATGGGACCCTCAGTTGAGTACTTGATTGGTGGAGCATTGTATCCACACTGAAATCTGCTCTATTTTATAGGAACCTAAACCCACTATCAGTGAATACTACAGTTAGATGAAGGTTGACATGTTTTTAAAATATGGGGCACCATCCAGCCAAAGGTAAGCATTTGATCAGGGGAAACAAGTGGTTTCTATGTCCATCCAGCAGTGAATCTACTCCAGATTTTAGTTCAAATGTTAGAGGAGCTATCCAGGGTGCCAAACCCTATCCCCCAAACAGAAACCTACTTTAAAGTTAAGAATAAAACCCTGAATTGTTTAATTGCCCCACTGACATGGAAACCACCAATGAATTTGATATAACATGCAAAATGAGTAAGGCCCTATTTTGGTGTCAAAAGCTGTTGATAAAATAGTTGCTAACTAACAAGGACATCAAGAACAAGATGGCTGCTTCTGCTCCTTGTCTGGAAGAAAGAAGCAGATAAAACTTTTCATAGCACACTAACTTGGCTACTAGTGAAGGCCTACAGGTAAAGCAAAGTTCTCCAAGAAAGGATCAAGATACCTATTTGTGCCACCAGATGGCAACAGTCAGGTGACTGAGAAGATGCTACATGAACTGGGAAGAAAGGTAGCAGTAGGAGATGGACTGCAGGTATTCTTAGATTAGTGCCCCTCAAGCTATCTGATGTGGCACACTGGCAATTTTTCCTTTCCTCAGCCAGGGACTGAAAAAATATTTTTCATGTCTACAGCAAGCAGGCAGTAATTCACAAGCAGCAGAGCATGTACTCACAAGGTGAGAGTCAAAGAATGTCCAAACAGAAAAGCAGCCTAGAGCAAACAAATCCAAAGAGGCAAATCCAAACCGTAGTCCAAACAGACAGAGTTCCAAGATAACCAGATCCACCAGCATAGCACAGGGCTTCAGGACCAAAGAGACCAGTTGCTTACCCTGGGAGGAAAGGCCAGCTGGAGCCCTCTTTTATCTATGGCTGTTATCGCCACAGGTGTTCCCTTATTAGGGCTCGCTGACTAGTTAAATGGGCCGAGCGATACAAGCCCTCCCTTTCACAGCATCTCTGCTGCAAGGTAGGTGTGTCAGCTATGTCTTCCTCTATTTGTTCCTGTGGCTCAGGCCCTTGTTGTTGTTGCTGTTGTGTATTATCTCTTTCTGGACCAGCTTCTGGGGACACTTCAGCCTCTGGGGAAGCCTTTGCCTTGAAGTCAGAATCCTCTTCCTTGCTGGCACAGTCTCCAAGGCAAGGCATGACTGTATTTACAGCATATTATCATTATAATACCATTTCCTGGACTTGCTGTGGACCAGCAGTCCATGGAGCATGGACCAGCACCTGTCCAAGAGCTGCCACTTTGACTAGCATTGTCTTAGACAGATCCCAGGCCAACAGCTTGTTCCAAAAATGATCAAGGCCAGAGCCCATGTGCTGATGCAGCCTCTGAAACTGAAGACTGGGTATTGTCTCACTGCTTGATTCTCAAGAGGCAATTGCTTACATCTGGACATCTTTATTCCTGCAGCTCTAGGAATTTCTCTCCAACCATCAGAAGTGGATGACTGTGGCTTCCAGAGAAGTCAGTGTGAGGTGTCTTTCAGGAGATACCAGTTGCCTAGACTACTGGCTTTGGGGTCTGGGAGCAGCACTTCTGTCCTAGATCGTTGGTCTCTACATTTTTCTGAATGACTGGCTGTGTTATGCATGCCCTCCAATGCTATCCCTCAAACATCTTTTATTAGGGGTGGGTAAAAGGAAATAATACCAGGCCAGTTTTCTGTCTCGGGATCCTCCTCCTCCTCCTCCTCCTCCTCCTCCTCCTCTTCTCTTTTATAAAATTCATATGATAAAATAGTAATAAAGAACAGCTATAACCTTTGGCTTTGTTTTCCATGAAGAAATATGTACATAAACATGACATAAATAATAGTCAAATAATAGTTAAGTCAATGAAGTACAAATTAAACAGAAAAAAAGAAAGAAAATGACTTCCTTCTCACCCAAATAGTTGTAATTCATTCTTAAAATTTAATCCTCCAACTATACAATTGTTTATTTTTCCCCATCTAGCTTCCCATAGAGATATATCTTCCAATCTTCTATAAATCTTTGAGTAGCCTTTTTGGATAGTAGAATTGTAAATTTATTTAGCTCTGCCATTTCATAAAGTTTGATCAACCACTCTTCTACAGTAGGAATGTATGTATCTTTCCACTTCTGAACAAGTTAATCTTGCTGCTGAAATCCTATATAGTAAATGTCTCCAGTGTTTATTTCTTGTATTTTTATCTACTTCATCTAACATGTTTAATAAGTACATTTCTGACTGCATAGGAAACTTTATTTGAAGTATGGTTGAAATTGTATCATGGATTTTTTCCCAACTTTTTTTGTTTGGCTACACTGCCAATATATGTAATAGAAGGTACTTTTCTCTTCACACTTCTAGCATTTGTTGTTCCCATTTTTATTAATTTTTGATAATTGAGAGGGGTTAAGTGCCATCTAAACAGCATTTTGAAGTAATTTTCCTTCAGTCTAATGTTTATTGTAAATTTTAACTTAGCATTCCACGCTTGTTCTCATCATTCTAATTGTATTGTGTAACCTATATTTTGGATCCATCTAATCATGTTTTCTTTAATAGTTTCTTGTTCTATGTCTAATTTCACCAATATTTTGTCAATTTTCTCTATGATATGATTAGTGTCAGGATTTAGTAATTTGTCAAATTCTCTCTCCATTGATTCGAACCCATCCAAATTCTCATCCATTTAAAATTATTGTACCGATTGTCTATGAGGAACAAGTGGGTAGTATAACTATACAAGTGTAATTCTTCTTTTGATTTTAGCTATATTTCCCCTCTTACTTTTAAGATGTCTTTGTAAGCGATCCACCTGTCAGACTGTGTTTTTCTTCTTCTTCTATAGTAGGCTTCATGAGGACAGGTTCACAATGGATTTTTTAGGTAAAGCCTCTTCTTGAATTTCAACCAGGTTTTTAGTAGTGGTTTCTTAGTGTAATGATTATCAAATTCTTTATTTACTCTTGCTTTGTCATTCTATATGTATGCATGTCACCCAAAGATCAAATCATGGTCCTCTAGTTGTAGTAGTC
The DNA here is from genome assembly GCA_948474755.1 of Ctenosaura bakeri. Taxonomy (NCBI): domain Eukaryota; kingdom Metazoa; phylum Chordata; class Lepidosauria; order Squamata; family Iguanidae; genus Ctenosaura; species Ctenosaura bakeri. The sequence continues at coordinate 280,703 of CAOLHI010000878.1, read as the reverse complement.
TTTTGTTTCTTAAAGTCAACCAGTCTATCATCTAGTATGGATAATTGGCATAAAAGTACAATTTTAGAGCTAGTAAGCTTGTTCCTCCTTTCTTTTACATCTTTATGTTCCTTCCATTTAATTACTTTCCTTTCCGAACAAAACTATAAGTCTTTTCCCCATTGTCTTCCCATTGCATTTGTGATGATGAGTAAATTTTGGAATAAAAATATCATTTTTTGTAATATATTCATTTTTATTGTTGCTGTTCACCCAAAATATGAAAAATCCAGTTTATTCCATCTTTGTAAGTCCTCTTTGATTTTCTTCCAAGTCTTCTTATCATTACTGTTTAATTCCAGCTTATTTTGTGTTATCATTATGCCTAAGTATTTAACTTTTTTCCTAACTTCAAAATTAGATAAGTTTCTTGTTCTGGTTCTTCTATTTTTGTCATGTTTTGGTGATTATTGCCATCTTTTCTTCATTAATTTTGAATCCAGCTACTTCTCCATAGCCTTCTAATGTACATAATGATCTTTTTATATTATAAGTCAGATCTTCCAATAATATTACTAACTCATCCACAAATACTCTCGATTTGTAAGTCTCATCTTGAATTTAATCCCTTTAATTATTGAATCTGTTTTATTTTCTTAGTCAAAATCTCTAAGTTAAGAGTAGGGGGTGATAGTGGACATCCTTGTGTGGTATCTTTCTTATCTATTTTAGATCTTTATTTCTCATATTAATTTCCTGTAGGCATATGACATCCAGTATTTGTTTCTCCAGGTAATGAAATACTTTTTTTCCTTTGAAAGGAGATAAGTCCCCATACATTCAAAAAAAATTTCTTTATTTTCATGTTTAATTGAAATATTGATTAATCATTGAATCTCTTGGTCTTGGTCCTCTTCCTTATTTGAAATTACCTCTTCTGTTTGATCTTCTTTTGGGGTTTCTTTAATTTCATCTTTTTCTGTTTGATCTTCTTAGTTTCTCCTTTGACTGATTTTTGTTGTGCTTTCCCCATCTCTTTGGAAAATCTCTCTAATTCTTCTTTATATATTTTAAGGAATTCTTTTGTTTTTCAGGTGACATTTAATACGTGTCCTCTCTGATGGAAAGCAAAGGAAATTCCCTCTATTCCTCCCCATCTGTAGAAGATTTCTTTTTTTCTCAAAATCTGAGTCAGAAAGTTATGATCTTTCCTTCTTTTCAAAACTTGTAATAGAATGTCTTCAAATATCTTAGTTTCATTGTCTTTGATTATAAATTTCATATAGTTCTGCTATACAATTAACTCTTTCACACACAAAATAAATTACAATGTCCCTCAGGATGTTCTTCACTTTTCTTTTCTTTTCTTTCTTGTCTTTTTTTTCCTATGAAACAGCTTATTCTGAACATTTCATCTATTTCCAAGTCCATTCGATAAGTTGTCCTACTGTAAAGTGAGCTAAAGGAGGAATCAATCATGTATACAAATCTTCCTTCAGTTTTTTTTCTAGCCCTCTGATCTTAATCCATTTTTTCCTGTACTTTAATTTTGCCATGCCATCATTGTTTCACTTTGTTCAATTTTAAATTGTAAAGTTGCTGTGCATTTCTCTAGGTTAGCTGTTATTTCCTGTAAATCATCAATCTTCATATTCATTTGTTTCATCTCTTTTGTTACATTTTTTTTGCTTTTGTTCAAATCTTTCCAATTCTCTTTGCAATTCTATTTTGATTTCTTTTCTTGTGTCTTTCAGTTCTTCTGTTACATCCACTCTCAATATTTTGATCTCTTCAAGTATAAATAAGTTAGCATGGGGTTGTCTTCTGTAATTCCAAAGGTCTTCTCTGTATCTTTGAGCAATTAGTCTTCTGGGACCTGAAGTCATGCTGCTGCTGCTGCTTTCTCTTCTTCTTCTTTTTATAGATATTGGCCAGTTGTCCTTCAGATTCTTTAAAGATTAAGTTTTAGTATTACAATTCCTAACAGTCTCTCATAAGAATTTCAAATAAATCTAATATTTCAATACTCTTCAAATTAATATTAACTTCTTCTGCAAAAATCTTATAAATATGTAGCATTCATAAATTCATAAATTAATCACAAATTAACTAATTCTTGAACTGACTAGATTTTTAAACTATTTGTCAAAACAAAAGTACTTCCTCAAACCAAAAGTAATATAAATCAATTAATATTTATTATTAATTCTCAGTGCTTGTTCCTTATTAACTTAAATCTTCCTCTTAGTCTTACATCTATTGCTTAATTTATCAATATTTTCCTTATAAATAATACTATATATATACTGTATCTTAATTGCTTGTAAACTAAATTCTGTCCATAAACTTGTTAGGATTGGAAACTCTTTTCATCAGCAGGTAGCATTGTTGTATCATCAAAGAGAACAGATGTATCTAATGAGAGCTACTGGGAGAAAAAGTACAAAAAATCAAGCTTAAAAGAATAGGATGTTTTTTCCTCTTTAATTCTTTAAACAATCTCTCAGTTTTATAGCAGCTGTGGGTTTTTTTGCCTTCTAAATCAAAACCCAACTAGAACATAACAGACAGATTAAATCAAATTAAATCTTTCACTTAAAGTTAAATTTTCCTGTAAATATAAATCACATATTCTTTTTTCATTGATTAGAATATCTATTGGAAAAGTAGAAGAAATATATATAACTCATTGATTAATTCAGTTACAACACTTTTATGAAATATATTATTACAGTGGGCCCTTGGTATTTGCTAGGGTTTGGTTCAAGGACCCCTGATGGATACCAAAATTTGTGGATGCTCAAACCATGTTATGTGCAATGATGTAGTAAAATGGTGACTCCTATACAAAATGACAAAATCAAAGTTTTTGTTTTGTTTTAATATTTTCAAGCTGTGGTTGGTGGAATCCATGGATACAGAATCCACACATATGGAGGGCCAACTGTACTGTAATAGTATTGCAAAAATATTAGTATACATAAACTGTACAATATTAATCTTCAAATATTCTGTTCTGTGGTGATTGCTGTTCTGTTGATGTCTCTGTCTCTCTTGTTCTGTTGACAAGCTTTATTTAATGCAGTAGTCATCTTTATTGGGGGGAGGTTCATTATTAAGGTACCAATGTTCTCAAAATCTGATTTAGTCTTTGTTTCCTATTTCATACTCTTTCTGTTCTTTAACTTATAAAACACCAATGTTGAAATCCTTCACCCTCCCGCTCCCATCGCTCTTCTATTATTTTCTCTGCTGTTGTTTAATTCTATCTGTAAGATACCAGTCCACTTAGGTTCTTTAACAGTCTTCTCCTTTCTTTCTTTTTTCTCCTTTCTGCCTCCTTTTCCTTGTGTTCCCAGATTCCCAATCACACTGTCATTGAAGCCTTTTACTCAGCTGTTATTCTAGTTGAATTTAAAGCTTCCAGATGTTTTCACAGAATCTTCACTCTGGCCGTCTTCCACCTACTATCATTGTTCCTCTACCATCTTTCTAGTTTCTGCCACTCCTTCAAGTTTAATTCTGTCTCCCCCATTAATATTTCTTATCTTTAACAAATTTCTGAACTGTCAGTACTATCCAATCTTTATTATATGTTTGTTTTATTTTCTTATATAGGAATGTTTAGTTCCTTAGTCTGTTAGTCCCCTTAGATCTTAGTGCTAGCCCATGCTTTTTTTGTATCCAAGAAAGACATGATTAAGCCCATGGCTGTGTAATTTAAATCTGCTATTGTAAAGAATATACTGCAAAGGTCCTTCTTTCCTATTGTTTGTGGAGTTAGCTTAGTGTTATTGATCACAATTATATAAATCCAAACCTTTCTTCAGTTAAAATAGTGGTGGTGGTGATTGGCCAGAATCAGGCTTCAGTAACAAAGTGGCTTCTTAGTTTGTTCCTCCTCTCCTGGACACTGTTCACTGAGACCATGTCCCCTTCGAGCCTCCTGAGTCCCCTTTATCTTTTTTTTTTAATTATTATTAAAAACATTTTTTTATTAAACAGGAGGGGGGGAAGAAGAAAGAACAAACAGCAAAACTACATAACAATAGATAAAAGATAAAACTATAAATGCATAACAATAATAATAATAATAATAATTACAGTACAAAAAAGCAAAAACTACCTAACAAAACTACAAGCATCTAACAAAACTACAATAAACAAAAGAGATCACAACTAACTAAAACTTGGTTTCCATCCTTATTGCATACAGCTCTTATGCAACACTTGTACTTAACTATTAGATCATTACTAAAAATCTAAATTAACTATGTCACTAATACCCTTTGCAATCTTATGTCTATACTCTGAAGATAAATTTACCTAGGTAATAAAAAGTTAATAAAAATAGTAATAATTGTACACAATTACTACCACAATTCTGTTATTTTGAATTTAAAAAAGATAATCTTAAACATTATTACTAAAACCTATATATTATAAACGTTAAAATCTAAAATAGCAACAAACTAAAATAATCATTTTCTGTTTCATATAACACTTTTCATGTCATAGTAAAGGAAAGAGTGAGACCTTAAAAATACATGCAAGTTCAAAAACCTATTGTCATCAATTCACCCTCATTTTTCTTTAAATAATCAGATAGTTCCATTCAGAAAAAAATTCATCTTCTGTTTAGTCTTTAACCTATATGTAATATTTTTCATTTCAGCTATTCCCATCAATCTATCAAACCATTCTTCCATTGATGGGATTTTCATTTTTTTCCAATACTCTGCTCTACTAAACTTGCCGTTAATAACATATGTTGTACCAATTTGTGTTTTTTCTTATCAATAGTTGCATCATCTGCCTAAATCTCTAGTACGTACAACTCAGGATTCTTTGGTATTTGGGTTTTCAAAATCTTTTGTGTCACATTTTGTATCTTAAGCCAAAATTGTTCAGCTTTTTCACAAGTCCATCACATATGGTACAAAGATCCAACTTTATCTTAATATTTTTAGCATTTGTTCTTTGTATCTTTATATATCTTTGAAAGTCTCTCTGGTATCAAATACCATTGGTATTTGGAGATGGACAAAAATGCCCCAAAATATTTAAAAATTTATATGAGCTTTGAAAAAAATGTGGTGGTGGTGTTTTTAATGTGGAACAGTGCTGAGGCAGAGCCCTACAACCTATTTAAAAGGTGATTTCTCATTCCTGGAGACTTCCAGCTTTGGGAAACAAAATTCACCTTCGGGAAACAGAAAAAAAAAACATGATATGATGAGTCTGCCTTAAGAGCCACAAAAACAGCCTTTGTACAGAGCATTTAACTTGCCCCTATCCTATATGTTGGAGGTGCCTGTACTAGGGACTGAATACAACCCTCCCTGGAGTCTGTGTAGACCATGAATGGTGCTTTATAGGAGCAGAGGCAAGATTTTAAAAAAAAAAAAGTTGGCAACCTTATAAGTGGAGAATAGGAAGAGACAGGATTGTGACTGAAAAAAAGATAATGCCCTAAAGAAATTGTAAGAGGATTTGTGGATGGCAAGAGTGCAAAAACTCAAAAATTTGTATTTTTGCTCTCGTTGTAAACAGGAATATTGCATAACTGAAGCAGGTCCTAAAAGTAAGTACATGTTTGCACAAGTTGTACACTAAACAGTCTGGTGCATATTGTATCAGGTCAGTGTCTTCAGATGATACCAGAACAAAGGGATTTGTTGTTACAAGTTCCCTAATCCTGTTTCTTTACATGTTCTCCAAGCTCTTCATTACATACCAATTCATGAAGGTTTCACTAGAGGACACAATCAACGTTTAGCTTTTGATATGGTAGTCACATATCCTGCTGCACTCGAACTGTGCTGAAATCTTATCTTGCACAAAATCCATTATTTCAGAAGTCAAAAACATGTTTGCTGTCATTGTATGCCAGAATGTATCTGTATTCTTGAAAGAATAATTCTAATATCCAAGGAAATAATTTGAAGAAATAGCAATCATTCTTCTCTGTTTTCGATATTATATCATCTCTGCCTTTTCTTTGGCCTTCACTCAAATCGCTTTTCAGGCTTCCTTTCATTTTAATTAATTATTTAGACATGGCTTGCCATGGCCCACAATGAAAATGCAAATTTCCTTTGGAGACTTTTTAGGAAGACAGATATAGAGAAATAAGGACACACTATGATAACTTTGTAGATTAAAACCCGAATACAAATGTGTGTGTGTGTGTGTGTAAGTCTATGTCAAAATGATGATATACTGTACTCTACAAGAGAGTCTTATAAATGAATTTGGCCACAGCATCAAAGACAGGGATGGGAGAAAATAACTTTATATCCCATAAACAGGCTCAGGTAACCAATATAATAAAGTTTACAGATACAGAAAAAAAAAGCGGCTGTTACAATTAACTGCATGGAATTAAATCAGGCTGATCATGAAATTACCAAACACTAATACATAGGAACTTGAACATAATTACATGATTTACATGTATTCAATCAGATACTTGCCTAACCTAAAAGATAATTGACAGAGAGCTAGTTCCTGCAGTCCTTATCCATCTACTTATTATGTAATTACTATTACTATGTTTCTTACAGTAAATACACACAAGGAGAAAAAAATTCATATCAAAAATAATCAGATTATGCTAAAAAGGTATAAATTAGTTTTCATAATCTAAAAGACTGATAAAGCTTCCATGTAAATCTGGCAAATCACGATTCTGAGCCTATATTGGAGATGGGAGTTTTTTTTAAAAAAATCATCCAGGTCAGTTTGCAAGTATAAAAAATAATGACAGGAGAGTGAGTCCAGACTAGTGCACTATACTGTATTGGCATTCTTCTAATTAGTGATACTATATTTTTTTAAAAAAACAATAAACTAACAAGAATGAAAAAAGAAAATTGTCAAACAGAATAGCCCATACTCCCTGTAATTCACTTCCAATACACGGGTATCATTACATCTCCAAGTGCTGCAGGAAAGAGTAATTCAATCTCTTTCAGCAAATTTCTTCCCTAGTCTTGTCATCCCCCACAATAATCATGCAGTTGTTACTTCGGCCCAGGCCTACCCGGTGATAGCACTCGATATCGTTTTTGATATCAAACCATTCGGCCTTCCTCTGCCACCTCGTTCCACGTGTTTGCGACACCTACGGACAAGCACATAAACAGGCACAGCCGGTAATTGTTGGACATTCCATTCTCCACCTAGGCAGGCAGAACAGAGCCAATCTGTTGCTTCAGGGACCTCTCTTGCAAACATCCTTTTGCTTAAGCATGACACTAACAAAGGCGCCCGGCTCTGAGTCGATAGTCTCACAAAGCCAAACTAAGCACCTTGCATTTGCATACCGGCTACACTATTGTTGATTCAGCGCTAAGCCGATCATGTTAAACTTGACCTTTTCCAAAGTTTTGTCCTGCTCCAAACTCTCATTGTTCTCACCGAGTAAGGCATAGCCTGCAGTCACAATTCATCCTATATAACCCCCCCCCCCGATTCCAAGACCACCTCGGATCGCTCCGGACTTCCATCCTGCCTTGTTGCCGCTTTGTCTGGTGAGCTCCCCTCAGTGAACCACGCTGAGCTTCTTCCCTGCACCTTAACAAACTCAATCTCCAAACTTCTTCAAGACTACGAGATAGGTGTCGTATCACCCATTTTCCCTGAAAATCCCTATTTCCAATTCTTCCGTTAGCTGTGTGATTGTGGTGTCTTTCCTGTTTGTTTGTCTTTCAATAAAATATCATTTTTGCTATTTTAAAACTGTCTGACTGCTTGACTGACCTGACCCCGTAGACACTGGGTTGCAAGATCCTGCTAAGTTACCCTGCCTCTCGCTAGCTTTAGTGAGTGTTCCAGTTAATTTTCCCCAAGGTTGTGCTTGTGTTTTGGTTATTTGGGCACCCCTCCCGGGACCCCCAGAGAACAGGGTAACACAGTCATCCAAATGTTCCTGGACTAAAAGCCCTAGTCAACATAACCAATTGTTTTCAATATGTTGTAAGCCACCTTGATATCCATTATTGGGGGAAAGATAGGATATAAATTAATAATAATGAGTAGGGGGAAGAATGCTGTAACTTGGGACTTCTACAATATCTGGCAGGCCATGTTCTTTCTACTCCTGGTTTATTTATTTATTTATTTGAAATATTTCTGTATTGCCTCCCAGCCCAGAAGGTTTCCCAAGGTAATGAACAAATAGAAACCAATTAAAACAATATAAAGATAAAAACATTTTAAAAACATGTTAAAACAATCTTTCAAAACTCCTAAAAGCAGCCTAGAAACAATCCTAGACTCCAGTTTTGAAACAGCTAACAGTAATTTCAGACACTACAATACAAGACAGGGAAGAAGCCCTGTCAAAGGAACAGATATTGACATTGTCCAACATTTAATAGATGAAATTAAGGACTCCCTACTATTCGTTCAGGAAAGCCAGCCTAATGTAGTGGTTTGAATGCTGGACAACAAACCTGGAGACCACTGTTTGATTTCCTGCTTGGCCCATTGAGTGATTTTGGGTGCATTACAGATTCTCAGCCACAGGTTCAGTGTGGTGTTAGCACAGTTCTGACATGCCCAGTGATAGCACCAGATATCTCTTGATATCACACTTATTTGGCCTTTACTTGACCTTTCTCTGCCACCCTGCTCCACATGTTTGCAAGGGCCACTGGACAAGCATGTAAACAGGCGTGGCCAGTAATGGTTGGACATTCCAATTCCCACTTAGGCAGGCAGATTAATGCCACTCCGTTGCTTCAGGGACCATTTCTTGCAGACACACCTTGCTTAAGCACGACTTTACACAAAGACGCATGGCCAAGAGCCGGCACTTTCTTTATGCTGAGCCATTTGTATACTGGCTACACTATTGTTATCCAGCGCTAAGCTACTCATGTAAAACCTGACCTTTTCCAACGCTTTTGTCGTGCTTCAAAGTTCCTTTGTTCTCACCGAGCATGGCATGGCCTGTAGGCACAATCCACCCTATAAAAGACCCTCTGATTCCGAGTGCCCCTTGGATCACTTGCTCGGATCGCCCTGGACTTCCATCTAGTCTTGCTGCCGCTCTATCCAGTGAAGTTGTCCCCTCAGTTCCCAATAACTAAGTCTGCCTCTCTCCTTGGAACACTCCGGACTGCTATCTCACCTTGCTGTCAGTTCGTCCAGCAAGTTGCCCCCTCAGCGAACTGCGTTGAGCTTTCCTCCCTGCAACTCTCCATTTTTCTCCAGGACTATGAGAACCATTTCACCCATTTCCCCCGAAAATTCTAATTTCTAATTTCTAGTTAGCTGTGTGCTTGTGGTGTCTTTTTCTGTTGTTTGTCCTTTAATAAAACTATCATTTTTACTGTTTAAAACCTTGCCTGACTGCTCTTCTGACCTGATGCTGTATACATCAGGTTAAAAGATCCCAGCTAAAGTTACCCTGCCTCTCGCTAGCTTAAGAGAGTGCTTGAGTTAATTTCCCCATCTTATGTTTTTGCTTATTTGGGCTTCCCTCCCGGGACCCCCACAATACAGGGTAACAGTGGGGTGGCTATAAATTGGAAATGACCTGAAGGCACGCAATAACAAGAACTGTTCTTGTAACACTCTTCTTCAGGCCACCTCTGCCACTAGACTGAGATCTGAATCTTACTATTAGTCCCAAGCAGAGTAAACCCACTAAATCAATGGGATTTATATAAGTATTGACAGGCTGTTGAGCTGGTCTACTCAGGACTGCCAATAAGACTCGGACTACTAGAGCTGCTTTGGGCAGCAAATTTTGGGATACTTAAAAAATTGTTACTTATTTAATTTGCTGTTTTACTGCCAGGGATTTGGAGAGGTGCTTTGTTTTGTGTACCAAAATAATATATCTGGCTTTGGATTCTATGCGTATTGAATTGGGGGACTAGGGGACACTTGCTGCTCTACCTCAGCAAGCAAAATGTCTTGGGCCTGTACATATTATTTATTCTTTAAATTCCACTTTTCTCCAAAGAATGGGACTCAAGACACTTTTTAAAAGTTAAATACAGCTAAAAGCAATTACAAATAAGTTTAAAAACACACACACAAATAGTGTTTTTGTTATGATACACTTAAAATAGCCATAGAATGAAAGCACATCAGTAAAAGGCCATTCCCTTTTATAGTGCTATTATTCCACTTTCAACATCCTGTGGAATTCTGGGGTTTGTAGTTTTCTGAGGCCTAAGAGCTCTCTGGCTGAGAATTCTAAATGCCCCTCCCTAAACTGCAAACTCCAGGATTCCATAGGATGTTGAAAGTGGAATAATAGCACTATCACAGTGTAGGGCGGAAATGGCCAAAGATGAAAGTCAGTAAAAGAACACACTGTTGAAGCCCTTGCAGTCAGTTACTAAAAGCCAGTCTGGAAAGAAAAGTCTTCACCTGTTGACAAAAGGATGGCAAGGAGAGAGCCATCCTAGGCTGCTTAGGGATCTCATTCCAAAGCCTTGGAGCAGCTACTGAGAAGGCCCTCCCCTCATTCCTACTGAATGCTCCCCGTGACATCTTTTGACATGCCTAGCTCAGTCTTTTAACCACTACCCAGTACTGTATATATTTCCCCCCTCTAGGAAATTCACAGAGCTGTTTTCCTTTCTGATTTATTATGTTTGTTATCATTGCATAACATCTTTTAAAAGTTGGTTTAGTTTTTAACTGTAGAATAACCTGCCTTTCCCTATGGGAAAATCAACAGTTCTATATAAATTCCACACGCAGCAGCCTTTGAAAGTCATGACTACTTGCCACAAGTGTGGGAAAGAAACACTAGAATCTGCTTGGGCTGGCTGGGGACAATTATTGCCTCTTACTACCTTTCAACAAATTAGATGCAGATGATAAGGGAGGGGGCAGGGACAGGGAGAAGCAAGCCCAGATGCAAAGAGATTTGAATAGGAGCACAATAGCAGTAGGTAATTGGTGGGTTAGAGAATGAAGCACATGTTGTAGCAGATTATAGGAATAAGTGGGAGTAGAAGGTGATAGTTGTGAACCTTGGAGTTTATGATAGCTTCAGTGCAGGCTTCCCGTTTTGCCTAACAATGGAAAGTCCTTGGATTGTATTGTATTTTTGCAGTTTTTACCAGCTATGTGTGGGTAAGTCATTGGTCTTGCTTTTTTGTTTGCCCTGTTTCCTACTGCTGTTTTTATTACACAGTTGTCTTAACAATTTATTCTTCAAAACTGCTTCTTCCTTTTCTGGAATTTAAAATGGATATTGTTCTTCTTAAAAGAAATAATTTCACAGATGGCATTTCTTGGGTGCAGTCTGAACTGTGTGTGTTTTAAGAAGCTAAACGCACCAAATTGAGTGGGACATATTTTGTCTAAATAATGCCTGGAAGTGAAATTTTTCCTACCACCTGTAGAACTAACTCAGGTGTCTGCTTTCCTCTTCCTGCAGTAATATTTGCTATATGTTCCAAGAACATACTTCTTGATGGAACGTAAGAAAGTGACTTGGTTAGTGTTCACCTCAGTGCCTCATTATACAGCTGCACTTTTAGCATTCCATTCATGTCTAGCAGCTTACCCTGTCTCTTCACTGCACGGATTTACTGTTTGACCATAGGGTAGCTCATACAATAGGATGTATTTCGTGTAAATGTACTGACACATTTTCCTATTGCATCGTTTATTAGTGGACTAGAAAAACTAGAAAGTTCTCTGTTTTGTTCCTGCCCTCCCCCCCCCTTTTTAATCTACATGTGGTTTTTCCCATTCCAAATTTCCAGGGAACTACTAGCATTACCAAAGACTTTCCTATGCTACAGTCAACTCAAATTACCCCAGTATTTTTTGAAATGAAATGTATCACTCCATGGCTGTCTGTTTTTGTTATGCCAGAACTAGCTGAGATTGCCAGTGCCAAGGCAGAGTGATTATTTTCAGATCCTAGATTCAACAGAGATCAAGCAAGGGAAAGAAGAATGCTAGTAATAGAAGAAAGTAATCCTAATGCTTAATTACTGTAACATGGCTAAAAGACTTTAATACATTTGTTAAAGTCCTGAATAATAATTAAAAAGGGCTCAGTGGAAATTGGTGAAAGTCGGTTTCTGAAACAGTACCTGAGTCTAGAGGTGACCCATGATCAGTGGTAGAAGGAGAGGGAAGAACATAAGAGGGTGTGTGAGGGAAACCTAGGGTATTGCCAGAAGGAGTTTGGATGCAAAACCATGAATATGCAGGTAAAATCAAAATAAGAAGAACTGGGAAGTCTTCATACTTCAAGGGACTTTTTCCCTTTCTGGATAAGCCCTTTGTTTTCTTAGATATTAATACTCCTAGATACTTTGTAAACTCGGAAACAAAATCTGTTCACTACTCTTCCTTCTAAAGGGTTTGTGGCTAAAACTCTTCCCCCCTCCCCAATCTTGTATCAATAATAATATTTGCTATTGAATTCTAGCACCATAATAACAATTATACTGGTACTTAGCTTGCGGGATCGTGCAATCACTGCAAAAGTGATTAGTAGCATAAGCTGCTACTGGTTGGTTACAGTTAAGCCTTCCCTTCTGCAGTGACCAAAGTTTTGTGCCCATAGTAGTTATGTGGAAGAGTTGTAATGGTGAAAAAACAATGATCTCTCTGCTTCAAGACGAGCAGCCCCTGTTCCTACACCCTCTCATGCACAGTTAAAATACCACAACAGCTTTCATGATTGCATTTGGTTCCTGACTGCCAAACCTCCATATTGGTTCAATGGCCATCTAATCTGATAAATCCTGTCAACCTACATTGGTTTGGGCTACAACTTGCTTAATTGGTGGGAGCAGCTACGAAGGACGAGAGATGGTTCTGATGACAAAACTATCTCACACACAGGAGCTTGTAAAACAATAGTGCTATGTGTTACAAACCAATATGAATTTGTATGTTCTAATCATAATGCTGCTGATTCCTGTAATTTGTGATAGAAGAGAATATAATGAGCAAAAAAGAATGAGATACAGAACTACTTATTCATACAGTACTCTTGAATATTTGAAGTGGTTCACATGTGTGTTGTTATCTTCCAGAACTGATCATTATTATTCCAGGAATTGTAGAACTAGAACTGAATAAGTGACTCCGCCTGGCACAAGCAGGGTTTGTAACTAAGAACTTCCTAGTCTCTTAAATTCTAGTAAAATATACCACAGGTATTATGCCTGGTAATATCAGACAACCAAAATGCAGATGCTTAGAACACTGCTCTCCAGCTGTTGGGTGATGAACCACTGTTTGGTAGAAAAATAATCTAAAATGCCTTAGGATAGCTGAATCACCAGTGCCCAGGTATTGTTGTCAACTCTCACCAAGTCAGCTTCAACTTTTGGTGGCCCTATGAATGACAGAGCCCTCCAAGACCATTTCTGCACTAGCCTGTTATAGTTCTATTATTCCACTTTCAACATCCAATGGAATCCTGGGGTTTGCAGTTTAGAGAGGGGTCTTTGAATCACCTGTCATCTACAGCCCTACTCAGATCTTGCATACTCGGGGCCATGGCTTCCTTGATTGATTCTATCCATATGGTATGGAATCTTCCTCTACCCTACTGCCATCTGCTTTGCCAAGTGTCATTGTCTTTTCTTGAGTTATGTCTTCTTATAATATGTCCAAAATACAATGGTCATCTTGGTTTCTAAGGAGAGTTTAGGCTTGATTTGCTCTAAGACTCATTTATTTGTCTTTTTGGCAGTCCAGATATCTGCAGAGCTCTCCTTTAGCACCACATTTGAAATGAGTTGGTTCCCTTCTTGGTAGCTTTCTTTTCTGTCCAGCATTTACAACCATACATAGAAATTGGAAATCTAATGGCATGGACAATCCTGACTTTGATATTCAATGATATATCTTTACACTTCAGGATCTTGTCTAGTTCCTTCATAGCAGCGCTTTCAAGTCCTAGACTTCTAATTTCTTGATTGCAGTCCTCATTTTGATTAATGACTGAGCCATGATAAGTAAATCTTTCACTATCTCAGTGTCTTCATTGTCAGCTTTCAAGTTATGTAAATCATCAACGATCCTTATTTTTGTTTTCTTAATATTTACCTCTAAACTTGCCTTTTCACTTTCTTTCTTCACTTTCCTCAGTAATCATCCCAAGTCTTTGTTATTTTCTGTCATCTGCATATCTCAAATTCTTGATGTTCCCTCTTCAAATTTTCATAACTCCTTCCTCAGAGTTTAATCTAGCTTGATACATTCAGCATAGAAGTTAAACAGATAGAGTTCCAGTTGAAAACCACTGTTTCTCCATATTCTGTCCTAATGGTGGCCTCTTATCCTGAGAACGGAATAATCAACTGTTGTGGTATATCCATTTTTTAAAGAATGATGCATACTTTTTCATGATCTGCACAATCAAAGGCTTTACTATAATCTATAAAGCACAGGCTGATATTCCTCTGAAATTCTTTAGTGTGCTCCATTATCCAAAGTATGTTTGCAATATGATCCCTAGTGCCTTTTCCTCTTCTGAACCCACCTTGGACATCAGACATTTCTCACTCCGTATATGGTAAAGGTCTTTGTTGCAGAATTTTGAGCATCAATTAACACAACAGTTGAGTGGTTACTACAATCCCTGGCATCTTCTTTTTTGAGGATTGGAATGTATATTTTGCACTTCCAATCTGTGGACCATGTGTTTGTTTTCCATATTTGTTGACAGATTTTAGTTAGAATTTGAATGGAATTTGTCTGTGGTGCTTGATATAGCTCTATTGATATACCATTTGTTCCTGTTAATTTATTTTGCCCAAGTTCCATAACTGCATCTTCCACTTTACTTTCTAAAATTGTGAGTTTGTCTTGAAATGGTTCTTCCTTGAACAAATCTGTCATCTTTTTGAGTCTTTTATCTAGTGCTTCATTGTAGTGTTTCCATTGTCTTTTTCTTTCTTCTTGATCATGCAGTGTGTTCCCCTGCTGGTCATAGCACATCCCCACTCTTGATTTAAATTTCCCTTTAAATTCTTGGATCTTGTGGAAGAGGTCTCCTGCTCTACTTTTTTTGTTGCAGTCTTCTGCAGTAGTTGTTATAGTAGTTTTCCTTGTCCCTGCACACAGGTTGTTGAATAGTTTTATTCAGGTTCTTACCATATTTCCGTCACTTTTAACTTTTGCTTCCTGTCTATTCTTAACCACTTGAAAAAGTTAATCAGCCATGCAGGGGGCTTTTCTTCATTTTTGGCTAGAGATCCTCCATCAGTTTTACCACCTACTGCTGCCCAGTAGCTGTTTGGCACATGTAGTCAGGCTTCTCAGGAAAAACCCTGTCTGCCATGGGAGACCCCACTAGCAGTACTGCTACCATCAACATAGCCTCTTGCTTCATGGGAGCATGAAATTACCTTTTGAGAAGTACTGTGAAAACCTGGAGAAGAGAACAACTGGATTGCAAGTGCCTTTGAAGATGAGTACTTCCAAGCTGCCAGACTATCAATCAAAGAAAAAGAAGCTGATCGAACTTCTGACTGATACCACTTTTAAAGTTGAATTCAAAGAAAAATCCCTTGTTAACTTTTGGGCAGACATCTACAGAGAATATGAACAGCTTTCTGATATGATACTTAAGTTTCTGTTGCCATTTACAGATACAGAGCTAGTGGAGAGGGCTTTCTATTCTTATACCTTTATTAAAAAAAAAATACTGTAGTAAACTGAATGAAGTTCCGGATTTTAGACTGTATCTTACATCAGTTGAACCTGATTTCAAAAAACTATGTCTCAAAACAGGCTCAAGGATCGCACTGAACATTTGTTGTGTATACAACATCTCTTATGTTCTATAAATATTTTTAAAAACATGTTAAAGTATTTCAAGTATTAAAGTAACAAATGTAATGTATTAATTAATATAATGTAGTTTTTTATGTAATCTGTGTTGTATTTACTTGAATTTATTGTATTTTTTTTTTAGTTTTCATTGTAAATACATATTCACTGTCTGTTCACCTTATGATTCCATTGCTTTTTAATGCCATTATTGAACTATTTATTTATAGTTCTATTTACAGCATATAAATTTGACATAATAGCAATTATATTAATTACAAACATTTTGCTAATGTGAAGGGTATAGTTTATGGAAATGGGCTGCCAAGAGGTATGCAAGTGAGAAAGGCTATGGAAATACAATAAGTGCTGTCGACAGACATCTGTTTGATAAAGAAACCTTTGCTTCTGTTCTTCGTATTCACCTCTGTAAGGCTTTTTTCTTCAGAATTGTGGGTGGATGCATTTCAGAATGTCCATGTAGCGCTCTTTTACTACCTATGGATAGGTGTGACTTCTGTCACAGAAGCTGAGAGAAAATATTAAAAGCAGTTTTTTACTTCTATGCTGCATGAAGGGGGACAGCAGAAGGAAGGAGGAACGATGTAAGCAATATTGGTAGTTCTCTAAATCAGTTCTTGCACCAAACATCAAACTACATTTTTTTAAAAACCTATGGAGCTCTTAAGAACATTGGGGGGGGGGTTCCTGTGGAGACAGAGTATACCTATTCAGCAGAATTGGAGAAAAGTGCAGCGACTTTCTATGTATCTGTTTAAAGTGGAGTAGAAAATCAAGACAAATGGACATTTTAAAATGCATTTAAAATCTAACCAGAAGGTGTTCTCTGCCATGCATATACACTCACTTTAAGAATGTGTCTCTCTCATAATGTATTAAACAATTCAGTGAAAGCCTTTCTGTGGAGAGACTTGTTATATGAGCTGCATCCCCATCCTGGCTGTTGTCTCCATAAATTAAGAGAACACATTCATCTTGCTTGGAAGATTGAGTCTCTCTTGTTTGATAGTTTTAAAATTATGAGCAAAGTATAATAAATACTTATTGTTTTTCTTCAGTAGCCCAAACTCTGAGGCCACAAATTGCCAACCCAAAATTTGCCACGAACAATCCCACCCTGTCAACAGTGGCATTAGAGAAACCTTTTTGTGTATTTGATGACTTGATGTCAAAAGGAACACCCTATGAAGTCTACCTCTATGTCACAGCGGACTCTGGTGAGTGGCTGCTCTTCCCATTGCTTAATAGGTCTTTCTTTGCTATGAACTCTTCTATATAGCATTCAACCATATGGTCAGATGCTCAGAAATGAAGATGTCATGTGTGTTTACAGATGTACAAGTTGCAACTGATGATACAATCATAGTGACAAACATGCATTCCAGGTTTTCCTTGAATTAAGTCCTAAGCATATGTTACATTTGCTTATTCAGTCCTCAGTCTGACAGATGGGACATGTTTACTCTCCCAGAGTCACATTTTATTTTAGAATTTATATAGCTCTAAGCAGACAAGATAGGCATTTTATATCAATGTCACATGAAGAGTTGTAAACAGTGTCCCCAACATTCAGCCAAATGCCATTTACATATTTTTTTTTAAAAAAACACACAAATATACTATACTTGGGTTACATTTTTGCAAACAAGAAGAGCAGAAAGCTTCTCAAAAACAACCTTCTACTTCATGTGAACATGCTAGGTTGGGGTATTGTGGAATATTCTTGATTCTGTACCCATAAACATTCCTGTGGAAATGGGACATTTTAACAACCTGCAATGTATAAGAATTCCCATGGGGCTGGAAAACACCTGAGGTTATTTTTTGTCCAGACAGATTTTTGTTTTTTAAAAAAGAATGGAGTATTTTGAGAAGTTGCTGGCTAACAGGCTTGCAGCCATGATGATTTTCTCTTGTTTCCACCCACTGCCAGTTCCACTTTTTTTTTTGTACTGCTATAATGTTTGGTTTCATAATCATATGAGTTGTAAACATCAGTATTCTTCATAGCAGCCAGGAATATACGTTTAGAAAGTGATGGTCAACGTTCACACAGGGCTTCCAAATATAGGATAGAAGGACTGCTATTGAAGACACTATGGGCTTTTTCTGATTGGTTTAAAGAAGCATGAAATTCCATGATACAGTCCTTTGGTTTTGCAGGTTCTTGTTGCCTCCACAGCTACTTGTTCCATGGAGGGGAACAGTGGATCTGCACTAGGGCTGTTACAGTTAAAAAAACAACAACTGGGATGTGACTTGCTAAAGTGGTCCTATGGTTTGAAGGGCAGTTTTTTCTTCTTTGAATTAAAAAAGAAAAGAAAAAAAGAATCATAGTACAAACATGATATTTTGCTGAGGCACAATAGCAATAAAACTCTTAAAATATTTTCTTAAAAAGAGAAAAATGGAGAAGAAAACATATAGTTCTAATATGTCTTTGAATAAAAAGGATACCTCCCCAAGGGTGGAAATAACATGTAGTGGTTTGAGCATTGGACTTTGACCCTGGAGAACAGACTTTGATTCCCTGCTTGTCTGTGGAAACCCACTGGGTAACCTTGGGACACATACTCTCAGTCCCATGATAGTTTCACCTTAGGGTTCAAGTCAGAAATGACTTGAAGGCACACAACAACAACTGGTGCTGGGAAATGCCAGAAAACAGTCCAGCACAACAAAAACATTGTCTGGATATTTTTTTAAAAAAGAAAGAACCTCAGCAACAAACACCACAATCTCCAGCAACCTCCAGACACATTTATCCTATATGGAGAAGTCCTGTATCTGTCAGTATGGATTTAGTGTTATCCCAAACTGTTGGTGACTCAGAGGTCCACCCCTGGTCCCAGTGCCTCCATGAAACAGTGGGGAATATTAGCTCAAAGAGGAGGCCTGCGAGAGAGGGGGTAATCTTGCAGGATCATTTACACCTGTGTATACCAGTACGATTGCAGGGAAATTCAAAAGTAAGCTTACTTGTTTTATTGGGGGAATCAACAATCACACACACACATACACAAGATCCAAACAGTCTCGCAATTACAGAAGGCTAACTGAAGTAAAAGGGAGGAAAGGTTTGGATAGCGAGAGTTTAGGGTGGAGTGGGCGATATTTACCGATCCAGCAGAGAAGAAACAACTTGGTGTGACTTCGACTAGGTATCCCAGGGTAGTACAATTGGGAATTGGAGCAGCAGAACGGCAGCCAGCAGTAGAAGTACTATGACTTATCTGACTCAGAGCCAGGGTTTAAATATTCTTTTTTCATCCTGAGGGAGAAGATGTTAATGGCTCTCTGGCAGAGTAAGCAATGGACTTTGCAGAATGGACAGTGGGATCTGGAATGAGCTAATGGCCTTAACATTAGGGGACAAAGGACTGATGGGAATCATGATAGCTCCTTGATGGTAGGACAGCTGAGGAGACAAAAGGAGAGTTTCAATGGACAAAGGGAGAAGGTCAAAGACGGTCATTCTGTGGAAGGAGTTTCAGGTGTTATTGTTTCCAAAGGTTCAGTCATTGATGGTCATCTGCCAGTCCATTATCCCTGGAGTTTCCCTGAGTATGACTTAGCTATGCCCTGGGTCTCGATCTGACCTAGTTGCAATGCATGTGTACAGCCAGTTCATCTTTGCCTGCAAGCTCCCAGTCATAGCAGGATATAATTTATATTTCATACCAATTAAATATTTGCCAATTAAATCATATCATGGAGTAGGGGTGTACAGCCTGGTAACAGCAGTTGAAAAATGGGTGCTACCTTTATTGAACACAGAAGTCTTGCTTTCATTACTATATAATTTTGCTTCAAACTTAAGTTCTGTTGGCATTGCTTCACTGGCAGAAGAGAGAAGTGTCATGAAGAGTACTTCTATGTAGCACAAAGTGGATAGCAGCTCTGAACCAAAGATTACATCTGGTCTGCTAATGGGTGTCTTCTCAGAAGCATAATCTACACACTACAGTGGTGCTCATGAGCTTTACAACTGTTGGGAAGAGAGGAGAAGAACATTAGTTTGAGGGACAGTTGTAACCTCTGAGATATGCATACTGTATCAGTCAGGAAAAAATGAATATTTCCCTTGCAAGAAGTTGAAGTCCAAGTACACAATATTTTACTACTAGATTGGACTGTAATATGATACATCAGCAGCCTCAAAGGGCAACAATCAACTCATTTCTCACTGGAACAGTCCTCTTTGCCAGATGCCTGGAGGCCAAGGCTGGATTAAGGGAGTTGGGGCCTTCAACTGGTTCCAGAAATGGGGACTCCTTTGTGCATATGTGTGAGTTCCCTTTCAGATCCAAGAGCAGGGGCAGCTTTAGGCATGTCCTGCCTGGGCCCCAGCTGATATGATCAAAAGTAAAACCTCAGAAGCAGCAATCCATTGCTTCATTCTCTCCGGAACTGGAGAATGGGGCCAGAGTGGGGAGTAAGTACTACCAAGCCTTTCTGAGAGTGAGTAGTCTTCAGTCCTCTTATCCCCAGAAATATTTCTCTTTGACAGTTTCAAATACAAGAAGACTGTGTCTATGTGTGGTTCCAGCAGCAGCCTGAGGCCCCTTATCACTGAGTGGCCTGGAATGTCTGCTCTAGTTGGTGTAATTAATAATTCAGCCTTGCTGGAAGCGATTCTGATGACCTAAATGGTGCATATGAATGGCTGTCTACAAACTTGGTAAATGTCTCTTGTCTAGCAAAAAGCAATACATACTGGTAAATGATTCAGGCTTAAATGGTGACATGTAAACATGTTGTGTTATCTTTTGTTGTAGCAAGAACTTCAAGACCCTATGTCACAGACAATAGTAGTAAACCTCTCAATGCTACTTTCCAACAAACCAATGGAGGACAGAGTGGGTCTTACAAAGCTGCTGCATTTAATGTTCCCAACTGTGCATCTCTTCCCAAGTTATCTGATGCTGCTGATGTAACCAAAGCAGCTGACGTCTTGACCAAGTATTTGATCAGAGTTGGTGACGACACAGCTTGTGGGTATGACCCAAACTACCTAGAAGACTGCAATCCTCCTCTTTCTGAAGATACAGCTTACAGGTCTGAATTTCTTGGAGCATATTCTAAGACAGTGTTTAAAAATGTGGCTGCTCTGTGTGTCTCTCTGTGTGTGTAAACAAATGAATAAATCAGTGAAGTCTCCAATTTAATAGTGGCATGACAATAAACTTACCTAAAATTAGATGTATAGCACAGGTCCTTATGCTTGGCAGTGTCAAGGGGGCTTTGTTGGTGGTAGTGCTGCGTGTGGAATATATATTATTTTGGCAAGTGAAGAAGAGACCAAGATTTCTGTAATTCAGGAAACATGTTAAAACCTATTTAATTTATTTAAGGCAGTTAATAGTTCCCATTTTTACTGTGATCTTATTTCTGTGACTTTGTAAAACTGTGTTTTGTTACATTGAGATTAGTTTCACGTGGCCTTCCAAAGATTGTTCATCTGCAGTTTTGATCATGGTGGGGTGGCCGGTCTGGACCACCCCAGCCATGAGATTTCCAGGGCAAAAACTGAGATCTGAGGCCACCCACATTTTTTCCCCCTGCAACCTGCTGACTCTTGATACTTTTGCCTAAGGACAAATAGAGTCCCTGATGGAAAAATATAGTTGTAGGGAAGAAAGGAACTGGTGAGAGAGACTGCTT
Source organism: Ctenosaura bakeri (assembly GCA_948474755.1). Taxonomy (NCBI): domain Eukaryota; kingdom Metazoa; phylum Chordata; class Lepidosauria; order Squamata; family Iguanidae; genus Ctenosaura; species Ctenosaura bakeri. The sequence goes on along the minus strand of CAOLHI010000878.1, from coordinate 259,256 downwards.
AAGCATCTTCCTTCCTGCCTTCTGTTTTATTCCCTTCCATGTCTGCATTCCATGTCTACATTTGTAGAAAGGCTATCTTGATTCTTTTTCCTGGATACAACTCAACAAAATCAAACCAACAAATGAAAAACAATAAAACTAAATAGGAGTCCTCTGCTTTCTGTAGCAGGCAGCATTCTTAATCAAGTGAGCTTGATTAATTTATTTGGGAGTCATTGTTCAGATATTGGCTTTGCTAATCTACAAGAATGTTACTGGGGGTCCCATGAGGGACACCTAAATGTGCTCACAATTAAGCAAGTTGGGGAAATTAGTCAAAGAGCACAAGCTAGCAATGCGAGAGGCAGGGCAACGCAGCGGAATCTTTTACCCAGTGTCTACGGGGTCAGGCCAAGCCAAGAAGCAAACCGGAGTTTAAGAATAATTGTGATCTTTATTAAAATACAGACAAACAGTGTATGCAGCACATTCACACAGATAACTATAGAAAATAAAGGTTGGAGAGGTATAGAGGGATTTTTGAGAAGGATTGTTGATTTGGGTCACACTATACCTGTCCTGAAACCCGGGTAGATCACTGCGAAAGTTCGAAGGTGCGTAGTCTCAGTACGTGGGACTGAGGGCAAGGCTCGCCCAGCAAAGCGGCAGCAAGATGGGATGGAAATCGGGAGCAATCCGAAGAAGTTCACAAAACCAGGGTTTTTTATAGGGAGAAATGTGACCACAGGCTATTCTGTACTTGGTGAAAAACAATGAATTTGGGGCTGGAGACAGCCTCCGAAAGGTCAGAATTTAGCATGATTGAGTTAAGTCCAAATTGACAAAGAAGTAGACAATATGCAAACGCAGAGTGCTTGACAGTTGAGAATTCAGCTGCCAAGTTGCCTGCTCGGGGCAGGGAGTTCTTTGTAAGTAGCGTGCATACATAATAGCGTGCTTGGCGGGAGGTCTCCTAAAGCGGCGATCTGGCTATTTCTGGCCTGCCTGGGTGGGAAATGGAACGTCCAGCGATTAGTGGCCATGCCTAGTTTCGTGCTTGTCTGGGGGCCTCACAAACACGTGAAGAGGGGTGGTGGAAGAGAGCCAAATTATTGATATCAAAATGATATCTAATAATCCCAAGCTTGGGCTAGGAACTGTGGTGACAAGAAGTTGTCACAAAAAATTCAGTAGATTGCTGAGAGACCATTTTAAAGCTCATGAATAGTCAGGAAAAAGCACAGGTCTCTTGAGCTTAATTAGAAGTAGCATACTTGGTGAAGCATGCATTTTTAGTCAGAGCTAGTTAGCTGTTCTCTTGGACTTGCTATAATCAGAACTAAACTGCATGGCAGTTGAAATCTTCCTGAAAACTATATACAAACTGTTTTTACCTATTCAAAGCATGATATAAAAGCAACAGGGATAACAGGGATATTCAAACAGAGTAACATAGCACAGACGTGGGAATCATGTTGCCTCTAGATCTGTTGAACTGTTGACGCCCAGCAGCCCTGGCCAGATTAGCCAATGTTTACAGGGTTATCACACCTCAAGGCCTGGGTGTGGGTCTCATGTTCTGATTTCTGTGTTGTAGGTACAAGGGTAAGGGACAGAATCTTGAAAATACAGGAGCCCTCCACTTATTTGATAGGTTAGGGACCAGAGCACTGTCAAAAAGTAGAAATCGTTGAAAATTGGAACCCAGTCTTTTTTTAGCTTGCAAAAGAAAAGAAAAAGCAAGAAAGACTGACAGCCTGACACCTCCCACTCCTCCTCCTGCCCCATCTTTCCCTGTTTTTACACCATGGCTGGGTTGCCCTCTTTTGGATCTCTTCAGCAGCAAAAAAATCAAGAGACAGAAATGATGACGGAGTGGAAGATCTGTGGCTGCCTGCCAGTTTGTTGAAAGGCACCTTTAGGGGTTCTCTTTCTCTCGCTTTCCCCCTAATGCAGGGCTTTCCAAATGATGTGTCACGACATGTTAGTGTGTCACCTGAAGTGTGTAGGTGTGTCACCTACAATCTTGGAAATGTATGTTGTTATTAATAAATCATATATTTTAAAAAATATATGAAAGGTTTTCATGAGATATGTTGTGTCCCCATACATTTCGTTATTACAATTTATGTGTGTGCCCAGATCTCTTATAAGGGGTTAGTTTAACCTCCTGTTTGCTAGTAAAACTGAATTATTGTGTCAATAAATGGTGCATGTCTAAAAAACTGTGCCCAACATGAAATGTTTGGAAAGTTCTACCCTAATGCAACCAGGGCTAGCACGCCTTACACACTCACTCACAGGTGTGCCCACAGAGCAGGGAGGGGAGAGGAGAGGAGTGAGGAGGAAGACTGAAGCTTGTCAGGTAGGCTGGTGTTTTGCTTTCTTCCTCCTCCTCCTCTCTACCTACCTTTCTGGGTCTTTTTTTCTGTTCTTCTGGGGAGCTGGAGCTACTTAAGGTGCTGCAGGGAAGGGGAAAAAAGCAGCATGTGGTTGCTTTTCCACGATCCACTCTTTTGATCCTTTTCAACTAGTAACTGTGATCAAAAGAGCAGACCACGTATGGGTTCTGGTTGTAACTGAAAAGGGTCATAACAGCAGATCATCAAAAAGCAGACTGTTAAAAAGTGGAGGATACCTGGAAAAATAAAGTATGTGCTGCCCCCTTCTATCTTGTCACCATATCTCCTACTTGTGCTCATCTTCTTCTCTAGTCCCCTCCCTCTCATTCTCATTCTCTTTCTCCTCTCAGCTATATTTGTCCCCCTCCCTCTATTTGTCTTTCTTACCCTCCTTTCTCCTTCTATCTTGATTCATATCTACAGCTATCCTCTTCCTGTCCTTCCCTCCACCTCTTTCTCTCTAACATTTTCTTCTTTGGCTTATTTCCAAAGACAACACTGAAACCATGAGTGGGATACTTTAGATCCTCAGCCTTTTAAAGTTGTACATGCCATTAAATTTATTAGTGCTTCTTCCTGCATAGACATTCATAGATAGGATTGCCTTGTTGGTCTCTTTTGCCTTGATGGTCAGACTATTTTTATTATCAGTAGCTTTATCTATTATAATTATAATTTTGGGAGTGAGGGAAGATTCCAAGAGAAGGTGGCCAGTGTGGGATTAATGGAAACTCCTCGTTAACAGTTTTCTTTGCTTGGACCACAACTCCCATGTGTTGTTAAAAGCCATGCTTGAAAGTGTATTAAACAAAGCTGGAAAAAGGGGTTTTTTTTCTGTTCAGTGCAGAACTTGGAAAATTGAAATTCCAGCAAGTGAAATATTTTATTTGAATAACTGTGATTGATGCTTATCTATCATGTTTAATGACATGGCTAAGACCTGTCTCCATAACATCAAGACAGGTTCTTCTGAAGTGTCAGGTTTTGGCCTGGAAATCTTGGGGCCTGGCATACTCTTAAGCTATATCTTTCTTTTTCCAGGTTTAAGTATGTCCTTGTTGACCAAACAACAGGTGTTGTAAAAGATCAAACTCTTTGGTCTCACCCAATCAGAACCAGAAAGTGTAAGTATCTTAGAGTGGCTGTATTTGTACCTTTGGAGATACATGTTCAGAGTCCTCCACTTCAAAAAGGAATCTACACTGGGACCTCAACTTTCATGATGGTTAGGGGTGCAGGATCCCTTAATAAAGTACAAAACCCATAAATATTTCTAGGCCACCCAAACATGCATTCTACAGACTCTGCTGTTGCAAAAATCTCCTGCAGCGTCTTCACTCTTCTACAGGAGAAGGAAGAGGAGAACAACACCAAAGGAGATTTTGCAACATTTGCCAACAACTCCACCGCCTACTATCTTTCCTGCTTTAGCACCAGGATGTGTCTGCCTCCTGACCTTTGCTAGTCTTCAAATCTTCCTCTAGAAAAGGCCTAGATCCTCACAGGGCTTTACGTCCATATGCACAAGTCCCTTTTCAGAGAGTCCTTCATGATCCCTTCCCCTTTGCTGGGAAACAGAGCTGTTGACTTCTATTTGCACAAGTCCCTTTTTGGACAGTGCTTCATTTCTGGTGGTGCAGCAAGGAGACCAGCCTCAGCCAACCTGCTGAACAGCAGCAATAGGAGTAGAAAGAGAAGGAGAGAGGAAGGCAGAGCTGTCAGCCCCAGGGGCAGTTCTCTGCCATTGCAGTACAGTACTATCAATGCCTACACTTATAGTTACATTACTGGTTAAGCAGCAGCTACTAATCAAATTCATGGAAACTAAGCTCATGAAAGTGGAAGGTTGACTGTACTTACAGTTACGTGATCCTTCACTGTGCCACTGAAATATCTGGAATGTACATAAAACTCACATTGCTCTATACTTTTCTCTAGTGAAGCAGTCGTCCACTATTGATACCTGGCCAGGTCGGAGAAGTGGTGGAATGATAGTTATCACTTCCATCCTGAGTGTGCTGATGTTTGTCATAGTGATTGGATTTCTTGCTGCTGTGCTTCTGGCTGTTGTGATGTGAGTTTCTTCTATTGTCTTTGTGTTTGCTCAGTGTTTGCTTATGAAGAAAATTGATGGAAAATCCAGTGCCCTAAAGCAGGGTTGTGAACTGTGTAGCATGTGGGCCACAGCTGGCCCTTGAGGATCTCACATGTCTCTTGTGTCCCTAACTTCCCTTAACTCCGATGTTTTAAAAAAATCAGTCAGAAATACCTTTTTTGGGGGGCTGGAAGTAGGTTTCAGGGCTTGCTTGGCCTATAAATGCTGTTTTGAGGATCCCTGTCCTGAAACAGTAAAAGATCAGCTGCAGGTGACCAGAAGTAGTTTCTGGCTGCCTGAAGCATCACTTCTGATTGCTACTGACTCTGCCAGTGAGGCCCAGTAAGGTTTCAGAGGTGTCAAAAGTGACCCTCCTATTCTTGACTTGTGCTATTTCCTAACCTAAAGGATATTTTTACTAATTTCATGGAGTCTAGAGACTTGGTCTAATTCTTAATTTGTTGTGAAAGGGAGAGTTTCAACAAAATAGCAACAACGTAGTTGACATGGGAAAATGCCTTTTATCTTTTAACTCCTGGAATACGACTTTCTATGCCAGGCCCATAACCTGTTAGGAAATGTGGATCTCTCAAGCAGGTAATTAACATGCTAGACAGAAACTGAATAGCTTACCAGCCCAGTCCATCCCTCACACAGTGTCTATCAGAGAAAGAAATTAAATGTAGTTGTTGTTATAAGGTATGTAAAAGTAGTTTACTTATGAATACTTGTGCATAATCAACATAGGTTCATCTTTTGAAGCAAGGTAAGAAAAGAAAATTAGTGCATAGTATCAATAAAGCTGGAGCATCTCACCTAGAGATGACTTTATTACACAGGGAGGAGAGATAGTAAAGAAAGAGAGGTGAAGGCAGATGAGACCTCAAAGAACAAAGGAAGGCTATGTAATGCAGGGAGAGAGTGGGCTGGGCATGGACAAATACATAAAACAAACAGCAGGTTGCCATAAACATGTGGTGCCTACACTCAAAAAATTGACATGCAGTCTAGCTACATGGTAAAGCAAAAGTAGCTAACCCTGGCATTCTGGGAGTGAGATACCAAGTACAGGACATTTTCCTTACACTTATTTGTGCCTTGATGTGTCTCTCAGGGTCCTCTTCTGAACAGCATCTGGCAAGGGCTTGCTAACAAATAACGATCTGAATTCTGTGCAGTGTTTGCCCCACTTCAGTTGTTCCCCTTCTGATGGGATATCAGACTGCTGCAAGAAAGAGGGCCCTTTGACCCTGCAATGTTTTACAAGTTTCATAATCCTTTACTATTATTCATGCTGACTGGAGCTTCTGGGAGTTGAAATCCAAAATACCTGCAGGGTCAGAAGCTCCCCCACACCTCCAGTTAATGAACTTAGGCCCTTTCCACACGCGGGCGGGGAAACGGGGAAAGCCACGCTAAAATGTGGGCTTACCTCGTTCTGTCGCTGCACGGAGGAGAGCATTTCGCTGCTCTACATGCAGCAGCGTCCCGTGGTGTCCTCGGTGCCCGGCAGCACCCAAAATGGTGGATTTTTACTGGCGGAGCCTCTCCACCAATCGGAGAAGCCCACCAGCCGGCAATCCCGCCCCCTGCTCGATCTGCAGGGACGCCCTTTCGCGCGTCTGTAAATCCATATGGGCGCTATGACGGGGCTGCATGGGGCTGGACGCCCCGTGCCTTTGAAAAACGACATAAAATGTGTTTTTTCAAAAGCAGGCAGCGCCTCCACTTGCGGGCGCCCGACCGTGGATTTCGGTGTAGAATTACTCGAGAGTAATCCACCCCGATTCGCGTAACGGTGTAGACGACCTCCGTGGAGGTCGATCTACATCATCTTTTTAACCCCATGTGGAAAGGGCCTTAGTGTCATTTTTGTTTCAGTTTGTAATAGTGAGGTGTATATAATGTAAGCATATTATCTTAGGGCCTTTCCTCCCTAGACTGTAATAGTGCTATTATTCCACTTTCAACATCCTATGGAATTCTGGGGTTTGTAGTTTACTGAGGTCAAAGAGCTCTCTGGCTGAGAATTCTAAAGGCCCCTCCCTATACCGCAAACCCCAGGATTCTGCAGGATGTTGGAAGTGGAATAATAGCAGTATAACAGGGTAGTGTGGAAAAGGTCTTACACAATTGAGATCCATTTAGAAATGTGAGGTTCTAGAACATGACCACATCTTTTTCTTCTAGTAGCCCATATATTCACTCATCCTCTGTGCCTCTTAAAGCAGACATTAAGTGTGACATAAAGCAGTGGTGTATTTATCAAATGTGACACAAGATGGTTTTAAAAATATGTGTCTTGCTCATATACATCTGTTTGAATGCAACAGAGTTATAGTAGAATATTGGCAAGAGGGCTGCTTCTCACATTCATGCTTGACATTCTACAGCCACCAGTCTTCCTTGTTCTTCAAGCAGGGGTCTTCAGTGAAGTTGTTACCCTGTTTACTGGGGGTCCCGTGAGGGACACCTATGCTCACAATTAAACAAGTTGGGGAAATTAGTCAAAGAGCACAAGCTAACAATGCGAGAGGCAGGGTAACGCAGCGGAATCTTTTACTCAGTGTCTACAGGGTCATGCTAAGCCAAGAAGCAAACCGGAGTTTAAGAATAATTGTGATCTTTATTAAAATACAGACAAACAGTGTATGCAACACACTCACACAGATAATTATAGAAAATAAAGGTTGGAGAGGTATAGAAGTATTTTTGAGAGGGATTGTTGATTTGGGTGATACTACACCTGTCCTGAAGCCCAGGTAGATCACTGCAAAAGATCGAAGGTGCATAGTCTCAGTACGTGGGACTGAGGGGACAGCTCGCCAAACAAAGTGGCAGCAAGGCAGGATGGAAGTCCAGAGTGATCCAAAGAAGCTCTCAAAAGCAGGGGTTTTTGTAGGGATAAATGTGGCTACAGGCTATTCCGTACTTGGGGAAAACAATGAGTTTAGGGCTGGAGACAAAACCTCCGAAAGGTCAGAATTTAGCATGATTGAGTTAAGTCCGAATTGACAAAGAAGTAGACAGTATGCAAACGCAGAGTGCTCAACAGATGAGGATTCTCATAATCAAGCCTCCTGCTCAGGGCAGGGCGTTCTTTGTGAGTAGTGTGCATACATAATAGCGTGCTTGCTGGGAGGTTCCTAAAGCGGCGATCTGGCTATTTCTGGCCTGCCTGGGTGGGAAATGGAATGTCCATCGATTAGTGGCCATACTAACTAGTTTCGTGCTTGTCTGGGGGCCTCACAAACACATGGAGAGGGATGGTAGAGGAAAGCCAAATTATTGATATCAAAGTGATATCTAATGTCACTCCGTGTGCGGCTTAGGAACTGCAGTAACAAAGTTGGTACATTCCTTCATTTGAGAACAAAATCATCAATGGTGTGCATAGCCCATACCTGTAGCCTTTTTTTTCTGTTTGCTTCCTTCTCATTCCAGGACATCAGAAGAGATTCCCACTGAGACCAGATATGCATCTCAAACTACCCAAGAAGCTACCCCAAGACCACAAGAGACTATTGAGCTAGAAACCTAACTATATCTTCTGCTCACCAGAGATGTTCCTTATGTCTGAATGGCAGAATTCTAACTAAAAAACACTAACACATGTGTGTACTACAGTTGAGCTGGTAGCTGAAGAATGAACAAAATGCATCACGGAATATATCCATTGCAACTCTCTGTCATTCTACTTTTTTGTGACATATTTCAAATAATGAAACAAGGCTATCTTCCTCTACACTGTCATATATTTGCCTATGGCTCATTTTAAATGCAGCAGAAAATTGTGGTTTCCTACTATGTATCTTCTCAAAACTTTGATTTCAGGGAAAATATTCTGTTTAATGAGGAGCCATACTCATTCCTTATTAACCAGTCTCACAGTGTCATAATGGTTAACTGTGATCTATTTCAAATCAAACATAGGTTTTTCAACCCCTTCCTGTGGGTAGAAGAGGAAAAGTGTGTGAACTTACCCCTTGTAGAGGGAAAGCATAGTTTTCTGTTATATCAGGATTGTGCCTGTACCACACTGAATAAGTTTTGTTAACTTGTTGGCTAATTGTCAGCTTTGACTTTCTGAAGAATGTATCAAAATAAGGTGGTAAAGCACTAACCTATATCTGTTCAGTTTGTAAGAATGTAACTTGGTTCTGTGTAGTATATTGCACTTCAGGTAATATATTCAAGAAATTAAGTTCTAGAAAATAAACCCTCAACAGTCGCATGTGGGTTAATGTGTTTAGCAGCTTGAATCCAGCTGGCCTTGAAGAAAGCAGAAAAGGCTCTCTCTCCTGGAAAGGCTCTCCCCTTCTGTCACCAGTACTGGAAGTCTGCAGACTAGAGTTCTCAAGTAGTTGCTCCAGAAATCATATCAGAATTTAATCATGACAGATCTTTGGCCCTTTCGTGAGTGCATATTTTTATTATGCTACGATCCAGTTTTTAACTGCCATAGTAATATCCTACAGAATCTTGAGATTTACAGTTTGGGGAAGAGATATTTAGAATTCTCAGCCTGAGAGCTCAAGTACTTCACCAGACTACAAACCCCAGGATTCCAATTGGAATGGGGACTGTTCAATGAAAGAGAAGATAAAATCAACTGGCCTCAGAGTAAAGCTAATGGAATTGCCCTGCTTGCTTGCCTTCCCTTTATTGTAGTCTGGGACCCTTTCAAGCTTTATAATCATAGCACAATGATTCCACATCAACTGCTGTGGTTTTATCCTATGGAACCCTTGGACTTACAGTTTTGTGAGGTTTATCTAGAATTCTCAGTCAGAGAGCACCCCTAGTGCCTCAGCAAACTACAAACCCCAGGATTCCATAGGAAGTTGCACTGACAATTTAACGTAAATTTATTTATTATTATTTTATTTATTTATTTTATTTATTTGTATCCCGCCTCTCCATATGGATCGAGGCGGCAAACAACTTACAAATAGCATGTATTTCGATACATTTCTATACATGCCCCCAACAAGCTGGGTACTCATTTTACCGACCTGCAGAAGGATGGAAGGCTGAGTCAACCTTGGAGCCCGGCAGGATCGAACTCACAACCTTATGGCTTGCAGTACTGGCATTTAACCACTGTGCCCTCTGGGATCCTAGTGTACTTAGTTTTAAGATGCTGCCATGTATCTTTTTCTCTCCCCCTTTCTTCTTTCCAACTGCAGAATGATTTTGAAGTGTGAAAGAGCTTTTTGTCAACAGCTGTAGCAAGGTATGGTTGGTATAATGGACTTCACACTGCATATTGCAGATGAAAATTTGCAGTGCTGAATACTTGTTGAAACAGAAGACTTAGCAATGGGAAGTGAAGACTTAAGCTAGAAGAGATGATCTGGATGTGCTGGATTTCTGTTTCCAGTGTTTATGTGTATTTAAGAGCAGGCTACAGTCTGTACCAGTCTGCACCATTCCTCCTGCTGCTGGGTGAAAAGACACTATATCCCACAATACATCTGTAGGTACACACTTTTTGAAGATCACAATGGGCTCTATGATCTCTCTGGACTTATATAAGTGGCATACTAACCAATGTGTCCTTGTCTTATCACAAACAATTCTCTCGCATTAATGAAGTCTGTGTAATAACGTTTTCTTGAAGTCGCATTTTCATGAACCAGAAACTCAACATTTTTTTTTAATTTCAAAAAGGGAAGGTGCATAATGGTGGGATTATGAAATGGGCAGCAGCTCTGTTTCATTCCTGTCATGCATCTGTAGCAGTTATTGCTCATTTCCTGAAACAGTCAGATGCTGAGAATGAACAAAACTACCATAAAATTAATATTTCAAGAGGCAAGTGCTTCTAACTAATATACTGTTCCAGATTAAACATTTTGTTTTACAGAATTTTATATTGTCCATTAACAATATGTGATCTGGGTTGAATGCAGGAAAAAAAACTTATACCAAGTTTTGAAAAACTAACATAACAAAAAGCAAACTAAAACTGCACAATGGTAAAACCAGAACCAGCAGTGCCCAACACCTGACAACCATCAAATTATTGTGTTCTCCTAGTTTTCTCAGATTTTTTTCTTTTAAAAAAAATAGCTTTCTTTTGGTGCATAAATACCACAGCATAGCTGTCAGGCAAGGCTCTCTGAGAAAGACATTCTCCAAATTGGGCACCATTGATAAAGGGGCTTTTTCTGGGATAACCACCTACTTTACTTCATTTGCTAGGGAGTCATTCAGTGAAGGGTCACTAAAGATTATCTTAGGACAGCTGTAGGAAACTTGTGGCCTTTCAGATGTTTTTGACTTCAGCTTTTAGACACTTTGGTCAGCATGGCCAATGGCAAGTCAAAGATTCTCCACCCATTTTAGGGATCTGAGAAGTGTTTGTGAAATCATTCAGGTAACCTGATTCTAAGCCATTTGGGTCTTGAAAGGTCAACGCCAGCTCTTGACTTGGGCCTAGAAACAGACAAGACATTTTAACCAGCAGATGTTTCTGGAGTGTTTGCAAATGCGGCCCTACATAAAATGCATTATTACAGAGGAGATAATTGATGATACACTTTTTCTGTCCAGATAGAATGGTGGGGGAGAAGCTGTTTTTGCAGCCCTCAAGCTCTCTGGACTCACCATACCACCCCATCCCCCCAAAAAAGGGTTAGTTGCTCCTCATGGCAACCTCTGGGACAGGAAACTGATCATTTAAGTAGGTTGTGGGACTCTTGGCGCTATTCAGCTGATAAAATACTTCTTTTTCAAAACCAGAAATGAACTTCAAGCCAGATTGATGAGGAGCATTTTTGGCAGGCTCTGTGGCCCCTGGAAGTCCCAGGACATAAAATTGGCCCTGGGTCTGCTGCAATTGCTCACCCCTGAGACAGAGTCTAAACAGGAAAAAACTAGTGAGGCCACATGTGATGCCAGTACCAGTGCCAGACTCCACAACACCCCGAACCTATGGATTTGACTGTTACGGAGAGTACAGTCAGCTCAAAAACAGGCTGACAATGACTCAGGCAGGCAGTCAATCCACCCACTAACATCTTGATTTAGACTGACTTGTCAGTCCATTGGTTCTCATCTAGTCTGTTACAGCACTGATTCAGAACATCCACTGCTGCCTCATCTAATTTTGAGAAAAAGAAGACTTCTTCAATAACATCCACATAAAGGTGACATAGCCCCTCAGCCCACACCTGCAGATTGTTGGAGGTGACTCAGCTTAAACTCAAGGTGCATATTTTTGCAAAAATAAGGCAAAGATAGGCCAGTGAGACTTTCCTGATGTTCCCACAGATATGCTTATAGTATGTGGACCCTCCTTCTGGCCTAGGCTAATATTCTTAGGGTTGCTGATGCCATCCTCTTCCTCCTCAAGTTTCACTACCTTTTGTGAGGAAGAGAAGACGTCTTTAGTTTTGTTCAAAGAGGCAGGGGATCAGCATAGTTCCCTGACTCTTTGTTACTTAGAAATAAATCTATCTCATCTGCCTCATCTGTAGATCTGCTCATAAACCAATTTACAGTGTAGTCCTAATGAAAATAAAATTCTTGTTCAAAAACATAAACCTAATTTGATTGCTCTACAGAGAAACAGGCAAGACAGTGCCTAGATTTCCTTTACTAATGGCAGTATATTAACCGGAGTCCAAGTTGTGATGGAGCCTAAATTGTGATTATCCTAAAAATGTCCTGCACAGTTGTTGCAACATGCTGCTAAAGGTTCTACTGTCTCTTCTTATCCCAGATTACAGCAGATTGTGAACCACCTGGAAAAGCTCAGTTAGGTAATACTGAGAAGATGTAATGATGGTAGATAATAACTCTTTACCAGCATCACTGCCACAGAGCAAAAGTTAATAATGAGCTCTGAATTGTTTTCTACACTGTTATAGTACAATTATTCCATTTTCAACATCCTATGGAATCCTGGGGTTTGCAGTTTAGGGAGGGACTAGCCAGCCCCTCCCTAAACTGCAAACCCTAGGATTCCATAAGATGTTGAAAGTGGAATAACCATGCTATATGAGTGTAGTGTGGAAATGGCCCAAGACATCTTCCCTCTTGCTTCATTGCTCCCAGCTCAGATGAGTACCAAGGAGTTATTTGGCCTCTGTTCAGATGCAAAGGGCACTTGACACAAGTTGTGTCCCAAAGCCTGGGTCATTTCTATTTTCCAGAGCCTTCCAGAGTGGCCAGAGTTGGCAAGAGCACCAATCATACCAACAAGAACTGCCCCCACAACTTCTTAAAATTCCTTGAAAATCCATTAAAGTCTGGGGTGAATCCCAGTGTACAATGCAGTGCAAGTTAAGTGCTTGTTCATTACAGTGAACGAGTTCAATCTGGTGCTGGAATCAGTAGGGCTTGAAAGGCCTGTCAGTAATTGGAATGGATTGTGTCCTTATGTTGCATTCTTGTAAATACTTTTTGGGGAGCAAGTCCCAGAAAACTCAGTAAGATGGTGCAATAAGTGTGTAATACATAAAAGTAACTAGACTAAAGAATTTAAGAAATCTTACGATCCTAGACTTTCAACAGTGCTAAGATACCTTACATTATCAAGATTCTCTCGTGGTGGAAAATGGGTAAATTCCACATGAATTCCACTTGCTTTCTCTTACCAGTTTACACTCCCTTCCTCATCTCACTCACTTGAGAATGTTATAAAATGTGGTCAGGGATCATAGCAGGAAACACCCTGTACTTAAATATGATGTACTTAGAGGTTATTGGCCATCAAAGCATGCAACCAAACTTGTTTTTGGTGCTTATCAGTTCAGAAAATGGAATGAATAGTGGGGTCAATGGTGGAATAACAGGACTGAACAGCATTCACTTGCAGTTGGAAAGACTGTTGCTGGACAATAGAGTAGAAGGACATCTGGCTCCCTTCACACTAGATTCATCAGGTCAAGCTGTATAAGTGCAAATATATTTAAAAAAAATATCAAAGAGGATTATGTTTAGATCAAGAGACTTCATGTCCTTAAATCCAGCACTGATTTTGTTCTAAAAACAATATTTTCAGATTTGCCAATTTAAAAAGCACTATAGGGACTGACGTATACATAGATTCTGTTTTGTATCCTGTCCTTTCTGCAAGCATCTCAAATTATGCTACATGGGACTCCCTTATTTTGCTCTCATAGCAACTTGAAGTACAGCAACAAGATGGGAAATGCAAAAAATGCAGCAGGAGAGTTGCAAGGCAATAACAGAAATCATGTTACTGTAGTTTCTAGCCCGGACTTGTGGGATATTAAGTATCATTTGATATCAATAATTTGGCCTTCTTTACTCATTCCTCTCCGAGTATTTGCAAGGCCCCCAGACAAGCACGCACACAGGCACAGCTGAAAATAGCTGAACTATTCAAAACTGATCCAGGCAGGCCAGTAATAGCCAGACTGCCGCTTTGGGAGACCTCAAGGCAAGTACCCTTTTAAGATTGCATTATGTATGCACACTGTTTACAAAGGACTCCCTGCCCCAAGCAGGCAGCTTGACGAGCCGCATACTCAACCGTCGAGCACTCCGCATTTGCATACATATTGACAACTCTGTCATAACTCGATCATGTAAAATACTGACCTTTCGGAGGCTTTGTCTCCAGCCTTAAACCCATTGTTATCCCCGGGAATGGACTAGCCTATGGGCACATTTTCCCCTATTAGACCCACTGATTTTGAGCGCTTCTTCGGATCGCTCCTGGCTTCCATCCCACCTTGCTGTTGTTTTGTTTGGCGAGGCTTCCCCTCAGCTCCTCATGCTGAGAATCTTCACTTCAACGGACTTTCTCTTCAGACTACCCAGGCTTCAGGACAGGTATAGTATTTCCCATACCAAACCTCCTTTTAAAACCCTCTATCCTTTATTTCAATAGGTCTGTGTGAGTGTGTTTGCATACATGTGTTTGACTGTGTTGTACATCAATAAAGAAACAATTATTATTTACTTCTGTTTGCTCATTGACTCGGCCTGACCCTGTAGACATTGGGTTCAAGATCTCGCTAGGTTGCCCTTCCTCTTGTACTGCTAGCTTGTGCTCTTGCTAATTCCCATTCCCCATTGTGAGCACATTAAGGTGTCCCTCCCGGGACGCCAGAAATCAGAGTAACAATCAAGGCAACTATGAACTACTACCCAGGAGAGCCAGTAATGCCAGTTGGACTACTGCAATACAGTCTACATGGGGCTATCCTTGAAACTGCAACTAGTACAAAATGCAGCAGATAAACTGTTCAATGGAATTCCATACAGATGCCATATAACACCAGTTCTAAAGGAATTGCACTGGCTGCCAATATGCTTCCAGTCTGAATTCAAGGTACAGTTAATAATATTTAAAGCCCCAAATGGCTTGGGAGTTTAATACCTGAGGGAGTGCTACTCTGCATACATATCTGCCTGAGAATTGAGATCTATTAGAGGGGTCCTCCTCTGTGTTCAACTGATATGAGAAATATATTGTGTAGGAGAGGGCCATCTCTGTAGTGGCACTCCTGTTGTGAAATTTCCTCTGGAAGTCAATGTTGGGATAATTTCAGCAGCAAATAATAAACCTGACTTTTTATTAAAACTTTTGGTTGTAACTGATTCTATCCAGGCTGCACATGCCCTATGGTTACATTATTTAACCAGTTTTAGCTTGTTTGGTTTGGAATTAATAATCTATATAACATGTTTTTAATCTTCTAAAATTATTGTTATTTATTGTTGTAAATTGATTTTATTTAAAATCACCTTGAGATCTTTGGTTTTATACTTTTTATTGAGATTTTTTCACATAAATTAAAAATATAAACAAAACAAACAAAAAATACAGAAAAGAGAAAAAAGGAAAAAAAGAGATAGATGAATATAGATTTTTTTAAAAAAAAAAAAAGAAAAGAAAGCACAGAAGAAGAGTGTCTTCCAATCTTCTCTTAAGCAGTTATTTAAAGTATATGATCAATCTAAACCTCTCCAATTTATCACGATAATTCCTCGTTCTCCTTTCTATAACACATATCTACTAATATCTAAATCCAAATGTATAAAATCTTATATATATTTTCTACAGAAAGTCAATAATGGTACGTGGGAAAAAATCTTAATAAAAACTCAATCTCTTGCCAAATTGCTGGACCCATCATTGCCATTCTATTATTAAGGAAAATGTGGCATTATATAGGGTTAATACTTTTGCCTACACATTACAGTGTTGCCTCAGTAACAGGTTGCCTATTTAGTTTCTCTTGTTTTCATGAGATGAAAATTTTCCATGAGATACCTCTACCAAATGAAACAAATCCACTTTCCCATAATAAACAAATCCCTTACCTTACTCCATTTTTACTTACAGAGCACATATAAAAACAATCTTCCCACTTGAAAAAGTACATTTCCAATGTTTAATCTTATTATACCCTTTGTCCACTTTAAAAAAAAAATAGTTCACCATCTTGTTAAACTTTCTGCTTTCAATATGCAGTTTTAAAAGTCTCTAAAATAGTCTTTGAAGTCACTCATATTACTATGTCACTACTGAGTGCAAGATCTCTTTTAGCTTAAAGAATTACTCATATTATAAAGTAGTAGTTTAAAAAGTGAGATGGAGGTTTAGTGCATGAGCTTGATGAAATTTTCCCATGGTGCCCCACACACTTCACTTGCATTCAACTTCTCTGGTCTCTGCAGACTTAATGAGGTTCCCAGGCCTTTGTGGGTGATCTCTATGCTCACCCCTTTTCTGGGGAAGGCATCACTAACCAGAATTTGCTCTGGTTATCATCACCATTTTAATTTTTCTTCTTATGGAGCTCTGTGGAGGGATGTCAGCCCACCATCTTCTCAACCAGAAGTTCCTGCCTCAAGATCTTTGGGTACAGAGTAAGATATAATATTTTAGTAATAACGTAAGCAAATAGAGGCAGGAGAGCAAAAGAAATTGCCATGTGTTTTTGACTGGGCAGAGGAGTCTATGATGCTATGCCTACACCTTCTACCTCTTCCAGGATTTAAAGGACCCTTCTGAAATGCTGGAATTGGGATTAAGAGCCAGATATCAATGTGGTGGAATAAAGGCATAGCCAACATAGAAGCTGGATTGGAAGATTGTGGGTGAGCCTTGCCTCAGGCCCAGGGCTGGCTTATTCATTAGGCATTTTAGGCACAGTATCTATGGCCTATAAAAACAGGATTTCAGGGCCTATGAAAACATCCCTAGTGGAACATCAAGGTGAGGCGGGAAGTCAAATACAGGAGTGACCAGGGCCTGTGAAAACATTAAGGAGACCCTGCTCAGACCTGGTTACATGTCAGAATACTGTTTTGGTTTAACCAACAAGCTGAATGGCAGCTTTAGGGGAATGGTTTCTGGGCTGGAAGAAGGCACTGGCCCTTTTCGCACGGGCTTTCTGTCGCGCGAGAGCCCCGTGAGCCTCGTGGGAGTGGGAGCGTCGCTCTGCACGACGCACTCCCACTTCCGCCGCACTCACGGGGCTGCAGCGGCGCAATCGCGGGTTTTTTTTTTTGCCTCAAAGTGAAAATCACCCGTGCTCGCGCAATGCTCCCGGTGCCCACGCGCACTTACCTTACTTACGTTGGGGAGGCGGCCGGATCGCGCTTCCTTCCCTCCGCCCCTGCGGAAGGAAGGAAGGAAGGAAGGGGCGCTAGCGCAACAGACGCGACAACCTCCTGCTTTGCGCGAGGGGGGGCGGACGCGACAGCCTCCTGCTTCGCGCGAGTGGGGGGAGACAGACGCGACAGCCTCCTGCTTCGCTCGAGCGGGGGGGACGGACGCGACAGCCTCCTGGCTTTGCGGAAGGAAGGAGGGGGGAAACGGCAGCCTCCCAGAGGAGCCTTCTCGCGCGAGCAGCCTCAATGCAAAAAGGGCCACTGTATCTGCATGTGCTGCATCTTGCTAAGACAATGTATTCATCATATAAATGCCACAATATGAGAATCATTTCAAAGAATCATTTCAAAAACAACAGTCAAATTTCTCCGTGTTCAGTCCAATACTAACATTAAATGGAGAAGAAGTGTTCTGACTTTTAAGATATTTGTTGACAGGCCTGTGCCTATGTGAGAGAATAATAAAAATATTATGTGGTGGTTATGTTTCCTGTATCTGTGAAGGTTAAGCATGCTAACTTTTGGTAACTGACCAATTTTAAAGTCTATTTTCTCAAGCGGAGCTTTAAGACATACAGGCACCTGCAGGGGAGATTTTTGAGAGTTGCCTGCTGCTTTGAGGAGATAAATACCAGCTAAAATCAAGTCATTTCCAAGACAAATAGAAGAAAAAATCTTATATCCTGTTATACTGATGATAGGTATAGGATATGGAAGCTTATTTGTTATGTGAGCAAAAAAGTTTCCATAGCCCGTACCTGCTCTGGAAAGGGACAAGCAGAAACAATACCAGAAAATACTGAATGAATGCTCAAATGGCAGACCTAGTGCCTTTCCCTCTCCCCGCCACCATTAAAATACCACCAGGCTGGTAATGCATCTGTGACATGAAGCCTACGTGCCACTTGTCCATGGTGGAAGCCAATGAACTCGGATAGATAAAGACACATCAATTTTTTCCCCCAGTCATGCACTTTTGTGGAACCCCTATTGACCTCTCACAGAACCCGAATTAACCTTGGTTGAAAAACCCTGACTTAGCCTATACTCAGTTTGATGATTAAAACCAAAACCAGAAGGCACAGGAAGAGCTTAAAATTGTCCATCTGTTGATTTTTAAAGCAGACTGAACTCAGTTGGTAAATTTTAAAGTAGACTAAACTTGGTTAGCAGACTGAATAAGCAAACTCACATTCTCACAGTCTCCTCTACTGTTTTCAATTATATAATTTTAATTAAAATTCTCTAATAAATTATTTCTTAATTTGCACAGATACGTATAAATTACTGCACAAACATTTTGCAAATCTTTGTCCTCATTTGTCCTTTTCATTGATACATTTTCTTTTCAGGGGTGATGATACAGAATAAGGAGCCATTTGAGAACTCTATGAGCTGGAAGAATACACCCAACACTTTCTCCTACTTGCATTTTGCACATTAAAGAAAAAATTCAGTTTTGGTACAGGAAAAGTATCTCTCTCAGATTTTTGCAAATTGTTCCCCATTGTCATAGATCTTAGAGCTGAAAGGGGCCATAAGGGCCTTCTAGTCCAAACTCCTGCCAACTAAAGCACTCCTCCAAGATGTCCACCTAACCTCTGTTTAAAGACAACCAGCAAGAAAAGTTCACCTCCCTCTGAGGCAGCCTCTTCCACTGTCAAACAATTCTCACAGTAAAGAACTTCTTCCTAATGTTCAAATGGAATCTGTTTTTTTCTTGTAATTTGAGCCCGTTGGTTCTCCTTCTAGTCTCTGGAACAGCTGAGAAGAAGCTCACTCCACCTTCTGCACAACATACTTTCAGATATTGCCCTAAGGAGTGCCAGGATTTCACATATTAAAAATAAAAATAACATTGCCCGGTTATTTCTTTAACTTTAGAATATCATTCTTTCCCCTCAAGAAATATATCTCAAGCGAATACACTGCTTTTGTGTCAGGCTCTGCCCTCAAATGTCATAGAACTTAACTGGAGAATGCTGCAGAAGCTACTAGAATATTTTTTAAAGCCACTGTGACATTCACACCTCACCTAGAAAGCCATTTCAGATTTTGCACATGTCCACCTATGCTTAATTTGCTCAAACAAACAAATAGCCATGACCATATACCCATCCATCCCAAGTCTGGGAAAACCTGTTTTCAGTAATGCAGGAACTAGTTTTACAAGAGTTTCTGGAAGGAAACTATTTTCCTTCAATACCAAATGCCAGTCCATTCAAGATCATCAGTGCTCAACATTTCAAATCTTTTTCTATTATTTTTAAAACCACATTTCAATGGTTTGAACAAATGAAACAGTCTTACATCCCTTCTGCCCGTCATACACTCCCATTTCCATCTGCCTGTCCCATGAGATACCTGTATGAAAGGAGAAAAGATTAGTCTTAAAACAAGATCAACAGAATGTTTTGTGACATCTAGCCGTTTTTTTGTTTAGCATTAGCTGGAATGTATGTGGTTTTGCTCAGGACCATACCTAATGCTTCAGAAAAAAGTCCAGGGGCCTTTTTTCATTTTTTGTCACTGCCCCACTTCCTTTTACCCCAAGAATCCTACAAACAAACAAACAAAAAATCAGTTTTCTTGTTTATTCCAAACTTCAAGAACACTAGTAGCAGTGCCTTGGCTATCTCCTGCTTTCTTTTCACACAAATCCTAGCAAGAGTACCTCAATGATCTATCAGCTGTTTCCTAGATAAATAGTATTTGGCACTGTATCTAGCACCCAAAAGAAATTAATGGGGCAATATTTTCCTCTGCTCCCCCTTTTACCTCAGCTTCACTGTTACCCTTTTTACCTCAGGAACACAACACAATTATACTACAACTCTTCCACTTTAATGATTATGGCAACATCATATGGAATCCTGGGGTTTGTGACTTGGTGAGATACAGAAGTGCTCCAGCTGAGAATTTTAAGTGCCCATCCCTAACTTCCAGGCCCAGGATACCATAGGATGGAACCACGGCAGTTAAAGTAGAATAATAGCACTATAATTGTGTAGTGTCAGTGAGTCTTTTTATGTTCTCATCCTTTTTTAGGCCGCAGGAATCTCAACAGCAGTGCTACAACCTTCCTCTATTTTTCTCCTTTCTTCTTTGCCTCAAGAATCCCAGCATCAGCAAAACCTCTCTTGGTTTCAGCCCTTTAAAAAATTATTTCCCCAAACCTTATGCTACCCCGTCTTTTCTTTCTTGGAATTTTGACTTGAAACTGGCTACCACAACATGGGTAATAACTAAAACCACATGTTCACACTTTGAAACATCTACCCATGAGTTATTTTTGCTTCCTGTAAGTCCCAGAATGTTGACTTTCTGACATGACAATTAGCACAGCAATTTGGACAACAACCAAAACCACTTTGTCTGATTTTGAGATGTCTGTCACAACATCCTGGCAGAGCAATGGCTGCCCCTCTCCTGTTATCACACTGAGCCCCTCACATGAAACTTGGTGCTGCAACTTGGATAACAATCAGAAATCGTCTGTCAAATTTTGAGACATTTACCATGATGTTCCAACGAGTTACGCCTGCCACAGACATACAGACACTGGCTGAAAATCCTATTGTTAGTCACATGTAGAGTAGTGCCATTGAATAAACTGGATTTACCTATGTGTTGACTTACAATTTAACAGTTGATTGAATAGGTCTGTCCCAGTTAAGACTAACAAACAGGATTCCAGTCTTTCATTTACTGTATTTTTAGTGACTGTGCAGAATATGCCAAATAAAACTTGTTAGTTTTTAAAGCACCAGAAAACTTTTGTTGTTGTTTTTTGGGGGGAGCAGGAGGAGGAAATATCATCAGCAAGTCTTAAATTTACAGAAGTCTTTCTAAAATAGAAATTTCAGGGAAAGGGAACAAAAATGAGCTGGTCTCACTGCAAAACTACTTCCCTTTCTTCTCTTTCTTGTAACCTACCATGTTTTCAGGCTCTAAAGTCATAGGTCAATGATTCCACTTTAACTGCTGTGGTTTTGTCCTGTGGAATACTAGAATTTACAGTTTAAGGAGGGTGTACTTAGAATCCTCAGCCAGAAAGCTCTGATGATTCACCAAACTACAAACCCGAAGAATCCTTAAGGTGCAAACAGGATAGTTTCAATTGCGTAGTGTGAAAGGGCTCCTTAGGAAATGGCTGCTGCTAGACAATAGTTGGGACTATGAATTTGTTGAGGAAATATTATGTCTTGTTTTCCTATGTCAGGGTTGGCAGGGTTTGGCTCCTCTGAGCATGAGCAGAGTGCAATCTGTGAAGCAAGGCTTCGCCACAGCAGAGGGTTGAAGCAGAAAGAATTCCAGAGGTTCATTAAGTAAAACTTAAGAGGCTTGATTGATTGCTGCCCTCTAAGATAAGACTTAGCAAAAACATGCTAGCATTGCAGGAATTAGACAAATGGGAATAACAGAAGATAATGGAGAAAAATTGGGCAGCATCTCCTCTTACAATCAGTATACTGCCAATGGCATGGCAGGTCCAGCTAGGGCATGTAACTGGCAGCTGGTCAAGGCAAACACTAGCCTTTTTAGACTACTTTGTCACCCTGAAACTCGTGGGGTGACCCAATCAGTGCTCTGGTGTGTGGCCTTCTCTAATACATAAGACATAGCCAAAACAATCCTGCTGGCCTTGCACCTAGCTGTCTGGCCACACTGCCTCTTCCCTCTGCCATCCACTCAGAGGAAACCTTGCCTGCCCGGCAACAACCTTGACATACCTGTTATTTTGTTTGTTTGATTGATTGATTTATATCCTGCTTTTCTCCCAAATGTGCCTCAAAGTGGCTTACAATATAGACGAAAACAGAGCATCTAAAACAGCAGTTCTCAACCTGTGGGTCGCGACCCCTTTGGGGGTCGAATGACCCTTTCACAGGGGTTGCCTAAGACCATCGGAAAATACGTATTTCCGATGGTCTTAGGCTCCATTCCCTCCTCGGTGGTGGTGTGCAAGCGCGAGCCACGCACTCGCATCCTCCTGCCCCCATTGGCGGGAGCATGTGTAGCTGCACGCGCTCCCGCCAAAGGGGGCAGGAGGACGCGAGTGTGTGGCTCACGCTTGCGCACCACCACTCCTGGGCCTTTTCCGCACATTACCTTATCGCGGAGGTGGGGGGTGCTGTTTGCGCAAGCAGGTTCTTGTGCAAGGTGCTCTCTTCGCTGCTCCTTCATCCTGCAGCTGGGTTCCTGGTCGCGTGACCACCCCGCCCCTTCCTTCCGCAGTGCAGCCCGTTTGCTGGGGGGAGGAGGCATTGTAAATAATAAATAAATAATTGTATGGTTTGGGGTCATCACAACATGAGGAACTGAATTAAAGGGTCGCGGCATTAGGAAGGTTGAGAACCACTGATCTAAAACATTATGAAGTGCAAGAGTTTTAAAAAAAATGAGTACACTGAGGATACATTTTTTTAAAAAAAATGAAAGGATGCACGCATGGTGGCATCAACATCACTTGCTTGCCATAAATGACACTGCTAGGAATAAATACTTGGGGGAGGGGCAACAAGGGCATAATTCCTTGTACAAATAATGTAACAATTCTTAAAAATCACTCCTCCCACTATAAGTACTTTTACCTTTTCTCATTACTTTTTTGTGTTATGTGCCTTTTCAACAACTCTTACTTATGGTGAATCTATCATAGACATTTCTGGCATAATGTACTTACAGGAGGTTGATCATTGTCATCTTCTGAGGCTGAGAGAATATGACTCACCCAAGGTCAACCCAGAAGGTTTCTAATACTGAGCAGGGATTCATATCCCTGGTTTCATGGCATTCCAGTGTAACACTTAAGCCACTACATTGTGCTGGCTCAATTTTACTTTTCACTATTACTATTAGGGGCTAAAAATGCTTTTGGGGTGCTTGGGAAGGATTTTTTTTTAAAGGCAATTTTCTTTCTGTCTTTTAAATTGATATGGTTAATGAAACCTCTTGTTTTTGTGGGCTTTGCTTGGAGTTACAATACAAATTACTTTTTAAAAATAACTTTATATCTTCTGGGCATATGTAATAGCTAATTCAGATGACTGATGTGCTACCCTGGCAAAATAGTCACAAAAGTTCTAAACTCCTGCAATAGGAAGTAGTTATTCGAAGAGCTGTTTTTTGTGTTGCATTTCCTCTTTGCTATCATTTCTGGCCTGAACAAGATTTGGAAGCAAATCTTGCCCATATTCTTAAACTGAAGATGAACACACGCACAGAGTGAGCCCTCATTATCTGATAGGATTTGGTTCCAGACTTCCCCAAGAATATAAAAATTTGTGGATGCTCAAGTCCCATCATGTACAATGGTGTAGTAAAATGCCATCCCTTATATAAAATAGCAAAATCAAAGTTTGCTTTTTAAAAAATATTTTCTAGGCATGGTTGGGTGAATCTATGGATACAGAATCCATAGATATGGAGGACTGACTGTGTGTGTGCGTATGTGTGTGTATTATCTGCAACATGAGAATATAAGTTAAGGGTGTTTCACAACAGATTATTGTGAACACTGAATTCCCAAATTGTAAGGATATATCTGATTCTAAAAGACTACATACATTTTTCAGGCAAGGCTGCATCTGGAATATAAAAGATAAGCTTACTTCTCAGTAGACATGTATTCACTCCAATATTATTGGAATAGATTGATTGGAATATTTTTCTGAAAGAATGAATACTGTAAGGAATATGAAAAAAAATTGCTTCAGCCCAGATCCATAAAACATTTCTATTTACATTCTAGTCAGCCCTTTGAGAGATTAGCATAAAAGTTCCTAATACCTTAGGACCTGTTTTGTTGGACTGTAGTTCAGTACACCATGCACCCTATGCTGTGTGTGCACTACCTGATTATCTTGTTTTCCTTGTTTCTTAGTCCCATTTCTTGTTTGCCACAGTAAGATCCTCCCTTCCCTCCTCCCCCTACAAAGAAGAAAATGTGTAGCGCAAGTCACTGTCCTTTCAGTTGGCAAATTAAGTAGACTTGGTCACTATATGCAGAAGGCAGGATATCCGCTGAGCAGTGGTGCACTTTCACATCATGAAGCTGAGTTTGTTCTTGTGTTTGGTTGGCTGTTTGGGATTAGGATGGACTGTTCCATTGGAAGACCTTGAAAAAATCAGTAAGTATCACTTTCATACTTGACGTGTAACGCTCTGGCAATTTGAAAGTAGACACAGTAATGCATGGGGGCAGGTGACCAGTGTATAGAAACTTGATCTGAACATAAACTATAGAGAAAGAATATAATAACATAAACTGTAGAATTTAGAGCTGGAAACAATGCTTAGGTTAATTTCAGATGCAATCATCACTCATGAAATTACGTATCTGTAGAAGGGGTTTATTGGACAAAAATATTCTTATTACATCAAAAATTACTATCTATACCAAGTCATTTTCAACTTATGGTTACCCTAAGGGGAACCTATCGTTGAGCTTTCTGGGGCTGAGAGTGTGTGAGGTGCAAAAGGTCACCCAGTGGGTTTCCATGGCCAAACCTCTCCAGGGTCGTAGCTCAAACAACTATACCACACTGGGTCTCAACCTAGCCCCTTCAAAATCTTTTGTACTATGACTCCATCATGCAACCTGGCCATGCTCAGTGGGGCAGATGGGAGTTGTAGTCTGAAACATCAGGCACTTGGCAGGCTGGATAAACCATTTCAATCTGGTTTCAGGCCTTGTTATGGGACAGAGACAGCTTTGATCATGCCAGGAGCTAGACAAGGGGAGTTTGTTCCTCTTGGTTATGCTGGACCTCTCAGTAACTTTCAATGTCATCAGTTGTGATCTCCTTCTGTGTCACTTTGCTGGGATGGGGCATGGGGTGCTGTTTTAGAGTGGCTTCATACCTTAGAAGAGTGAAAGTTGTGTTGGAAGCTCCCGGTCAGCCCCTTGCCTGTTGGCCTGTGGGGTCCCTCTGGGCTTAGTCCTGTACCCCATGCTACTTAATGTATACAAGAAACCACTGAGAGAGGCTGTTCTGAGTTTTGGGGTTCGGTGCCATCAGTATGCAGATGACCCTCAACTCTATTGCTCCTTTCCACCACAAGCCAAAGAAGTTGTTTTGGTCCAAAACTGGTGTCTGTTATCAGTAAGGGACTGGATGAGGGCAAACAAATTGAAATTAAATCCAGACTAGACAGGGTTGCTCCTGGTCAGTCAAAAGGTAGATCAGGGAATAGGGAAGCAGCCTTTGCTGAATGGGATTACGCTTCCCCTGAAGACGCAGCTCAGGTGTACCCCTGGTTTCATTTCTCAGCCTGGAAACTCACGTTTCAGCAAAGGCTAGGAGTGCAATTGCATAGTTTAAGCTTGTGTGCCAGCTGTGCCTGTTCCTTGGAATGTCAGATCTGGCCACAGTGACAAATATCTTAGTTGTATCATGGTTGGATTACTGTAACACACACTGTGAAGGGCTGCCTTTGAAGAGTATTCGGAAACTTCAACTAGTCCAAAGAGTTGCAGCCAGATTGCTAACTGGGGCTGGCTACAGGGATTACACAACTCCTTCATTGCAACACCTCCTCTGGCTGCTGGTCCATTTCCAAGCACAATTCAAAGTGCTCATTTTGATCTATAAAGCACTGTACAGCTCAGGTCCAAGTTAATTGAAGGACCATAACCTTCCTTACAAGTCAGCTCATGCTTTGAAATCTGTTGGGGATGTTACCCTGTATTCTGGGGGTCCCGGGAGGGGCGCCCAAATAACCAAGCAAAAACACAAGATGGGGAAATTAACTTGAGCGCTCTCTTAAGCTAACGAGAGGCAGGGTAACTTAACAGGGATCGTGTAACCCAATGTCTACGGAGTCAGGTCAGAAGGGTGGTCAGACAAGTTTTAAAATAGTAAAAATGATATCTTAATAAAAGGACAAACAACAGAAAAGACAACACAAGCTCACAGCTAACTAGAAATTAGAAATTAGAGTTTTCGGGGGAAATGGGTGATACGACACCTTATCTCGTAGTCCTGGAGACAAGCGGAGGATTGCAGGGAAGAAATCTCAGCACGGTTCGCTGAGGGGAGCTCGCTCGACAAACTGACAGCAAGGCTGGATGAAACTCAGGAGCGATCTGAACAGGATGAGAGGTCCGAATGGGGCAAGCAAGTGATCCAAGGAGGTCTCAGAATCGGGGGCTTTTTATAGGGTGGATTGTGCCTACAGGCCATGCCATACTTGGTGAGAACAATGCGAGTTTGGAGTGGGACAAAGCTTTGGGAAAGGTCAAGTTTTACATGATCAGCTTAGGGCAGAGTTAACAATAGAGTAGCCAGTATGCAAATGGCTTAGCATTGTGAGAGTGCCGGCTCAAGGCCGAGCGTCTTTGTGTAAAGTTACGCTTAAGCAAGGTGTGTCTGCAAAAGAGGTCCCTGAAGCAACGGAGTGGTGTTAATCTGCCTGCCTAAGTGGGGATTGGAATGTCCAACCATTAACCGGCCGCACCTGTTTACGTGCTTGTCCGGTGGCCTTGCAAACACATGGAGCAGGGTGGCAGAAAAAGTTCAAGTGAAAGCCAAATTAGTTTGATATCAAGAGATATCTAGTGCTATCACCGGATATTTGTGAACCACAGTAACAGGGAGGCCCTCCTTTCTGTTTCACCACCTTCACTGGTACATCTGGTGGGAACGTTGGAGAGGGCTTTCTCAGTGGCTACCCCCAGTCTCTGAAACTTTCTTCTCAGAGAAGTTAGACTGGCCACCTCCCTATTTTCTTTTTGCAGACAAGTACTGTAATGGCTTTTCTGTTCCAACAGGTATTTGATGAATGACTGTGTAAGGCCCAATGCATTGGATCTTGCTAGTTGTTTGCTGGTGTGTGTGCGCGTGCATGCGTGCATGTGTGCAAATTTAAAAGTATATGTTTTAATCGGGTTTTAATTTTTTTTTATTGTTTAATCTCATTCCCTCACAAGAGAGAATGTGTGACAAGCAACACTTGCTGAAATCCCCTCTCCTACACAACTGTTAAAAGGACAATAGCCTTGTCCTTTATTTATTCTGGCAATCCTAAACCAGGAAAGCTCCTGTACAACACAGAGCCTTTCCAGTAGGAGCAGCCATGCTACAAACCGAATTCACTGTCTTCATGATAATAGATCTATCAGTTTCCTCAGATGAACTGCTGTTCACCTCATCCCTCTCCCATCACTCCCTTTCACTAGGGCTGGAGGAAAGTCAAGTCAAACAATGTAAGGACATTACAGGTTCACCGACTCTACTACATCAGGATAGCAATGATAGCCTCACCAGCTATGAAGATTTTAAAAGCACAGGAGCCTTATTTTAAACATGTTGGCAACCTTAACAGGACACTGATCCTTGTAATCAATTTTACTTGCATGTACAGTTCTAACAAGCAGTACAGAACATTAACAATAATCATAAATAATTCCAGTGGATTGCACTGTCTGTGTCTAAGAACAAATGGAGCTTTCAAAGCTATAATGAATCAGCAGTGACAAATGACCAGAGAGCTTCATGATATGAGTAACAAGATAGAAAGCAAACTTGTACGTTAATAGAGAAATGGAAAAAGCATTTCGTTTGTAAAATATGTTCAGAGATATAAATAAATCAGTGTTGATATGTTTCAGACAACACTGCTAGGGAAAACAAGTTATATTTTACTAGTTGGGATTTTTAGAACTACATCTTAGTAATTCAGTAAAGTGATTCCTGCCATGTTTTTGACAAAACCATTTCTAATGAATTGAAAGGACAACATAACAAATCATTCTTACTCTTCTTTGCAATAGAAAGACACTGTATGTGCCTGTGTAGAGTGAGGGAAAATCATACTAATAGTCCTACTAAAGAGCTTGCTGACACTGAGAAACATCACTGAATACAGTTATGCTTCATTATGGGAAAAATGAACATTTTCAGGGTGATGCAAGGTTATTTATTCTTTTGGTGTGCATCCAGAGTATGATTGCCTCCTTTTTTTCCTTGAATCTATTGATATGGAAGCAAACTGTTGGCTGATGTCACGTTGCTGTATTAAGTGAACCTCCAGTCTTAAGAACTCTTTCCCTGGATAAATCCCACTTGTGTTTATTTCTATCCATCTTTAAGAATTAAAGACCATCCTATATCAGCAGAACTTCCTGTGACTTACAGAATGGGTTACTGTGACATTTTACACAAAACGGCAGCCTGTATGTTTGAGGCCATTTTAATTGTTGGTTACATGTATTTCCTTCATTTTATAATTTTGACAATGTTGTGAACACTATAAAATTATAACAGCTAAAGTAAGTTTTTTAAAAAATAAACAAAATGATAAATTATTAATATATCAATCCATCTGATGAACTAAGTCCGTAACCTACTGACTGTACCCGCTTCTTTATCCAGAACTGAGTTGTCGGCAACAAACACTGGATCATCAAGACGGAATGCTGTTTCCAGTGTTCAAGTGATGGCAGCTGGGTCGCTAGGGAATATATGTCACAGTTAGCAAATTGTTTAACAGGAGGATAATGTCATTATATAATTTAGCCACTTGGTAGGACTGGATTTAATTGTAGGAGGATATCTAGCTTCCTGACTAGTGTGTTCTCTAAGCATTCAACAGATCCTTTAGTCTCTAACACTTCTTCCTAGCTGGCTGATCTTGTAGCTTGGCTACAAAACTGTCTGATTTTGTAGCTTGGATATGGGGTGATACTTGTGGGGGCAAAGAGGAAACAGGCAGAAGATAACTCTATGCTTGGCATTTCTCAACTACAAATGCCTTACTCTCCCAGTTTCTGCTTGCTGTTGACCATTGATGTGAACTGAAATATTTCCTTCAAAAGACACAATGTTTTACCAAAACATCATGCACACACTGTTCAATATGGTTAAGAAAAGTACCTTGTGGAATAGAATAGTTGAACCAACTCTTGTAAACGGTTGAAATGGCAAGAATTGAGTACAGAAAAAGAAACAAGGCAAAGAAAATGCAGAAAACTTTAGAGAGACTTGTTATCCTCGGACACAGCAAAATAGGACTGATTAAATATGATTGCCGTGTTTTTGTATGCGTTTTTCTTTCTCATTGATTGGGTAATGACAGAATTAAAGACTTTTTAAAAATAAGTCAGAGTCAGAAACTTATTTCAAATAAAGCACTGAGGGGCCAAGACGCTGATAGCTATGGCCATTTCTGCACTAGACTGTTATAAAACTGTTATTCCACTTTCAACATCCTATGGAATCCAGGGGTTTGCAGTTTCTGGCCCCTCCTGAAACTGCAAACCCCAGGATTCCATAGGATGTTGAAAGTGGAATAATAGCGCTATAACAGTCTAGCGCGGAAATGGCTGTTGTCTTACATGTGAAACAAAACAGACATGGGACATTAGGCATTGATATTATGTATACTTTATATACTTATGACTCAACATAATAATAATAATAATAATAATAATAATAATAATAATAATAATAATAACAACAACAACAACAACAACAACAACAACAACAAAATTTATTTTTATCCCGCCTCTCCCAATGGATCGAGGCGGCATTACAGAATATATAAATACATTAAAACATTAAAATGTACCCCATCCTTCCCACCCACCAACCCTTCTATCCCCTTAAAAAACATTAATTACTAAAACAAATTAAAAACAAAATTAAAACAAAAGGACAATTGACGAGAGGTGGTGGAACACTCGTCTGGGAAGGCCTGTCAAAGAGAACAGTCTTGACTGCTTTTTTAACATGACTTTCCTTTTCATAAATAATTCAAACAGTTATTATCCTTTATATAATGTTTGCACAAATGCCAGTGTGGCATAGTGGTTTGCAAATTGACCAGGCTTCAATTCCCCACTTAGCCATGGACACCCAATGGGTGACCATGGGCATGTCACACACTCAGCCCCAGAAACCCCCATGATGGGTTCACCTTAGGGTCTCCCTAAGTCAGAAATGACTTGAAGGAACACAACAACATTCACAGAAAATCTCATGTTTGGATCCTATTTTACACACATGTAACCAAAACATAATGAATACTCTTTAAAATAAGAAACAGATCTGGAAAAAGGAAATTTAAAGGGATCTTTTTTTCTCTGTGCCTGTCATTACCACAGGGCAGATAATGTAGTGAGAAGTGCATTTGGACAGGAAAAATTGTGGGTATAGAATGGATTAAGAGCTCTTCCTCTCCTGTCCCTTGCACAGCTTTTCCTGTTATATAGCCTCTTTCTGAAGTTGCTTTAAAAAAAAAGATTTAGAGCATTTATTTACGTCTGAAAGAAGTTTTAATCAAATTGATAAAATTGATTGATCCTTGATGTTTGTCCCTGCTGGCTGCATGATTCGGGATGTCTTTGGCTCAGCACTGTCACTTGACTCCCAAACCTGTAAAAGACAGGGGAGTCTCTTAGGCTGCATCTGATCATTTTGTAGAGTCTGAGCAAAGTGGAAAAGGTAACATTGTCAATGGGTCCTCTGTCAGTCTTAAGAGCCCGGAAAACGTGGTCAACCTTGCTAACTGCTGCATATCCATGGAAGAATCACTAATTTTTTCAAACGTTCAGGGATTATGATAACTTTGACCATTGAGTTTTTCACACTTCTGTTGTGATAAGTTTCAGTCCCTAAATAAATTAAAGTACAGATCAAAGCCACAGAGATATCATCTTACTGCATGCAGGTAATGGCAGTGACTTTCAAGATGTATGCTGGGAAAATGGATGCCTCAGAAACTTAACAAGGATTCCCCAGTAATGGAAGGGAGGCTTATCTGAAGACAATCCTCCTACAACTAGCACATTTTCCCAGTGTGTGCCCCTGCAGTAGAGAGCTGGGCATCTTCCAGGGCATTCTCAGAGCCAAACTGTGTATAGTAGTCAGCCATGTTTATTTCTGCATTTATTAATTAATTCAATTTGTATGCTGCCTTTGCCCCAGACAGTGACCCACAGCAGCTCCCAATTAAGAAACCTCAACAATAAAAAATTAAAAACAAATTTAAAAGCAATTAAAAATTCCCACATTAAACAGTATGAAACCATTTAAAAGACATACAAAAGTTAAAAAATAAATAAAATACTCATCCCAGTAAGAAGCTTACCTGCTTACACAGTAAAGGCCCACTCAAACAAAAAGTCCTTTGCTTGCCGGAAAGTAGGGAGGGGGCCAACCTAGCCTCACACAGAAGAGAGTTCCAGAGGTTGGGAGCAGCCACTGAGAAGGCACTTTCTCTCTCTCTCTCTCTCTCTCTCTCTTTCTCTTGCCATAGGTCTGTCTTATTTTCTTCTAAAATGGGCTGCTAGTTGTAACTTTTACATCAAAAGGAGAAGCACCTGAGGGGAGCTGAAATCTTTCTTCCATTACCACATGTCCTCTCACCTCTTTGGCTCTGAGCACTTTTTCCTCCAGCCAAGCTAACCTCTGCTTTTGCAATTGGATCACCAAAAAAAAAAAAAATCTAAGATAAAGGAGACTCTTTCATAGGCATGACTATTTTAATATAGACTAACTCTGAGAAAGAGAAAATGAGAGAGAAAGTGTGCTTTGTTCCCTGAACTGAATGTGAAATAGGAGAGACACATAAACAACCCTGGCATCCCCTTCATTATGCAGGCAGCAGGAAGGCTCATTTGTGACAATGCCTAACATAATCTGACTGGCCTATATAGAACAGAATAAAACCTGGCAATGTTACTTTTTTGGACTATATTTCTCAGAATCTTCCAACCAACATGATATACAGTCCTTGAATTCTCTGTTAATATGTTGATACTCCTTGGCAAGTAAGACATTGTGGAAAAGTCTGCCGACAGTAGGAAGCATGAAAGCTCACTGACCCAATGCACCTCTACTGAAGGAATCCAGGTTCCTTGAGTATTTAGCACTGTTTCATCACATGCATGTGTATTGGATACTCTTTCATTACTTTTACACTGGCATTTGAACATATGAACTGGTTCTCCTTTTCAGCCTTTGACAGAAAGAAAATGAGAATTTCAGATGCCTCATAAAATTGCAGATGGTTGATTTGTAGTGGTTCATTCACACATGAAAGTCACCCCTCAGTACAGAAGTCACAAAATGGAAAATATATATATACATGTACTAAAATGGCAAATATACATATCCTTTTGGTGTCTCATTGGAACTGCACTTGCAATCTAATGCAATTAGGAATGGGAGTTAAAGGCCTTTTCCGCACTGGGCGAAGGAATTGCCCCGTGCCTCTTTTGGCTCCCCGGTTCGGTCCTTTCAGCTCCCCGGTTCGGTCCACGGCGCTCCGGAGCAGTGCGTGCTCGTCAATACATACTGCTCCGGCGTCCCAAATGGCGGCTTCCGGTTGATCGAGGGTCTCAACCCACCGCTGAAGCTCGCCAGCCTAAAGCCTGCAGGCTCGCATTAGCGCGAGCCTGCAAATCTGCATAAGGGGGCAGGCTCGCAGTGGCGCGCTGCGTACTTTAGAAAGACCGAAATAAACAGGACTTTCAAAAGTATGCTGGAGGACCACTTGGGGTCGTTCCGGACCGGACTGAGGTACGGATCTACCTTAAATAGGTCCAACCCAGTCTGGTCTGAGGTGTAGATGTCCTCCTTGGAGGACGGACTGCACTGTTTCAAAAACCCCATGTGGAAAAGGCCATTATATGATGCATAGGACATTGTGTGGCTATATACAGCAAAATGTTTCTGCTGTTGTGCAGCAGAAACATTCAGCCTGAGCATTGTAAAGCTGGGTTTCAAAACTGAAACAATGGTAAGTTCACAGTAATTCTCCTGCTCATTTGATTAAAGAGAGAGATTATTGTGCTCTCTGCATTGGCCTTAGCAATAGCCATTTCAACCTTGAGGTTATTGTTAAACAAGAAACACTTCAAAAGCCACACTTTATAAATAACCTTAATTACTTTGCCAGGCTTTCTGGGAAATATGAGGCATCATCTGATTCCTGAGACCAAATATATATCCTGACATTCTCTTTAATTCTTTTTTCAGAACTGGACTTCTTTCCTAACAACAGCATGCTTTTGACAAGCTACATGAGTACCTACTTTATTGTTAATGTTCCAAAGTGTGTTTCCTCCAAACGTTTTTCTCCAGTCAGAGTCAGATTAGCAGTGGGCCAGGTTCCTGACTCAACCACTTTACCAGGTATGGGATAGGCATATATGTACATATATAACTTAGTGCAACAGTATGTAATATGTATATATAGTAGAATGGGATGAAGAGAATCCTTTCCGAAAAAATTTTTTAGGATAATCAAAATAGTTTTACCTTACGTTAAAACTACATTCTGCTAAAACTTCTGCTGAAGTTTTCTTCATTCCAGGAACATTAACATTTTTTCTTCAAAATTCAGCTTTGGGCAAAATTCAATAGCAATTGAAATGTGCATGAAAACTACTAACACCTCTCTAACCCTTATTAGAGGCATGACTACTATATCCGTTGGTAGATTTCTGACACCAGTACATATATTTTCCAGTTATCCATGATGCTCATCATTTTTAGTAACATGTAGCTGTAATTGTTATGATTTTTGTCAATCTCCAGCCATTTTAAAAAAGTAGACTATATATTTTTTGCAACTGTTCTCTGTATTTCAAGTTGGGAAAACTTTTAACTCTTTCTTGTACTTGGTTTCCGTATGAACAGATAGGCATCTCAGAGCTGAATTCCTGCAAGATGGGAAATAAACCTAGTAATGTATTTCTTTCAGTTGGTGTCTCAACGTTTTATACATATACCAAGTCAAAACCAGGTTTTTAAAATAACAAAGTCACAATCATACGTGACCTGGACTGGAAATACTTCCCTTATCTTCCTTCCATCAGTCTGGTAGTACTTCACAGACAAGCAAAACTTGCTGGTCAAGAACTCAAGAAAAAAGCTCCATATACCATTTTGCTTCACCCAATCTCCACCCCATTCCTTCTCCAGGCCTTCCAGCACTGCTTCATTTGCTCTAAAATGGCCAGCAGAATAGCAGTATTCTGATAATTTTGCAGGGTTTCATTCTTAGCATGAAGCAGAAAATTAGGGACTGAATACTGTAAACTTTCCCTTTTACTTAATCTATTATAGTAAACATTTGAAGAAGGAAGAAAATGAAATGTTCCATGCTTGCTTATCAGTGTTTCTAATAATATTGATATCTGTAACGAAATGAGTCCATCATTTGGGTAATGTAGCCTAGCTTAAGAATGATTCCAGGAGAGAATTTTATCATGCCTTGAATTCAGCCCTGCTTCATTGCATCTATCATAGAATCATAGAGTTGGAAGGGGCCCTGTGGGCTATCAGGTCCCCCTGTTGAACGCAAGATTTCAAGCTAGATCATCTCCAATAGGTCCCTGTCCAGCCTCTTTTTTAAGACATCCAGAGAAGGAGATCTCAGCACCTCTCTAGGTAATTGGTTTCATTGCTGAACCACTGTGAATGTCAAGAAGTTTGTTGTGATATTGAATCAAAATCTATCCTCCTATAAGTTTAAACCATTGGAGAACAAGCCTGCACCCTCCTGTTTGGGGCATCCCTTAAGGGATGGTTATCCATATATCCTAGCATCCTTGTTGACCTTCTCTGAACTCATTCCAACATTCTATATCTTTCTTAAAATGGGGTATCCAGAACTGAATACACTGCCCCAGATGACATTTGACCAGTGCAGAATACAGTGGGACTATTACTTCCTTCGACTTGGAAGCTATGCTTCTATTCATGCAGTCTAAGGGCCTTTCCACACGAGGCTGGTGAATAGATTCGTGCTGTTTCTTACCAGATTTTCTGGGCTTGAAACAAGGCGGACTTTCCCTCATTTCCTTCCGCACAGCTACTGCATATGTGCCATTCTGATTCGAAGGAGTGTGAGTTCATGAATCCACACTGCCTCCGCCATGGCCACTCCCGCTACTCCCCTCACCCTGCCCCGTTGGCTGTGATTGGCCCTTTTTTGTGTGTGCATTGTTTAATATGTCATTGCATATGTGCATACGTGCAAAACTCCATACTACCCCCTGGCCCCTTCCACGAGCCCTCCCCTGACCACCAATTCGCATTGGTGTGAATGTACGTGTGTGCACCACTGCAAAAGTATGAATCGGATCCATCTGGAAAACTAGGAAAACCGATTTCTGCTGGTTTTCAAATCGCTCGCTTTATCACCACATGGGGGCCCATTTAGTCAGAATTATGTGCGGAACGAAGGTAAATAAACTGAACCTAGTCTGCTCCAATGTGCAGAAGACCTCTGTGGCAAGTTGCATTGGCCCGCCTTAATAGCCGCGTGCAGAAAGGGCCTAAGAGAGCATTTCCTTTCTTTCCTGCAGCATCACAGTACTTGCTCATGTTCAATTTATGATGAATAATAATCCCAAGGTCCTTTTCACATGTACCATTGCTGATCTAAGAATCCCCCATCCCATACCTGTACATTTGGTTTTTGTGGCCTAAATGGAGAATTCTGCATCTGTAGTCCTTTGTCTGAGAAGTGAAAATTATGATCCCAGAAAACAAACCTCTCCCATCAACACCATCCGCATAGCTAGTCATTCGCTTGCAGTATCTTTCTGTCCCTGTGTGGTCCTCTATCTTGTATTGGTAGAATTGGCAAGTATACCACCTGTGCTTCTAAACTCTTCATCTTCCTGTCCACAGTTTCAAAGTCCAAGATAATCTGCTCAAAGATGTTCTTTGCAGTGTAATTAGTGCCCACAAAAATCAGAAGAATGGATACTGCTCTGTGCTCTTGATGAATTCGACAACTTGTCAGTGACATCCTGGATATGTCCACCAAGCACACTTCCCAATTCATCTTGGCTGGCTGGCTACCTCTGAGCAATGATTCCCCTCTGACTGACATCCTCAGTTCATTAATACCACCACTCCATTTTTCTCCAACTTCTTCCACTTTCTTCTTTTCATCACCAAAAATCTGTTAAGGAAAAAAAGAGGACTATAGGCCTGGAGTTTGAAATTGGGTGTTTTAACTACCTGCTGATATATGCACATTTTGGATCCACATTTGCACTTAAAAGCCTGCTTAAATTCTCTAGGATAGATGATAGTAAGGATGTAATTCTTCAGTAATTTTTCTCTTAAAGGAAGCAACCGGTAATTTGAGGAATGTTCTTACCACCAGTGGCTTCACTAAGGGGGAATGGGTCACGCTGGATTCCATCCTCAAACAGAGGTGACACTAACCTTCATGAAGCCTCCCCCTCCAGCCTTTTTGCAGTCCTGTTCCCTCCTCCTCCTCCTCCTCCTCCTCCTCCTCCTCCTCCTCCTCCTCCTCCTCTTCCTCCTCCTCCTCCTTCTCCTCTGGCCGCTGCCACTTCTGTTGATGCTGTCTCTGCTGGGGTTGATGCAACAGCTGTATACCAAGATGCCTCAAGGCCCCAACTGCTGCTGAGCTCCATTCCAAGAAAGCACAACATTTGCCCTTGGACCAAAGGCAACCCTGGTACCACAGCAAATGCTCTTAGTTTAAATTCAGATTTTCCCATTTTAATTCCAGTTAGCTTCTTGCCTGATAGATCAATTCAAAACCTCCATTCAAAAATAAGCAACAAAGGAGACAAAGGGCATCCTTGTCTTGCTTCTTGAAAAGTTTCAAATGATTTTGTCATGTCTCAAGTAATTAATTATTCTTGCTGATTGATTAGAATATATCCACATCAAAATATTTGGCCTAAAGTTCATCAATTCAATGCTATGAATTGATGAACTTTAGGCCAAATATTTTGATGTGGATATATTGCTAATTCAAATTACCAAGGCATTTTTCTTCAAAAAAAATTAATACATCTTGCTTTTCATTATGACACTCAAAATATTCAATAACACCCAACATAATTCTTATATAATCTTTCATTTGTCTTCTAGGAAAAAATACACTTTGGTCTTCATCTATATGCTTCTTTAATAAATTCTTTGTTCTTTCAGCTAAAACCAAAGTGAAAATCTTATAGTCATTATTCAGCAAAGAAATTGGTCTATAACTTCTTTGATAAAGTCAACTCTTGTCTTTCCTTTGGAATCAAGGTAATATGGGAGACCAACATCCAAATGCTTACTCATCCATGGAAACTCACAACTTAACCTCAGGCAGGTTACACTCTCTGATCGTCAGAGGAAGGCAATGGCACACCTCCTTAATAATTCTTGCCAAGAAAACTCTATCATAGGATCTCCATGAGTGAATATTAGTTTCAAGGCACACAACAACAAACACATGTTGCTCTACCCTGTCCTAAGTTTTGGGATATTCTGTGTCACATATCTCTGTGATGGGGAGAGTATTCTTTTGAGATAAACAGTAATTTGGTTCAGATTTTAAACCAGCACTTTTGCTAAAGCGTATTCATGAATGATGAGTCCAGAAGACAATTACAAATGAGGACCTAGTACTTTACATCTCCAGATCAGCTTTGGGCCCCAAATCACATATCCAAACATCCAAGTAAATGTCCTCTATTACAGTGCTACTGGTGCCACCCCTCAGACATTGGCCGCCAGTCTCTGGGAAATTTCTGGGAAACGAAGTAACAACTATAGCCAGTAAGCACAAATAGGGTGCCTGTCCCAAGTGCACTGTAAAAAAATAATTGCTGGTCCTATACATCAGCCTGAGAAACACTGCTCTATCAGATGGAAACGTATCTCAAAATTTAATGTGTACACAGGGCATTTTAACATGGTAGAGGATGACAATAATAGCTGAAATAGGAATCTGGAGAATGAGGGCACCCCAGCTGACTGTGTATCAATTGAAAGTGAGTTGATTTTGATGAAGTGATATACAGGTTCACAGTTTTGAAGGCCAGAAGAGGAAAGTTCTGATTTAGTCAAGATGCCCACTAAGTGCTGAAATGCTAGTGTGTTTGTTTCTGTTTCTTTGTTAATTAATTATTAATTAATCTATTGGTATTATTTCATTTATGAGTATATTTCCACATGCATTTGTTTATAATTTCTACACTATTTAAACCAGTATTGATTATGAAAACCTAATCCATTAATGTATCTCATGTAATGGTAAAGTATAACATTAAAAGGAATGTAATTTGGATACTGTAATTTAAAGGTGCCATTTTAATTGTGCTAGTTGTTTACGTCACCACTATTGGCATTACATTCAGTGATATATGGGAATTATGATGTACAAATAACATTAGTACAAAAAAAAAATTACTAAGGATTCTGTATGGTCTGGTACAGGAGGAAGTCCATGGAAGTGACACCAGGACTTGCTGTACTGGGTGACACCAATACAAGTGAAGCCACTGCTTATCACCGCAAGCAAGTCTGCACACTTAGGGTCACCATAAGTCAGAAACAACTTGAAGGCACACAACAACAACTTCATATTTGTTTGTTTGTTTGTTTGTTTATGAAGGTGTGACAGATACTGAAGACATTGCAAATCTCCGCAGAACACCTCAGGCCAATACGTATTTTGCTGGTGAATTTAAGAGTGTCTCCTGTAGAGTAAGCAGGGATCTTCTGGTAATAGATATGGATGACAGTCACTATGAACTGATCACAGTTTTAGGCTACCAGGTGGGAGCAGAAGTTTGCCGTCAAACTAAAGGCCCATTCTGCAATCAAGCCCTAAAGCCATCCACATATTATAGGTAAATACATAGCCAATTGAGATACGTGTGCCAAGGCCTTAGGGCCCATAGTAAATCCCTTTCCATAGCAAAGTTTCCTCCATGCTGCTCTGCATCTGTTTTGGCAACACTGGGGATAGGTAGCATCCTTTGGAGAAGAGATTTGTTAAAAGGGCTGCCAGTTGCTGATTTGGGGCAAAGTTCCTCTTTTGGATCCTGGCTGGGATTATGGGAGTTTTAATCCAAAAAAAGTTACTTTCCCAGACATTGGGTTCTCTTGCTTGAAGGATAGATATGTGACTGTGCAGTGAGGTAAAAGGTAACTGATACCCCAAGGTTACAGAAGCTCTAGGGAGTTTTCCAGGCATTTGAAAAGGCAACCTCTCCTCCAAAGAAGTACTAAAGTTTTGTTATAGCTTCTGGGTCAGAGTTTTGGATTTTGGACATATTTAATTAAAGTTTTAGGAATATTGTTGCCCAACATGTTAAAGCACAGTCCAAAGATTATAATAGAGCTGTGTATAGTACTGTTTTCATACGTGCTTGTACATATTTTTTTTATATAGCTTACTTACTTACTTATCCATCTTACCTCAAGGGTGAATTTCTTTTTTCTGGATAACAATTCTACAATAAGAGCTCATACAGATTGGTCAACAGCAATACAGACTAGAAATGGTGAGTATCAAACCAGGTAAAGAAACCGTAACATAAAAAATATTAACCCGACACAAGATAATTGTGTTATTTAGTGAAGAGAAGATTCTTCTGGTTTATGTGTAAAAGATATAGAAACTGAGTCAATTTATCTTAAGTGTTCATTGACTTAAAGCAGCACTAGTAACCTGCAGTGTTTCAAAAGGAAAACAGGTAATAAAATTTTGACTCCATTAGTAACAGAAAAGTAACTTCCCTTGAGAACTAGGTTGTCCCTGTCCTGTGTGAAGGGAACTGCTTCTTTCTTAGGTAGAGAACACTGAATTTACAGTACCGTATATGCTGTACAGTATACACAGTCCCTGTACTGGAAAAACTTTCAGGTGCTGTATAGGAAAACCCTGCCACTTGTAAGAAAACAGATACAAGTGAGATCAAATAATTCACAGGCATCATTCTTTCTTCTCTGGTGGTTAAGCCTTTGCTTGTATTGTAGTGTTCCAGATGTAGATGATAGCTAAATGGTCTTTCCATTAAAATGGTAAGCTTCTGTTTAAAATGGCCATTAGAGGACAATGAGTAAGGGTAAATAAATGACCAATATTCCTCTGAGCCATATTTCATAGCTATTCTTCCCAGTAGCATTTTTTCAAACTGTTTGTTGACCAAGTTATAATCTGAGACTGGAGGTCTCACTCCACCCCATGCGGGACATCAGTTAATTAGTTCATTGGTTCTTTAACTATTAAAAATATATATTTTGCACCTCTTATCATAAGGTGGTGTAAACATAAAACATTATGAACAATTCAAAACAATTCAAGATTTAAAACAATAAAATGATTTAAATAGGGTAAAAACGTATCAAACAAATCAATGGATTCAAGCAGCTTAAGAGGCTAAAACAAAAGTTTCCTCCTCTGCACGTCAGTTGGTCCTCCACATTCTCTAGGGTCAGGGGGAATCAGGGTGGGCTTGCATGTTGGCCCTATACTTCCTCTCTCTCATGCATCTCCTTCCTTGGATGTGAGGGCATCAGGAGAGGGATTGTGGTGCTGAGAAATCATGCTACAAGCTGTTCTTAGCTGGCCAGGCAATGGCTGGTAGAGGAGGAAAAGGACCATAGATGGGTTTTTAAGGGGCTGTGGGGCCTGACTGGAGCCACCAAAAAGGAAAATTGGAAAAGAAGCACTTTAAGGAAGCGGGGGATTGAAGAAACTCCCAAATAATCAAATCTGTGAAAGTCAAACCTGCAAATGTGGAGGACTAACTGTATTTCAGAACTACATGTCAGAAAGCAGTTCCTTCTTCTCCTTAGCACCATCTGAAACGTGTGAAACAATCCTATGTTTGGCTCTCTGTTTATTTAAGAAACTTCTAAGGTACTTCAAGATATAAATCCATACATGTAAAAGTAATTTGAATTTACGATGGTGTATAAAATGTAATTTCAGAAATAACTATTACAATTCTCATTTAAAATAATAAACAGAAGCAGCACTATAGAACTCAGATCAAGCTAGCTATTAACATCTAAAAATCCAAGCCACTACCACAGAAAATAATATATAACAGAACAATATTAACCTAAACAAGCTGAAATAAAAATGACTTCAAGACCTGCCTAAAAGAAAGGAAAGAGGTAATAATACATCCCATATAAAGAAGTTTAACTGATATGAAGTTAACACAGGCCCTTTTCGCACTAGGCATTTTGCGCGAGCGGGGGCGGGCGGCTTGCAGGAAAAGCCTAGTTCGGGAGCCTGCCGGTTCCCCGCTGGTTCCTTCCGCAGCCAAAGGAACCAGTTGGGAAACGGCACCGTCCCGGAGGCGGCGGCGGCTCGCGACTCCACCCCCCCCGCGCGCGCAAGAAAGGAGCCCGTCGCTCCTGGCGCGCGCGGGGGGCGGGCGCGACTGTCGCTCGCTCCTGGCGCGCGCAGGGGGGGCTGCTCGCGACAGCCTCCCGATCGCGCGCGCACGGGGGGCGGGCGCGACTGTCCCTCGCTCCTGGCGAGAGCGACAGTCGCGCCCGCCCCCCGCGCGCGCCAGGAGCGAGCGACAGTCGCGCCCGCCCCCCTGCGCGCGCGCGCGTGAGCGGGAGGCTGTCGCGAGCAGCCCCCCGCCCGTGCGAAGCAGGATGCTCTCGCATCCGCCGCGCTAGCTCCCCGCCCCGCCCCTTCCTTCCGCACGGGCGGAGGAAAGGAGGCGCGACCCGGCCGCCTCCCCGACGCACCGCACTACAGGTGAGTGCGTGTGGGCGCCGGGAGCGTAGCGCGAGCACGGGGTGATTTTCGCTTGAAAGCGAAAATCAAAAACCCCGCGCTTGCGCCGCTGCAGCCCCGTGAGAGCGCCGGAAGTGGGAGTGCGTCGTGTGGAGCGACGCTCCCACTCCCGCACGGCTCACGGGGCTATTTCGCCGGGAAAGCCCGTGCGAAAAGGGCCACAGAGAAAGCCCTGTACCTTTTGTCTGTTACCTGTTAGGCATATGAGCAGAGTTTTTGTAGCTAGTCTTAATGTTTTGGCAGGCTCGTATGAGTATAGGCAACCCTTTAAATAACTTAGTCTCAAAGTATTTAGGTCAGTGGTTCTCAGCCTTTAGTTCTCCAGATGTTCTGAACATCAGTGCCCCAAATCCCTAACCATGCTTGCTAAAGCACTTGTGAGTTGAAGTTAAAAACATCTGGAGAACCAATTCTCGAGAATCAAACTTTATTCTATTTTACAGTCCATAGACCTAACATAGCGAACCATCCAATTGTACAATATAGAAAAAATATACCTACTAAAAATAGGATATAAATATATAAATAGAATAGACTATGAACAGGATATAAAAGCATAAAATAGGACATAAATGCATAAAATAGTACATGAAAACATGAAGTAAACTAAAATCATAGACAATATGGATTATTAGATAAAATATAAATAAGCATTCATTCATTCCATCTCATAGAACTGGATTGATCTTAAAGTGCATTGCCAGTATCCTGACATAGGCCCTTTTCGCAGCGCCGGCACTCACGCGATGGAGGAGGGCGGCTCGCGCAAGAAGCCTTCTCCGGGAGGCTGCCGCTTCCCCCTCCTTCCTTCCTCAGGCGAAGGAACGAGCGGGGAAGCGGCAGCCTCCCGGAGGCAGCAGCGGCTCGCGCACCCATCCATTCCCCCCCCGCGCGCGTGAGAAAGGAGCCTGTCCCCTCCATCCCCCCCGCGCACACGAGAAAGGAGCCTGTCCCCTCCATCCCCCCCCACGCGCACAAGAAAGGAGCCTGTCCCCTCCATCCCCCCCGCGCGCGCAAGAAAGGAGCCTGTCCCCTCCATCCCCCCCGTGCGCGCGAGAAAGGAGCCTGTCCCCTCCATCCCCCCCGCGCGCGAGAAAGGTGCTTGTTGCGTCCGCCTCCCCGCGCGCGCGAGAAGCAGGACGTGTTGCGTCCGTCGCGCTAGCGCCCCGCCCCGTCCCTTCCTTCCGCAGGGGTGGAGGGAAGGAAGCACGACCCGGCCGGCTCCCGACGCTCCGCACAAGAGGTAAGTGCGCGTGGGCGCCGGGAGCGTTGCGCGAGCGCGGGTGATTTTCGCTTCGAAGCAAAAATCAAAAAACCCGCGCTCGCGCCGCTTCAGCCCCGTGAGCCCGGCGGAAGTGGGAGTGCGTCATGCGGAGCGACGCTCCCACTCCCGTGAGGCTCATGGGGCTGTCGCGAGAGAGAAGGCCCGTGCGAAAAGGGCCATAGTCTTGATACTTCTCTCTCTCTGATCTTAATAGCTGATGACAGAAATTTAGCAACCGATAGGGTTATGTTGAAACATATGTCTTCCAACAGGATTTTTACATAGAATTTTTCCGAATGGCCTGACATACAGCTCAGGGAGCAATCAAATGATAGTGACTCTGATTATAAAAAATACAAGATAGCAAAATATGTGACATTGATTCAACATCTTGTGACTCGCAAGGACAACGCCTTGCAGAAGTGGGCAACCCAGCATATCTGCCAAAAAGTAATTCTGAGGGAAAAGCATTGCATCTGGCCTTAGTGAATTATATGCAATAGTTTGGCACAGTCAAGTTATTTAAATAGTTAGCCTGACAGAAGGATCCCACATACTGAATATTTAAAGCACTGGATGTGCAGGATGAGATGGAATCTGCCCAAAGACTGCAGAAAGCGATATCCTATAGTCTTTGCTTAATAGATATTAGTGCTGTCTCATGACCCAAGTTAAGGAACAAGGATGGAGAGAGGCCAATAGGAACCGCTTTTTGTGCTATATACTTGGACCACCTGCTGACATAGTTATCCAGTGGAAGGTGGCCTACTAGACCTTTGGCACACTTAAAGACAAACACTTTGAGCCATTGTTTGAACAGTGTTGGCATCCAGTCCCTTGTAGAGAGAGGGCTTTCTCCTGTTTCCAGTAATAGAACTGAGTTGGGGACACATTTAGGAGCATAGAGGAGTTCCCTGAGGAATTTCGCTTGAAAGTTATCTTGTTCAGAGTCAATAGCTTTAATCCAGATGGCTGCTGCATAGAGCAATTTGGATGTAATCTTTGCATTAAATACGTTTATAGTGAAAGGAACAAATTGATTCCTTTTTGTGTGTAAAAACCTTAGAATAGCTGTTTTGCAGCCTAAA
Source organism: Ctenosaura bakeri (assembly GCA_948474755.1). NCBI lineage: Eukaryota > Metazoa > Chordata > Lepidosauria > Squamata > Iguanidae > Ctenosaura > Ctenosaura bakeri. The sequence continues at coordinate 215,279 of CAOLHI010000878.1, read as the reverse complement.
GAACCACTCAGCACTAACGATCTGTGTGGGCTCTAGGAAACATTGTGATGGAATAAAAGCCTGAATTCTCAAGAATCAGAGATTTAGGTCTTTAAAGGTCAGGGGACTAAATATCCTAAAGGCAACCAATCCTATCTGATCTTGGAAGCTAAGCAGGATCAGCCTTGATTAGGACTTGGATGGAAGACTGGCAATGAATACCAGGTGCTGCGGGCTATAGTTCAGAGGAAAGAATTAGCAAAACTGGCTCTGAGAATTCCTTGCCTAAGAAAAACCTATGAAATTCATGGGGTCTCCATAAGTCAATGGGTGACTTGAAGCACCCCTCCTGACTGGCCCCTCCCGAAACTGCAAACCCCAGGATTCCATAGGATGTTGCAAGTGGAATAATAGCGCTATAACAGACTAGTGTGGAAATGGCCATAGTATCACTCTTACCACAGAACAGAGAGGTATTGGAAATTCCTGAAAGTGGCACAAAAGCCAATTTGTTTTTATTAATATTACTTCACTATTAATTAATTTAAATACTTCACACCTTGTTTGAGTTTGTGCATGTGTGTTGTCTCCTCTTTAGTACCTCAGTTTTTTCTTAAGGTAGTATTATATATATGTTGATATAACTCTGGGTTGTCCAATGGCTGTATTTTTACACACTGACATAAAATGGTGTTGAGCACTCACTTGCAAGCAGTTCCTCATCCACTAGTAATGTAACGGAGAGGCTAAAAGGTAGCCCGCACCTTAGGCACAGTTCTACCACCCCCACAACTTGGAACGGCCACCAGAATGGCCCAAAATGCCCCTCAGAATATCGCTCAGAATTGTTGTATGAGCATGCCTCCAGAGCTGCACACTCTGCCAGTCCCGAACAGGATCTCAGCTGGGGTATCTTGTTTGGTTATTATACACTAGTACAATTTTATAGCCTCAGCAGGAGCATAAAATATGTTTGGTCTATTTGCAAACCTACCATTTCTTGCTTTCATTCTTATGGCAGTTTTTGTTTGTATTACAGTGACAAATCATGAATCCGCTGATGTGATGTTTGGAGGACGGGCTGGAGGAATGATAGTAATCACCATTCTAGTTTCAGTTGGTGGAGCTGTCCTAGTGATTGCCTTAATCGTAGCGGTAGTTCTTTCAAATAAGAAATAGGAAGCCGGGCATGTCATCGTTACCTTTCTTTTGGATCAGTAATGAATGAAAGGACTGCAGAATTTGAAAAATCAAAGAATGTACTTTAGTTACAAGCATTAAAAGCACAAGCATGCTAAAAGATAAGAACCATAATCAGATAAAATTCTGTGTGCGTATACATATACATATATATCCATTATATATAAATTGAACCCATAATAACTTTACAGATTGATTGATGTTTACCACAAATGCAAGGCCTCTTCACACCTTATGTTATTGAAGTGTTTATCTGAAAATGTCAGGGAGGAAAGTGACAAATATGCTGGATGGCTCTCTGTCAAGTATATACTGTTGATAAACCTGGGATTGCTGCCATATAATGTAGAAATTAGATAGCAGTGATGAATCTGAAGCAAAACCACAGTTCCAAATGCTTTAGTGTGGGCAGTGGAGGTTCCAGAGAATTATAAGAAAGAAAATACTAGCAAGCGACTCTGCTTTAATTGGTCCATCTTCAACTGTGAAAAATGTGGGGAAAATGTGGGAACATGGGTGTCTTCTGGAAGCTCAGAGGTGGATAAACCTTCATGCAATGAGAAGTTTCCAAGTTTGATTTTGAATGGTTTTGGTCTTTTCACCAGATATTATTGTCTACTTTTATAAAGTAAAACATGTCACTACTGTGTATTATTGTGTAATTACATTAGTCAACATGTAAAATGCTACATGCTCATGGTGTATAAAGTTACTAAAAATAATTATATCCTGACAACATTTGAATTAAAGAACTGAAAAGTTGGTCCCCTTTGTGTTCTATTGTTTTTAGTTTCTGGTTTCACACTGTGCTGTAGGGATATTTTTCCCTATTTCCCTATTAGAAATTTATTTTAGATTTAAATCTTATAGCACCATGACAAAATAAGTAAATCAGATTTGGTCATATTCTCATCCACTGATGATTAAATCCCCCTCAAACCTTCCTTCTTCAGAAATAGGACATTTAATGAAGAAGTGCCAATATACTACATTTATGCTTAGAAGTCCTGCGTCCCCTGCCAGCCACACTTACATTGATTGTTTATGTTGAAAGGGTAATGTTTATTTTAATTCCATGGATTCTGCACTGGTGTTGAAATTTACATGATATTATTACACTTAAAAGCTTACTGGAATGCAGATGAAAAATCCCATCTGTGCAATCGTATGCCCTGATATAGCTACACTGGCATATTTTTAGGCTGCAGTGTTATATTGACATACTTAACAGTGAAGTCCTACTGAACTTCATAGGGATCTATGGCCTTTTCCACACCAGGCGAAGGAATTGCCCTGTGCTGCTACTCACCAGACTTTTCGGCTCCCCGGTTTGGTCCACGGCGCTCTGGAGCAGTGCGTGCTCGTCAATATGCACTGCTCCGGCATCCCAAATGGCGGCTTCCAGTTGGTCGAGGGTCTCGACCAACCGCTGAAGCTTGCCAGCCTAAAGCCCGCCCCTGGACAGATTGCAAGCTCGCATTGGAAGGGGGCTAAAGTATGGAAAAGGAAAGGAGAAGGAAAGGTGGTAGGTCAGCACAGTAGCCTTATATTTGCTTTCTTTTGCCCATCTCCTTCCTTGGGTGTGGGGAGAATTGGAAGAGGGTTTATGGTGCTGAGAAATCAGGCTGTGAGCCACCTCTACCTGGCCAAGCAGCAGCTGGTGGAGGAGGAGGAGAAGGAGAGGGACCAGAGGTAGGGGAACCTTCTCTCTCGGTAGCCTGATCAGAGCTGCCAAGAGGGAAGCTTCCCTTGAAAACAAAGTGTATGAGGTGGGGGCCATGGGTTGAAGAAACATGCAAATAATCAAATCCACAAAAGTCAAACCTGCAAATGTGGAGGGCCAACTTTATATGTTTAAATGTGAACTACAGATAATATAAGTACATTTGTAATAACAGTAGATATTTTGTTTGGTTGAGATTAAAAAATTGTATACATGACAGCATGTGTTCCTCCATCCTTACTATTATTGAGCCTATAAGAAGAGGAGAAAAATGGCAGATAGCACCACCTAGAGGAAACTCACGGTTAAACCTGAAATATAGGGAAAAAATGGAGTGAAAAAAAATAGAGAAGTGTGGAAGTGTGCTAAATGTCAACATTTTTTCCCTTTCTTCAGCTGACAGAAGGAAGGAAATTAAAAAGCCACTAAGCCCTGTTGGGTATTTCCACCAGTCTGTCAGGTCCTGCCGCTAGTGCTTCATAGATGCATCCTATTATAGCTCAAAGTTTGTCCTGGCCAGCCTCCCTGCAGCAAAGGAAAGGCAATGACGGCAAGGTTGTTCCATTAACCTGATGAGGCTTGTTGTATTTTATCCCTGTTTCTATTTAGTTACTTCAGTTTTTACTTTCAAAAAGCAAAAGTGGTGCATGAATATTAACCATTTGTAACATTTAAATGTGAATATGTTTGTATGTGTGCATGTGTATCTCAGCATGGTGTGGTGGTTTGAATGTTGGACTAGGAGTCTGGGAGACAAGGGTTCAAGTCCCCCCTCAGCCATGGAATCATACTGGTGACCTTGGCTAAGTCACACTCTCTCAGCCTCAGAGGAAGGCAATGGCAAACCTTATCTGAATAAATCTTGTAAAAAAAATTTACCTTAGGATAGAGTTGTTGTTATCTCACTGGTGTACCCTATCTCAGGGTCTACAATTTTTAATATTAAATGTGATTCAACATGCCAGAGAAGTCACCCAGATGAGCACATACGCAGCAACGGTCGAACAATCGAAAACCAGGTCAGGCCACTAAAATCCCCCGCCACATAGCCCCAGGAGACCTCAAGCTATGCAAGCCCACTGTAGACAAAGGGTCCTCAGCCATTGAGGAACCAACTTGAGGGGATAAGTGTCTTTTCTCCAAGTTGAGCACCAATAGCAATAAAATCATATCAGGCAAAGACCATCTACACAAATTCACACCACAACTCAATGCAACTGAAGATCCTGAAACTTTGGGAACACCTCATAATCCCATCATGCAAAAAGAGCTGCCATTGTGAAGCTTCTTTTCTGTTGCAACACCCATTGTTCTCCCTGGGAGACGATTAGACCTCAAGGTATGTTTTCCCCTACAAATAGTCCTAGTTTTTGAGAATTTCTTTGGATAACTCCCGGTCATACCACCAGACCGTTTCTTCGTAGCCGAGTAATCCCCTCAGCCTTCTCTTTGTTGAGCTCCACTTCTCCACTGTTTTCCCAGACCAAGGACTTCAGGAAAAGGTGCAGTATTGCCCCAGCTACAATCCCTTCAATATTTCCCCTATCCAGTTTCCTCTCTTTTGCGTCTTAATAGGTCTTGAGTGAGTGCGAGAGTGAGTGCGTTGATGTGTGATATTCCCTTCAATAAAATCATTTATTTGACATCTTTGTCTGGTTTTTGGCTTGGCCTGACTCCATAAAAACTGGGTAAAAAGACCCCACTAGATTACCCTGCTTCTTGCATTGCTATTCCTTGTGCTTTGTTGAGTTCCCATTCCCTATCACATGGAGCACAGTAAGGCGTCCCCTAAGGGACCCCAGAAATTAGGGTAACATTGCCATAGGCCATAACAGCAACAAGATCACATAGAGACAGAGATAAATTAATATGGAAAAGTAACTCATATGCAGTAGACCTCCCAGGAGACATCACAATATTGTTTATTAAAAATAATGCAGAATTTTCCTGAAATATAAATTATTTATGGGAAACGAAACACAAAACTGTTTCTAAGTAAAAATGTCAGAGTTACTGGAGGTTTGTCTGCAATTGCCGAATGGTGAAAGATGCCTTTTTGCCCTTGTAAATCAATGGTTCCCAAACTGGTCCTCCAGGTGTTGTGGACCAACTCCCAGAAACCCCATGAAGCTCAGCCAACAGTCAGGAATTCTCGGAGCTGTAGTCCAAAACACCTAGAAGATCAACGTTTGGGAACCACTGGTATAAATCTACCCTACAGTGAGACCTACTGAGAGTGGACCTTAATTATATACATAGCATATATTTAGGAGAGCTGCTCCCTCAAGTGGTGGAAGTCATCTGTCATAGCATGTGTTTTTCCTCATCTGCACTGACCTTGCTTTGTTTTGTGTTATAGGGAGGGTTAATTTGCAAGTCTGATAGTGAAGGCATGTACAGGTATACCTCATTAGCAAAGAAGATGTGTGCCTGGGCATTAATTCTTTAACAGGAACTTTGGTGCCAGAGGTAGAAATTACATGGGAAAGAATAGGGATAGGCTAGTATACCGCAAAAAAAAGACCAGCTTGAATATGTTTCAGAAGACTTTTTATTCAGACTACAGATATGCACATGTGAAATGAAACACCACGTCAGGTAAGAACTGCATGAGTAAACAGAAACATTTGAAAATTTTTTAGAGAGCATTTCAAGGTTCCTTCCAAATGCATCTCAAAGATGGTACCTAACACCAGTAAGGTTAAACCACATAGACAAGAATCATTCAAGGTTATGTTTGAGGGGTTGGCACCTATATTCATATGTGGTGGAATTGTGAAGGTGTACAGAAATTTTGGCAAATGGTGTTTAAAGAGACAGAAGAAATAACAGGAATTGGTTTACAAATATATCTGAGTATAGTGTTATTATCTATATTTGATAAAGTTAATTGTACCCAGACAATGAAGGAGTTAATTGTGTATTAGCTGCAGCAAGGCTAATTATATTGAGAAAATGGAAAACTCAACAAGACCTTCAAATAAAGGATTGGTATAATGAAGTGTGGAAAATTGTGATCAATGATAAGTTAACATGTCAAATTAAGGTTAAAAAGGGATAATGAAAAGGAATGACTTTGAAGCAATATGGAAAATATTTGTGGAAGAGACTTTAATAAAAGAGGGAAGTGTCACACTTCCACAAGAAGAATTACAATTTTGGAAAGCAGAGTAAGCTGAAATATAATTGGCTCTGGGAATGGGTTCACATTTAGGGTTAGAGTTTATGGTTAATAACTGGATCATATATAGTATTAGCAATAGGTTAAATATAGTTGAAAAGAATAGACTTAAGAATGAAATTATTATAATAATAATGAGTACAAGGAGAAAGAGATTTAGATACATGAAATAAAAATATATAATCAATGTGATAGATAATATGTTGAATAAGTATATGATGTATATGATGATAAAGGATGATAAAGGATCTGGAGAGAAATAGTAATGTAAGCTATTTGTGTTGCAATTTTTCTTTTTCACATTTATGTTATTCACGTGGTGTTTTTGTTTTATTCTGTTATGTATTGTTCTTTTTCTTTAATAAAAAAAATATTAAAAAACCAAAAAGCATCTCAAGGATGATTTTTTTTCTCTTTCACCAAGCTCTACTTTTTTTAACAATTCCATGTTAATGGCAAAATTTCTAGATTTACGTTTATTTGTTTATAGATCTATGTGAGGTTTTTTTTTAACATACTGGGTAGCAGCTGAGGCCCACCTGCTCCCACCCTGCTGGCTTCTCTGTTCTCTGTTCATGCTTTTGAAGCAGTATGGGATTCCAAAGGGAGGTGATGTTTACATTGCCCGTTGCAAATAGGTCCACATGGCTACAGTTGGATGAGCTACAGTAGAATCTTGCTCTTTCCCTGCTAAAGCTTTACTACATTCGTGTACTCCTGCAACCCAACATCAAAAGCTTGTGTTTCTCCTTTCCTATCCTCTCAATGTCAATCCTTCACACAAAACAAAACAAAATCATGGCTCTGCAACCATAAAAAGACTTAGAATCATAGAATCATAGTTGGAAGAGACCCCAGGGGCCATCAAGTCCAACCCCCTGCTATGTAGGAACACACATCAAAGCATTCCCAACAGATGGCCATCCAGCCTCTGATTATAAACCTCCAAAGAAGGAGACTCCACCACACTCCGAAGCAGCATATTCTACTGCTGGACAGCTCTGACCATCAGGAAGTTCTTCCTGAGGTTCAGGTGGAATCTCCTTTCCTGCAGCTTGAATCCATTGCTCCTTATCCTAGTCTCTGGAGCAGTAGAGAACAAGCCTGCTCCCTCCTCAACATGACATCCCTTCAAATATTTAAACATGGATATTATGTCCCCTCTTAACTTTCCCTTCTGCAGACTAAACATACCCAGCTCCCTAAGACACCCCTCATAGGGCATGGCTTCAAGACCCTTCATCATTTCGCTCATCCTCCTCTGGACACGCTCCAGCTTGTCGATATCCTTCTTGAACTGAGGTGCCCAGAATGAGACACAGTATTCCAGGTGAGGTTTGACCAAAGCAGAATAGAGTGGTACTATTACTTTCCTTGATCTTGACTCCTATTGATGCAATCAAGAATTGCGTTGTTTCTTGACTGCCACCTCACACTGCTGACTCATGTTCAGCTTGTGATCTACCAAGACTCCTAGATCCTTTGCACACGTACTGCTATCCAGCCACATGTCCCCCATTCTATATTTGTGACTTTAATTTTTTCTGCCCAAGTGCAGGACCCTACATTTCTCTCTGTTGAATTTTATTTTGTTAGCTTTAGCCCAGCTCTCCAAACTGTCAAGGTCATATTGAAATTTGATCCTATCCTCTGGTGTGTTAGCAACCCCTCCCAGTTTGGTATCATCTGCAAATTTGATCAGCATGCCCTCCACTCCTTCATCCAAATCATTGATGAAGATGTTGAATAGCACTAGGCCCAGGACAGAACCCTGAGGCACCCCACTAGTCACTTCTCTCCAGGATGAAAAGCAGTCATTGGTGATCACCCTTTGGGTGCAGTTGCTCAGCCAATTACAAATCCAACTAACAGTAGCCCTGTCCAGTCTGCATTTTACTAGCTTCTTTGCAAGAATGTCATGGGGAACTTTGTCAAAGGCCTTACTGAGGTCAAGATATGCTAGATCTACAGCAATCCCTTCATCTATCAAGCTTGTAACCCTATCATAAAAAGAGATAAGATTTCCCCTTCCAGTCACATGGTGGGTGCGAGTGGCAGCTCGGAGTGAAGCTGCGCAATGGCACAGCCCCAAGCAGCCACCCGCTAGATTCCAGCCGCTTTTTTTTTAAAACACCAGAAGCGGCTAGACACCCCTCCGGTAAAAGGAGTGCAGAAGAGGTCCGAAGGGGACCCCGTAACTGGCGTCTGGCTCTCCCTGGCTGGGGGAGCGGAAAGCTCCAGGGGGTCAAAGGACCATGACGGAGCCAGCAGGATTGTCGCCAGAGTGGCACAAGTGCTGCCGTCGACTTTTGAACAAGAAACCTTTTTAAAAGAATGTAAGAAAACATGTAACCTGTTCCGGTCTTCAATTTTGACAATATCACATCTGAATTTGACTTGCAACGGTGCGCAGAAGCGAAGGAATGGAAGGACCCAGAAGAAATGTGAGTGCGTCATGGCTGAGAGTTCGTTTTAAAGGGGCAGTTGATTTTAAAGAAACGGTTAAGAAGCTTTTCTGCTTTTCTTCTGAGGATTGAAGTCTTCAATGGTAAAATGATTTCTGACTTGCAACTTGAGACAGAGATTTACAAATTGAAAATGCTAAATAATTAAATGGTCGGTACTGGACTAAGGATCAAGATTGGACTTACAAGATTTAATAAACTCCATTTGGGTATTGAACTCTCTTTATTACTACATCTTACTATTTTGACTGATCTGAGAGAATTGGTGTTTTGGCTTTTTGACTCTGGATTTCTGATTTTAGAAGACTACTTTGAGAGGCAACAGCTATTGAGCAGTGCTTTTTTTCTTTTTCTTTTTTAGCTCCTGCTGTTTGAGACTTGTTTCCTAAGGTGTTTTTTTTCCCTTAGGCCCTTTTCGCATTGTAGCTTCTTGCGCGAGGGGGAGGGCGGTTCTCGCAAGAAGCCTCCTCCGGGAGGCTGCCGCTTCCCCCCTCGTTCCTTCCGCACGTGCTTCCTGCTGGCGCGTCCGTCGCGCTAGCGCCCCGCCCCTTCCTTCCGCAGGGGCCTGTGGGAGCTGTAGGCACCGCGGAGGGAAGGAAGCATGACCCGGCCACCTCCCCGACGCTCCGCACAGCAGGTAAGTGCGTGTGGGCGCCAGGAGCGTTGCGCGATCACGGGTGATTTTTGCTTCAAGGCGAAAATAAAAAAAACCACGCTTGCACCGCTTCAGCCCCGTGAGCACCACGGAAGTGGGAGTGCGTCGTGCAGAGCGACGCTCCCACTCCTGCGAGGCTCAAGGGGCTATTTTGCGAGAAAAAGCCCTTGCGAAAAGGGCCTTAGTTTGGATTGTTGAGACTGGTGAGCCTGTGCTGGAAGGTCATTTAAGCAAAACATCCTTACTCCCATGGATGGAGCGGCTTGGAATTTAAGCAGCTATGAGAATACAGAGAATCTTCTGAAATGAATCTTCAAGCAGTAAAGTTCCAGATGAGAGGGGGGAATGGGAGGTGGATTTAGGCACAGGGCTCTGAACTAGACAAAGTGGTTATGTACTTTAACAATATCAGTAAGAACTTAAACAATTAAGCTTATGTATTTGATTGATATACTGTCATTAATATAAACATTGTGATATTGTTAAAGGGTTGATGGGGGCTGAATAGGACATAAGTATAGAAGTGGGAAATAAGACATTTTTAATAGAATGGAATCTAGGGCAAGAAGATGAGTGACTGGTGCAGTAATAACAGCTCAGACTGCCAGATATACATTGACAGATGTATTTTAGAAATTTTAAGATTTCATGTCATAAATGATGGACTTAGAAAGTATAAGAGAAGATATCAGAAGATTTAAAAGAGACAAATAGAGAAATGAGAATAGATTGAAATCTGATGATTAGAGAAAAGCAGAATGGCCAATAATGGGTTATAGCTGGGAACTGTCAAGTGAAAATGACTGTACAATGATTGTCGAAATGACAGTGGGATAACAGTAACATAACATGGAATGGGAGAGGGAAAAGCATGTTCAAACATTTGCGATAAACATTGTATTGTGATACATAAATGTAATAAGTGGAGTGAATTTCAGGAAATGAAGACCAGATCAGAGTGGAAGATCAGAAATATTTCATGTAAAATTACAAGTTAAAGAATCTTTTTTTTTATCTGTGTAACGTAATAAAATTATTATTGAAAAAAAAAATAGAAAGAGATAAGATTTGTCTGGCATGACTTATTTCTGAAAAATCCATGCTGGCTTTTAGTGATTACGGCACTGCTTTCTAAGTAAATACAAACTGACTGTTTAATTATCTGCTCTAGGATCTTTCCTGGAATTGATGTCAGGCTTACCGGGCAGTAATTATTAGAGTCCTCTTTCTTCCCCTTCTTGAAGATGGGGATGACATTTGCCCTCCTCCAGTCTGCTGAGACTTCTCCTGTTCTCCAAGAGTTCTGAAAGATTATTGCAAGTGGTTCAGAAATGACTTCTGCCAGTTCTTTTAATATCCTTGGATGTAGTTCATCTGGCCTGGGGACTTGAATTCATCTAGTTTAGCCAGATATTCCTGTACTACTTCTCTACTTATTCTGTGCTGCATTTCCCCCACGTCCTCACCTGCTCCCCACACCCCAGGTTGGGTACTTCTATCCTTTTGGGAGAAAACTGAGGCAAAGAAGGTACTAAGTAGTTCTGCCTTCTCACTCCTCCCTCCTGTTATTAATTGGTCACCTTCTCCATGTAGTGATCCTATCATTTCCTTGTTTTTCCTTTTGCTGCGGACATATCTAAAAAAGCCCTTTTTATTGTTTTTCATGTCTCTGCCAAGCCTGAGTTCATTCTGCACTTTAGCTTCTCTGACTTTCTCCCTACATCTCCTGGCTATTTGCCTGAATTCCCCTTTGGTGGTTTCACCATTTTTCTATTTCCTGTACATGTTTCTTTTAACACTTAGCTCAGCTGAGAGTTCTTCAGTCAACCATTCCAGTTTATTTAGAAACCTGCCATTTTTCCTCCTTATTGGCACAGTTTTCAGTTGTGCCTTCAGTATCTCACTTTTAAGAAACTCCCATCCGTCATGCACTCCTTTCTCTTTTAGTATTCTTGTCCACAGGATTTCTGCAAGTAACTCCCTAAGTTTGGAGAAATCAGCTTTCTTAAAGTTTAGGATGCGTGTCTGGCTACACTTGGCTTCTCCTTCCCACTGGATGTCAAACTCCAAGAAAGCATGATCACTCCTTCCTAAGGATCCTACCACCTCCATCTCATCAACTAGGTCATCCCTATTGGTCAGGATCAGATCTAAAATAGCTGATCCCCTTGTTGCCTCTTCCACCTTCTGGACCATGAAATTGTCTGCAAGGCAAGCGAGGAACCTGTTGGACCTTGTGGTCTTTGCAGAATTTGACTGCCAACAAATATCAGAATTAGTAAAAAGAAGGTTCTTTCTTGGAGGCTTTGTTAACTGAGGCATGCCTGCATCTCCCTTATCTTCCACTGCTGGGGTGAAAATCTGTTAATTACAGGGATTAAGCATGACCCTTACAATCTAGTTTCAGTCTAATGGAATTCAGTCCCAAGGAAGTAAGTATAGGATTGCAGTTGAAATGATTGAATTACCTCTGAGAGAAAAGTGGTAAATATTACATATTCTATCACGAAACAGTTACATTAAAATTAATTTTTAAGAAGCAGTTAAAAAGAGAAGAAATCAAGTAAGTTTTAGAAGCAAAATATCTAATAAGAACACCAACATCAACATATTTATATCCATATAGAAGAAATCACCCAGGGGCATGAGGTGGGATGCTACTAATATGTTGATATATACCCAGATATGTTTCTCTATGTATTCAATAACAGCCTCAGTCACAGATAGAATGGCCATTTCTGCACTACACTGTTATAGTGCTATTATTCCACTTGTAACATCCAGTGGAATCCTTGAGTGTGCAGTTTAGGGAGGTGCATTAAGAATTCCCAGCCAAAGAGCTCTTTGGCGTCAGTAAACTACAAACCCCAGAATTCCACAGGATGTTGAAAGGGGAGCAACAGCACTCTAACAGTGTAGTGCAGAAATGGCCTGTGTCTTCCCTGAATGACTGCCTGGAAGAAGTAATGGGTTAGGTAAGGAAACTAAAGTTGAATCCAGACAACACAGAGGTGCTTACGGTCAAAGGCCCTAACTGGGGTTTGGGGACATGTCAACCAGAATCCTGGATGGGATTACGCACCCCTGAAAGACTGTGTTTGCAGCTTGAGAGGTGCTTCTGAATGAATTTCTTCAAATGACATTCCAGATAGATGAGACAGTAGGAGTGCTATCAGCTTCAGCTGTTATGCTAGCTGCACTCCCTCCTAGAGCTGGGGGATCTAAAGATGGTAGCCTCAATGCTGAACTTCTGCAATTTATGCTACATTGGGCTATCACTGTACCAAGTTTGGAAACTTCAATCAGTTCAAAACAGCAAAACATGAGATTTGGAAACTTCAATTGGTTCAAAAAAATGGCAGCCACATTAGTTAACGGTACATCTAGGAGTGATCATATTACACACATATTACACTGACTGGGGAAAACACAAAATCTTGGCTGTTACCTTTAAAGCCTTACATGGTTTGGGTCCAGGTTACCTACAGGATCCCCTTCTTCCATATAATCTACTCCATATACTCATGTCCTCTGTGGGATGCTTACTTCAAGTCAGCCAGGATAAGGCTGACAACTGTTACTCAAACAACATTTTCTTCAGCAGCTCTCAGACTGTGGAATGGCCTGCTGGAAGGGATTCAACAGCTGGATATGCTGCCCAAGTTCAAAGAAGCACTTAAAACTAACCTCTTGCCTCAGGTTTATCCAGATGATTTTTAAAAAATTTGAATGTTAAAATTTGCATTGTGTGTTTTTAATATGTATGAGTTTTATATACTTTTAAAATGGTTTTATATGCTCTTTTAACTCTGTTACATGTTTAATTTTTTCGCCCTGCCTCAATCTATAGAGAGAAGTTGGTAAAAAAATATTAAAAACAACATATCATCATCATCATTAAAGTTATAGCCCTTGCGCAAACCATGTTTTGCAGGTTTAAGCTTGTTATACATCAGAATATGATAGTCCTCTATTATAATAGCAATAAACCAAAATTTATTTTAGCAGCTCAGCATTTTTTAACTCCTTATATGTAGCAAAATCCCTGTGGATTACGTTTTACCCATACAACCACTGTAGTAACTCTTCCTCTATAGAAATCTTTTTGAGATTTATGAATGCTGGATTATAGTTGTGTCTTTCAAGGTCTCTCTCTTGCATGATTTTTCTGTGAAGGGACCTTGTATAAGCTCTCTTGGGTTTTCCCAGCTCTCACTGTGGTGGCCCAGGTACTGAGACCTCTCTGTCCTGTTTCTTCTGAAGATCTTTTGGCTCTCACCCCCTTTGGCATAAGTTGAAGCCTCTCTTTTCAGAGTCCTTATTTTCTTTCTAACCTGTAGAGCAGAAATGGACATATTCTGGAACCTGGAGGGCTGCAGCCACACCATGATACTCATCATTATGTCAACCAGAAGTGATGTTCCATCATTCCCAGTCACCTTTGGGATTCCTGATAAGAGGTCTTACTCTGTGGGATATGAAACCACCCCTTCCCAAAACAACAGCGTAGTACAGCATTTCAAAGCATTTAAAGATATTTGGTTGAAATTCTTATGAGGTTCCTCAGGGATATGCTGGACCGCCTCTCCAAGCCACACAATTCCCACCTTTGTCCTAGAGTGTAAGCCAGCAGAGTTCATCATTGACAGCTGACAATCTATTGCTGAGAAAATGGAGGCATAGTGTTTCTGCTTTCAAATATCTCTTTACTTCTAAGGAGCTTGTGCCTTTGCTCATATGTAGCTCTGACACTTTAGACTCTCAAGTACGCACTTCTTTCCTAAGTGGCCACCTAAACCTACATTCTCTGGGACTAAAAGGCAGATCAGTCCCCCACCCCCGACACAGCATGGGGTCCTTCTTTTGTGGGTGCGCCTGGAACTCATGTTGAAGGTCTGTCCAATACACTCTCTGGACACAGTGGCTGCTGAGTTCTCTCACTGGAATCTGGGGTTATCCTGATCAATGCTGGAGGTGAGGGGCTCAGCCTAGCTTCCAAGGCCTCCTGATTCTGGAAAGTCTGAGTTCCTGACGTCGGCGTTAAAGTCATCCTGGAGTGGGCCAAGACTGTTCCTTATAAATAGGGTGGGATGGAATTTTTAAAAAAATCTAAAAGAATAAGTTCATAATTAAAAACCTGAAATTAATATACAGCACAAAACAAACTGAAAAGTATAATTCATCACATTTGATAGTGAATACAATAGACACAGTTGATAATGAACTTATTTGATCTCATCCTTCTTTGTTTGTTGTATTCTCTGCTCTCATCTCACCTTTACCTCCAGAAAGAGGAGACTTCTATGAATGGCCTAGAAGCCCATGAAGTATTGTTTATGTGCTGAATAGAAGACCATTAAGTTTCCAGAAAGTTATTTCAAGTCTTTGCTCCCCGAAAATCTAGACTGAGTTTTTAAGCACTCAGATAAGGCTCTGTCCCATATACTATCAAACCAATTACTCAGAATCAACCAAATAGTGCCTAATGATAACCAAGTGTGACATTGCAAGGAACAGTGAAAGGAAATCTTAATATAAGGTTAGATTAAGGGTTTGGGGAGGAAAAAATAGTTGCATTGCTCCAGGGAAGTGGTCCCACAAAAGAATACTTCAGATGCTTTTTGCCAGCAGCTCAGTAGCCTAGAACAGCTCCACCACACGTGGGGAAATGTTTCTCGTGCATCAGCACAGAGGTGACAATAGGGGATTGAGTCAAAACACTTTCTGTGGAATATAATGAAGACACTCATCATGTTAGTAGTTATCATAATGCTCTCAAAGAGAGTCCAAAAATTCAGTCAGTTATAGTAATACATATAACAATTTCTAGTACACTTGGCCCTCCACATTTGCAGTTTCACAGATTTGATTATTTGTGAGTTTCTTCAACATGCCCCCCAAGTGCTTTTTTTCCCAGGGGAACTTTCCTTCTCAGTGGCTCCAATCAAGCCTTTTAAAAACCTGCCTCTGGTTCTCCTTCTCCTCTACCATCTGCTGCTTGGCCAGCCAAGGATGACTTGCAGCCCCATTTCTCAGCACCACAAATCCTCTGCTGATGCCCCCCACATCCATGGAAGGAGATGGGCAAGAGAGAGGAAATATAGGGCCACCGTGCTGACCCACCTACCTCATCCTTCTCCTTTTCCTGACCTGATTTGGACCCTCGGTGCCTATTTTCCCCATTACACCTCACTTCCCTTCCCACAGACACACACACATTTTGATATTGGTGATTTTTCCACTTTTGCTAAGGTCCTGCGCCCCTCACTCCATCAGATGTGCAGGGAGAACTGTAGGTTTCTTCTCCACAAGGAGCAAGCCTTTTGTAAAATTAATGAGTCTTGAGCACTCGAGACCACACCATCCCAAAATATTTTAGGTTACAACAGAGGTAGCTACTTGTTAGTGCAGGAACTGCAGTTAAACCTTGAGGGAGTTGTCCAAGGTGTGGTGGTGGTAATGACATATGATGCCATAGTCCCTGTTTATCCAAAAGTCCCAGGGCCTCGACCAAATGAGGGTTTCCTCCCTACACTCTTCTAGTGCTATTAGTCCACTTCAACATCCTGTGGAATTCTGGGGTTTATAGTTTACTGAGGCCAAAGAGCTCTCCGGCTGAGAATTCTTAATGCTCCTCCCTAAACTGCAAACCCCAAGATTTGTCTCATATGTACAATAATTCAATTTGCTTACTTAAAGAATTTAACAGAATTTGGATATCTGTCTGTCTGGTGAAATTAAAGGGTATGAAAATTCAATTAAATGGCTAGAAACTGGTCACATAATCATAGCCCAGTCAGCATTTTAAAATCAACAAAGAAACTTGTGGCACCTTAAAGCATGATGGGGATCACATGGCCTCCAGATGTAGTTGGACTACAGCTCCAAGCATAATCAATGGTGGAGAATACTGGGAACTACAGTCCAACCACACCTGGATCACTGCATGATTTCCACCCTTCCCTTAGAGACTAAGAAGATTTGGGCCATTTCCACACTACACTGTTATAATGCTATTATTCCACTTTTAACATCCTGTGGAATCCTGGGGTTTGAAGTTTAGGGAGGGGCAGTTAGAATTCTCAGCTAGAGAGCTCTCTGGCCTTAGTAAATTACAAACCCCAGAATTCCCCAGGATGTGGAAAGTGGAATAATAACACTATAACAGTGTAGTGTGGAAATGGCCTTACAGTCATCCCTCCTCCCAAACCATATCTAACACACACAAAAAGTACGATCACCATATTCAACCCACCGTGGATTCCTCTGAGGCATCAGGGTTCCTTCACAAGGCAGAAATGGGTGGCTGGTGGGGCTTCCTGCCACCTCCACGGCTGCCCCACACCACTTTTAATAGGGACTTACAAGCCTTGTTCGCAGTTTCTCAGTCTCACGAGGCTTGCAGTCCCTATTAAAAATGGCACAGGGAGGCAGCAGAGATGACAGCAAATAATCCGTGAATAATCAAATCCACAAAAGTGAAACCCGCAGATGTGGAGGGCTGACTGCACTTGGTGTAAGTTCATGGGCTGCAGTTTACTTCATCAGGTGCATTTGATGAAGTGGGCTGCAGCCCATGAAAGCTTACGCCTCAGTAGAACGTACTCGTCTCTAGATGCCCCAAGAGTGTTGGCAGACATACATACTTTGCATTCTACTGGATTAGGACTTAACTGGATTCAGTGCTTGCCAGGGTCAACTTCAGAATCCATTTGCAACACCATGGTCCATATCCCCAGTATTACGTCTTAGCAGAGTCTTTCCCAATAGTTGGAAAAGAGATGCAATCAGTGCTGCAAAATGCCAGACTTTGAGCAAAAGCAGGTAAATCGGCAGCTACCTTCTGCATATCCTTCGTGTGGGAGGATAAAATATATAATCAAAACACTCATTATTGGTTGCCCGGGTACAAAAAGTAGAAAACAATAGCTACCAATTCCTGCAAAGAAAATTGTTAAAACTTGGTGGGACGTAGATGTAAGAAAATGAAAAAGACAAAGACCACAGAAAAGACTTATGGATTTCCCAGGGTTTTCTTAGGAAAGGAAGGTGCAGACCTGGTTTTCCGGTCCCTTCCTTTGAGCCCCATCTAATAGCACTTAGTATTAGTTGGTCTCCCATCCACGTACTAATCAGAGCTAATCCTACTTAGCTTCCAAAGTCAGATGGGATCTGGTGCCTTAGACCATTTCCGCAGTAGCCTGTTATAGTACTATGATTCCACTTGCAACATCCTATGGAATCCTGAGGTTTGCAGTTTTGGGAGGGGCTGGCTGGCCCCTCCTGAAACTGCAAACCCCAGGATTCCATAGGGTGTTGCAAGTGGAGTCATCGCACTATAACAGATTAGTGCGGAAATGGCCTTAGATTGCCATAAATCGAAGCAGACTTAAGACCATTTCCGCACTAGACCGTTATAGCGCGATTATTCCACTTTCAACATCCTATGGAATCCTGGGGTTTGCAGTTTAGGGAGGGGCCTTTGACCAAAGGAGGCTCCTTTGAGGCCCCTCCCTAAACAGCAAACCCCAGGATTCCATAGGATGTTGAAAGTGGAATAATCGCGCTATAACGGTCTAGTGCGGAAATGGCCGCACAGAATAGTCAATGACGTTGATAAGAAGCGCCACCTGCACCTACTACAGAGGAGGAGGAGGAGGATCTCCGGGCTGTCTGCATAATACGCCTACGTACATCGACCAGATCAATAATTATTTTATTGCGTTTGCGGTTATTGCTCGACCGTATTTTGGCTCTGCCTCATTTATGGAAGTTTTTGGCCTCGAGGTTTTTTTTCCCCCCAAGATGTCTGCCTCTCCTCTTCGTCCCTTGCCTTGGTTGCAAGACCCTTTCCGGAGCGGGCTTTGGACTTATATGGACTTCTCTAAAAGGCAGGGTTTAGCCCCTTGATCAGCTTCGCAAGCCGACGAGGCGGCGGCGAGGGAGGCGGAGTCCCCGGCGCCCGCCCTTCGCTCCGTCTCCCGCGCCTTTCCTGGGAGCTGAAGCCGGCCGAGCGGGAGCGCCGCGTCGGGGAGGCCGCCGGGCCGAGGTAACCCAAGGGGAGGAAGGGCAGGCAGAAGGAGAGGCCGCGCCGGCCTGGAGGGCGAGGCAGGGAGGCAGGCGCCGCTCTGCGGCTGGAGGCTCTGGAAGAAAAGACTCCCGTTCCTTTGGTCTTAGGGGGTCCTTTCTCCCGTTGCTTCTGGGCCGTGTCTGCGCGAGAGTGTTGTAGCGCTATCATTCCACTGTCAGCATCCTCTGGAATCCTGGGGTTTGCAGTTTTGCACCCTAAGGGCCCCTCCCTAAACTGCAAACCTCAGGACTCCATAGGATGTTGAAAGTGGAATGATAGCGCTAGAACAGGCCATTTCCACACTACACTCTTATAGCGCGATTATTCCGCTTTCAACCTCCTATGGAATCCTGAGGTTTGCAGTTTCGGGAGGGGCCGGCCGGCCCCTCCTGAAACTGCAAACCCCAGGATTCCATAGGAGGTTGAAAGCGGAATAATCGCGCTATAAGAGTGTAGTGCGGAAATGGCCAGAGTCTAGTGCAGACATGGCCCTGGCGTGCCCCCTACTTGTGCTCCCGGACATCGAAACGGCAGGCAGGACTTCAGCTCAGTGGAATAAAGAGGGGGGGGGATGAAAAGGGAGGGAGTAACTTGTCTTATTTGTGTCGTGCGGTAGTTGAGGGCAGTGCTTTCCTTTTCCACCCTAATTTGTTGCCTTTATCCTCCCTGTATGTCCCCTCCCCATATCCGCCTTTACCTTGTTTTTGCCATCCAACCCTCAAAGATATGGAGAGTTTATGGACCTGGCACTTTGCTGCCCTCTTATAGGAATAGGAATAAGTCTTGAACACAAAGGCCATTTCTGCACTAGCCTGTTATAGCGCGATGATTCCACTTTCAACCTCCTCTGGAATCCTGGGGTTTGCAGTTTCGGGAGGGGCCGGCCAGCCCCTCCCGAAACTGCAAACCCCAGGATTCCAGAGGAGGTTGAAAGTGGAATCATCGCGCTATAACAGGCTAGTGCGGAAATGGCCAAAGTAGGCCACTTCTCCTTCTCTTCAGGTGGTCTTTTATTTGCCTCTCCCTCTTTGAGGCTGTTCTCCTCTAGCTGAGAACAGTGTATGAAGTCTCCTCTCTCTCCACTGTTGGTGAGCGAGAGTCTTTTGTTTGATGTTATTGTTTGATCCCCGAAATCAAGGAAAATGTTGGTCCTGAGCCATACATTCCATCTGTTCAGCTGGGTTGTTAAAGCCCTGGTGTTTGCATAGGACTGCTGATTTATTTATTCTTTCTTCGGGTCCAGTTTCTAGTTTTTTTCTTTGAGCCGTCTCAGCCATTTTCGCTGTGACAGCAGGACTTGGCATCCCGATAGCAAAGACGCTGCCTGAGGTCAAGTAGCATGCTGTCATCACAGGTCAAAATAGCACCACTAATGTCTTCTATTTTTAGTTGCCAAGTCAAATAATAGCTCCTGTGTCAGTCCCATTCTTAAGGTTCAGGTGAAGACCTACATACCCCGAAGGCACCAGATCCTGAATGTTCTTGGAGGCTAAGTAGGGTCAGCGCTGGTTAGGACTTAGATGGGCAACTGCCCACGAACAGGCTGTATTTCAGAGGAAGGAAATGGCAAAACCACCTCTGGGTATGCCTTGCCTAAAATGACCGGATGGAATTCATGGGATTGCCATTGAGTCAACAGGTGACTTGAAGGCAGATATCCACACATACACAGTAGTCTGTCTCTGCCAGTTTTTCTGTGGTTAAAACTGAGTACCATTTTAAACCTGGCTGCCAAGTAGTTCAGCTAACAAAAAAGGTGAATGCACAGTTTTGCTTTTGGTTGATACTTAGGATTTAGGAATGAGATACTGACTTGCATTTTATTCGATACTGAGACAATACGAATCAATAGTTGTATGTATTTGTATTATATTGTAATTAATCTGTGAGATATGCTTATCAAGAAAATAACTGTAAAATGAGGGGTGCAAAAAAATAGAAAAGTCACAACAAGCTCAAGGCTAAACACATTTGCATACTTATTTTAAGACCTTTTACTAAGAAATGATTCCCATTAATTTCAAAGTTACTTAACTGTCACATAAATTATAGTAAGGGCTGCAGTTGTACCAGGACATAATTTCCTTTCCCTTTTTAATTTGGAAGTTAACAGGATCAACCCTGGTTAGTACTTGGATGAGAGACCCTCAATGAATACCAGGTGCTATAGGCTATATTTCAGAAGAAGGAATTGGCAAAACCACCTCTGAGTATTGCTTGCCTAAGAAGACCCTATAGGGTTGCCATAAGTCAGCAGCTGACTTGAAGCCATGTGCATATGCACACACACATGGGCTTTTATATTATTCTGCTTAACCTCACAGTCAACTGGTCTTAATAAAGACCCTGTACTAGAATATTTTAAAAACCTCTCTGTGAGTGAAAGGGGAGCTTAGTAGATAAGTAGATGAAACAAACATATGTAATTCCTGGTTGTAAGAATGAAACAGTGCTGTAAATTATATGAAATAGTTTATGTGGGAAACTTAAATTGTTCTTTTTTCCTTTGTTATTTTAAAACTGCTGGAGTATTACATTGCAATATTTTTATAATTTCACAGAAGAGAGTTTGCATAATTGTCTGCATGCTCCCACTACAGCTGTTCATGAGGAAATCATTCACCATTGCACTCATGTCAGCACCGTAATCCTCTGCTTGCTTCTTCAATGGAGGTGGATATCTGTGAACAGAACAGTATTGTCTGTAAAAAAGTGCATTGTAAGGCATATCCTGGCTGAGATTGTGTGTGTGCGCGTGCATCCGTGCATGCTTCCTAGGGGAGAATGCATAGGAGAATGGAGTGCTTAACACCTCCCATGTTCTCTGATTCTGTTCAGACGCTCTACTTGTAAAGATAACTCTCTCAATTGTAGTTAACTCAAAGTCTGGACTGAAAAATAAAGGACACCTAGGGAGAACATTTGGGCCCAACTGTTAATCAGCATACCAGGGAAGGGGTCATTAAGAGCAGCAAAGAGATATGGTGGGCAGAACTATATGTACCATTCATCTCTTCTTTTACCCCAGGATGATTCATATATTCTCTAGAAGTTTGGTGTCTGAAGAAAGCAATTATATTACAGACTTTTTCATATTTTTTGAAACTTCAGTGCCATGGCTTCCAAAGTAATGTCTTGGCTAGTTATATGTTGGATAATTGACTGAGATAATTAATAGTCCTTTGATCATCTGTAGGCACAAAACTGTGTCATTCATTTTCTAGCTGTGTCATTTCCTCCCGGTTTTCTAATTTAGAGATCTCTGCCTTCTGCTATTGATCTAGCTCGTTCTACTGGTCTGTCTGTTGAGAGCTTAGCTCTTCCTTTTGTTATTCAGCCCAATGGCCATTAAACTGGGGTGCTACAGGGCTCCATCTTGTTTCCGATGCTGTTCAATATCTGTATGAAGCTGCTGAGAAAATCTTAAAGGAGTTTGGGGTGGGATGCCATCAGTATGCTGATGGCATCAAGCCCTACTTCTTTTTGTCATCAGAGTCTGCTGAAGCTGTGCTGGTGCTGGACCAGTGCCTGGATGCTGTAATGGGCTGGATGAGGGCCAATAAACTGAAGTTGTATCTCATTAAGATGGCTTCAGTCAGGAATTAGATAAACAACCTGCACTGAGTGAGATTGTATTCCCCCTGAAAGAGAAAATACATAGCTTGAGAGTATTCCTGCACCCCAAGGTGTCCGAGAACCGGCCCCCTCGCCGCCACTGCTGCTGCTGCTGTTGTCTTGTTGTTGTTATATTGTTGTTGTTGCTATTTTTTTTTTTTTTGTCACTGGAGACCCAAATACATTATATGGCTCAGAATGCTTGGTGACAACTGTGACTGGTGTGCCAGCTATAGCCTTTCCTAAATGGGGATAATTTACCCACAGTAGTCATATACCAGTAACTTAGCCACAGTAGTCATATACCAGCAAGTACAGGATGCAGCAGCATGTTTGCTGACTGGAGTACCATTTAGACAATATACATTGATACTGGCTGCCAATTTGGTGCTGGTGATGACAGATAAAACCCTAAGCTGCTTGGGACTGTGGTATTTGAAGGAGTGCTGCTCCCTATAGGTACCTGCCTAAGAACTGAGGTCCCAAGAAAGGTCATTCTCTGTGTCCCATCACTTGCAGCAATGCGAAGTGGGATGACATGGAAAAGGGCCTTTTGACAGTGGTGTCCAGATCGTGCAATGCTTTCCCTTTGCAAGTTCAACTGGCACCAGCCTTGTTTCCTTTGGGAGCTAAGCCAGAATGTGGTTTTTAATCAAAGCTAATGAGAACTAATTTATTTTGAAATGTACATCTATATGGTTCTAAAATGTTGTAGCTTTTAAAGTTGTTTTAACTGTCGCCTTATTTAATATGTTTTTGTCT
Organism: Ctenosaura bakeri; assembly: GCA_948474755.1. NCBI lineage: Eukaryota > Metazoa > Chordata > Lepidosauria > Squamata > Iguanidae > Ctenosaura > Ctenosaura bakeri. The sequence goes on along the minus strand of CAOLHI010000878.1, from coordinate 192,629 downwards.
TAAGTTATTAGTGTTTTTAGTCTGGTCGTGTTTTAGATTGTTCATATATTATAACCCAAGATCCCACAATAAAGGGCAGGATATAAATATTTCAATAAATAAATAAATAAATATTCTCAAACTGATCTGTCTCCTCTACTTTCCACCCAATGTTAGAATGGTTCATCTTTTACCTATAGATGTTAATGCCTTCATTTAAAGGGACCACATTATGTAAATGTTCATGAGCAAGACCAGTATTTATGTGCTTTTCTTCCCCAACACAGCAGTAAAGTCTGGACACTTTGGCTTCTGTTTTTAACTAACCAAAGTTTAGCATTATGATGGAACCCAGACAAATTGAGGTTGTTGTTAACTGTGGTTTATGGGAACTTAAGTATAGTAATTAACATTTTTCAATAAATGGTAGCTAAAATTAATCACATTAAGATAAATGGTGTAGATGTAATGTTAACCTGCAGTTAATTGAAAATGATAAGCAAAAGCTTCCTTTTCCCCTCTTGCTGACCATTTAAAATACACCAATTTAAAATTCATAGTTCAAAATTGACTGGGTAGGCCTTTTGGAAGGAGTAGGTCTTTAGTACTTTTCAAAATCCAGACAGTGTGTTTGGCTTTCAAATCTCTTCCAGTAGGACATTCCATAGTCTAGGGGTGGCCAACAAGAAGGTCCTCTGGGTGATCATTGCAAGTCTAGTCATGTCTGGTTTAAATAAATGGCCCCCAGAGGACCTGAATGTTTTGGGCAGATTGTACGGGAGGAAGTAATTCTGCAGTTAAATTGGACCCTAATCATGTAGGGCTTTAAAAGTAATAACCAACACTTTGTACCTTGCCCAGAAACTAATTGGCAGCCGATGGAGAGATTTTAATATTGGTTTGATATGCTCACTCCGTGATGTATTTGCAACCAATCTAGTTGCCATATTTTGGACCAGTTGGAGTTTCCAAACTTGGTGCAAAGGTAGCCCAATGCAGAGCATATTGCAGAAGTCCGATTTTGAGTTTACCAGCACATGCCCTACCATCTTTAGGTCATTTCTAGGATGGCGGGGGGGTAGTTGGCGTATCAGCCAAAGCTGACAATAAGCACACCAGATTGTTTCATCTATCTGAGCTGACATTTGAAGGAATGGATCCAGGAACACTCCCAAGCTGCGAACACAGTCTTTCGGGGGAGTGTGACCCCATCCAGACCTGGCTGACACACCTCCAACCCCAGATTAGGACCCTTGATAGTAATCACCTCTGTCTTGTCTGGATTCAGTTTCATTTTTTTCCCCCCTTCATTCAGCCCATTACCTCTTTCAATCGTTCATTCAGAAGATATATACTGTCCTTAGCTAAGGCTATTTTGGAAGGTGTGGAGAAATATATTTAGGTGTCATCAGCAGCCTGATAGCATGCAGCCCATTCCTCCAGATGATCTCTCCCATTGGTTTCCTGTAGCTATTAAACATCATAGAGGATAGAATCGCACCTTGTGGTATGCCATATAGCAGCTCCTTTTTTGAGGAGCAGCTATCCCAAAGCACCACCATCTGGAACCTGCCTGAGAGGTAAGACCAGAACCACTGCAACATAGTGCCTCTGATTCCTCCTCTCCCTCAGTTGTTCCAGAAAGATACCATTGTTGATGGTATTGAACAACACTAAGAGGTTTAAAAGCACTAATAGGGGCCCACTCCCCCATTGGCTAAGACAAGATCATCCACTAACTCCATATCCTGCTCTGGCTGGTACTTGGATGGGAGACCACCAACAAATATCAGGTGCTGCAGGCTAGACTTCAGAGGAAGGAATTGGCAAAGTCACTTCTGAGTATTCATTGCCTAAGAAACCCTGTGAAATTCATGGGGTTGCCATAAGGTGACTGATAACTTGAAGGCACGTACAAACACAATGTATTCTACATGGGTCTACTTTTGAAAAGTGTTCAGAAGCTACAGCCAGCATAAAATATATTGGATGGACTGTTGTCGGGTGTGCTGTTTAAAGAGAATGTATCACCAATCTTGCCTGCAAAAAAGAATTCTGGTACAGACTTCCTCATACTTTTTGAAATTTCAGTGGTTGAAATAGTTTGCTGCTTTCCAAATTGCCCCCTAATTCAATTCAAAGTGCTGGTTTTGATCTACGAAACACTAAAGAGCTTGGAATAGTATATCTGAAAGGCCTTCTCCCATATGAGCTTATCCAAAATTTAAGATTCACAGTGAAGGGCCACCTCCTGAAAAGCTAGGTTGGTGAATATATTGACAGGGTTTTCTCTGTGGCAGAACTGTGGAACTCTTTCTCAAGAGAGGTCAGGCTAGTTCCATCCCTTCGGAATTTCCAGTGGACATCTAAGTTTTGTGTTGTTTGACATGTCCTTTGGTTGTTAAAGCCGGGGACCAGCAGCACCTGCTGAAATCCTCTTCTACACAGTTATTAAAGCACAGGAACCCTGGACCTTACTTCTTCTTGCAACCCTAGCAACCTTGTAAATTCATATTATGAAGAAAAATCTTGAGAATTGCTATTTTCTTTTCTAACTAGCTGTTGTTGCATGCCTTCAAGTTGTTTCTAAGTTATGGCAACCCTAAGGCAAATTTATCATAGGGTGTTCTCGGCAAGATTTGTTCGGTGGGGGTTTGCGTTTGCCTTTGTCTAAGACTGAAGACAGTGTGATGTGCTCTAGGTCACCCGGTGGTGTAGGTGTAGATCAGTTTTACATTTTGTATTTATAGCTCACAGTACGAAGAATAGTGCCATCTTTAAAGAATAAGAAGGAATACAAAGAGGTCTGCAAAAAGTAGCTAAAGCAGTCAGCTAGTTGTTTCGGTTGCAAATATGGGTCTGAATGTGTAGGCAGTATTTGGTGTTCCTGACACAAAATAGCACTAGCTGAGATACCTTTGGATGTCTCTGTGTTCTTTTGTTTATGAGGTACGGTCAGCCCTCTACATTTGTGGGTTTCACTTTGGAAGATTTGATTATTTCACTGATTATTTTCTGTCACCTCTGCTGCCTTCCTGTGACATTTTTAATAGGGACTGCAAGCCACGTGAGACTGAGAAATTGTGAAGGAGGCTTGTAAGTCCCTATTAAAAATGGTATCGGGCAGCAGTGGAGGTGGCAGGAAGCCCCACCAGACACCCACTTCTGCCTTATGAAGAAACCCTGATGCCTCAGAGGAGTCCATAGTGGATTGAATAGGGTGATCATACTTTTTTGTGTGTTAAATATGGTTTGGGAAGGCCTAGAGTTATTCATGGTTTTTTCCACATTCATAGAGGTGCTGTGCCCCTAACCCTAGCGAATGTGGAGGGATGACTGTATTTCATAAATGATGGAAATAACATTAGCTAGTTTTTGTAAATATTTTTTTCCTCATTGTAGAAGAAAGCGCAGGAGCTGATTTCAATCTCTCTCTTTGTTTCTCTCTCTCTCTCTCTCTCTCCCCCCTCCCTCTTAGTCTCCTTTCCCTAAAGGCCAGCAACTGGAGCTCTGTGGCCCAAATTAAATGTAGCAGAGCAAAACAGGTTTGTTTGTGTTTCTATGCCATTCACATAAAGTGGTGATGTGTCTGATTTTTCTGCCTTATTTTTACATCAAAAAGGGTGCACTGATGAAAGCAGCCAAACTTTGCCTCTTCCCCATCTTATGCCATCATGCTATATGGCATTTTTCTCTCCTGCCTGACTCCCTTCTGGCAGTGAAGCCAGACTGGAGAATAAAACAAGGCATTCCAACAAGATCAGTAGGACTACAAATTACCCAACCTTGTTTATGAGCCCAGGTCCTCCTCAGCCTTTCTGATCTTTGTGGAACCACTTCACTGGAGAGGTTTAAGAGACTGGAGCAGGTCCTGTCAGTGGAGCAAAATGTGAACCCAACAACAGGCAGAGGGGGCGTTTTCACAACAGGAACATAAAGTCAGTAATATAAGAACAAGTTTACAGGCTCAAAACTTCAAGATACTGGAGCATGTTCCCAGCAGCAGCCAGGGGCAGTTCTCCATTGACAGCGCCCCAGTGCCTTCTGGTTGCTAATGCTAGGAGTCCCCAATCTAGAAGCATTCTAGGATATAATGCCTTCTCATTATGGCCTCCCATTTAAGATCAAAGCCTTAGCATAATAGCAGTAGTAGTAATAATATAAAATAAGGATAAAAGAAAATAAAAAAAGGTGTGCATTGCAGCAGCTCTGCTCTTATTTTGTATTTGTTCTATTCTTTAAATTTGCTGTAGCTTCAGTGGTCATTATACACATGTCAAGAACTTCCATCTTGTTCATCTTGCTAATTACAGCTATACCTCTTCAAAGATAGTGCTAAGCCTAAACAGTCATGGTGGAGATGTGTGTGTGTGTGTGTGTGTGTGTGTGAGAGAGAGAGAGAGAGTGATTAGTCCAATTAATTGAGAACAACTTTTTATAGACCTATTTTTTTTAATTGACTGGTTTGTTGATCAGTATTTTATCCTTAATTAAAATCTAAGGAATTCTTGTGTTCTTATTTCACAGGAGTGGGAGACATGGATTCAGCAGAAAAGACCACAAATCGAAGTGAGCAAAAATCAAGGTGAAAGCAACTTGTTCAATGTCATATATGGGGGATTGTTGCAGGCAGTGATTTAAAATAGCATTTTAATGTGCAAAGTATCATATTTGTAGCTTCATTAGAACTCTCTGTGGCTCACTCTTACCATTTTATAGATGTCAAAGTCCACTTTGTAACTGTTTGCTTGGCATAAAAAAAAAAGAACGTTCCTTAGGAGTAAGTTTACAGATGTCAAAGTAACTCTACCAAAACCATCCTCCACCACCACCTCTTCCTCCTCCTCTCCCCCTCATCCTTCTTATTGGCTGTACTGACCGGTTAGTCTCAGGGACAGTGGATGCTTTCATATTAGAGCCCCTCAGTGTAGTTGTGGCACTTCCTATCTGCAGTCAGCTAGGAGTGTAATTAAAATGCTTATTCCACACAGCAAACTATCAGTGGCTTTCCACATTGCCAGTATTGTGGCAGTTTACTCAGCCCTGGTCAGCAAAAATCCTTCTCAAAGTTAATTAAATGCTTGCAAAGCCTTTCTGTTCACATCGTCAATTCCTGTCCCTGTCATTGGCCAAATGTTTTTAACCTGTTGCTCTAATAAAGCAATTAGATGTCTCACTATATGTATATTTACCATGGCCAAAGATAGATTTTATGTTTGACTTGTGCTGTCCAGGAAGTTTTTAAAAAGCCTTATACGGAGGCACCCCCGGGAGCTCCTGTTAGTGATTGGAACAGGAGTGAGCGCTGCTGTGGCACCAGGAATTCCAGCCCTTTGCTCCTGGCGGAGCTGCATTGAAGCAGTTATTGAAGCTGCTGACCAGCTGGAGGTGCTGCATCCAGGGGATGTGGCCGAATTCCGGAAAAAAGTGCTCAAAGACCGAGATTTGCTGGTGGTTGCACATGACCTCATTCGAAAGATGTCACCAGTGAGTATTTATACATTGTTTTGCAGTGATTCTGAATAAATGTTATTATTCCTGATGTCTCAGTAAGCACATAGATATATGCAGTTGGGGGGAGCTCTCATTTATCTGCTCATATTGATACTCTATTGAAACTGTAGTCCATTGAGTACTTGCTGTCTCTCATGTAGTCTAATCTTAAAAACATGTAACAAGCATGGGTATGATGATATCACAGAAGGATCCAGGATTTGTGAGTGAAGATTTACGTCTCTTGTGGAACTTAGAAACACCATCCATGATGGCTGCAATTGATGGCTTGTCTTCTTCACAACCCATCTTACTTCTTAAGAGTTTACGACAAATAACTATCTAGTAGGCAGTTTCCAAAAGAGGAGAACATTCCTTTGGAGCTGCTTATCTAGGTATGAGTTTTGTGTGTTTTAATGTTGTGTGAGGTGTACACTGGTGGTGATATAAGAACTGATGATGGCAATGATAGTCATTAATTGCACAGTTTGTGGAGCAGACAAGGCAGGTTTGCAGTTTTTGCTATCCTAATTTTGAATTGGGGAGAGATAGCAGTGAACAAAATTAAGGTTTTAGGCAATTTGTTTTTTGTGCTTATACATTTTCAAAAACCATTGTTCCTGAAGCCTTTTGTAAATGTAGAGCCCCTTGTAGATAGCAATTTGTGACCAGAAAAAAAAAATCATAAATTCCCAGAACTTCCTTAGATAGAGTGTGATGAAGAAATAGTATACACATTAATTTCTTTAAAGTCTAAAGCCCACTAATTCCATTATTGCAGTATGATTAAATAGAAAATACTCTAAGAATTTTCATTCTCAGCTATGGTGTGGGAAATCAAAAAGTCAACAAAATTTGGCACATTGTAATCATGGTTGCATTTTGTGGATACCTTCTGAAAATTAGCTAAAATGTAGCTAAAATGTTTTTCCAAGTATTCCTGTAACCAGGGCCACACTTCTGTGAAAAGCAGTACAATATAATTATTTCCCATAAACCTATGCTTATTATTTTTTTCAGAAATGTGTAATCTACATCAGTCATTAAGGACTCATTTTAAGGGTCAGGAACTGTTTCTGAAATTTGAAATGTGAAGTGAGAACATCTAATGTCAACATATATTAGTTTTGAAATGTAATATATGGGGAAATCAAGGTCTTTTTTCTTGGAGTTGTTAAACATATCTGAAGGTGTTGAACAAATGCATTTGGAATACTGCCATGCTTTGTAATGCTAATGAAGAGGGCAGTCAGAAATATTGCCTGTATTTCTCACAAAGCTGCTATTTCAAATTATTATGTATGCATGAAATGTACTGATCACTTATAAGTGTATTGATACAACCAAAGACATCAGTGTTTCTGTTTACATATAGAACATAATGATCACAGGCTTTCCTGAAAATGTGGGAACTTCCAGAATGACTGTTGTCACAGTGACTGTTGTAGTACAGATGGCATAGTGCATCACAATTCTTACCTTCACGTTATTTAACTGAAGTGAAGACACTAATCCCAGAGAAACTGGTGTGAGATGAAACTAACCACAAACTTTATTGACTTTATCAGGCAGCTTGTCTACTGGCCAATGCAACTACTTCCAGCCCACCTTCTGGGATAGATGTGGGAGGGACAGGAGTGTCTGAGGCCAACAAGACATGCTGTAGTCACATAGGCCTCTCCTGATAACTGGAGAGTGAGGCTGGCATGCCCCTGAACTAGGGTCTAACCCTGAAGGCCCAATGCCAAAATCTCTTATGGAGCACAGAGTGACATATACTCCACTCACTGAGATGGATTGCTTCTACCACCAACACCAGAAGAAAAGAACCCAACCAAGCAAACCAATACCATGTACAACAATCCAAGGCCAGTCAAGCAAATGGACCAGATTCTTTCTTGGCGCTGGCAGCTGGCAGCTGGCCTGCATCAGAAGCACCAAGTACAGAAGGAGACAGTGGGCTGGGGGATTAGGCAGAGTGTTGAAGCAAGGTATGAGGCCTCAGTATATACATGAAGGGCAGACTGGAAGGAAGACATCACTTCTCATGTTCACATCAATTTATTTTGCACCCTAGGGGCAATCTTGGCAAGTCTTTGGCTCTCAGGTCCCATCTGTCTTGCAGCACTCTCAGACAACATTCTGGATTAATGCTGGCCGCGCTTCAGGTTATAAGGTTAAGGAGTCTGTTGTCTCCTCAGGTGTACTGTGTCGGGAAAAAAAATAGTCTATTGGTTTAACAAGCACTTGAATATGGCAAAACTCCCCAATATTTTTGGGAAATGTGACCTTGGACAATCTTTTAGTTGTCTTGTGCCTAATGCTAGCTTCCCCTGCCCTTCCTCCCAGCTACAGGAATGAATTATTCAGAATTTTGTAAAATTTTTGTAAAATCCATCACTGTAATGGATTTCTTTTTTGGACAATGTTTGACAATATTATTACTTCTCCCAATATCAAGGACAAGTGTCTGAGTGGAAAAATTGAGCATTTGCTTAGGGAGATTCCAGTCAAAGGCATTCTTTGGGGAAGGTGAGGATCTGTGGTGCTATAAAGTTAGGATTAATGGGCATGTGGGTTCTGATTTTTGATTAACTGTGTTGATCGCATTCACACTTGAAAAAGGTGAGCTCCCAAATTGGGAAATGTCTCACTTTGGCCCTTTCCACACGTGGGCGGGGAAACGGGGAAAGCCACGCTAAAACGTGGGCTTACCTCGTTCTGTCGCCGCGTGGAGCAGAGCATTTCGCCGCTCTACACGGAGCAGCATCCCGTGGCGTCCTCGGCTCCCGGCAGCACTCAAAATGGCGGATTTTGACTGGCGGAGCCTCTCCACCAATCGGAGAAGCCCGCCAGCCGGAAATCCTGCCCCCTGCCCGATCTGCAGGGACGCCCTTTCGCGCGTCTGTAAATCCATACGGGCGCTGCAACGGGGCTGCATAGGGCTGGACGTCCCGTGCCTTTGAAAAACCACATAAAATGTGGTTTTTCAAAAGCACGCGGCGCCATCACTTGCGGGCGCCCGACCGCGGATTGCGGTGTGGAATTACTCGACAGTAATCCACCCCAATTCGCATAACGGTGTAGACGACCTCCGTGGAGGTCGATCTACACCGCTTTTTTAACTCCGTGTGAAAAGGGCCTTAATTGCCAAAGCACCTGAAACAATGCCCTCCTCAAAGTTTTTATTTTCAGCCAGAGATTCTAGGGGTTGGCAAGTTTCCTTAATCCCCTCTGCAAATCACCCTTGGCTAGGGAACTGTGACTTAAACGTGGATGCATGCAAGTACTCCACTCAGGTTGGAAAGGAGCTCCTATTGTCCAAAAGAATTGGAGAGAGAGTCTTGTCTTTTGGGAAACTTGTTGCCCTTTGTAACCAGAAGTCAGCAGTTCAGATATGTCTTCCTGAATCTTGGCTATTTCTGTTCAGAAGCTTTCTGTGGCCATGTGAAATCCCACTGGGCTGTGCACAGCTGTCAAAACCCAGTCCTGATGATCCTGCTTGGTTGCAAATGCTTAATCTGGTCAAGAAATCCCTTAGTAGGTTTACTTCTTGCTGTTAAAAGCTGTGGGTGGCAGAAAGCAATGATTTGGGAATTTTTCTTTTGTTTGATATTTTAATCTTATGTACATATTTCTAGTTTTTCTATCTCAAAGGGGTATTCAGATCTGTAGAAATGGTGACCTGGATATAAACCCTAAATAAGATATACACAGAAGTAGGGAAAACATGCTGTCAATACAATTTGCATACAGTTGCAACCTGAAATTATCAAAAGCTGAGAGAACTTCCTTGTGAGGCAGGTCTAAAACATTTGCAACTTCTTGGTCTAGAACAGTGTTGGGAAAAGCACAGCCCATTGGCTGCATATGGCCTCCTGGGCCATTTTTGTGGCCCTCAGAGTTACCCAGGGGTCAAATATATATGCCTCTAAATTCATTATAGGGGGTGTGTAGGACATTTCTACCACATTTGGAGCCCCCCACATTTACCCACATTCCCCCAGGAGGTAATTTTTTTTTTTTTGTATTTTTAAAAAATATTTTGCTCCCACATGTTCCAAAATGCCCAGTAGGGGGCATGGGGTACATTTCCAGCACATCTTGCAGTCCCCCCCCAGCCAATTTAGACCCTGAAGAGCCCTTTTTTGAGACCCAAAACATGATGAAAGTGCCCCCATGCTCTCAGAGGCTTTTTTCGTGGGGGGAGCAGGTGTGACTGTTTTCTCCCATTTTCATAATATTTCAACTGAGGACATATGCTGAAGTTGACTGGCAAAAGAATGCATTTTTTTCATTCTATATAGTTATCATACTTTCTAATATCCTTTGGCCTCTCACTAAATCACAGAAGACACTTGTTTATAAGAGTAAGCCCATTTCAGGCAGCCATTAAAAAGAAAAAAAGAGAGAGAAAGGAAATTGAGCTTTTGGGAAACTTGGAAACTGGGTAACAATTCTGAAGGCTTGCAGGAATATCAAGAATACTGTACATTTTGCATTGTGGTAACTTCAGGATTCAGTAGTATACTTGTAGTATACTTGTTACTAAAGCCTTTTAGTATGTACAATTTCTTTCTCCAAAATAGTGTTCACTTTCTTCCCCAGCGCACAGGAGATGCCAAGCCTAACTTCTTCCAGGATTGTCTAATGGAGGTCTTTGATAACTTGGAGCAACACATTCAGAATCCAGTTGTTCTTCAGTCCATCCTCAGGCTCATGGAGCGAGGCACTATGGTGCTTACCACCAACTATGATAATTTACTTGAAATTTTTGGTCAGCAACAGAATAAACCCATGGAATCTCTTGACTTGAAAGATAAGGACCAGGTATGATAAAACTGATAAATATTTTTTTGGAAATTGTCCATTTCCACTTTGTGCTTAGAAAACATAAAATATTTAACCGTAATAGCAGAAGGGAACAGTACCTCCCAGACTCTCTCTCACAAACCTAAATCAAATGTTTGGGAGAAGAATGAAAAATCCATTTCTGATAGACTCACAGGGGAAGAAGCACAGTGGGCCCTCTTTACAAGGTCTTCAGTTACATGATTTTAAGCCACTCTAACTGTATCACTTTCTATGCCTAAAATGGCAGTGACGTCCTCATGGACACACTAATGCATCTACATTCATATCACTACCATTAGGTATTACAGGACATTTTTTCTTTTACATGGGGGTTCCTGGAATGGAACTCCTGCATATAGAGAGGGCCCACTGTAGCTAGTTCAGCATAGCTAATTCATCCAATAGCAATAAAGATCCTCAAGACAGAACATCACAAAGCTTATTACAAAGCCCAGCTGCATTGAAACAGCTAGTTAATTAAAGAAGACAAGTTGTCTTGCTACAGCAATTCTATCTGTATGATTTATATCTATCTATCTATCTATCTATCTATCTATCTATCTATCTATCTATCTATCCATCCATCCATCCATCCATCTATGGATGGGGTGGGGGAACTACTGTAGGGAGAACCTGGATTGATTGGCAGGTGTTTACCCATTGTTGCTTTTCCAGAATATTGGTTATTCTCCACTGAAGCAAAAAGGAAAAGCAATATGAATAAATTGTTTTTGTGGATTTTCTCTGTTAAATTTGGAGTATAACTATTCTGTAGACTGCTTCTAAGAAAATCCCCAGTTGCAGGATGTTGCTTTATAGCTAAATATTTATAAGTCTTCTTTTAAAGAAGTGGTAAGCCTAGAACAAGTAAAAAAATGAAATTACATGGTACAATCTTAAGTCGGGGTGTTTCTGTTCAGATTTATGTGACATTAAAACACTGGAGGGAACAGATTGCACTGTTGCCAAAATAAATATGACTCTCATCAGTTTGCAACTTGACCTCTTTCCAGCATGATACATAGCAGTGTTAACAAACCATTTGGCTTTCTTCAGGTTCTCCAGTGGGCAAAGGGATATGTCCAATATGGAGTTCTTCACATTCATGGTTTATATACTGATCCCTGTGGAATGGTGTTAGATCCCTCAGGCTATAAAGATGTTACTCAAGACCCCGAGGTGATGGTATGTGCACCCTGAGATCAGAAAAATATTTTCTTGATGGCCCCGTAGCCCATAAATCAGCAATATTTTGAATGTAGTGCTAGGAGTGCCAGGATCAGATATGGTAGATGAATAATAGTTTAGTGAGGTTGATGACTTAAAATTTGATGTCCTACAGTATGGCATAGCAGATATTTAACCAAGGTTTTAAGCATGATAGCTGCAGTTGGGAGTTTGGTGAGGGTTTGTGACCACACTTCCATTACAGTGGAAAGACATGAGTAGGATTTTGTTGTAGAGATGGAAGGAGCTAGATGTATGTGCTTTGGATGCTAAACCCTACTCACATAAGTAATGTACATATAAAATCCCCTAGTGAGTGGCTTATACCATTTCTTGTGTGGGAATGGAAGTTACCTATTTTGTTTGGCTGCACTTTAAAAACTGAACATACCACATTTCTGATCTTTGTCTCATTTTTATGTGTTCCCTTCTATCATGTAACTGACAGGCCCATGTGAATACATACACAGTGTATGTGTTCTGTACAGAACCAATCAGCTATTGTTGGAATAGGAAACCTGTAGTCCTTGGGGTGGTGATGGTTGCAGCTTCCATCAGCCCCAGGCAGCATGGTCACAGATCAAACTCTACAGGGCCTCATGCTCCTCACTTCTGCTTTAAAAAGTCCATGGCCTAAATACTTTGATTTTTGACTTGGAATTTTCCTTTTCTTTATAGGAGGCTCTGCAAAACTTGTACCGGACAAAATCTTTTTTGTTTTTGGGCTGTGGAGAGACCTTGCGTGACCAAATATTTCAAGCCCTTTTTCTATATACTGTCAAAAACAAAGTGGATCTTGAACATTACATGTTGGTGCTTAAAGAAAATGAAGACCAGTTTTTTAAACTTCAGGCAGACATGCTTTTACATGGCATAAAAGTAGTCTCCTATGGGGATTGCTTTGAAAGTTTTCCTGAGTATGTTCAAGATCTCACCACTCAGATCTGCAAACAGAAGAGTCCAGGTAGTGTGTACAGTATAAAAATATCTTATGTCAAAACAACTTTTTCTGTTCTCCATTCTCCTGTAGTTCTTGGTCACATATCTTTCGTGAATAAAGAGCATTACTTTAATTGCATGGGAATTTTGTGCTTCTAATGCAACATATTGCAGATTTGCAATTTTGTTTGCTGTGTGGAATCATCTGCAGCAACTGCCATCCCTTGTTTTTGTACTACTAGTTATTAATGACTTTTGTAATTTCTTATCCATCTACAAGAACATTCAGAAGAAATGATGAATAAAAAATAGTTTTCCCTTTTAACTCCCCCACTCTTGAGTATTAGCTCTGGAATGCATGTGGAGAGAGAGTATCCAGCTGAGATGGCTATTGCTGTGCTGCACTAAGGAGAAAGGAGATGAAGCAAAAGGTGTATCTTAATGGACATTGTTAGCTAGCAAATATCCAAATCTCAAGGAGATCCACTTATCTTCCTCTCATTTATGATACTTCGAAAATTTCAGCAGCAATCAATCCTGTCTTTCCAGGAAACATCATTTCGTGGGTAGGAAAAGGAAAGAAAAATGTACTGTTGAAAACCATTAGGAAGGTACATTTAGTTGTTTTGATACACCTTGATACAGTTAAATTTCCTACTTGGAGGTATTATATCTTGCCACTGCATCTCCTTAACTTTGCCTCAACCAACATGGTCTGTGGTGCTGCTGTTGTCTAAGACCCAGTCATAATACTGAAATTACTGTGCATAACTCCCCCATATATATAAACTGTAGAACAACTCTGGGTTGAGTTTTCAAAGACCAAAACCTTATTTGGGAATTATAAAACTGTAACCTAAGCATGTGAGGAGGTTGAATATGGTGGCCCTGACCTTGCTTCTATTGCTCTTTTGTTTCTTAAAAAACAAAAGCATGTTGCAGTGATTAGCATCAGCCTGGGCACTGCTGTGCTGTATGTTCAAATCATTTCCCTGTTTATCGGTATTACATTTAATATGAATTTCTTTAATTAGAACCATAATGGTATATTTAGAGGGTTTGCTGATAGTTACAGACTATATTTACAGGCTGGCTACACATGTAATATGCATGATTTCTATGTATATCTGTTCGTGTTTGCATGTTTCTGTGTTTCGATACTGTTACATGGGGCTACTATTCTTGTTTATACTTGTTTAATATTACATACTGTTTCAACTGTTTGTTCTAGGTATTCTTTATTAGTTATGGTCTTATTCACTCTTGTGTCTTTTGGTTAAAGTTAGTTGTCAACAGGTGTAGATGCTGAGAAAATTTGAGAACCAACTGTTCACAAATCAGATTTATAGAGAAAACGTCAATCAAAGTACCTCAAAAGAAATATAAAAAGTAGTCTTATTAATTTGTTGTTAATTGCTGTCAAGTCAGCTTCAACTTATTGTAACACTGTGAATGAGAAACTTCCAAGAGCCCTGGCCATCAACTACCTTGGTCAGGTTCTCCAGAACCAGGACGGTGTCTGCCTTGATTTGAGTCTATACACCTATAGTGTGTTTTTCTTCTTTTCTTATCCTTTCCCACTTTGCCAAGCATGATCATCTCCATAATTAGTAGTAATTATTTACAAAGAACTATGTATTAAAAATGATTTAGCAACAGTGTTTCATGTCACAAGTGACAGTATAATTGTTATAAGATTAAATAGGTAAACCTAGATTATGCTTGTAGAACAAAGTCTTGTTTCTGTATCAGCCTGCAAATGATGTCAGCAGTCCATGCCTTTAAAGCAGGTCAGTCAAAATGATTACAAAGAGCCAATCTTTGTTTTTTTGTGACTTATTTCTGTTGGTTATAGAAACTCACACACTTTCCCCAGCCACAGAATGTCTCAATCACTCTTTCAGGCTTAAAAGACAGGCTGCTTGTGTTGAGCTTTAATGTCCAAAAAGTCCTGTGTAATTCACAGGTTTGCATGCCACTGTGTGAGTGTAATGTGTGAGGCAGAATAAAAAGTCAGTGAAACAAAATTAGAAACAACCTGGTTGCATGATGGTTAGACTTAGTTAAACTTTCACTCTGTCCTTTTGTGATCAGAAAGTCTAAAGAGGGTGTTCTAAAAAAAACTGGCATGGGCACCTGCTAGGAGTAAGATAGCCACATTGGCTTCTCAATTCTCTTTTTCCCATTATGGCTGGTAGTCCCTCTAAAGCCTCTGAGGTGGGAAATGTTTGGCCATTCTGCCACATTTTTGGTTCTCTTCTTCTTCCTTTTTTTTTTTTTTGACAGCATATTTGTGGTGGATTTTTTCCCTAACAGAAAGAGGGTAGGCTCTTTGGTTCCACTCAGCATTGGGGGACCACGAGCAATCCATGAGCTGTACTTTGCTAGATATTTGAAGGATCAAGTGGTGTAATTTCAACCATGTGTTGATTTCTGGACTTCTGTGCTAACCCAGTAGTCCTGCTAGCAAAAGGAATACAGAAAATAGGTACATTCAATGGGAATAAATGTGTAAATTAGGCTGCTGCCTCATCAGCTGGCATGTAGGGAATAAGTACATGGATTGCTCCTCTGTGCCATTCAGAAAATGCATGACTTTATCCCAGGAGTATTTCCAGTATGCCTTAATGTGCTGATGACAATGAGACAGTGGGGCTGATAAAAAAGTGTATTATACTTAAGCCTTTGTTTGTTGTGTGCAAGAGGTAGAGAATCCTACTCTTGTGTGATATGAGAATAGTGCTAGTAGTGTGTAAGGGAAGCATTTGATAGCTTTGTGCATTTAAAATTGTTTATGAAGTTTGGTTCATTAATAATGAGTTAACAGGCTGTTTAAATCAAATGTATCCAATCTGGTTGGTGACTTACTTTTCATTCTTTTCCCCAGATACAGATCAGGTGGACAGCACAACACCTTTAGGTTAAGTATATTTTTATTTGCAGCTATTTTTTGTAATATTGAGGTGTTCCTCGGAGGAGTTAGACATCATAATTTTCCACTCACAATTAATTCCTGTCTATAAAATGAATTAAATGCCACTCGGTATTTGACAGAGGCTGGGATCCTCTTGAGGTACTATGGTGGTATAATTGAGGACTGCACTAATAGCTGATTCAAGCTTGAGTAAGAAGATACCCACTATCTCATTATGCAAACAGTTCCCTCCATTCGTCTGGTGGCACAATTGGCCATCCTGTCTGCTGGTCTGGTCTGCCTAGACACTGCATGATGACAAGTTCTGCACTGTTTGGTTTCTTCAGTTCCTTTTAGGCCTTTCCCCCTTTCCCAACACTTTCTGTTAGAAAGAAGGATTCCCCTGGCCCTAAAATGCCTTGAAGGGCCAAAATGCAGAGAAATTGCCCCACTCCTTTAGTCTGAGGCTATAAGGAGGTACAGTCTTCTATGGTCCCCTGGGGTTCTAATGCACTTCCAACTCCCAACCTCTGAGAGTTTCCCACCCCTGGCCTTTGGGATGCACTAGGAAGATCCCTGAGGAATGTTGGGACTGCTCTTGCCTCTAGGAGGGTTGACCACCTCCACTGTCCCTGTCACACAGCCTGCAATCCCACCTAAGTACATTTTTCTGTCCTCTGGCTTCACATGGGATCTTGGCCTTAGTGATCTACTCTGGTTAGGAATAGCAGTTGTACATATGCCAGTGGGTTGAAGTCAGGCCAAGTTCATTGTGATTCAGTACCCATGAAATCAATGAGACTTAAACATAACTGACTTGCCTAGCTAATTTAATGGCAATAAAGTACGACTTAAACTGGCTCCAATTTGTTATGTGTAGAAATAACATATTTCTCCAAAATTTTGCACTTTCTCTCCTGAGTCAATATAGAGTTTAAAGTAGTATAGAGCTAAAAGTAGACAGAGACTTTGGAAGCCTAGTTTCTTGTCCCCATTGAACTTTGAAACACATTTGTTTATACTCATTGGTATCCCTGAGCTTTTTTAAAAATATTTGGATCATGAGCTGCAACTTGAAATAGTAAAAACATGTAGAATTAAACTTAACATGTCGGGGAGATCACTTAAAATGAGAATCATCTCATGACTTAGTCACCTTAAAATTATATTCAGGTTTCCCCTCATGGATACATTAAAATCATGAATGTTTCCCAGTCCAGGAAAAAAACAACAGTATTGTGTAAATCTTAAATGAAAGTGGACCAGCTGAACAAAGTCCTGGAAGTCTTTAATTTTACTACATGTGTGCAATTTGTAACATTATTTGTCCTTCCAGGAGCATCTTGTTTGGACTGTGCAAAGCGAAAGCTTGGGGAAAGTGGCAGTGACCAAACTAAGAGAGCAAGGCAACTCAAAAATGGTAATTCTTATTGCAGGCTATTTTAATCTTCATGGGAATATCCAGGGTGTATTTAATTGTACATCGTTCACACTGATGTGCTGTTACAGGCATCTTGCTCATGTGATACTGGGGAAAAAATCCAAAAGAATGTGAAATGATTTGATTAGTCTGAAGGCCAAATATCATTTAAAATAAGTGAAACAGGAAGATAAAACAGGTGGGAAACATTCTAGAAAAAAAATTAAAGTTTATTTTTGCTTTATGATGTTTGATGTACTATGCAGTTGAACATAAAAAATTTCTTAAAAAACCTTATTGTGTTTAAAATGCTATATAGTTTATTCTTGTTTCTAGGAAACATACTAAGTTTACCTACATCGCTAATTATTAGCTTTGGGAATAATTACATTCCTTTTGGCAAGTTTGATTCTCCCCTGCCCCCCGTGTTGTTTATATATCCTTTGATTGCCCAGACCATATTAATGATTCCCGTATCTAAGCTATGCTTCAAGTGGGGTCACTGACAGTGGGGTGGAAAAAGGCAAACTGTGTGACTGATGATCTCAAACCATGGGATTTCACTGGTCTAATATAATCCAGTGGTATTTTCAAAAGCTTTATTTAGAATAAAATAATCAGGTTTGGTAGTGATCTTTGGTTAAGATCTTACATAGTTCCATGTCCTCCCCTCATGGACCTGGGCAGCTGTCAAACACAGTGAAGGACCTCTGCAGCTGCTTGTTGGCAAGGAGGTGATCAAAGGAACAGGCAGTTCACGTGATACAGTTGGCCTTAGATCGGAAGGGAAAGAAATGAGAGAGTAGTCCCTTCCCCTTGGATCCCAGACCAACTGCATCTTCATTGTACAGATTGCCTCCACTCTTCCCCGTTTCTACTGTTGAGCAGCAGCAGTAGCAGCGGCGGCTCTTCCCAAGGCTTAACAACAGTCGGGGGGGGCGGTTGTCAATGGGGTAAGAAGAACTGGAGAATAGCTCCTTGCATTGTGCCCAAAAGGAGACTTACACATGCATAGGTCACTAAAAGGATGCAACCCTTCATATTTAAGAATTATAAAAAATTGTACATTAAACAATATTGATATGAATGTGAACAATTTGCTAAACTTTTATCCTAGAATAACAGTCATTTCTTACAAAACAAAACAAATAAAATGGAAAATATTAGTTAATTGTATTTTAAAATGTCAGTTCTGAATAAGAAAATTAAACAAAGTAGGCACTTATTCTGGCATAAACATCAAGCAAGACTCATTTTAAGCAGGGATTTTTGCCACTTGTTATGTTTCTGTTGGAGATGCACAGGGCTCTGGACAGGTGGAGAAGCTTTGTTGTATTGAGGTATTTTTGTTTTCCTAAAATATCTTGGAATATACTGAGTGAGATCAAAAATAGGTGGATAGTTAAGGCACAGGTTCCAAATAACTTTGTAATAGCCTTGGAAGGGGAAAAGGACAGCTCTTTTAAGTTGTGAGCAATAAACATTTTAACTAAGAATTACAGCTAAAGACCACACACCATTCTTCTATGATATTCTATGACTGAGTGGTGAAACAACTGTGTGAAATAAGCCCATACCCTGAAATAATGTCATGATCATGGGTCTTCAATCTATGAGTGGTGAATATCACACTTCATTTGTTATGTCTTGCACTGTCAGTGTGCCAAACAAAAAAATCTTGTCAGAAATTCTACAGAGTAGTTTCCTTTCTGCTCAAGCTTGCAAATTTGACTTTAAGAGAAATAGTTGTTTTCAAAACAGTGCAGAAATTCATAGTGTGTATTACTACTAATAGAACTTACAGACCTCATGAATAAGTTAAATGAAATATGATTTCTCCATTATTTTTTTTAAAACAGATACTGCTGAAGAATCTGCTCCCCATGATTATGCAAGAATGTAACTTCAGAAGCAGCTGTCTGCTGTGATTGTGCCATCTGCTTAAATCATGATGAGAAGTAATGTAGAGGACAGGAGGAACCTTTAACAGTTAAGGTTTAATTAAGTATGCACTGAAGAGTGTGTCCTTTGTGAAAAAAAGGGTGGGTGGCGGGTGGGGATGGTTTAATCACATATAACACTCCTACATGTTCAGAATATGTTAAGGCAGAGGTGTCTTTTAACCAAGACTGACTTGCAACTATCTCAGGGATAAAATATCGCAAGAAGGGGCTTGAAAACATAACTTTGCTTTTAACTTCCTTGACTCATCTTGTTCCTACCTGACATGAGTTAAACAGAGGAAGGCATCTTCTATCAGAATGGTTGTTTTAACATCTTCCATTGGAGCACTGCATTAGAAGAGTGGAATTAAATCCAAAGGGTTTCTTCCATAGGTAAAAGCACGCGAATTGCTAAAGAATTTACCCACCATGCCACTTCTAACTCTTAAGCAAGCACTTGTTGAACAACATTAATGCTTGTTTTCCTTCTCATATTAATGAAATATGGTTTTATATTTTTATAAGGTTTTTAAACAGAAAAAAAACCTTTAGTGCAATTCACTTCTGCGTATTTTAATAAAGAAATTTGAAATGAAGCAGAAAATATTTTCATTATTCTCAGTTGTTTGCTTTAATGAAACAGGAGCCTGAGAAGGATGTTACCCTGTTTGCTTGGGGCCCCCTTTAAGAGGATTCCCAAAAGCTGACAAAATTGTCTCTTGTGGGGAAAATTAGCTCTGCACTGCTTTAGCTATGCAGAGGACAGGGTATTGAGGATCTTTAACCCAATTTTTACGGAGTCAGGCCAGTCAAAAATCACACAAAGAGATTCAATGAATAGCTTTATTGACTAACAATAGTTTGTACTTAAGCTCATACACACCCACACTCATTACAACAAGCATACAAGATTATAGAAAGTTAAAGTTCATACAATCACTCAGATTCACTCACACTCCAAGCATACAAGACTATAGACAGTTAGAAAGAGATGAAAATTAGGAAGGAGAGAGAGACATAAGAGTTTGATTAAATACTTTACCAATCCAGAAGTCATCAACTGGGAGAAAAGATCTCAACCACGCCTTTAGAGGCTGCGGGGAGCTTACAAGCTTCATTGTTTTGCAGATCTGAGAGAACTCCTTATTCTAAGCTCTCAAACCTTCAAACTTCCTCAAAAACTATCCAAAAAGAATCAGAAAATGCGCCTAGTTATAGTGTCCAATGTCCTGTGAAAAACCAGATGGTTGCATCTTTTTATTAAGATGGATTATTTTCTTTGTAGTTCAAAGAAAATACAACCAAACATTCTTGTTGTTTCCTGCAAGATCAGTATCTCTCCAGAGATGCATGCCTCAAGGAGTCAAATTCCAGGCTGTTTTGCATTGTAAACAGAGAGTAATTGTCCTGATCACTGCTGAAAATCCATTCAAGTGTCCGTTGAGCCATCTGCCAGATAACCCCAGGATGTATGACAGAAAACAGAGCTTTCCTTTCTACGTGTCCGTCCAGTATATCTCTATGGCTCACTATGTTTGATATAAAATAATTAGGTTCCTCAGGACATGGTTTTTAGGAGTGCTAGGGGCATTACAAGGAAACTGACAAAATATTTAAAAAGACTGTTGCATACAATTAAATGTTTCTAGTTAATGTCACTAGTATCACTTAGTAGAGATGAGCTGTTAGGATTGTATAAATCCTGCTTCACACAGGCAGCAGAGTGGATGATCTACCCCTTTCTGGAATGATCATTCCAACCTAGAAGTAGTGGTTGCAGGTTACAGTAGACAGCATAATTCCTCTTCCAGATAGAGAAGATTTGCAGAATGGAAGAAACTACAAGGAACTAGAATTGAACAAAGTTTATTTAACCAATTCCAAATACAGACCATGGATTTGATACAATTTTTAAACACTAAAGACTAAAACATAAATTATTAAAAATTGTAACAATGAATGAATATAGTGTCAATGTTTATTTCTTAGTTATAAAGTTTTTTAAGTATAGGGACACTGTCCCAATACTCAAGGGATCAAGATTAACATACAATTGAAAAGTGCCAAAAATAACAACTTGTACACTAAAGACCCAGGCCAAACCCAGATACTGCTCACAGGTTTGTGTAGCAGTATTCCTATAACCTGGTGAACAGACATTCAAACTTGGAAATGTGCTCTAAGGAGTGTGCTTAACCCTTTCCACAATGCCTAGTTCCTATTCTAGTTGCCTCCCCCCACATGACTTTTACTGAGAATTTCTGTGTAGTTTTACAAATATATATTTTTCAATAGTGGTAAAGCTATAAGAATAGTAAAGCTATAAGAGGAATGGAAGGAGGGAAAGAATGGAATAGAACGGGGACATGACTTACTATATTTGTTTTTCTATTTCTCCAATCCTATTTTCTGTCATCACCAGAAGTGAATTTTGCTTATTAAACAATAACATCATGGACTACTACAAGCACATGCTTAATGTCCAGTTTGAATCTCAGAGAACCACAGATTTTTGCTATCAAACAGAACAACTGTATTTAAATAGGATAGTGCTAACAATTTTTTCTTACACTAAATAGTTCACAACTTAATTTTAAACTTAAAGTCAATGCTTTAGTAGTACTCATTAGCAACATTCAAATGTGTTAAAGCTGCAGTTAAACATTTTCCAACTCCCACAAATACACTCTGGCATCTTATTTCAACAATGAGCTCTTTCTGCGTTTCTGTCGTCTATCGTTCTCAGGATCTGGATACTGAGTGAGGTCCAGGGTCAGAACTTGACTAAACATAACACGATTTTGCTGAGAAGGGAAATGATTAACAGTTAGTAAAGTACACCTTGTCATAATAATACACAAGTGTAGCTTTTTAGGGTTTCACTCTGTTCGTGCCACCCAAACCCACAATGTCATTTAAAGATTCAGTACCACAAAACAATATCCATGTGTGATTTCTGTTCTAGCTTATATAGAAAAGGGTGTAGAGATTAATCATTATATATACCTGAGAACAGACCCCAATTAGAGCATCAGCTTTAGAATAAAACTCTTCCTTTAGAGAGATAACTATGATCTGGAACTGTTCTTGGGATTGCTGCCTAATGAAGCTTGATACCTGGGAAGGGGAAAAGGAGATTTTAAAATAGGATTTATTAGATTTATACAGAATACATTGATGGGAAAGAACAGGTTGCTTACCTGTAACTGTAGTTCTTCAAGTGGTCATCTGTGCCCTCATACATTAGGAGCTTTTGTGCCTGCGCGGTAGCGTTCGGAAGATTCTAGAGCTCGTCAGCTTGGCGGGAACCCCTCCCCCACGCCAGTACTGCGCGTGCTCATCCCGCTGGGTAACGGTTTCTCCTCAGTTCTGGTCCGCCAAAGAAGATGGGACCTGAAAAAGAGGGGAAGGCAGGGCGGGCACGTATGAGGGCACAGATGACCACTTGAAGAACTACAGTTACAGGTAAGCAACCTGTTCTTCTTCTTCATGGTCTCTGTGCCTCATACATTAGGAGACTGTGTAGCTTACCGGCAGCATGGTGGGTCAGGTCCCAGACCCTAGAGAACAGAGGCTAGCACAGCATGGCCAAATCGAGCATCTCTCCTGGATCGGCAGTCGAGTCTGTAGTGGCGAACGAAGGTCACTGGTTGGGACCAGGTTGCCACATGACACAGCTCCGGCAGCTCGACGCCTCACAGGAGGGCAGCAGAGGTCACCACGGCTCTGGTGGAGTGAGCCCGTAGGAGATCTGGCGGAGGCTTCTTAGCAAGTTCGTAAGCCAGGTGTATGGTCTGTGCCACCCATTTAGAGAAGCGTTGGGCGGATACCTTGTGGCCCTTCCGGTGTTTGCCATGGCAGACAAAAAGGTGTGGAGTCTGCCGATAGGCCGCAGTCCTGTCCTTGTAAAAGGCCAAGGCCCTACGCACATCAAGGGAGTGAAGGGACCGTTCCAGAGGTGTAGTTGGTTCTGGGTGGAAGGTTGGAAGGATGATGTCCTGGCTCAGATGGAAGCTGGACACCACCTTCGGCAAGAAGGAGATGTTAGGCCGGAGGACCACCTTGTCTCGATGGAAGACGAGGTATGGCTCGTCGCACCATAACGCTGTCAACTCTCCCGCCTGTCTGGCGGAAGAGATGGCCACTAGGAACATGGTCTTCATCGCGAGCAGCTGGTCATCTGACATTGCCATCGGCTCGAAGGGTGGCCTTGTCAACTGTGACAGTACCAATGATAGCGACCACGGCGGGAGCGGCGGCGATACCGGCGGGTAGAGGTGCTGTAGGCCCTTCAGGAACTGTTTGACTGTGGAGTCTCTGAAGAGCACAGCCGATGGGGATCGTGGCGGCTGGTATGCCACGATCGCAGCGAGGTAGACCTTGAGCAACGGGAAGCGAGGCCTTGATGTTGTAGGTGGAGGAGGAAGTGGAGTACGGTATGCAGGTCGACAGACGATACCGGCTCCCGATGTTCCTCGGCGAAGGCAACGAACTGCAGCCACTTGTAGTGGTAGTTCCTCCGTGTGGATTCTTTTCTGGCCGCAGTTAAGATGTTACCGATGACAGAGTCGTCTACGGTGATATCCTCCAGGCATGGAGGGCCAATACCGGCAGGTCCCGGTGCAGGACGAGACTGTCGGAGTGGGACAGGAGATCCGGCGCCGTCGGAAACCTGAGAATCCTCCCCCGGGCGGCCTCGATCAGGGGCCCGAACCAGTGCTGCCTCAGCCAGTATGGTGCCACGAGGATCGCGTCTGCTCCGTCCGTGATGATCTTCGATATCACGCGGCCTAGGAGCGGGAACAGAGGGAAGGTGTAGAGAAGTCCCTCATCCCACGGGAACTGGAATGCGTCGCCGATGGAGTGGCGATCGTGGCCGGCTCTTGAGCAGAAACGGCGGCACTTCGCATTCTGGCTGGTCGCGAAGAGGTCGACAGTTGGCTCGCCCCATAGGTCCAGGACCATCTGGAAGGCGTCGTCCGACAGGGACCACTCGTGGTGGGAAGAGGTGTCCCTGCTGAGGGCATCCGCTGTGGAGTTCTCCTGCCCCGCCAGGTGAACTGCCACCGGGTGTATCTGCAGCGGGACGCACCAGTTCCAGAGGGAGAGCACGATGGCCAGAAGCGTGGTGGAGTGCGTCCCTCCTTGTCTGTTCACGTAGCAGACCGCCATCGTGTTGTCGGCGAGGACCAACACCGAGCGGTCCACGACAAGGTGTCGGAACGCTCTTAGTGCTTTGTGAATCACCAGTAGCTCGAGGGCGTTGATATGGAGGGACGTCTCGTTGTCCATCCATCTGCCTCGGACTCGGAGATCGCTGGTGTGCGCTCCCCAGCCGAAGAGCGAGGCATCCGTCGTCACTGTGACCGATGTCTTGGGTTCGCGGAACGGCATGCCTGACGGGAGATTTCTGTACGACTGCCACCAGAGCGATCGACGTACCTGTTGCGGCAGGCAGTACCGACGAGACTGGTCGTCCCAGCGTGGATCGAAGGCCCTGACAAACCAGTGTTGGAGCGGTCGTGCGCGTAACCTGGAGAGGTAGGTGATGGTGGTGGTCGAGGCCATGTAGCCGAGGAGCTGCTGTATCATCCTGGCTGATGCCGTCGGAGCCCAGAAGGCGGTGGACGCTGCCCGACAAAGCGTCCGCGTCCTCTCGTCCGGTAGATAGGCTCTCGCCGATACCGCATCAAGGGTCGCTCCGATAAAGTCGAGGACCCGGGTGGATTCGAGATGGGACTTTTTGGGACTGACCCTGAGTCCGAGCTGAATGAGCAATGTCAAAGTCCGGTGAATGTCCTTGTAAAGTTTTTGTTTGCAGGACGCCACCAGTAGCCAATTGTCCAGATAGGGGTAGACAGAAACGCCTTTCATCCGCAGGAAGGAGACAACGGGTGCCATGCACTTCGTGAATACTCGGGCCACGGTGGAGAGGCCGAATGGTAGCACCCAGTACTGGTAGCTGGTGCCGTTGACCGCGAAGTGTAGGTATCGTCTGTGCTGCGGGTGAATCGAGATGTGGAAATAGGCATCTTTGAGGTCTATGGACGCAAACCAGACCCCTCGCCGGAGGAAGGGGAGGATCGACGGCAACATGACCATCTTGAACCTCTTGGGGCGGATGTACTCGTTCAGTCCTCAGAGGTCCAGGATGGGCCACAGTGATCCGTCTGCTTTCGGAACCGTGAAGTACCTCGAGTAGAAGCCAGTGGTTTTGGCTGAAGGCGGTAGTGTCTCAATCGCTCCATTTTTGAGGAGGGACTGGATCTCCTCCAGCAGAGCCGAGCTGGCTGGGGTGGAATAGTAGACGCCCCGTGGCGGAATATCCTGGAACTCGATGGCGTATCCCAGGCGGATGATGGTAAGTACCCAGGAGTCCGCAGCGATGTCTCGCCATTGGTCGAGGTGCCTGGCCAGGCTCGGATGATGGATCAAGTCTGCTGGAGGGGCGAAGGATGGCATGGGTGGTGTCCTGCGAAGACCATCAAAAACGGGTCTTCGCCGAGGAGGAAGACTTCTTCAATGACAACGATGGGCGCCGTCTGGGAAGCCTTCGTGAGGCCGAAGACGTGGATGGCCTCGAAGCGGTGGATTGAGGAGACCGCGGTTGATACGCCGAAGATGAGGAGGACCTTCGCCAGGATGATCTTGGCTGGAAGGTGCACCGGGATTGGGCGGGCTGGTTTAAGCCCATCTTCTTTGCTGTCAGCCTGGCCTTCACGAGGTGATCCATGGCCTCGTCAGTAGAGGTATGGAAGAGGCCTTCGCCGTCGAATGGGAGGTCTTCAATCCGCTGACGGCTGTCTTCCTGGAGGCCAGAGGACCGGAGCCACGCGTGACATCGGAGGGCTATGGCACCGACCATCACCCTCGAGGTGGCCTCCATGGCGTGTCTCGAGGTGGCGATCTGTTGAGTAGCCACAGCAACGGCCTCGCCTAAGATCTGGGTGGCTGAGGCGCGCGACTCCTCCAGCAAGTCAGCTAAGAGCGGTGCAAGTCGGTCGAAGAGGTTGCGATGGTAAGCCGTGAGGCATACCATCGTGTTCACCGTTCTGGCCACCAAGGACGACGCTGAGTAAAAACGGCAACCGAAGGTATCAAGCTTCCGGCCTTCACGATCCGGAGGGGTGGTGTGCGTCCGATTGCCTCCTTTCATCTGGGCTGACTCGACAACTATGGAGTTTGGTACAGGGTGGCTGAAGAAGAACTCCGCGTTCTCTTTCTGCGTCCTGTACAAGTGCTCCAGCCTATGGGGGATAGGCTGTGCTGACGCCGGCTTCGCCCACGGCTGCTTCATTGCCTCTACCAAAGTAGGCAAGAAGGGCAGCGGTGCGGTCGACGGTGGGCGGGTTCCCAAGTACTGGAAGACCGGATCCTGGGCTGGCGGAGCAGGTTCGGTCACCTTCAGGCCGAGGGCCGTGGACATTCTCAGGAGGATGGCGGAAAACTGGCGCACATCCTCTGGTGCAGACTCCGGACCTGGTTCTCTGAAAACCAGCAGTGGCGACTCATGAGATGAGGGAGTGGATTCCGCAGAGTCGGAGTCCAAAGCATAGGAGTCGCCGGATGGTGTTGGCGATCGCTCCCGTTCCTTCTCTTCAGCTGGCTTACGGGTCGGGTCAGCCAGGGTGACTGCCGGAGCTGCGGGCTGCGTCGATGTGGGTGCGGCCGATGTTATGGCCGGTGCTGAGATTACCTGCAGGGGTACCACCAAAGGACGAGGGCGGTGCACCGCCTGCGTTGTAGTTGTGCCAGCCACCATCATTTGGGCCACGGTGGAGTGTGGGACTGGACGGGTCGCTGTGGCCGTCGTCCGCCGGGTGGAGAGACAGCCCTATAGCAGGGCGAGGGCTCTCGGGACCTTTGGTGGCTCGGAGATCGACGCAGCGGTGACTGTTCGTAGTGGGAGTAATGGGATTCCCGCGTTGGCGAACAAGATTGGCATCGTGGCAACCAGTACCACGGTTCTCGATGGTAGTGGTCTCTGTACGACGGCGAATAATAATAATAAGAACCCGGTGGTTCGTGCCACCCCTGCTCCTGGGTGTACCTTCCTAGGTAGGCCGGGGAGTGAGCTCTCTCGCCAGAGCGTATGCCCTCCAGGCACATCTCCCGATAACGCGGGGATGGAGGCCTGGCCCAGTATTCCAGGGAGCGGGATTCGCGTCGAGAGGCCGGCCACTGCTTGGCCAAAGCCTCCTCTCGGCGGTCTGCTAACCTGGTGGGGCGGTCTCCGCAGTGAGGCTAGGCGGCCGGCGGGGGGAGAGGCCTGGACTTGCCCCTCGTCCAAAATCTCGACAATGTCCTGCTCCTCCAGAGGGTCCTCCTCAGGGAGGTCCATTGGTTCAGGTTCCTCGGCAGGCTGAGTGGTGGAGTTGGAGGTCGCACCACTTTTAGTGGAGATCGCCGTTTTTCCTTCCTCTTCTTTTTCTTCTCCTTTCCCGCATCTTCGGTAGCGGGACGCTTTTCTGGGCTGGGGTGAACGGTTTGGAGAAGGAGGAGGCCTGCGAGCCCGCAGGGTCCTCACGTGCCTGAGCTGTCGAGGTCTTCGGAATCCTCGGTAGCTTCGTGATCGGTATCAAGCCCGGCATCGATCCCGATGATGTTGAGGGCGTGGCTGATGCCGACGCAGGTGGAGAAGAAGAAGAAGAGGGTGTCGGGTGTTTTTCGGCTATCGGTGTTGTCTCAGCCCTTTGGGCCCGAAGAGATTGCTCCCAGCAGTGGGACTTTAGCCTTGCCGCTCGGTTACGGAGTGTCTGGTGGGTGAACTCTCTACAAGCGGAACAAGCCTGTACATTGTGCCCTTCACCCAGACAAAAAAGACACTTCGTATGTCGGTCTGAAAGGGCGACCTTCCTTCCGCAGGAGGTGCAGTGTTTAAACAGAGCCGACATAAAATATAAGGAAAAACGCAGCGAGAAGAAGGGGGAAGTCGAAGACGCAATCCGAAACACACAAACAGCCAGAAATAGGTCAGAACCAATCGTACCATACCAGAATCCGTCCGAAATCCGAGAGGGGTCGTCAATAAGTGAAAAAAAAACAAAGTCAAAAGCCAAAAAATCCAAATCCAAGCAGTAAAGCACAAGCCAACAAGAAGAATCTTCTGTACGCTGAGGCGGACAAGAAAGAACTGAGGAGAGACCGTTACCTGGTGGGATGAGCACGCGCAGTACTGGCGTGGGGGAGGGGTTCCCGCCAAGCTAAAGAGCTCTAGAATCTTCCGAACGCTACCGCGCAGGTGCAAAAGCTCCTAATGTATGAGGCACGGAGACCACGAAGAAGAAGCAAACTTAAAGAATGTTAAACACACTGTTGGCAAGATGTTTCAGTCATAAAGTACATCAATAGTAGTTCATGAATTTAGAGAATTTATTTAGAATCTTTAGTCATGCATTACTGTACACCAACTGGAAAAAAACCCATGGAGCAAATATGAAATATGAGATTGTTAATTTTCCTGGGCACCCAAGCACCAGGAGGGAAAGGGCCAGAAAATGTATTTATGGGGTGTATGAGTAGTACAGAGCCCTAAAGTACACAGCAAAAATCTGCCTACAATGCACAAACCATTTCTGTCGAAATGCTGCTTGGCAAAAGAATGTGACATGTTCATTCTTTTCAGTGAATGGCAGGAGAGGAGTAATCTTTGAACTACTTACCTCTTCCTGCTCATTTCATTAATATGGCTTATGTAAATAGGCTTTGGCCTAGTCCCTTGCTGTCTGAAGAGATGATTCCATGTTCCACAATATAAAAGGCAGAAAAAAAATCAGAATGGGAAATATTTTGGTACCTTAATTCATAGGTTAAGTTTTGTATACTAATGATAATATACTATTGATGTCTTACAACTATTGTTTATTTGATTTTGCTTTTAATTTGGATTACATTTTAATTTGCTTTCATTTTGGATTTTAACAGGGAAGCAAGATATAATGACACAGAAAAGCTCCCACTCCTTTAACAGAAGTGTAGGCAACTTACTTTGCTGATGTTTGTGTTATCTAGTGCTGCATCAACTTCATCCAAAATGAAAAAGGGAGCAGGCCTAAAACTTAGGGAGGGGAAGATAAAGACAATTAACTGATTTGTTAAAAATGAAGCTAGTATCTTTAACTCTGTATTTATCTAAAGAAACATGTTTCAGAATGTTCTGTGTATTTCTGGATGCTTTGTAAGAACAGTTTTATAAATATGACATCCATTTCACCGGAAGTGTGGCTATTTCATCAGATGGTAGAAAGGAATGAATCAAGTTAAATTACTGTGGTTTTGTTCATATATCAGTTCTCATTTAATTTACCACTAGAAGAGGCAAGGATTTTTATGTTTTAAGCTGTAAACTGATGCTGCTGCCAGAAAAGGGTACACTGGGGATTTACTATAAAGGTCTATTCTTACCAAGGAGAAGGAGACATCCAGGAATGGGTTAGCCTCTTCTGCTGCCCAGGCAAGGCAAGGGATTATGGGATTTTAGTTATATCTGTTTTATTGGATCCCTAGCGCTTCTCTTCAGTTCCATGCAAAGTCAGAGACAGAACAGAGAGAATACAGCCTCATGCATGGCACCATGAGGCCCAATGGATGGGGCAGGGCCATCAAGTCCTCTGAACAGCTCTGAGAATAAAGAGATTTCAGGTTGAATCTTTGCTAGTTGTTCCAGAGATGGAGCTACAAACCCTGGCTATGTGTCTAAGTATGCCTCCAGGTTGATCAACTACATGGAAGGACACAGATGACTTTTCTTGTAGTTGATCATGAAGCTGTGATCAGACAGGCACTGAAGTGTGGTTTGTAGAGCTCTTTGAATGCTTGGAAGGGTTGGAGAGCTGACTAGCAGATCATCATCTGGAGTCCAAAGGACAGCTGCTCTAGAGAGTAAGGAAGTAGTAGAAGAGGTGTAAAGTGATAAAGCCGTGGATTCATGCGATCCCTTAAGGGCAGCGTTCACCCCTTTTCTCATTTGGCTTTTTTAGAGAAGAGTCTCTTCGTTTTGCAACTAGCACCCCAAAGAGAAGAACTGAAACCAGGGCAACAACCAAGGGGACTTTCAGCAAATCCATTCCATGGGGAGATATGGTATATAGCCTCTATACTAAGTTAATGTCCTTCTTGCCTTGCAAAGGGGAACTCCACTCTAGCCTGACTGCATTCTCAGTCAAGTGGGAAAGGCATTAATCTAGAATTCGCCTTAGCCTAGCACCCCAAGAGGAAGAGTTCCCTTCTTCTGTGAAAGAAGACTGAACCTCTTTTTTTTTTTTTGGATCAGACATATTTTGGTCCTCCCTAGCAACACAGACAGCTCCGCAATGGCAAGAGAAAAGAGGAGCTCACGCTCAAATCAATTACGTCTGTCACGACACCACTGGCAGCTCTGGAGGAGGCAGCAAAAGAGGTGGGACAGATCATAAGATCCCATCTTTATGGCTCCCAGGGGAGGCAGAAAAGCAGGCTCCAACATCTTTGACACTCTGATGTGGTTAGTCAGTGACCCTGAACTTCAGGAAGAGGGAATACTAGCTTTTCCCATTGCCCCAGAAACCTTCCCCATATTCAATAAGCCAGAAGGCAAAATGAAAGAAAAAAACCCACCCAGTTTTAAAAGTGAAAATTAAAGAAGGCATGGGGAAGGGGATACAACCCAGAAATGAGAAGAGAAAGGCTGAAAGATTATCTTCTTTGTTGAGTAGTCACTGAAGAAAAAGAGACAAAAGAAATAAAAGGGGTTAAAAAAAGGGATTCTCCCATAGAAACAGGCAAAGAATGAATGAATTGGAAACTTGTACTAACAAGGATTGAAAAACATTTGGACAACTAAAATGGCCATCAATAGAGGTGCACACATGTTTCTTAAAGAATTTAGTGGCTGTCTTCAATTTGACAAAGTCACACCTCACAGAGGGCACTGAAGAAGAAAAAATGGTGGATCCATCACAGGCAGTTAGATAGGGGCTCCCTTTCAACCTCCCCCTCACTCACATCAGAAAACTCCTCCCTGACTGTTTTCGGTGGACTACAGCTCCAGTTCCAACCCTGTCAGCTGCTTCAGGATCAGAGGCTGAGCTGAGATCAGGCACCATGAGGATGGGTCTCTGGGCTGTACTTGCACTAGTGGCTCTGGGGGAGACAGCCTGGGCAGTGAGAAATCCAGAGAAGCTTGCTTTCAAAATAATTAACTCTGCCATGTCATCAGCGTAAGCAGCTCCAGGGGAAGTTCAGCTCTCGGGGGGTAGACTGTTATAATGCTCCTATGTCCTTAGTAACCTGGATGTGTTTGGCACAGAAGGGAATGTGAGGCTTTCCTGAAGACCCAGAAATGTTCTCCATACTGAACAAGAAACAATTGCAGTTGAAGGGAAAAAAGCAGTTCAAAAAGCAACACAATTACAGAGAAACATGGTTTGAGAAAGGCTGAAGTAACATGTTTTTTTGTTTTTGGTAGCAACCAAAGAGTAGATTAAAGGCAGATGGAACAAGCCAAGGAACAGAAGAGGAGCCTATTTTGGGTTAAGGTGAGGTGAAAGAACTGAAGGGAGGACCTAGGGATCAAATGAAAAAGGCCCTACTGATGGGCACTTACAGTCTGCATGAACAGTGCCATTTCCGCACTAGACTGTTATAGCACTATTACTCCACTTTCAACATCCTATGGAATCCTGAGGTTTGCAGTTTAGGGAGGGGCCAGCTGGATGTTGAAAGTGGAAAAATAGCGCTATAACAGGCTAGTGCTGAAATGGCCTGAAATGTTCTTGAGGAAATGCTGAAGGCATATATTGTGGTAAGGATGTGGTGGTAAAGTTCATATTAACAAAATTGTAAATGAAGTAACATTTTTTTCCAAATAGACACTGAGCATAAGCTGCCAGCAAAAAAGCTGCATTCTTCTTACCTGTGTATTGCAAACACAAGAGCCAAAGCTGCCACAGATTTTTCACCACCTGACAGGTTGTCCATTGGCATAAATCGTTTCCCTGGAGCGACACAGTTATAACTGATACCTTCCAAGTAGGGTTCCTCGGGATTCTCAGGACTAAGAAAAGCCTGAAACACACACATGGGCCCTTACTCAGTTTTTAGTAAAACACTTCTAGACTGCAAGCTTTAACAAATGATAATATTTATTGGTTTCAATAAATGTAAAGCTCAACTTAATTTTCTTCTCAGGCTAAGGCTGCAAAAATAAGTAAATTCTGGATGAAAACAAGCAAGATGACATTGTGGTCTCAGGGGAAAGAGATGCTGGCTGCTAAAGGCGGAAACACCAGTCACAAAAATCTGGGAGAAAAAAGGCCACAACTTTATTTGGTTACAGCTGTTACAAGGGTTGACGTTTGGATGGTTTTGGATCTAGGCACTGGCCAACCTGCCTGTTGACCGATGAGCCCAACCGATCAGCACCTGTCATGCTCAGACTTGGCAGGTGCTGAAACCATCTATCTGCTGAGTGCAGGGGTGGCATCCGCATCCATTGACCTGCCAACACCCATTGCACCCCTGCACCACCTGAGGATAACCTCACATGGAGGCACCAACATACCAGTCCTGGATCCAGGACCCATGCCAACTGCCCCCAAAGTTGTGCCAAATAAATACATACAGGTATCACATAATACTGGGGAGTAGGGGGAGGGGAGACGTCTGGAATAAAGTGAGAGGGAGGGCCAACTTATAAAGCCCTTGACCTGACCTGACCTGACCTCTGGCCAGGGAAGGAGTCAGCCAATGGGTTTAAACTTGCATTTTAAACTCATTGGCCGCCACAGGTTTAAACTCGGCTGCTGGGGCAGATACCCGGATGCAGCCAGCCCTGAAGCCTGCTGGGAAGGAGGAAGCTGGAGGAGACCATATGGCTGCTGGAGCTCCCCAAGCCACAACGTCGCCGCCTGGTAAGTTGGGCAGCAACCACTATTCAAAACAACTAGACCAAGATGTGAAATGAAGTTTCCTAAATAGCATTAAAGACTAGAGAGCCTGAGAGACTTTTCAACAGCTGAATTGATGGATGTGAAGGATGACGACAAATATTTTTGGCAGGGGTAGGAAAACTGCCAAACCCTTTGTATGCTGTTAACCTACAACATCTATCATTCCTGACCATCTGCCATATTGGCTGGGACTGATAGCAGTTGTATTCCAAATAGCCATAGGTTCTCCATCATTATTTTAAGGAATCCATAGTTTACCAACTGTGGACTTTTCTGGCTTTTTTTTTTTTTTTTGGATGTTTTAATACTAGGCTGCATTTCACTTCTGACAAAATTATCACCTAGCTACCTACATTCATCGAAGAACACAAACCAACTAATGTATACCCCCACAGGACAAGATTTACACAAATAGTTTTGTACAATTTGCCAGTTTTCCCAGGCCCCGCAAACTCTGACTTTCTATGTATTGGGAACAGAAGAATGGGACTATAAGACATGTTATTTTTATCTGTAACTGTGATATAGAATTTATTATGAGCAACTTCTTGAAAAATCACATTATTAATGAACAGAACTGTCTGTTTCCACATATTCCTACTTGGACTCTCTGAGGTAATTGTTCGGAGGTAATTGTTTGGAGGCTTGTTTACAAAAAACATTGTCCAATGATTAAGTAACAATTGAGATGGAAAGAGTAATTGAAAATGGCAGACAAACATATTTCTTGAGTATGGGAAAGCTCTGACAGGACAGAAAGGAGCCCTGGTGGCACAGTGGTTAAATGCCAGTACTGCAAGCCACAAGGTTGTGAGTTTGATCCTGCCGGGCTCCAAGGTTGACTCAGCCTTCCATCCTTCCGCAGGTCGGTAAAATGAGTACCCAGCTAGTTGGGGGCATGTATAGAAATGTATCGAAATACATCCTATTTGTAAGTTGTTTGCTGCCTCGATCCATATGGAGAGGCGGGATACAAATAAATAATAAAAAAAAGTGATGAGAATTTCTGCATTTTGTGAATTATTTTGCACAGGATTCACATACAGATTTTTTTTTTTTTTTTTTACAAAATAACAGCATTTTCTCGCACTGAAAATGGTATTTTTCTCCACAAATATTTTCCAGATAGAAAATGCTGTTTTGTGCACTGAAGGTTTGTTTACCACACCAACGAACCACATGTAGTTTTCACAGAATACATTCTGAGCTTCAAATAGTCTTTGAAAACCATGGAGATTTGTTTGCAAAGGTGAAAAAAGTTACTATAATTGTTCATTATTTTGTTTGAGAACAAAATTAGTGAACAATTCCATCCCTAGCTAAGAGAAAGAAAAACACACCCCACAGTGTGATAGTGCTCCAGGTGTAGAGTGGCTTTCTTAGAAACGCTGATAGCTACTTTGTTTTCTTTTCAGTGTTAGATAAAGATATTAAAAAACCCAAATAAAACTGCAGTCTTAGGAGCCAAAGAGCTTTTTAATGGATTTTGAGACTTGTGCTTTTAGAGTTTTAACTTCGATCTCTGTTAAGTTTTATTGTGTAAACCTCTGTTACGCATTCTAAACTGCAATTGTGTTTTTATTGGTCATACTGTATTTTAACCAGAGCTTGGAAACATTACTTCTGGTACGACATCTTCCAAAGCCCCTAGCCATGGTTACTGATTTGTTTAAAATCAATTTTTTAAATGTAAGACACCCAGAGAATATTGCTTATGAAGTAACACAGAAATACTGTAAACAAATACACAGTGGAAACAAATATACTGACAACTTTTGATATTTATGAAGTCTAATAAAATATCCTAAAAATTACACACCTGAGCACTATTGTTTCTGCAGAGCTTCTTGTAGGTCTGATCAATAGCTACTGCCACATGCTCAAAACATTGGCTGAACAGCTCGTACCTCCTTTTTTTCACTTTCTCAAATTCTTGCCTACATAATCTGGCTTCCTTCCTATATGTTTCGAATGCTACAAAAGGATTATTCAGATGGCTTTAATAGAATCCCAAACTGTTAGATATTAAAACTAATGTCATAAAATCTTACCTCAACTCAGCCCGCAAACACAGAAAACTAGTATTTATCAGAAAGAACCATTACAATAGAAATGGATACATTTAAGCAGTATATACTTTGCCTCTGTACAAAGAAAAAGTTCCTCCTATATGTCGTAAGGTTCTGACTGGACAAGATTCTGGCTGTAATGAAAATTAAATTCCAGTTCAACTTACGAATAGGAAAAGGTGAGAATTTCATTTCCATTTAGAATTTACCAAAATTCAGAAAATTCAAATAAGAGAGAAAGCAAAACTTACAGATTTATCCTTCCTTACAAGGACATCTTTATAAGGCTGTATACCTGGAAACCAAATTGCTTGGCACATTCATGGAGGAAAAGTAAGAAAACCAACTCTAAAGCGCTAATACTTGTCTCTTGAGTTTTGAGGAATCCTGCTTCTTCCAAGATAACAGAAAAATACTCACACAACTACAAGTTAAAGCTTTATGAGCTTAAAAAAAAGTGCACACATAAAAGACCAACCTATTTGTTAACTGCTCACAGCCTAAATTTGAAAGGGAATATAACATGAACTATTAGCAGCAAAATATTTTCTATATCCGATGAAATTACTGCCATGAATCAGAAAGGCTGAGTATTACCGTTGACTGATTCTTGAAATCTATTGGTAACAATCTGTAATGTCTCTAGGGCTCTCATATTTGGTGCAGCTGTTTTTAATAAAACTTCTTCTTTAGAGGCTACTTCTTGCTGAAGTTGTTCTAGCTGAGTCTCAATCTCTTTGTTAGATTGCAAGTCCTAGTTGTAAAATAAAAAAAAAGAACTATAAGAACTTTAGAGAAATGTTTCCGGGACATTAAAGACTACTTGAATGCCTAACATATTGGCAAGAGGTAAAGTGCAAAGTAGGTAAAGTGTACATTTCGATCACCACATAACATACTGATTCATCCCTGTCCTGCTGCATGTGTACATGTGTTCATCTTAGGGTTATCAATTCAGATTTTAATTTTTGTACAAACATTGCAGGATTAATACCATAGATCATGTTAGTAATGTAAAATGAATGTAGACCTTTCTCCAGAGGTATCTAGAACAGAAGCACTAACTACAATAGCTGCTGTGCTATAAAATGCAATTTGTACAATCTATACTCTATATTTGCAAGCACAGGCCATCTGCATATCAGCTGTACTGGATGTGCAATCTGTAAGTAACCCACTTTTCACAAAGGAAGCAAAACTGCTTGGTCATTAGGTATCAGATTTTGTAGGTATCTTGAAAAGCTGGGTGTCCTCAGCCCCACTCATTAACCATTTTTTGATAAATATAACTGAAAATTAATATAACTTCTTTTAAAATGTTAAAAAGCTATGGCTGGGGCACCCCAATCAGAACTATGACATTCTAAGAGGTGGTTCTCACCACTGTCAGCATACTGTAATCCTGAGGCCGCTACTGGAAGCTCTCACTGGCACTCTCATAATGCACAGAGGTTGGGGGAGAAACTCCAGGGGGATGGTATGGGAAGATATCATTCACACTTTTCATTGTTATTAACTATACTGCAGTACTACGCCTGGAAAGGTGGCAGATATCAACCGACAGCTACAACATCAGGTTGAATTTTCTGAAAAATTAAGCTAAGGAAAAGGCGCTAATAAATACAATACTACAAATAGAGACTATAATACATCTACTTACCTTTAACTCTTTTGCAAGCTTGCTGTAGTCTATTTGAATTAACTGCTCTCTTTCATAGATATCAGCTGTCCTTTCACTATCAGGTCCCAACTATAATAAACAGTCCAATTTAAAATTATGAAATAACCACCAAAATTAACAGCATGTACCACTTCTTTAAAAAAGCAGCATTTGTTTGTTCTTCTCTCTCCTAATCCCACCCTTCTACTTACATTCATTTTCTCTCTTATTCCTTTTTCCACTTCTCCATAAAAACAATCAAAATCTTATTTGATCACCTTTCTGCTATCTCTCTCTCTTTATGAGGAACAGGAATCTGGAGTATATACATTTCTCAATTTGATGGAATTTGCTTAACATGTGAGCAGAAGAGCAACAGAGGAAGGAGAAACCATCCACTGTGCTCACATTTAATCTGTGATAATTATTTTGTCAGTGTGCGCTCTAGATATTAAACTGTAGCAGTGGTTCCCCTAAAACTGTGGTAGGATGAAACTTATGTTTGATCAAGAATGAATAGAAGCTTATACATTCACGTATTAACTGTATAACTGCCACTGGTTATTGACTATGCCACAAAAGGATGCTCATATACCTCAAGTTCAGTAATGTCATCTAAAGATCCCAAAAGAAGGTTGATCCTTAAGTCTTGAAGCTTGCATTCAAGAAGCCTATTATGCTTTTCTAGTTTTTTCTGTTCCAGAGAGGTCTCAATTGCTACAGCTTCCTTCTGTAGAGTTGCCAACTCTCTGTCAGCAAAACAAATAAACGATACAGAATTTTACACTGATAATTCAACTACCACAGGTAAAAAAAATTACAACAGTTTTACCATTTATTCTCACTAAGGTCAAATCCTTGAGTTGACAAGCCTTTCCCTTATGAGACATAAGTAATCTCAAAGTACTTTTGAACTGCACTTTTAGTACAAGTTATTTGCTCCATCCTTTCGCAGGTCGGTAAAATGAGTACCCAGCTTGTTGGAGGCATGTATAGAAATGTTTCGAAATACACGCTATAGAAATGTTTCAAAATATATGCTATTTGTAAGCTGTTCGCCGCCTTGATCCATATGGAGAGGCGGGATACTAATAAATAATAAATTTTAAAAAAATTAATAATAAATTAATTAAATTAAAATATAATACAGCCACCTGTCTCAACTGTAGAACTCGAGCACTTTCCTTCAAAATTCAGTATCTATCACTTACTACAGGAGCTATATAACTGGACCAGACTGTGTAATAAAAAAGGTGAGAACAAAAAGGACATTCAATATAATGGCCTAATGCATTATATTGCCTTTATTTACTTAACATGGACAGTACTGTATTGTATCAAACTGCTCATATAATGGACTGTAGTGTGAGTGATTTGACACGTTTGCTGCTTGTGCATTCACCAGCTCAGTGCAAAAGCAGAAAGACAGTGGGGTGATGAACAACCACCAGACCACTTGCAGCCTGCACACACTCCTGCCAGAGAAAAAGGCAGCTGTGTGAAGCTGTCAAACCACAGGCAATTTTACAAGCCATCTGCCACATAGTGCCTTGACCCTTAAAGCCAAGCAGAAACAATGGCCTCTATATACATACAGCTGATCTCTGGTGGGAGGCTGCTGCTACAATGGCAGGGCTATCTGCTTTGCTGAGATTAAACAGGATCTCAACTCCTATACTGTAATTAACATTTTTGAAAAAATAAACATTGAAGAAATCCTTATCTCTGTAGGTTCGTTTATTTGATAACATACTGTAGCAAAGCAAAATCTGCTTTGTTTTGCACACGGAGCTGTGTTGTACTCAAAGCATCAGAAGTCAATCTGTTAATTTCCATTTGTGTTACTGTAACTTTTGGTTTCCCAAATATATATAGTGTCTGCAAGTGACCTCCAATATTATTAATGAAGCCGGAGTAGGTGACGAAGTTAACTGTACATATGCTTTCCTCTCTTCCATTTTAACAATAGAAGGACTTGCAAAATGAAGAATGGAGGCATCTGATACAGACACAGCTCACTGATAAGCGATCAGCTGGCACACATGCAGTTATACACAAATTTGATCTTGACACTTCCAAAGCCACCAATTACTCTGTACCAGAACTCCATAAGTTCTAGTACAGTGGCTCAAGAGGTGGAACCTGGCAACAAATTCCTGTGTGTAACAGACATTCTCCACCACAACTCTCAGGATCCTGGCCTTTGCCATTGTTGTTGTTGTATGCCTTCAAGTAATTTCTGACTTATGGTGACCCTATCACAGGGCTTTCTTGACAAGATTTGTTCAGAGGTGGTTTGCCATTTTCTTCCTCTGAGGCTGAGAGAGTGTGATTTGCCCAAGGTCATCTGGGGGTTTCCATGGCTGAGTGGGGATCTGAACCCTTGTCTCCAGAGCTATAGTCCAATGCTCAAACCACTAAATCACACACTGTAAAACTTGATTAACAAAAGTATTCAGTTTAAATACTTCTATAACAATCTAACAAAAATTCCTTCTGAATTGTGAACAGAGTTTTAAATACCCGGATTTCAGTTTTTCAAATTAGTTAGCTAAGTATTCTTAGCACTACATCAATTACCTATTTAGAGTTAGTAATATCTTCCTTGATTCCTCAACTTGATTCTGTGCTGCTGCAACTTCATTTTTATTAACATTCTGCCCTTCCCTAAGCTGCTGGAGTTCTGCTGTAAGTTCATCTACCATTTGCAAGAAATTCTCCTCATCCTATATCAGAAAAATATGGCATTTAAAAAAACAACAAGAGCAGCAGTTTAGAAAAAGAAGAGCCCCATGAAAAGAATAAGCAGACAAGGATGTCAGGTACCTTCTAGTAGTAACATTTCTGAAATGAAGTTACTTGTATTTTCACAATTGTCAGAGAGTAAGAATGTAATCCTACCTACTTTACTTCATTCAGATTAACAGTTATTCTCCAGTTAGATCTAGTTCCTATAGATACAGTAGAGTCCTGGTTATCCGACCTAAACTGGCGGGCATAGGGTCGGATAACTGAAATGTTGGATGACATGGAGCCCCGTGGCGGCCGCCATTTTGGGGGCGTGTTGGGGCGTGTCTGGGGCGCGGAAATGCCTGCAGCCACGCCCCCAGGCAACCGCGACATTGGTTAATCTGGAGCGTCGGATAACCGCAGGTCGGATAACCGGGACTCTACTGTAAATCTCTATTCCTGTGGATGCAGACAAAGAATGAACAGGTTGCTTATCTGTAACTGTGGTTCTTTGAGTGGTCATCTGTGCCCTCACACATTAGGAGCTTTCGTGCCTGCGCGATAGCGTCCGGAAACTTCTAGAGCTTGTTCGCTTGGCGGGAACCCCTCCCCCACGCCGGTACTGCACATGCTCCTCCTGCCAAGCAACGGTCTCTCCTCAGTTCTGTCGTCCGCCGTAGAACCTACAGGGACCTGAGAAAGAGGGGAAGGAAGGGCGGGTATGTGTGAGGGCACAGATGACCACTCGAAGAACCACAGTTACAGGTAAGCTACCTGTCTTCTTCTTCGTGGTCTCTGTGCCTCACACATTAGGAGACTGTGTAGCTTAGCGGTTGGATGGCGGGTCAGGTCCTAGAGTACGGAAGCCAGAACCTCACGTCCAAACCGAGCATCTCTGTGAGACTGGCAGTCGAGCCTGTAGTGGCGCACAAAAGTCGATGGCTGGGACCAGGTCGCCACACGGCAGAGTTCGTGCAAGTCTACTCCTCGCAGGAGGGCCGCAGAAGTTGCCACAGCTCTGGTAGAGTGGGCTCGAAGAAGGGCTGGCGGAGGCTTCCTCGCGAGCTCGTACGCCAGCTGTATAGTCTATACCACCCACTTGGAGAAGAGCTGGGTGGACACCTTGTGGCCCCTCCGACGTCGTCTGTAACACACGAAGAGATGCGGCGTCTGTCGGAAGGGAGCAGTCCTGTCCCTGTAAAAGGCGAGGGCCCGACAGACGTCCAGGGAATGAAGGGACCGTTCCAACGGTGTCGTCGGGATCCGGGAAGAAGGCAGGCAGGATGATGTCCTGGTTGAGATGGAAGTTGGACACCACCTTAGGCAGGAACGAGATGTCAGGTCTGAGGACCACCTTGTCCCTGTGAAAGACAAGGAAGGGCTCGTCCATTCGAAGGGTTGTTATCTCACCGGCTCGTCTTGCTGAGGTGACAGCGACAAGGAAGGCAGTCTTTAAGGTGAGCAGCCTGTCATCAGAGGTTGCCATCGGCTCAAAAAGGCAGCTTCGTTAACTGCGATAGCACCAGCGAGAGGGACCACGGCGGTAGCGGCGGTGATACCGGTGGGTATAGATGTTGTAATCCCTTCAGGAACCGTTTGACAGTATCATCCCTGAAGAAGGCTGATGCCGAGGATCATGGCGGTTGGTATGCCACGATCGCGGAGAGATACACCTTCAAAGATGGAAAAGCCAGCCTTTGCTACCAGAGATGAAGCAAGAAGTGGAGGACAGTGGAGAGCCCAGCTGGCGATACCAGTTCACTTCTCTCGGTAGTGAAGGCCAGAAAACGTTGCCATTTGTATTGGTAGTTGCGACGGGTGGATTCTTTCCTGGCCGTGATCAGGACGTTACCGAGCACGGGATCGTCTAGTGCAATATCCTCCAGCCATGGAGGGCCAGGCGCGGTAGGTCTGGATGGAAGATGCGGCCGCTGGAGTGGGAGAGCAAGCCCGGCGCCGGTGGCAGCCGGAGTAGGTCGCCTTGCGCGGCTCAGAGCAGGGGTGTGAACCAATGCTGTCTCGGCCAATACGGGGCCACGAGGATCGCGTCGGCTCGGTCGGCAAGGATCTTCGATATCGTCCGACCGAGCAGCGGGAATGGTGGGAACGCGCACAGGAGTTCTCTGGTCCACGGAAATTGGAAGGCGTCCCCGATGGAGGCTCGATCGTGGCCGGCCCTCGAACAGAATCGGCTGCACTTCGCGTTTTCCCTGGTCGCGAAGAGGTTGATCGTTGGTTCGCCCCAGCGGTCTCGGATCAGGCTGAATGCTTCTTTGGAGAGGTACCATTTGTGATGCGAAGAGGTGTCCCTGCTGAGGGCGTCCGCTGTAGTGTTCTCCTGGCCGGCCAGGTGAACCGCTACAGGGTGTATTTATAGTCGGACGCACCTGTCCCAAAGATCGAGGGCGATGTTCAGTAGAGTTGTGGAATGAGTCCCTCCTTGTCTGTTGACGTAACAGACAGCAGTCGTGTTGTCTGTCAGGAGTAGGACTGCGCAGCCGGCGACAACGTGGCGGAACGCTCACAATGCTTTCGAGATGGCTAGCAGCTCGAGGGCGTTGATGTGGAGAGCCGTCTCGTCGCCGCACCATCTGTCGCGGACTTTGAGATCGCCGCAGTGAGTCCCCCATCCGTAGAGAGAGGCGTCGGTCGTTACCGTCACCTTTGGTGTTGGCTCTCGGAAAGGCATCCCGGACAGCAGGTTGTTGCGTGAGTGTCACCATCGCAGGGATGAGCAGACTTCTTCTGGCAGCTGCAGTCTAATGCTCTGGTTGTCTCGCAGGGGATCGAACGTGCGGATGAACCAGTGTTGAAGAGGTCTTGCTCTCAGTCTGGCGAGATAAGTGACGGCGGTTGTCGAGGCCATGTAGCCCAGCAGTTGCTGGATTCTCCTCGCGGATAAGGTAGAGTATGCGTGAACGGCGGCATGAATCAAGGTTTGTGCTCGGGTCTCTGGCAGGTACACCCTGGCGGACATGGAGTCCAGGGTGGCGCCGATGAAGTCTAACGTCCTTGCC
This sequence comes from Ctenosaura bakeri, assembly GCA_948474755.1. Classification (NCBI taxonomy): domain Eukaryota; kingdom Metazoa; phylum Chordata; class Lepidosauria; order Squamata; family Iguanidae; genus Ctenosaura; species Ctenosaura bakeri. The sequence continues at coordinate 150,456 of CAOLHI010000878.1, read as the reverse complement.
GGCTCGAGGTGAGACTTCTTCGGGTTGACCTGTAGCCCGAGACGAGTAAGGAGCGTCAAAGTCACGTGAACGTCGTCGTAAAGTCTTTGTCTGCAGGATGCCACCAACAGCCAATCGTCCAGGTAAGGGTAAACGGAGGCGCCCTTCGTCCGCAGAAATGACACCACCGGGGCCATGCATTTGGTGAAGACCCTGGGGGCGGTCGAGAGTCCGAACGGCAGCACCTTGTACTGGTAGCAGGTGTTGTCGACTGCGAAGCGGAGGTATCGTGTGTGCTGCGGGCAAATGGCGATGTGGAAGTAGGCGTCTCGGAGATCGATGGAGGCGAACCAGTCCCCTCGATGGAGAAAAGGCAAGATCGACGGTAGCGTGACCATTTTGAACTTCTTGGGGTGGATATACCTGTTCACCCCTCTGAGGTCGAGAATTGGTTGAAGGGAACCGTCGGGTTTCGGTACCGTGAAGTACCAGGAGAAGAAGCCGGTAGCGCTGGCTGCCGACGGGAGCTGTTCGATTGCTCCTTTCTGGAGCAGGGACTGGATCTCTTCCAAGAGGACCGAGCTTGCTGGAGTGGAGTAGTAAACGCCTCGAGGCGGAATATCTTGAAACTCGATGGCGTAGCCAAGACGGACGATGGAAAGTACCCAAGAGTCCGTAGTGACGTGTTGCCACTCCGACAGGTGTCGAGCTAAGGTCAGTCGGTCTCTGAGGGCTGTTGGAAGGCTGAAGAGAGGTTATTGAGGCGGCCTGCAAAACAGATCAAAACCTCGATTTCGTGTCCAAAGAGGACTTCTTAGAGGAGGTTGGGCGCCATCTGAAGGGACGTTTTGCTGACGACCCCGAGGAAGGTCTCGAGTGGCCAGACTGGGCAGATCTCTGAAAAGAGGAGGTCGATGACCTTCTCCAGGACTGGCGATAGCTAGGAGGCCTGCGGCTCTGCGAGGTCTGGTGAAGGCCGATTTTCTTTGCCGTCAGTCTCGCTTTCACCAGATTATCCAAGGTCTCATCGGTGGAAGCATTGAACAGGCCTTCACCATCGAAGGGAAGGTCTTCAATTCTCCTTCGACTGTCCTCTTGTATGTCGCATGGCCGTAGTCATGCGTGGCGACGCAAGCCGACAGATCCAGCCATGACCCTGGACGCGATTTCCACAGCTTGCCGGGAGGACACAATCTGCTGTCTGGAAATAGCCACTGCCTCATTGAAAATGAGGTTAGTGGCTTGGCGGATATCCTCCAGAACCGATTCTATGGCCGGGGCTAAACGCTCGAGGCCCTTCCGCAGGTATGCTGCGAGGCATGCCTGCGTGTTGGACAGCCTGATGTGTAAAGAGGTGGCAGAGTAGAACCTCCTGGCATAGGCGTCCAGTTTTCGGCCTTCCTTGTCCGGTGGAGTGGTATGTGGTCTGCCGCTCCCTTTTGTTTGGGCAGACTCGACAACAACAGAGTTCGGTACCGGGTGGTTGAAAAGATACCCGGCGTTATCTTTCTGTAGCCGGTAGAGATGTTCCAATCTCTGCGGTATCGGTTGTGCCGATGCTAGTTTGTCCCATGCCGACCTCATGACCTTCGAGATGCGAGGAAGAAGGAGCAGCAGAGCGGTAGTGGGTTGTCTTCCCTCTACCATGGAGAAGACTGGGTCATCATCCTCCGGCTCTGCATCGGCGATCTTGAGGCCAAGGGTGGTGGCCATCCGCAGCAGCATCATGGAGAATTGCTGTACATCCTCCGGTGCTGAGTCAGGAACCGGTTCTCCGAATCCAAGTGGAGGTGACTCCTGAGAAGCCGTGACGGAAGCCTCCGATTCGGTGCTTGAGTCATAGGATTCAGAGGACGGTGACTCGTCTTGCTGTTCCCGCTCCGGCTGCTTCCACAAGGTCGCAGGCTGCGGTGTTTTCGCCGTGTCCACGGTAGTAGAGGCAGCAGCGGGGGTGTCACGTTTAGGCAGCACGGCCACCGACTTCACCTTTTTTGTGGTGACAGGCGTGGTCTAGCAGGCTGTTGTAATCATCGCCTGCTTGGTCGCCACAGATTCAACAGGGCACGTTGCAGTAGACGTGACCCTGGGCGGAGGCAATACCACACGGTATCGTGGTGAAGGTTCCCTTGCTCTGCGGTAACGTGGAGAGGGGGAGCAGTTGAAGGACCGGTCAACATGATGACGATCGGCGGGCGAGCGGCTCCAGTACTTGCGGTATTGACATTCCTCTCTCTCCGGTGAGCAAGACCAATGGTGTTCTCGGTCAGGTGACCGGGACCTCCGGAAGGTTTCCCAGTGCCTCGGATCACGGTGGTACCGATCCCGGTACGATGGAGAGTGTGATCGGTAGGACACTGGGCATTCTCTCCATTCCGATTCCCTGGCGTACCTTGCGACGTATGACGCTGAGGTATACCGGGAGGCAGAAGAGCGGGGTTGTTCTTCCCGTGTCTCCTGCGGAGGTGGCGATCTTTGTGGCAGCTCTGAGGAGCGTGACCAAGATCTAGCCGAGAGGGAGCGCTGTTCAGGGGACGCTGAGGCACGCCAGGATGCCTTCTGCGACAGGTCAGCCGTCCTGTGATGGCTCGAAGGGCGGTGGTGTTGTTCCTCCACCAGGGTTGGAGGTTCCTCAACCGGCGAGTCCGGGCATTCTTGGGGAATGTCCTCGATCTCATCATCCGAGAGATTGATGGGCTTGCCTCGCCCTTTCGATGGCTCCTCAAGAGTCAGAGGAGGAGTAGGAAGGTGAGCTTCCCCAGCCGGGGAGCGCCTTTTCTCCTTCCTTTTCTTCTTCTTCTTGTCCTTCTCCTTTCCCTTGTCTCCGTCCGGAGCAGGGCGCTTCTTCTGAGGCATCTCCTTGGGCTGAGCCTCAGCCTTCTTAGCCGTCGAGGATCCTTTCCCTGACTTGGCAGCCGCCGACAGTTTCGGGATCCTCGGTAGCGCGGAGATGGGCGTCCTCGATGTCGGCACCGAGCCCAATGCCGACGAAGTAGACGGTATGGCAGCCGCCGATACCGTCAATGGCATGGTCGCTCCCTTGTCGGCCATCTTGGAGTGCGTGGTCTCCTCTATTGCCTTCAGAGACTGTTCCCAGCAGAAGGATTTGAGCCTGGAAGACTGATTCCGGAGAGTCTGAGCGGTGAACTCTCGGCAACTTGGGCAAGTCCGGGTGTTATGGGTCTCGCCCAAGCAGAAGAGGCACTCTTTGTGGCCGTCCGAAAGTGCGACCTTACGCCCACACGAAACGCAGTTCTTAAACAACGCGGACATAAGATGACCGACAAAGCAAGAAAAGCGGAAAAGGTCTGAATTTACCAAGTCCGAAGGAGAATCCGAGAGGGAGGGTCGAGAAACAGTCCAAAAAGTCCGAAAAAACGAGAACAAACAACCAAGCAGAAAATATGCAAGGAACAAGCCAAAGAACCTTCTGTACGCGATGGCGGACAAAAAAGAACTGAGGAGAGACCGTTGCTCGGCGGGAGGAACATGCGCAGTTCCGGCGTGGGGGAGGGGTTCCCGCCAAGCGAACAAGCTCTAGAAGTTTCTGAACGCTATCGCGCAGGCGCGAAAGCTCCTAATGTGTGAGGCACAGAGACCACAAAGAAGAACATGATTTTCAGAAATATTTCTCATGTGCTGAAACCGACAGTTATTATGACTGGCAGATGGATTTCTATATTAGTAGTGGCTAGATAAGTAAAATTTCTGGAAAATTTTGAAATCATGGGGTGGGGATGCTTTTATCCAGTCTTTCCCAAGCCTCCCAGAATTTGGGGGGAAAATAAAAGTATATGCAAATTGCAGATCAAATCCAAACTTATTTTTCTGCTCAGCAACATTTATAACTCTGCTAGCATACAAAACTGCCCTATTTGTCGAATTTATGAATTATAAAAACCATCTATCTGTACAAGCAAAATTGTAAATATAGCCCATACTAAAGAGAAAACTGCAAACTGCTTATCCTATGCTACCTGAGCACATATATCTCAGGTTTTTATCATCTGAGAATCTCTTCATCCTGGAGAGAAGTGACTAGGGGGGTGCCACAGGGTTCTGTCCTGGGCCCAGTGCTATTCAACATTCATCAGTGACTTGGATGAAGGAGTAGAGGGCATGCTGATCAAATCTGTAGATGACACCAAATTGGGAGAGGTTGCTAATACCCCAGAGGACAGGATCAAAATTCAAAATGATTTTGACAGATTGGCTTGCTAGGCCAAAGCTAACAAAATGAATTCCAACAGAGAGAAATATAAGATCCTATATTTGGGCAGAAAGAACAAAATGTACACATACAGGATGGGAGACACCTGGCTGGACAACAGTATGTGGGAAAGGAATCTAGGAGTCTTAGTAGACCACAAGCTGAACATGAGTCAGCAACGTGATGCAGCAGCCAAGAAAACTAATGTGATTCTTGGTTGCATCAATAGGAGTATCGTGTCTAGCTTGAGGAAAGTAATAGTATCACTCTATTCTGCTTTGGTCAAATCTCATCTGGAATATTGTGTCCAGTTCTGGGCATCTCATTTCAAGGATATTGACAAGCTGGAACACATCCAGAGGAGGGTGATCAAAATGGTGAAGAGTCTAGAAGCCATGCCTTAGGGAGCTGGGTATGTTTAGTCTGCAGAAGAGAAGGTTAAGAGGGGATATGACAGCCATGTTTAAATATTTGAAAGGATGTCATATCGAAGAGGAAACAGGCTTGTTTTCCACAGCTCCAGAGACTAAGACAATGGATTCAAACTGCAGGAAAACATTCCAACTAAACCTCAGGAAGCACTTTCCGATGGTCAGAGCCATCTGGCAGTGGAATATGCTTCCTCGGGGTATGGTGAAGTCTCCTTCTTTGGAGATTTTTAAACAGAGGCTGGATGGCCATCTACTGGGAGTGCTCTGATATGTGTTCCTGCATGGCAGGAGGTTGAACTGGATGGTCCCTGTTGTCATTTCCAACTTTATGATTCTATGATTCTGTGAGAAGTGGGAGAGAAAAATGAAACCAGAAACAATAAATTCTGCAATAAACAAAATAAAGCATATTATATTAATGGACACTGTTGCAACTGTAACTGTCTTAGATATAAAGTTTAACTCACATTTGAAAAGACTGAACTCATTGATACTGCATGATATATCACAAGCAGTGAAGATCCTCAGTATGCTCATTTCAAATGATAGTAGCACTCATTAAATTCAGAAAAGCATCACAGATTTGAATTTTGGCCAATGTATTAAAGAAGACAATTAAAACAATTACACAAGCACAGAAAAGTCAACACATATTAAGAATACAAATTGTAAACAGAAACAATGCAATCCATTTACAGCTAAAGTAATTGTAGTTTTGTCCTCTGAAAGTCAGGTCAACAATAGCAAAAATAATGAAGATCATATAGAGTTGGCCTTCCACATTAGCTAAGATTAGGGGCACAAAACCTCCACAAGAGAGGAAAAAACACAAATATAAAATGTGTGTGTGCGCGCGCGCACGTGTATCTGTGGCATGGTGGGCACAGTGGGCACCCAGGGCCCAAACCATGTCAGAGAAAGAAGGAAGCGGTGTGTGCGACATGGTAGCCCTATACCTTGTCCCTCACCCAACCCTTTCCTTAAGAGTGCATGTGGGCACTGGGAGAAGTTTTGAGGAGCTGAGAAATTCAGCTGCAAGCCATCTTTAGGTGGCCAGGGAGCTGCTACTGGAGGAGGAAGAGATCCAGAGGTGGGTTTTTAAAGGGCTATGTGGCCTTATCAGAGTGTCTGAGAGGGCTCTCTTGGAAAAGAAGCATGGAGAGGCAGGGATTGGAGAAACTCAGAAATAATCAAATCCATGAAAGTTAAACCCACAAATGTGGAGGGTCGACTAGTGCGAATACAACAGATATGCAGACTACCTGCTTCGGATAAAGGATCAGGTTTGCAGCCTGTGGATAATCTTGGATCTATCTTTGTTATTGGAAGCTCAAGTGAGTTCAGTGGCTCAGTGTAACTGTAGTTTTGTCCTCTGAAAGTCAGGTCAAGTCAACAGGAATAACAAAAATAATGAAAATCATATAGAGTCGGCCCTCTGCATTAGCATTAGGACTTCCACAAAAGAGGAAAAAACATAAATATAAAAAATGTGTGTGCGGAGAAGGGAGGCTTTAATCTGCTATCCATCATGACAGTCTTGAATCACTGTTCTATGGCTGCTACTAGCAGTACTGAAACAACTATTTACCTGTCAATGCACAGTTGATAGCCACTCACCTGACCAGTAGGGAAAAGCTGAAGGCCATATGTAGCCCATGAGCAACTCAGACATGGTTTAAAGCAAAGAGAAATGACATTATATCTTGTTTCCTATTTCATAACATTTAGAAAGTGACGAATACCTTTTTGAGATGAATGATATCAGCTTCATCTTTGTGAATATTCTCCTTTAGCATGTTGTTCTTCTTCACCTCCTTTTCTATGAGGCTGCAAACATACTCCAGCTGAACACTCAGTCGTGTCTTCTGGTTTTCAAATTCAAATCTAGCCAAAGGCAGCAAAATATTTTAAAAAAGTGAAAAATAATATATCTCCAATATATTCAGAACAGGGTAATTAACAAAAACATTTTTTCTCATCCTACAAATCATTTCTGAAATCTGAAAAGAAAAGAAATGGAAGTTTCTGTAATCTGACAACTAGCTCCAAAAAGATCACACAAGCCACTATGAACACTCAATGTGATCAGGAAGAAATACAAAAAATTTGCTGGAAACATCAGCACACCAGATATTTAAAATGGATTTCAAAAATGCAGTTATACAAACAGCAGACATACCTCAGTTTACAAAGCCTCTGGCAGCAAAGCTCCCTTTTATGAAGAAAAATTCAGGTGCACACTTACCTGGTTCCTTCCCACTCTTTTATATGAATTGGTAAAAAATGAAAGTCTACTTTCTTCCTGATCACATTGAGTGTTCACAGTGGCTTGTTATATGATCTTTTTGGAGCTAGTCTTCAGATTGCTGAGACATTTCAAATTGCTCTTCTTTTTCTTGGTGTGGGAAGAACAGGTTGCGTACCTGTAACTGTAGTTCTTTGAGTGGTCATCTGTGCCTCATACAATAGGAGCTTTTGCGCCTGCGCGGTAGCGTTCAGAAGATTCCAGAGCTCGTTGGCTTGGCGGGTAGCCCCTCCCCCACGGTCGTACTGCTCATGCTCCTCCCGCCGAGCCACGGTCTCTCCTCAGTTCTGGTCTGCCGAAGAACATGGGACCTAAAAAAGAGGGGAAGGCAGGGCGGGTGTGTATGAGGCACAGATTACCACTCGAAGAACTACAATGACAGGTAAGCAACCTGTTCTTCTTCTTCGTGGTCTCTGTGCCTCATACAATAGGAGACTGTATAGCTCACCTGAAGGATGGTGGGTCAGGTACCAGACCCTAGAGGACAGAAGCCAGCACAGCACGACCAAACCGGGCATCCTGCCTGGAGCGGCAATCAAGCCTGTAGTGGCGGATGAAGGTCGACGGCTGGGCCCAGGTCGCCACACGACACAATTCCGGCAGGTCAACCCCTCGCAGGAGGGCCGCTCTGGTGGAGTGGGCCTGGAGCAGGTCCGGCGGAGGCTTCTTGGCTAGTTGGTAGGTCAAGTGGATAGTCTGTGCGACCCACTTGGAGAGGCGCTGAGATGATACCTTGCGGCCTCTTCTACGCCTGCCACAGCAGACAAAGAGATGTGGTGTCTGTCAATAGGACGCCGTCCTATCCGTGTAGAAAGCAAGGGCCCGACGGATGTCCAAGGAGTGCAGGGCACATTCCAACGACGAGGTCGGTTCAGGGTAAAAGGCCGGGAGCACAATGTCCTGGTTGAGATGGAAGGTGGACACCACCTTCGGCAGGAACGAGACGTCGGGCCAGAGGATCACCTTGTCGGGATGGAAGACCAGGAAGGGGTCGTCACAGCGCAGCGCCGCCAGCTCCCCGGCTCGTCTGGCAGAGGTGATCGCCACCAAGAACGCCATCTTCATCGTGAGAAGCCTATCGTCCGTCGTCGCCATCGGCTCGAAAGGCGGCCTCGTGAGCTGCGATAGCACGAGCGATAACGACCACGACGGTAGCGGGGGTGATACCGGCGGGTAAAGGTGTTGCAAGCCCTTCAGGAACCGCTTGACGGTATCGTCCCTGAAGAGCGCCGTGGAGGATGACCGCGGCGGCTGATACGCCACGATCGCGGCGAGGTAGACCTTGATCGACGGGAAGGCAAGACCCTGCTGTTGCAAGTGGAGGAGGAAGTGGAGGACGGTTCGGAGGCCGGTGGGGGACGCCGGTTCTCGCCGCTCCTTGGCAAAGGCGAGAAACTGCTGCCATTTGTAGTGGTAGTTCCTCCGTGTCGATTCCTTCCTAGCCGCGACCAAGACGTTACCGATGGCCGGGTCGTCTACGGCGATATCCTCCAGGCATGGAGGGCCAATACAGGAAGGTCCGGGTGTAGCACCTGGCCGTCGGAGTGGAAGAGCAGGTCCGGCGCCAGCGGGAACCTGAGGATCCTCCCCCAGGAGGCCTCGATCAGGGGGCCGAACCAGTGTTGCCTCAGCCAATACGGTGCTACCAGAATCGCGTCCGCTCCGTCCGCGATGATCTTCGATACCACGCAACCGAGGAGCGGGAACGGCGGGAAGGCGTACAGGAGTCCCTCATCCCACGGGATCTGGAACGCGTCGCCGATGGAGCGGGGATCGTGTCCGGCTCTGGAGCAAAAGCGTCGGCACTTCGCGTTCTGGCTGGTCGCGAACAGGTCGACGGTCGGGTCGCCCCACCGGTGTTGGAGCATCCGGAAAGCTTCGTCAGCCAGGGACCACTCGTGGTAGGAGGAGGTGTCCCTGCTGAGGGCATCCGCCATAGTGTTCTCCTGCCCTGCCAGGTGAACCGCCAGCGGGTGAGTCCTCACCGAGACGCACCAGTTCCAGAGGGCGAGCGCGATGGTCAGGAGCGTGGTGGAGTGGGTCCCCCCTTGTCTGTTCACGTAGCAGACCGCGGTCGTGTTGTCGGTAAGGATCAGCACGGAGTGGCCCGCCACCAGGTGTCGGAACGCCATCAGGCCCTTGTGGATGGCTACAAGTTCCAGGGTGTTGATGTGGAGGGACGTCTCGCCTCCCATCCAGGTGCCCTTGACTTGGAGGTCTCCGGCGTGGACTCCCCAGCCCAGGAGCGACGCATCCGTCGTTATCGTGACCGTTGGTTTGGGCTCGCGGAACGGCATTCCCGACATCAGGTTCCAATGGGACTGCCACCACAGGAGAGTCTGAGAGATTTTGGGGGAAATACGGTACCGAAGGGACTGTTCGTCCCGGCACGGGTCGAAAACCCTGACGAACCAGTGCTGCAGGGGGCGCGCTCGCAGCCTGGAGAGGTAGGTGACAGCCATGGTCGCCGCCATGTAGCTGAGCAGCTGCTGCAGCGTCTTGGCCGATACCGTCGGGGCCTGGGAGGCTGCCCGCGCCGCCTGGGCGAGTGTCCGGGCCCTGTCCGTCGGTAGGTAGGCCCTCGCCGACACGGTATCGAGGGTCGCCCCGATGAAGTCGAGAAGGCGAGTGGGCTCGAGGTGTGACTTCTTGGGGTTTACCTTGAGTCTGAGCCGGGTGAGCCACGTCAAGGTGAGGTGAATGTCTTTGTAAAGTTTGTCTTTGCAGGACGCCACCAATAGCCAGTCATTGAGGTAAGGGTAGACTGAGACGCCTCTCGTCCGCAGGAAGGAGACGACAGGGGCCATGTACTTTGTGAACACACGGGGTGCGGTAGAAAGCCCGAACGGTAGGACGCGGTACTGGTAGCTGGTACCGTCGATTGCGAAGCGCAGGTACCGCCTGTGCTGGGGGCGGATCGAGATGTGGAAGTAGGCGTCCTTGAGGTCTACGGATGCCAGCCAGTCTCCTCGACGGAGAAAGGGGAGGATCGACGGCAGCATGACCATCTTGAACCTCTTGGGGGGGATGTATTCGTTCACTCCCCGGAGGTCTAGGATGGGGCGCAGGGACCCGTCCGCCTTCGGTACGGTGAAGTACCTCGAGTAGACGCCGGTGGTCCTGGCCGAAGGCGGGAGCCTCTCGATCGCTCCTTTGTCGAGCAGGGACTGGATCTCCTCCAGCAGAGCCGGGGTGGCCGGGGTGGAGTAGTAGACGCCCCGTGGTGGAATATCCCGGAACTCGATGGCGTACCCCAGGCGGAGGATGGTAAGTACCCAGGAGTCCGTGGTGATCTCGCGCCATCGGTCGAGGTGTCTAGCCAGGTTCGGGTGGTGGATGAGGTCCGCTGGAGGGGCGAAGGATGGCATAGGTGGTGTTCTGCGGGAGGCATCAAAAATGTGGTTTCCCACCGGAAGAGGATTTCTTCGACAACGGTGGCTGTCGCCGGTGGAACCTCCTCGGGGCGGACGACATCGACGGTCTCAAGGTGGTCGAGCGCGGAGACCGTGGCTGGTACGCCGAGGACGAAGAGGACCTCCGCCCTGATGACCTGGACTGGAAGGACCGTCGAGGTTGGGGAGGCTGGTTGATCCCAATCTTCCTCGCCGTCAGCCGGGCCTTGACGAGGTGATCCATGGCGTCGTCCGTGGACGTGTGGAAGAGCCCTTCTCCGTCGAAGGGAAGGTCTTCTATCCTCCGACGGCTGTCCTCCTGGAGACCAGAGGAGCGAAGCCACGCATGGCGCCGGAGGGCTACGGCCCCGACCATTACCCTCGAGGTGGCCTCCACGGCGTGCCTTGAGGTGGCCAGCTGTTGGGTGGCTACGGCCACGGCCTCCCCGAAGATCTGCGTGGCCGATGCGCGGGACTCTTCCGGGAGATCAGCCAGGAGAGGGGGTAGGCGGTCGAAGAGGTTCCGATGGTAGGCCGCCAGGCAGGCCATGGTGTTGACCGTCCTGGACACCAGGGACGCCGCCGAGTAGAACCTCCGCCCGAAGCCGTCCAGTTTCTGGCCTTCGCAGTCAGGCAGGGTGGTGTGGGCCCGGTTGCCGCCCCGTGTCTGGGCCGACTCCACCACCACGGAGTTCGGCACAGGGTGGTTGAACAGGAACTCCGCCCCTTCTCTCTGGGTCCTGTAGAGGTGTTCGAGCCTATGGGGGATAGGCTGTGCGGACGCCGGCTCGCCCAGGGCTGTTTCAGCGCGTCCGCCAGGGTCGGCAGGAACGGGAGCGGCGCTGTCGATGGCGGGCGGGCTTCCAGGTACTGGAAGACCGGGTCCTGCGCTTGCGGGGCGGGCTCTGCCACCTTTAGGCCAAGGGCCGTGGCCATTCTTAGGAGGATACCGGAAAACTGGCGCACGTCCTCCGGAGCCGATTCCGGGAGCGGTTCTCCGAAACCCAGCGGTGGCGACTCGTGGGAGGAGGGTGTGGACTCCGTAGAGTCAGAGTCTGTTTCATATGACTCACCGGACGGAGATGGTGAGCGTCCCCCCGCCTTCTGTGTACTTGCCGGTGGGACCAGAGAGGCTGCCTGAGCCGCCGGCTGCGTCGGCGGAGCGGCCGGCGTGGTTGTCGGTACTGGCACGGTGTCCGGGGGCGGTACCGATGGCTTCGGGTGCACGACCGCCTGGGTTGTCGACGTGCCGGTTGTTCCCGCCCGTGCCGGAGTGGCTTGGGGGGTCGGCCTGGTCGCGGTGGCCATTGTCCTCGGGGGCGGTGAGGCCGGCCTGTGGCGGGGTGATGGCTCCCGGCCCGCGTGGGAGCTTGGAGACCTGCGCCGCGGCGAGCGCCCGTAGCAGGAGTATCGGCGCTCCCGTGGTGGCGAACGGGAGCATGGTCTTGGAGACCAGTACCGCGGGTCGGGATGGTATCGATCCCTGTAGGAGGGCGAGTAGGAGTAATAGGAGCCCGGAGGCTCGTGCCATCCTTGCTCCATCGCATATCTCCCCAAGTAGCTGGGAGTGAGCGCTCTCGCCCGCACGCACACTCTCCAGGCGCATCTCCCGATACCGCGGGGATGGAGGCCTGGCCCAATGGCCCGGAGACCGAGACTCGCCACGCCGGGGGGAGGAACGTCTCTGGCTCGGGGTGTCCACGTGGCGCTCCGACGGAGATGGACGGCGACTCAGTGGCACAGTCTCTACCACCAACTTCGGAGGCTGGGAGGGTGCGGCCTGTGTAGGTTGGTCGTCGTCCAAGAGCTCCAAGATCTCCTGGATCTGCGGCGTCTCCTCCTCTGGGAGGTCGGAGAGGGCCGACCCTTCAGCGGGCTGGGTAGGCGGCGGGGTCGGGGGCCGAGCAGTCTCCGCTGGAGAGTGCCGCTTTTCCTTCCTTCCTCTTCTTCTTCTTCTCCCTGGTTACCTCCTCGGTAGTGCGGCACTTCTTCTGGGCCGAAGTTAGCGGTTTCGAGGAGGAGGAGGGGGCCGCGGGGTCGTCGCGCGCCCGGCTCGCCGATATTTTTGGGATCCTCGGCAGCTTCATCACAGGTACCGAGGGCTGCGATACCGATGGTACCGAGGGCCCGGCGGCCGTCGGAGAAGAGGAGGAAAGCGAAGGAAGGCGTTTCTCCATTGAGGTAGTCTCGGTACTCTGGGCACGGAGGGACTGCTCCCAACAAAAAGACTTCAACCTTGCCGCCCGGTTTCGAAGTGTTTGGTAGGTGAACTCCCTACACACGGGGCAAGCCTGAACGTTGTGCCCCTCACCCAAACAAAAAAGACACTTCGTGTGTAGGTCAGAAAGGGCGACCTTCCTTCCACAGGAGGTGCAGACCTTGAACAACGCCGACATAAAACACGGGGCGAGGGCGAGAAGGGGAGAGTCCGAAGACGCCGCACCGAGCCGAGAAGCAAGCAGAGAGAAACAGCCAAAAAAGAGTCAAAGACCGTGAAAAACGTACCAAAAACCAGATGGAAGTCCGTAGGGAGGGTCAAGAAGCAGTCCGAGGTCAATCCGAGAATCCAAACGATGACGCAGAGAAAAAGCACAAGCCAACAAGAAGAACCTTCTGTACGCTGAGGCGGACAAGAAAGAACTGAGCAGAGACTGTAGCTCGGCGGGAGGAGCATGCGCAGTACGACTGTGGGGGAGGGGCTCCCCGCCAAGCCAAGGAGCTCTGGAATCTTCCGAACGCTACCGCGCAGGCGCAAAAGCTCCTATTGTATGAGGCACAGAGACCACGAAGAAGAACCTATTCTTTTCATATTATTTCTGCATCTGATATGAAAGTTTCTGTTAATGTGCAGGAACATACCTACTTCATTAATTGAGGCACACCTATACTAAGACCCTGAAACTGTGAATAGCTTTTAAGACCAAAACCAGTCAGGCCTTGGACCCAGCATCTGCCACCATCAGCACCTATCTTCTTCATCCCATAAAGGGGATCAAGGCTAAGTTAGAGTCGTGGCAACATCCACATTTCCACGGCAGTGCTAAATAGATTCCCTTGAAAGAGTTTTGGCCATTAGTGTTCTGGCTGACAATTTGTCTGAATCAAGTATGGCAGTAACAATGAAGGCATTTGTCTTGCATTCTTTTAGCAGTGATCTCTACATGGAGGCTTGATTCAGGCGATTTTTGGATATGATCTACCTTCAGCTAGTAAACTGCGAAGCTCTAAAGGCTAACAGCTCAAGAGTTTTCCTGAGGAGCAGACTGGATTTTCTTTGGCCAAAATATTCAAACATCTTCACTTTTTCCTTACAGAATGTGGTTTTATCCCATTCTGCTTGATGGAAGCAAAAAAGATATACAGGCAGTCTCACCAGATTCTGAGGCAGACTATTAAAAACTTGCAAGGGAACCAGAGTGAGTATCTCAGGATAACTCCTCTTGTCTGCTCCCATTTTATTATAGAAACTGTCTGAGAAGCCAAAAGTACTTCTTAATTTGTTGAGATAGTTGATCTTTTCATATACATGATATACATGATAAATTAAAATAAATGGATTCTTTAAAATGATGTGGAGACAAAAAGGATTTAAGTGTTATTAAAAAAAAATTAGCCAGGCACTAAACAAAAACTTGACTGCTTGAGGCTTGGGAGACACTAGAGCAATTGGAAAAATCTTCCAACTGTTTGAGAAAAGCTAGAGCAATGGTATTTAAAGTGGTGGTGCATGGCTCAACACCAGTCTCCAAGCCACCTGCTGCCAGTCCCTAGAGTGTTTCCAAGAAAGAAAGAAACAATTGTAGCAGTAGGCACAAATATGATGCTTGTCACTGAAACACTGGGGTAAGGGAGGAAATTGCTAGTCCTGCATATAAAGCACTACTGAGCTTCTGGAGTATCTCTGCAGGATACTGCCACCTGACAGTCAGAAATTATAACACACTTGAAAACATCAGCACCCCGTGGACATACACTGTTCCTCTACCACTTACTCTCACATGAACACTCTATCCTCTACCCCCTCACAGTAAGTTACACTGAAACCACACAGAGACCATCAATAAATTATCAAATACTGATGCTTCTAAGTTCTGAACAGTTACCTCTTCTTGTCAATTTTTTCTTGCAGTTGTATGTGTTCTTTTTCATATACACGAATATTCTCTACTCCAATCTCTTCACAGAATTCACGAAAAATATTGTCTTCTACCTGTTGCAATATACACAAAAGGAAGAATTAAACATCATTTCTAAAAAGATTTCCCTCTCATAATACAATATGAAATAGATATTAAGAATTAAGATATATCAATGCTCTTATTCCTAAAACAATGATAGTTCAGTTTAGTGAGAATGTGCGGATAGGCATGTTCTTGCTATCTTCTTTTACAGAATAACTGGATCATGAGCTCATGTAGAAATCCAAACGAAATCTCTCCTACTCATACTGTGGCTATTTATCATAGCTTCCCTCCATTCCAAAACAATACATATGCTAATTGTGTGAATATTGTAACATCACATCTAGTTTGGTTTTTAACAATCACAGAAAACAATACACTGCAATCACATGGGAAATGGGCCCCTAGAACAAACTGTCACAACCCAGTTATTATTGCTGCTTTGTTTGAAAAAGTATACCTCATTAATTTTCTTCTGGACTTCATCCATTTTTGCAGCTCTTTGTAACAGTCCTTCATTCAGCATAGCACACTGTGACTGAATATTTACCAGTTCACTTTCCAGCATAGATTTTTCCTAAATACAAGCACACATCAGTAACAGTCAAGCTTACTGATACATAATGTTAGTCTTATTTCTTTCTTTCATTTACTTATAAAGTAAGAATATTTTCTTCTGAAATCAGACAGTTATTCTGTAGTCAGAATATACCATAACACCCCCACTGTATTTTTATAGTTTTCTGGATCAATTAAATGTACTAATATTGTTTAGGGTGACAAGAACAAAACTGAGGTCTTGAATAAAAGTCCCACTTCCTAGTATAGTAGCATATGTAACTTTAAAAAAATGTTCTGAATAAATGAAGATAAATGAGCACGCTATCAACTATTTAGTAACTTAGCCAGAAGTTGGATAACTCACAAGATAAAGAAATGACTATTTGTATGTCTGATACTACCTTGTAGAAATTAGCAAGCTGCTTTTTTCTAAGAACTTCTAGTTCATTTTGTGAGTATTTGTGCCTTGTTTGAATTCCTTGGCACTGAGCCTGCAGATGCTTTAAATCAGCCTCCTTCCTTTTGATTTTCAGTAAGTCCTAAGGAAAGAGAGTTATATGAAATGTAAATTTAACTAAGAAGAATTTTTTAAACTTGCAGATACAATGTTTAATGTGTTTATACTGCTATAAAGTTACATATACATAAAGTAAAAATGACCAGTTTTTAAGCTCTTGGGCAGCAGTATGCAAAGTGTTGCCTTCCAGGGGCTACTGAACTGTTAACTCTCCGTACTCTTCACCTTTGGTTATGCAAGCTAGAACTTATGGGGATTTAAGTCCAAACATATTTGGAGGGGTATATTTTGCTCACCACTGATCTGGAATACATCTGTACCACAAATGCATTATCACTTTAAACTAGTTTCATTGCCACAAACATCCCAAGGAATCCTGGGAACTGTACTTTGCTGAAAATTCTCTGGTAGAGATCCTTAGATTGCATGCCCCTGCTACAGTTTGCAAACTTCTCTAAAAGGAAGCAATTCTGTCAGAAGAGGTACTGAATTTCAAACAGAAGACTTAAATTTCTGGGATAAATAAGGTAACTGCCTCAAATGTTAAAAAAATCAACATATCAGCTGCCACTAAGGAAGTCTCTGTAGGAGGAGGAGAGATCAATCGCTTTTGTAACGTTCTATTTCATGTGGTTTCTCCAGGAAAACAAGGAATTCAGAAGTGTTGTTAACACATACAAATTATTAGAAATTACAAATGTATACTATAGAGCAAAAACAATTACATGCTTCAGGGGTTTTTTTTTAAAGAGAGAGACCAATTCAATTTGAACAACTTTGTCAGTGTATTAGGAGGAAAAATACAGCAATCTAATAATTCTGAAAGTAACCAGTCTGTAGACTACTACAAATATGGGACAGGGGAGGGTATGAAGCCTCAAAGATAGAGGCATAGGGCTGGAGAGGGGAGCTTGGCAAGCAGAACCAACTTCTGGACCACAGGATCCTGATTTTATGCAATATTGGATTCAATAAATCAAATCAGCTACAATTTAATTAAAAGGCTAGCATACAAGAATTCAGATCAATGTCTATGGGATTTAATATGAAAAAATTCTATTAAAAAAGGTCAGATAAGAAACTAAGTAGACATTACAAAAACATGACAGTACTCTAGGAAACTTTAATCAGAAGCAAAGGAACAAAGAAACTAGATATTAACCTTTTGCCAGTGTGTGCCTGCAAGTCATTTCCAATTTATGGTGACACTATGGTAACCCTATCGTGAGTTTTCTGGGACTATGTGATACACCCAAGGTCACCCAGTAGGTTTCCATGGCCAAACAGAAAATCGAACCCTGGTCTCCTACACTCAAACCACCAAACCATGCTGGCTCATTAACCTTTTATCCTCCAGATAATTTCTTCATCAAATTATTTTTGCCATCAAATGGATTCAAGAATCAAGTTCCGGCTTAGGAAATTTCACTGTTGGCCTAAGAACTGTACAGACCCTTAAAGAGCTGCATCCAACTATGGCCATGCAAATAAGCATCCAGCCATGGAACAAAAAGAACAGGTTGCTTACCTGTAACTGTGGTTCTTCGAGTGGTCATCTGTGCCTCATACAATAGGAGCTTTCGCGCCTGCGCGGTAGTGTACGGAAAATTCTAGAGCTTAGTAGCTTGGCGGGAACCCCTCCCCCACGTCGGTACTGCGCATGCTCCTCCCGCCGAGCAACGGTCACTCCTCAGTTCTGTGGTCTGCCGTAGGAAGTACAGGGACCTGAAAAGAGGGGACGGAAGGGCGGGTGTGTATGAGGCACAGATGACCACTCGAAGAACCACAGTTACAGGTAAGCAACCTGTTCTTCTCTTCGTGGTCTCTGTGCCTCATACAATAGGAGACTGCATAGCTTACCAGTAGGACAGTGGGTCAGGTCCTAGAGTACAGAAGCCAGCACAGCACATCCAAATCGAGCATCTCTACGGGACCGGCAGTCGAGCCTGTAGTGGCGCACGAAGGTCGATGGCTGGGACCAGGTCGCCACACGGCATAACTCAGGCAGGTCTACGCCTCTGAGGAGGGCTGTTAATGTTGCCACAGCTCTTGTAGAGTGGGCCCGAAGAAAGGCCGGTGGAGGTTGCTTTGCGAGCTCGTAGGCCAGGTGTATGGTGTTGACAACCCACTTTGAGAAACGTTGGGTGGACACCTTAAGTCCTCTCCGACTGCCTCCGTAACAGACGAAGAGATGTGGAGTCTGTCGAAAAACAGAGGTCCTGTCGGTGTAGAAGGCCAGGGCTCTGCGGACATCGAGGGAATGCAGGGATCTCTCCAATGCAGTAGTTGGTCCTGGATAGAAAGTTGGCAGGATAATATCTTGAGACATGTGGAAAGTAGACACCACCTTCGGCAGGAACGAGATGTCAGGCTGGAGAACCACCTTGTCTTTGTGGAAGACTAGATAAGGTTCATCGCTGCAAAGTGCTGTCAGTTCTCTGGCTCTCCTGGCAGAGGTAATTGCCACCAAAAAGGCTGTCTTCATAGAGACGAGCCTGTCATCTGCGGTTGCTAAGGGTTCAAAGGGCGGTCTCAAGAGTTGCGACAGTACTAGGGATAGAGACCATGGCGATATCGGCGGCGATACCAGCGGGTAGAGATGTTGAAGGCCCTTTAGGAACCGCCTCACGGTATCATCGCGGAAGAAGGCCGCCGATGGGGATCGTGGAGGCTGGTAAGCAACAATCGCGGCCAGGTACACCTTAAGCGAGGAGAAAGCCAAACCTTGCTCGCGAAGACTTAGAAGGAAGTGAAGAACCATCAGCAAGCTGGTCGGTATCAAAGGGTCTCCTCGGGACTGTGCAAAAGTTACAAAGCGGTGCCATTTGTAGTGATAGTTGTGGCGCGTAGACGCCTTTCTGGCCGCTATGAGGACGTTCCTGATGACGGGGTCATCTAAGGCGATATCCTCCAGGCATGGAGGGCCAGGAGTGGTAGGTCCGGATGCAGTACACGGCCATCGGAGTGTGAGAGAAGATCCGGTACCAATGGAAGTCGGAGAACCTGACCCTGCGCGGCTTGAAGCAGGGGACCGAACCAATGTTGCCTCGGCCAGTACAGGGCCACGAGGATGATGTTGGCATGGTCCGCGAGGATTTTTGACACTACTCGGCCCAGCAACAGGAATGGGGAAACGCATAGAGAAGACCCATGTTCCATCTGAACTGGAAGGCGTCTCCGATAGAGCGTCGGTCCCGTCCGGCCCTCAAACAGAATCGGGGACATTTCGCATTCTCTTGTCTGGCGAATAGGTCGATCTCGGGCTCCCCCCATCGTTCGCAGATCGTCTGGAAGGCCGCGGTGGAGAGGGACCACTCGTGGTGGGGAGATGTCTCCCTGCTGAGCGCGTCTGCCTGAGTGTTGTCCTGGCCCGCTAGATGGGCCGCCACTGGATGAATGTTTAGGTGGACGCACCAGTCCCAAGGGCGTAGGGCGATGTAGAGGAGAGTCGACGAGTGTGTGCCGCCTTGCCTGTTCACATAACACACTGCGGTCGTGTTGTCCGTGAGGATCAGTACCGTGTGTCCGGTAACGAGGTGTCGGAAGGCCTTCAGGGCTTTCCAAATCGCGAGGAGCTCGAGAGCGTTTATGTGGAGTCCGGTCTCTGGGCCAATCCACCGGCCGCGGACGGTGAGGTCCTCGGAGTGCGCTCCCCAGCCGAGGAGAGAGGTGTCGGTCGTTACCGTCATGGACGGATCCTCCTCCTGGAATGGCATGCCCGAAAGGAGGTTCGTTGTGGATTGCCACCACAGCAGCGAGTGTTTTATATTCGGAGGCAGCCGCAGTCGTTGCTCCTGGTCGTCGCGGATCGGGTTGAACGCGCGGACGAACCAGTGTTGCAGAGGGCGTGCACATAGTCGAGAGAGGTGTGTCACGGCTGTTGTAGCCGACATATAGCCGAGGAGTTGTTGAATCCGTCTGGCCGTGACTGACGCGGAGCGGAAGACGCTCAACGCCGCAACGTCTTCGCCCGGTCGGTCGGTAGATATGCCCTCGCCAATACTGAGTCCAGGGTTGCACCGATGAAATCAAGAAGCCTCGATGGTTCCAGGTGCGACTTCTTCAGGTTGGTTCGAAGCCCTAGATGGGTGAGAAGGGTCAGAGTCTTGTGTATGTGTTCGTATAGTCTCTGTTTGCAGGGCGCCACCAAGAGCCAGTCGTCTAGGTAAGGGTAGACGGATATGCCTTTCGTTCGCAGGTATGATACCACCGGGGCCATGCATTTGGTGAAGACCCTGGGTGCGGTGGACAATCCAAAGGGCAGCACTTTGTACTGGTAGCAGACGTCGTTGACCGTTAATCTGAGGTATCGACGATGCTGCGGGCGAATGGCGATATGGAAGTAGGCGTCCCAAAGATCGATGGAGGCGAACCAGTCCCCTTTGTGAAGGAAGGGCATGATGGCGGGTAGGGTGAGCATCTTGAACTTCTTGGGGTGAATATATTCATTCACCCCTCTGAGGTCTAAGATGGGTCATAGAGTCCCGTCCGGTTTCGGTACCGTGAAGTACCGGGAGAAGAAGCCGGTGATCTTGGCTGCGGGCGGGAGCCTCTCGATTGCCCCTTTTTGAAAAAGGGACTGGATCTCTTCCAAGAGAGCCGAGCTGGCCTGGGTGGAGTAGTATACGCCTCGCGGCAGAATACTTTGAAATTCGATGGCGTAGCCAAGGCGGACGATGGTGAGCACCCAAGAGTCCATAGTGACGGCCATCCAATTGGCTAGGTGTTCGGCCAAGCAAGGTTGATCTTCGTGGGATGGCGGAAGGTGAAAGGATGGTATCGGTGGCGACCTGCACAGGTGGTCAAAACCTCGACTTCGTGCTTGACGAAGACTTCTTGGTCGAGGACGGGTGGCGACGGAGAAGCCTCCTCGAGGAAAATGAGGTCGAAGGCCGGGAGGCCGTAGAGCGTGCCGATTGCTGGAACGAGGAGGCGGAAGATCGGCGCCAGGACTGGCGAGAGCCGGAACTGCGGCGTTGCTGTGGTGGCGGGAAACCCATTTTCCTCGCTGTCAGCCTGGCCTTAATGACATGGTCCATGGCCTTATCGGTGGAGGAGTGGAAGAGCCCCTTGCCATCAAAGGGGAGGTCTTCGATCCTCTTTCGGCCGTCCTCCTGGAGTCCCGATGACCTAAGCCAGGCATGTCGATGCAAAGCGACCTCTCCTACCATCACTCTCGACGTTGCTTCAACTGCATGCCGCGAAGAGGCTAACTGCTGGGTTGCCAGTGCGACTGCTTCACCATGCAGTTGAATTGCAGAGTCTCGCGAGTCATCTGGTAGGTCCTCCAGGAGCGGTACCAACCGATCCAGAATGTTCCGGTGGTACGCCGCCATACATGCCATGGTGTTCAGGACTCGGGCAACCAGCGAGGATGCAGAGTAGAAGCGGCAGCCAAAGTTGTCAAGCTTACGCCCTTCACGATCAGATGGTGTCGTATACGGTCTGGAGCTTCCCCTATTCTGTGCCGACTCGACCACTACCGAATTCAGTACCGGGTGGCTAAACAAGAATTCGGCGTTCTCCCTCTGAGTTTTGTAGAGGTGCTCCAGTCTGTGTGGTATCAGAGGTGCCGATGCCGGTTTTTCCCAAGGCTGTCTGATGGCATCCAACAGCGTAGGTAAGAAGAGCAGTGGCGCAGTGGAGGGAGGCCGAGTCCCCAGGTATTGAAAGACTGGATCCTGTGCCGGCGAAGGCACTTCGGTCACCTTCAAGCCTAGCGCTGTAGCCATCCTGAGTAGGATTGCTGAGAATTGGCGGACGTCCTCAGGCGCAGCCTCCGGAGCCGGCTCTCCGAACTTCAATGGTGGAGAGTCGTGAGAGGAGATTGTGGATTCAGCCGAATCCAAGTCCGATTCATAGGAGTCCGATGAAGATGAGGATTCTACCGCCTTTTTGGATGGCTTCGCGGGAACATCCTTGTCCTTCGCTGTCTGCACAGCTACAGAAGACGAGGCAGCGGGCTTTGTGGAAGATGTGGTGGTCGACGTCGACGGCTTCTTTGTTTGAATCGACGTCGTGACCGTCTTAGCCTGCTTTGAAGGCAGAGGTGAAGGCTTGGAATCCGCGCTGATTGTTTCTGGGACTCAGATCGTGATGAGTCTCCCGCTTGAGTGGTAGTAGCCACTTCCGCAGGGCGGGTGGCGGTTGCGGTCACCCTCGGGGGCGGTGATACTGCCCTGTAATGAGGGGAAGGCTCCCTCGGCCTCCGGTGTCTCGGGGAGGGTGATTTCTCGGGCAGCCTGTCATAGGATCTGCGCGAAGGCGATCGGGACCGTCGGCGAGGTGGAGAATGACCTTGCGGTGACCAGAAGCGCGGATCCGGGTGATACCTATCCCTGTAAGATGGGGAATAGGAGTGGTAAGAGCCGGGATATTCCCTCCAGAGGTACTCGTGGCCGTACCTACTGAGGTAGGACAACGAGGTGAAGACGGAGTCTCTGGAGTGGCTCTTTCTGGGCGCATCTCCCGATGGCGAGGAGATGGAGGCCTAGCTCTCCGGTCCCAGGAGACAGATTGGGAGCGAGAGCGCGATCGGCTCTCTCTCGAGGCTGAGCGTCGGCCTGAAGTGCCTCTGCTTCTTCTTGGTCTATGGACCCCGAGCGAGCAGGGCTAGCAGCCTCAGCTTCCTCTTCGACAGGTGCCGTGGGTTCAGAGTGTTCCACAGGTTCCTCGTCCGAGAGTTCTAAGACCTCCTGTACTTCAACCGCCAAGGTGGGAGGCGGAGTCAGTGGTTTGGCACGCTCTGTGTGATGTCTCTTTTCCTTCTTCTTCTTCTCCTTCTTTTCCTTTAGGATCAGAGGAGAGAGGACACTTGTGTTGGGCTGCCGTCTTGACAGGGGCAGGTGGCTGCGAGCCCGCAGCAGACTCCTTCAACGACAGCTTCGGTATCTTCGGAAGCTTCGATATCGGTACCGGTGAAGGTATCGACAAAGTTGCCGATGAAGTTGCGGGCGCGGCAGCCGCCGACGCCAAGGCTGAGGTCGGTTTTGCCTTCTCCAACATCGTCCATACGTCCTTTGCCTTCAAGGATTCCTCCCAACAGTGAGACTTTAGCCTCGCTGCCCTGTTTCTGAGAGTCTGATGGGTAAACTCACGGCAAACTGAGCAGGCCTGGACCTTGTGGGTTTCACCCAAACAGTAAAGGCAGTAGCGATGCTTGTCAGATTGGGTGATCTTACGGCCGCAAGAGGCACACTTCTTGAAAAGCGCCGACATAGACAGATGGGTGGAGGAAAAAGAAGACGAAGACATGTCGAGGAGAAGAGTGGATTTGAAGAAGAGGAAGAAAATAACGGCGTCCGGAGAATGATGGAAGAGAGGGAAGAGGAGGGGTCGATTACCAAAAGTCAGTCCGAAATCCAAGAATCGTATCCAAAAGCCAAGCCAAGGTCGGGAAAAAAGAATTTCTTTGACGAAAAGCACAAGCCACTAGCAGAACCTTCTGTACGCGATGGCGGACAAGAAAGAACTGAGGAGTGACCATTGCTCGGTGGGAGGAGCATGCGCAGTACCGACGTGGGGGAGGGGTCCCGCCAAGCTACTAAGCTCTGGAATTTTCCGTACGCTACCGCGCAGGCGCGAAAGCTCCTATTGTATGAGGCACAGAGACCACGAAGAAGAACTGCTTCCACAGCCCTCTGTCAGCATAGAGATCACATCCAGATACAACCTTTAACTGCTCTTCTGGCATTAGCATCTGTTTCCTGATGCCTAATAAAAATTAAGCAACACTTTAGTTCATTTTTTATGCTTTGTTTTTATGTTCTGGCCTATGGAAATTACTAAAATTAGACTGCAAGAATAAAACAAAAATTTTCACAGAATATACAATATAAAATTTTGTCAACATTAAGCCAAATTTCTCTTTATGGTTTGGTCTTCATTCTCTAATAACATGTGTTTGATATTTGTTATTTCTGTTTGAGTTCTGTCCATCAGGGTAT
This sequence comes from Ctenosaura bakeri, assembly GCA_948474755.1. NCBI lineage: Eukaryota > Metazoa > Chordata > Lepidosauria > Squamata > Iguanidae > Ctenosaura > Ctenosaura bakeri. Next base: position 126,937 of record CAOLHI010000878.1, on the reverse strand, counting down.
CTAAATTATTTTTACCACAACCTAAGTTATGCTGTTGCATGGGTGTTCATGCCCCAAAACTATTAGTGCAATATTTCCAAGTGTTGCTTTCTTTGCAAAAAGGTCTGGGATATATATGCCATTGCACTTCAGCTTGTCACTCAGTCAGTGTAACAATACATACCCAAAGAGACTTCTCAGCACTGGACTGTAATAACAACAGCAACACCACCCAACAACAAAAATATTTATACAATGCACTTCCTGAGTGGTCAAAGCATTTCACATTTTTATTGCGGTATTCTTTCCAACAATCTTACACAGCAAATCCATACTGTTATTACATATTACAAATATGAAATAGATGGAACAGTGACTATCTAAATAAATCTAGTAGTGAGTTCATTCATGGGTGAGGTAGGAGTTCAGCACACTCTCATCAGTATTCAGTTCTCGGTACATCAGCCAACCTTCCTCCTTTCCAACTCATAAAAGGTTTACTGTTCTATATGCTATAACAGTTCACAATCAAGTTTTACTCTTGGATTTAAGAAATTAAAATTTCACCAGTCTCAATTAAACCCTCATCAAAACCTGAGCTGTTCATTACAGAATCATACTAAATATATCACTATTAGATAAAAACTTCCTTTTTTTATTAGTTTTACCTTTAATTCGTTCATCAGCTTCTCTCTCCGTTCTTTAAGTTCATTCATCTCTTTTTCATCCCAGTATTTAGCTTTCATTTTCAAATAACTTGAGCCTCCAGAGATTATTCCAGATTTCAAAAATAAAGTTCCATCAAGAGCTACAGTCTGAAAATTTAAGACATTTGCTTTTTTCTAAAGTAGTAAGGGACTATTAGCCACCCACAGTATCCTTACATTAGCTGGAGTCAGCAAGTAAGAGAATGAAATTATTTATCCACAAATAAATACAGTGTGCCCTTTGCTAGCACAACCTCCACACACACTAATGCAAGGTCATATATAGTCTCATGTCCCATTATTGTCAATGGGTGCACCAGGTGCCACATATTGTGCCCACTGACAATAATGGACTTGAATATTCGCATTTTTTGTTTTACCCAAGGGTTCTTGGAACCCTGCATTTACGGAAAACACACTGTATCTATATTCAGTTGAATCTTGCTAACCTGCCCCCCTACAATGAAACACAAAATAACAGAAACTATTAGCAGTAAACAGGTCGACAGCATCAGTAAGGCTTCTGAGTTCTTCAAAATATTTAATTAGGTTAGGTGGGACAAAGAAAAGTGAAAGAGGAATGTCTAAACATCTGGCCAGATATTATGGGCATAAAGCCTGTAGTTTAGACCCACTTTCAAAATGGCTATCCGCAGACTGAATTAGTCAGTACAAGGTGCAGAAGTTATAAGATGGTATATAATACATGTCACTGTCCAACATCTTCATTTAAATGAGACAGCACACATCATATAACTAGTGGCATATTAATAAAAATCTTCAATACATTTTCAACAGAAACCACCTGCTAAGAAAGATTAGGATAGGCAGAACAACAACATAAGAACTGATAAACATCTTCAGGTAAATGTTATTGCCTCTCCTTCTGCAGAACTTCAGGATGCAGATGGAGCATTATTTGGTTCAGTCCTGTCTTGAATGAAAACCTAACACCGTGGGAAAGTGTTAGTGTGTCCTTCTATGTTATCTGAACAAGCAGTTTCTATAGCTTGCTAACATTCAACTATGGAATGTACTGCCTGCATTTGAAGTGCTACAATTTCCAGATGGCCTTGGCTCATGATTCTTGGCACACTTGTCTTTAAAGATGAGATAAAAATTTCAGTTTTCAATTCAGTTGCTTGGAGCTTACTTTTAGGCGGTGTGGACCATCAAATGCTAGCTGCCTTGCTTCCTTTACTGTTTCACAGACTAGGCCATTCCCACAAACAAACTGAATGACTTTCTTCAGTGGAGGAAAGGAGGTCTGTATGACATCAATCATCATTTTAGATCCTTTTATTTCTCTTAACTGTTCATTGATTGGTTCTACCTAATATAAAGGCAATTTTAGAAAAGGTGAATTAAATAACGCACAGAAGTCACTTGACTCATTCAAAGAAAAAAAAAGATATTTTTAAAAATCAGTGGTGATATTTACTAACAAACCAAACATGCTTCCAAACACAAAACAATGAAGAAAGCAATACAGATTAGACATCACGTACAAAAAAGCCATAGAGACTTACAAGAGAGTTACAAAAGAAAGCAGGAATATATGGCCTTAACTGCTAAACAACTTTCTGAGCTGTGACTCACAGTGTATTTTTTTATGAAAGTTAAACCAATAGGGCTTTCCCAGAATAATGTTTTGCAGTGGAAATAATTATAAATTATCTTGGGATTAAAGAAACAAAGAGTTAAACCCAACATAACTGTTGTGAGAGAAAACAGTAGCAGAGCTCTATTGATTCTTTTAGTAGAGAAACCAGCAGCTTATTTCGTCTTGTGGTCCTAGAAAAACTGCCAGTGGTGCAGCTGGGAAATGCATTGCATTCCCTCATTGTACAGTGTGGAACTAAGTGTCAGTGAGTGAAATGTTACTTCTACTAGCAAAAAGAAACCACTGGATACTGGCCTAATAAATATGCCTCTAAAACAAGTTTACCTCAAGGTAATCCAAAGGAAGGAATGTTTCAGGCTCAGCTCTTTCTTCTTTGAGGAAACGAATACAATCTCTAGCTGCTTTTTCTGAAGCCACAACAATTGCAGTCATATACTTGCCAAATATTTTGGTGACAGCAAGTTGATACTTTTTGTGGATAGGATGACACAAATCAACTAGTCTTCCAAACTAAAAAGCAGAGATAATATATGCACACATTAAAATGAAATGCAAATGCCTACAATGCACCAGATTTCAATATTGGTTTCACTGCCAAGAAAGACATGAACAGTGGGTCCAGCCTGGAGGCATACTCACTGCAGTCTATCTTAACAATGTCTTGGTGTCTTTCTTCCGCCACCAAGAAATCGTCATCTAATCTCTGGGGTAGTTTTACAGTCCATGACTCTAACGGTACTCAACGTGCTGCCATATACACATCGTCTATTTCAATTATAAAGTGAAAGGAAGCCAGACCCTTGTGGCTGTGCTCTTGTTTTGTTATGTTTCCACCTCAAATGAAATACATTATTCAAAGAAATAATTCACGTGGCAATATTCTGGCTCCCATTGTATTTCATACCTGTTAAAACACGGGGGAAAAACCCGCCACCCGTCAGTGCTGAGTGTGAAAGGTGCAGCCAAGCCTCGCACTCAAGGCCTGCCCAGCCTGCTACCTCTTTGTGATCAGAACTAAATAGCCAGGGAGATCTCTGAATCAAGCCAGGGCCAGGACAAATGGGTCTGCCTCAGTACTCCCTCTCTTAGGACGCAGTCCCTTCCTCACTCTTTTCCCTCCTTGGCTTCTTCCTTTCAGGACTCTCCCTTTATTGCCTTCCCAGATGTAAGGATCAGCAGTGATTTATATTTTCCAAGACTGTGGTACTGTTGGCACTAAGGTCAAGATGTTATTATTGGTAGCGTGTATATCTCAGGATTCAAAATAGGTCTCTGTGACACTGTTTTAAGGAACACAGAACTTCAAACATTATTGTAACACTGTTGCTTTAAATGTGTCTCTTTCAATTCATTCACTATATCTCATACTCCCAATTTCTCAGTTCTCTCTCCCAGAGCTCTTCAAATCTCCAACCTCTCCCAAACACACCACAAATCACGCTCCTCTTCAAACACACACCAGACGATTAAAATCCATTGTTTTCCTCTTTCCACCAGCCTCTCCCCTGGGCTATCCAAGGTTCCATTTCACCAGGCAATCAGTTTAAACACTCTCAGTTGCCAAGGAGGTTTTGTTGTCAGGACCCCCTCCCATCAGGTTCGTCACAATACCTAATCACAATGATGAAATTTTCAAGCTTGTGAAGCACAGAAATGCATCACTACAAAGTATTTAAATCAGAAGTCTCATTTCTGGATTTTTACAACTGATTGCCAGCCAGAGAAATAAGAAAATTAATACCACTCTCTTAGTCCCTCAGTGAATCTCAGTATTTTAGTACTGAGCCCACTGCAAAAGTACTTTCACAATTTCTAGGGTATATGTACAGTCTTTTCCCCAGGGTTAAAGTCATGGGAATGCTATTTTTTTCTGGTTTGTAGGAGAAGTTAGATTTATCCAGCATTTCTCATCTGGCTGTTATGTAAATGATGAAGCCACCTCCCTAATTAGTTTACCAAAAGGGAAAAAGTGTCTAATACAAGCTAATTTTGCTAGCTGCCTCTAAGAAAACAAAATCTGGTGTCAATATTCCTAAACCACACCATAACAGTGTTTATTTGACGCACATATATGGAACATACAATATGCATAGCTTCTTCTGTAAAATCTACACCAGTACACTATTACAACATTCCGTTTCATCACAAATACTATGCTGGCATCCTTATACACTAGCCCAAGAACTATGATGCACTTTCAACATAGCAGTAGCTGATAAGGTGCATAGACAGTACCAATATCTCTGAGTTAAAAGAAGGCAAATATTAAACAAAAAAAAATCAAGATATTTAGAATGAAGCATTGGTCAGTTACTATACAGGTTCATTTTTGTTTCTGAAAGAGACACTCAGGAGTGAGTTAGATCTCCCTGTTACCCAAGCGAGGGAGGGACCATATGATATCTGACCTAGCCCCCTTAGCTCCTCCACCAGTACTTTTCATAGAAAAGCAAGGACAAGAACATAACAAATACAAGTATGATGGAAAAAAACTACCACACAAGAAAAAAAAAGAGAAAGAATGTCCAAAGTGAAAAAGGAATGTCAGCCACCTCTTTGGTTGGGCTGGATGTCTCCTTCCCCATACACAAGTATGAACATTCACGCTAAGTGACCAATGCTTCAGTCTTTCTGTAGAAAAGAACCACTGAGGAACGAGATGTAGAAAAGAAGTGCTAGATGGTGGCACTGGGGTTCCAGCATGCTTTTTTACAGACTGCTGAAGTCTTAGACAATTAGCTCCTTCCCTGAGCACTCCAAATTTTCTTTATCAGTGTCAAAGTCAGTGCCTTTAATAAAAGCAACCTCTGCAGCTGAATCCTCTTGATTGCCCTCATCAGACACTACTGCAGCCCTGGAATGCTACCCCATGGGTTGAGTTCAGAATCCAATTCTGTAACCTGAGCCATGCTCCCAAAGTTGGGGATTTTTTGGAGGGGGTGTAGGCTCTGAAAGACTAATGATCAAGACTTGGTGCCGTTGCAGTCACACAGATACCACTGAGATAACATGGAAGCATAAAAAGGCATGGAGGCATAGTAAAAGAATGCCTAGTTACAAGGCATAATATTAGAATATATTAGACACATTTAAAGTTACCACATAATCCGGATACAGTCTTTTGAGGCTCTCCAAGGTCTCTGCTCTTCTTTGCTGACGCTTCCCTTCATGGACATCAATTTTAGCATTGTGCAAGTCACTGACAATTTTATTCAGTTCTTCGTTTACTTCAGCCATCCGTTTCTTTGAACTTTCGATTTCATTTGTTAGCAGTTCTTCCTCTTGTTTTTTATCAGCTAATGATTCTCTTCAAATTAAAAAAAAAAGATAAATCATAGATGGCTTGTTTAAAGTCAGCTAAGAAATGCTGCCAGAAATTCTATAGGCCAGAGCCTACAGATTAATATGTAGCAATGTTGCAATAATATTAGTTCTGTATAAGAAAAAAAATATATTATGTGAATATTTTTGCACTGTTTTAATACTATCATACAATTCATGACAATGCATTCTGCTTGTTACATTTTATATATACAGCCCTCCCTCCACATTTGCAAGTTTCACCTTCACAAATTTAATTATTTGTGAGCGTGTATGCCTTTCTCCCCATTCTCCTCCTCCCATTCCTATACATTTTGCCCCCAAGTGGAGAACTTGTGCTGAGGCAAAACAGAAGGGAATGAGGGGTGGGGGAAGTTGTGCGCAAGTCTTCTTTTCCCCATCTGGAGCTCCCCCTTCCCATGAAAAATGGAAGGAAATGGGGGGGGTGGCAGAGAACTTGCACAAGCCTTCCTTTCCCCTCCCATTACTATGCATTTTGCCTCAGCATGAAGAATTCACATGAAGCTTTCCCCATCCCCCTTAGTTTTGCATGGAAATGGGACAGGGAGAGTTTCAGAGGGGGAAAGGAAGGCTCGTGCGAGGCTTCTCCCCCTTCCCTTCTGTTTTGCATGAGGACAAGATGGGGAGGGGCTCCAGAAGGGAATAGGAATGGGAGGGGAGTTATTTGCAATTTTTCCACTTTCACAAAGGTTCTGTACCCCGAACCCTTGTGAAAGTGGAGGGGCCACTGTAATAGTTGTATCGTTAGAAGTACCCAACAGAGAATAGGAGGAGGAGAGTGTAATACCTGTCAAAATGATTTATGACCTGTCAAGAATGACTGATGCCTGTTAAAATGACTGACATGTCTGAAATGACTGAAATGTTTGATCTTCCTCCCTCACTCAGAAGTACTAGGATCATGTGACCCGCTCCTGGAACTCATTGCACCACCTCTGACCCATGTGGTCTGAACTGTCCAATCAGGGTAGATTTCCAATCTACACACCAACTGGCCCCAGAGGGACCATGTGACTCCTCTAGGATCTCACCCCACCACTCTTAACCAATATGGTCTGATTTCAGGCTCCTCAGAATTATGTGAGCCAAAATGGATAAAAGGAAGAAGACATGCAGAGAGTGTGGCTTATCAACGATTTTGTGAGGCTGACAGTTTGTTCATAGTAAAAACATTCTCTGAAACTAGAGATAACTGCATACCTGGAAAGCAGAGAATAACTAATCTAGAAATCAAATTGATTACATAATTGGATGCAGAAGATGGAGAAGCTCCACTTTCTCTGCAGATACTAGATTAGGAGCAAACAGTGGCACGGAACAGGGCTGGCGGAGGCTGTTTAGCCAGTTCATACGCCAGGAGAATGGTGTGAGCCACTCACTTGGAAAATCTTTGGGTGGACACCTTATGGTCCTTCCAACGACCACCATAACAAACGAATAGGTGAGGAGTCTGACGAAAGGACGAAGTCCGTTGGATGTGGAAGGCCAGATCTCAACGGGCATCGAGCTAATGGAGAGATCACTCCAGAGGCGTAGGCAGGTCCCGATAGGAGGTGGGAAGGATGACATCCTGGTTGAGATGGAAATCGGGGACAACGATAGGCAGGAAGGAGATGTCTGGACGCAGGACCACCTTGTCTCGGTGGAAGACAAGGAAAGGCTCATCCGACCACAGCGCGGCAAGCTCATTTGTTTAAGTGACAGCGATGAGGAAGGCCGTCTTCATGGTCAGGAGCCTGTCATCTGAAGTAGCCATAGGTTCAAAGGGTGGTGTGTCAGCTGCGAGAACACCAAAGACAGCGACCAAGGCGGAAGCGGTGAAGTTACCAGAGAATGAAGGTGTTGCAGTCAAGATTTTCTTGGGGGTAGCAACACGGTACCACGCAGCTGGTAGGCCACAGTAGCCAAGAGGTACACCCTGAGAGATGAAAAGGCCAGGCCCCTATTCTCAAAGGTGCAGAAGGAAATGCAGCACGGTAGGCAGGGCGACAGGCGATGCGGGTTCATGAGGGGCATAGCGAGGGCCAAGAACCTCTGCCACTTGTAGCGGTAAGATTGACGCATAGACTCCTTCCTGGCCGCAGTGAGGACATCTCGTATAGCCAGAGCATCTAAGGGATTATCCTGCACACGTGGAGACACAGGAGTGGCAGGTCTGGGTGCAGCACGAGACCGACCGAGTGCTAAAGGAGGCCTGTTGCGGAGGTCTGGCGCCGATGAAAACTTGGCATCTGTCATTACCGTGACTCAAGGAGAGAGGTCAGCGAATGGCATCCTTGCGATTAGGTACTGGAGGGAGAGCCACCACAGGAGAAAGCATCGCACCTGTCAGGGAATCTGAAGTAGGAGGCCCTGGTTGTCTTGAAGTGGGTTGAAGACCCTGATGAAGCAATGATGCGGTGGGCGGACACGAAGGCAAGAGAGATAGGTGACTGCCGTCATTGCCACCATGTAGCTGAGAAGTTGCTGGATTCTCCTCGCGGAGACTACCGGGGCACGGAGAAATACGGTAACAGCCTGGCACAAAGTGCGGGCCCGTTTCACTGGAAGGAAGGCCTTGGCAGTGACAGAGTCGAGAGTGGCGCTGATAAAGTCCAGAACACGGGTCAGCTCGAGGTGAGACTTCTTGGGGTCCACCTGGAGGCTGAGGTCAGAGAAAAGAGGCAGTGTAAGGTGAATGTCCTCGTACAGTTTCTGCTTCCAGGATTGGTCGCAAGGTACCATCTGATTTCGGTGCCGTGAAGTACTGGGGAAAAGAAGCCGATGGTACTGGCCGAGGATGGAACCATCCTATGGCCACTTTCTGCAGAAAGGACTGTATCCCCTTTAGCAAAGCCGGGTTGGCCGGGGTGGAGTGGGTATACTTTGAAATCTGATGGCATAACCAAGACAGATAATGGAAAGAGCCCAAGGGTCCATAATGATGTGATGCTGTTCGCCGAGATGGCAGGTCAGACCCAAGCAGTTGGCAAGCCGGTAGGCAGGAGGAAGAGTGGATGTGGTGGCGACCTGCAGCGGAAGTCAAAACCGTGACTTCGCGGTGGAGAGAGAATTCATCAATGATGGTTGCTGCCTTGACAAGGTCCTGCGCGTCGAAGATAGAGGCGAGGACCAAACTGATGTTTGGCGTGGCGATCGAGACGGTTAAGAAGAGGTCGACCGATGACAAGAAGAGCAGGAAACGAAACTGCAATGGGACTGCAGCGTTTGATGGATCCCCATCCTCTTGGCCGTAAGACGCGCCTTTATGAGATGATCCATGGCGTCGTCTGTAGTCGCATGGAACAGGCCCTGTCCATCGAAGGGTAAATCTTCGATGCGCTTCTTGCTGTCCTCTTGGAGCCCCACAGACCGCAACCAAGCGAATCGCCGAAGGGCGATGGCATCGACCATCACCCGGGCTGCTCCACTGACCGCATGCCGGGAGGACAGGATTTGCTGGTTGGACAAGGCCATTGATCCGTTGTAGAACTGGATGGCGCTCGTCCTAAGGTTATGTGGGCGATGGGCCAGCAAGGGATAGAACCCGTCCCAGATGTACCGCTAGTAGGCAGTGAGGCAAGCCTGAGTGTTCGAGGTCCTTGCGATGAAGGAAGATGCAGAATAGAAACATCTTCCAAACAAATCTAACCTGCGACCTTCCCGATCAGGCGGGAGTGGTATGAGTCCTCTTATCACCTTTCGTCTGGGACAATTCGACCACTATGGAATTTGGCACCGGGTGGTTAAAGATAAAATCAACATCCTTCTTTTGGGTCCTGTAAAGGTGCTCCAGATGATGAGGGATTAGCTGCAGAGAGGCTGGCTGGGCCCAAGGATGTTTCAATACCTCCTGCAGAACAGGCAGGAACGGTATTGGTGCCACCGATGGTGGACGAGCGTCCACGCAATGGAAAACCGGGTCTTGCACTGTCGGAGCCAGTTTCGAGACATTGAGGCTGAGGGCGTTGGCCATTCGTAGGAGGATGTCTGAGAATTGCTTGATATCCTCGGATGCCGAGTCCAGGGTCAGCTCTCCAAAGGCCAACGGTGGAGACGAGTGTGACTCAGGGGTGGAGTCACCAGAATCCGAGTCCGACTCATAGGACCGGGAGGAACGCAAAGGAAGCCTGTGGTCATGAGGCAGAGCTGGCAATGCCACAGCCTGCAGAGGCGGAGCAGGTGCAGAGGACGGTACTGTAGATGGTACCGATGGCAGTGTAACCGGATGGGCCTCAGTAGTCGGGATGGGCCTCAGTAGTTGGGCGAGAAACAGTTGCCGAAGCTTGAGGAGGTGGTGGTATCAGCCAGTAGCGCGGCAAGCGGTCCCTGGATCGACGGTTGTAATACGGAGACCGTGATCTCGACCGGGGTGGAGACCTTTGGTATGGAGACATCAGGTGGTACCAGGACACCGAGGTTGGAGACCAGGACCGACAGCAGTACAGTGACGGATGTCAGCATGATACCGGTCTCTATATGCAGGGGAGCACGAGTAGTATGATCCCAGCTGCTCCTGCCACTGTGGAGTATCCCAGGCAGGGCAGGAAGGTTCCAGACTGTCCAGCCCCTGTTCAGGTTGACTGTGAAGCAAGGCCGATGTGGCCAGAACAGGCAGATCCGATCGAGCTGGAGACTCCTCCAAGGCCATCAGTAGGAGCACCACTGGAAGGTGGGCGTCACCGGGCTCTGTGGAAATATTTGAGGCGTCTGCCTCCTTGACCGTAGCCATCATAGGCTGGGTCAGCAAGGGTGTCGGGAGACAAGATGACCAAGTAGCCGGTGAAGATGATCAGTGTTCCTCCTCCTCCTTTACTGAAGGGTGTAAAGAATGTGAAGAACGACATTTCCGTTGAGCCGCCATGAGGGGCTTAGAGGGTGGGACCAACTGCAAGCCCGCAAAGGCATCCCCCAATGACAAGGAGGCGTTCTCACAAAAAAAAGTCAGAAGAAGAAAGAACGAAGAAGAAGCTGCTCAAGCAGGAGAAACTTCTGTTCACTGCAAAGACGCCGGTGGACGAAAGAAAACTGAGGAGGTACCGTTAGCTTGGCGGGTTGAGCATGCTCAGTACGAGAAGGGGAAGGGGTTCCCGCCAAGCTGCTCAGCTCTAGAACCTTCTGAACGCTACCATGCATGCACGAAGATCCCAATGTGGGAGGCACAGAGACCACGAAGAAGAACACAGACTTATGCTCTAATCCTAATTGACAGAGGAAAACAAAAACTCTGGTTACAAGGAAACATACAACTCTTCTACTTCAGCTGTTCCACTGCCAGTCTGTTTTTGGGCAAAATTCAAAGTGTTGCTTATAAGGCCTTACACAGCTTAGGTCAAGGCTATCTGACAGACCGTATCTTCTTGTATGGGCCTGTATAGACCCTGGGATCCTCAGCAGAGACCCAACTTTCAGTACTACCACCATCACGGGTATGGTTGGTAGTAACATGACTGTGGTAGGGCCTTGTCAGTGGCTGATCCTAGATTTTGGAACACCTTCTAGGAATGCTACAATGGCTTCCAGATTGCTGCCCTTCTGTCAGCAGATAAAAAATAATAAACAAAAAAGTCTTTATTTTAGAACAGAAGGTTCTAAAGGAAAGGGCTTTAAAAGGGCCAGCCCTGTCATGTTGCAAATTGTACTCTTTTGTTTTTATCATTTTAAGTGTGTTTTAAATTGTTTTAATATTGTTAACAGTTTGATTCTGTTTTAATGTTGACTTTTAAAAACTATATTGTAATTATTTTAATTTGTATGCTGTCTTGAGTCCTAAACTTGTGGAAAAGATAGGGTATAAACAGAGTTAACATCAGCAACTCTGGGCTGAAACCAAGGAAGTTGTTATGGAAGAATGAAAAAAGATACTATCCATAGGGGTGGAAAAAAAGGAAAGCCTTTATTAGATAACAGATTGACTCTTCAGATTTTAACGGACAGACGGGAAGCAAAAGTAGAAAGTGAGACAAAGACATTAAAATTCCGAATATAATTGTTCAGTGATTTGTGCATAGGGACAAAAAGAACTGTTAAAATAACCAGTGCAAAGGAATAGAAGACATCTTCCACAAGATTTGACAAATTGAAGGATAATTCAAACCAAGAAGCACAGGAATAATTGTGTAACCCCAAACCATGGGTGATTCAGGGGTCCATCCATGATGTCAATACCTCCACATGACAATGGGGAATTAATTAGCTCAAATTAGGAGGCCTGCAAGAGGACGGTAACCTAAAGAGATCTTCCACCAATGTTTACAGGCTCTTGGCAGGACAGAACCAGCCAGAGATTCCAAAATAAACTAAAACGTGTTTTATTGAAAAAAGGTTCAATCACACAGAAAAAAAATTCTAGCACTCATATACTCACACAAGAGCTAACTGAAGCGTAAAGGGAGGAAAGTTGTTGACAGCAGAATTTTAGGGAATGGGTAATAATTACTGATCTGGAGAGCAGCGAAGGAAACAGCAGTGTGACCTAGGCCCTTTTCGCATGGTTTTTTTGTTGCGTGAGCGCCCCTTGAGCGTCACGCAAATGGTAGCGTCGCTCCGTACGACGCACCCCCACTTGCGCGACGCTCACAAGGCTGAAGCGGGGCGTGTGCGCATTTTTTGATTCTTGGCTTTAAGCCGAAAATGCCCCGCACTCACGCAATGCTCACGGCACCCTCGCACACTTACCTGCCATGCGGTGCGTTGGCAAGCCAGGCGGGTCCGCTTCCTTCCTCCAGCGCAGCCCACAACTCCCACGCTGCCCTGCGGAAGGAAGGGGTGGGGCGCTAGCGTGACGGTCGCGCTAACAGGAAGCAACCTGTGGTAGGAAGGAGCGGGGAAGCGGCAGCGTTTCGGAGGAGGCTTCTCATGCAAGACGCCCTCCCCCATCGCGCAAACAGGTAACATGCGAAAAGGGCCCTAGACTTGTGTCTAAGAACAGTACTTATTCAGGAATCAGAGTGACAATGCGGCATTCAGCAAGCACTGCATCAAACTGCTCAAAATGGAGAGTTTTCACACCAAAAATCTGCCTGGAGGGTATAGGTGTGACTGGCTCTCTGGCCAAGCAAACAATGGAGGTTGCCACATGGACAATGGGGTCCGGACAGAGTTAATTGTCTTAGGGTTAGCTATCAAAGAGTTAATGGTTGTTGTAATAACTCTGTAATGGTGGATGGGTAAGGAAACAATGCAAGGAGACATCCAGGTGTAAGGAAGAAGAACTGAAACAATTGGTGTTTTGGTAGGAACTTCGCTTTGCTATTGTGTGGTTTCAGAGATGTTACAGCTTCAGCTTAAGCCTATTATTGTTGGAGTTACCTGGTGATTATCCTGTAAATGACCTTGGCTACACCTAGAGGGGATCTTCAGACCTACTTTACTGGCTGAACATGTGTGCTGCAATTTTCCTCTATCCAGATCAACCTTACAGACCTTACCTCAGGGTCTCTTTTACAGTAATGCCAATTTATGTATTTTGCCAATTAAACCATATCAAATCTAGAGGGTGTGCAGGCCAGTAACAATCGAACACAATAAGAATTCCAAAAGAAAATCAATCTGTGCTTTATAAGATTACAGCAAAGCCTTCAATGGTTTAAACCATGAGAAATTAGTTTTTAAATAATCTTTTTCATTTTTATGCAGAACATATCGGATAGAAAGCAGAATTGCCTCAGAGGAAGGAGGTGTGAAATTTGTAGGAAGGAGTATGAGCAATGTAACACATGCATATGGTACAATAATACTTGCAAAACATATCAAAGACTTGGAATGACTACTTACAAAAGTTAAGGGGAAAAATGCAAAAGTAGAGTTATGGTCAAAGCTTGATAGTGAGAAAGCTGACATAAATCAACTCATTTGAAATGTGGTACTGGAATCTTGTCAAGAAAACCCCACAATATGTTTGCCTTAGGGTCAACATAAGAGGGAAACAACTTGAAAGCACAGAACAACAACAACCTGGAGGGGAGTTCTATGAATAACATGAAAACCAAAAGGCCAAATTAATGGGACTGAGAGCAAATAAGCTCTGAACTCTCACTAGAAGCCAAGATGACGAAACTGAGGCTGTCCCACTGGATGTATCATGAAACAATGTGACTCACTAGAAAATATTATAGTGCTTGCTAAGTGGAAAGCAGTAGGAAGAGAGAAAAACTGCACATGAAACGATTCAATCAAGGAAGCCACAGCCCTCTCTTTGCAAGACTAGACAGGGGCCACTGATGACTGGGGCTCTCAGAGGCCTTTCATTCATATGCTCACCATATGTTGAAGCCAACCTGACAGATGAAAACAAATTTAATTTACAAAAGATGGCATCTTTTTCCCAACTCCAGGTGATCCTAGACAATGCCAATTAGTTGGATCTATTCCAATCTAGTTTCTAGTCTAGTTTTTGGATGGAAACAGCTATGGTTGCCACGGTAGAAGACGGTAGAAGACGGTAGAAGACTAACATCAAGAAACGGATGGGGAAGTTCTCCTGAACCTCTTTGAGGTGTCCTTCTGGGCATACATAGGACTGGGAGTGGGGGACGAGATATTTTTAGTGACTCTGGTCCTTCTGGAAGGACACTAAGACTTGGTAATTTGGGATGCTGGTTTCTCTGCATGGTCATTAGCACTATTTTGTGTCTCAATTACACAAATCCAACTGGGGGAGGCCATCTAGAAGTTTGAGCTAAAGTATATGCAGATTATGCACAGTCCTATCTCTCATTTCCACTAGAGAGGCTGTGGAAATACTGAACAGGTATCTAAAGACTGTTTTGCAATGCAGAAAGCAAGCAAGATAAGATTTAATGCAGACAAGATGGAAGTACTGAGGATAAGAAAACCTGCTGATTTGCACGGAAGTGTAACTGTTGCTAGATGAGAATACAATACCCACCCAATGCTACCATATTGTGGTTTACCTGGATTTGACATCTATCTATGGAGATATAGGAGGCATCAGTCTGTAGGGGTGCCTTTTATGACCTTTGGCTGATTTGCCAGGTGCCTTGCTTTCTAGAGAACACAGATTTTATTGCATGCATCCATGATCTACTTACATCTTGACTATATTACTATGACAACGCTTACATGAGGCTATCTCTAAAGGTTTAAAGGCTGCAGCTAGTGCAGAATGCAGCCTCAGCTGGTTACAGAGTCTATGTCAGAACATTTAACACCAATTACACAGCAGTCTCCCATGTGTTTCTGGGCACAATGTAAGGTGCTGGTTAAGGACAGTGGCCAAAAATGAAGAATATTATCTAGCAAAATTCACCTCCTTCCACAGATCTTTGGTATGCCTCTGTCAGAGTTGGAATGCTGAATGCTAAGTTTCAAAAATAAATTCTTGTTTTACTTGTTCAAGGGATGAACATGCAAGTCATCTGGCAGATCATCATGCTCTTGGACCCAAAATTCATTATAGTACTCCTTACATTACTCACTACAGCTTATCTTCCTTATGTAGGAGATCTGAACAGGGCAGTGTCTGTTCTGTATAATCTGAAAATAGATTATAAGTGTTTTATTACGCTGAAGACTGGAAGGCCTCTCTGCTATTTCAACAATGACTTTCTTTGCCATAGCTCTTCAAGTGTGGGAGGCAGCCGCCTACACCTGTGACAGCATCTAGTGCTTTGTTTACAGGATGCTTTAGTCATTACAGGAGTCTGGGCACCTGCTTTCCATACTTCCCCATCTGCAGTAAAGAAAACTGTTGTTGGGATTAGCAGATGTGAGCTTATTTTCTGTTAAAAATAGAACAGAACTCCTGTCCCCTAATAAACCTACTTAAGGAAGTTAAGCAGTATTTAACTTGTTGTTGCTTTGTGACTTCAAGTCATTTCCAACTTATTACGACCCAAAGGTGAATTTCTCACTGCATTTTCTTGGCAAGATTTGTTCACAGAACTTTGCCATTGCCATCCTCTAAGAAAGAGTGTGACTTCCCCAAGGTCAGCCAGTGGGTTTCCATGGCTGAGTGTGGATCTGAACCCTTATCTCCAAGGTTGTAGTCCAAATCACTACACCACACAGATTCTCAACGAATATTGTCGACTAAACATTTCTTCTTACATTAAAACCAGGGAACGCTATATCATTGAAGAGTAACACTGTTGCCCCTCATCACACAAAAGCAATGGGTAACAATAATGATAGTATTTTTTTAATCAAATTTTTTCTCAAATTCTGGCCATTGTATATGCAGAATGCCAGTTCATATCCCAATGCTTCTTCTTAATAACGCATCTTTATTGTCTCCTTTCTGTATAGAGAACAAGGAAAAAATACTAGGAAGAGACTTTCACCAAAATACTTGTTTTGGTACTAAAAGTCACAAATTTGAATTTTATCTGCTTTTAAAAATACATACTTGCATGTGCTACTGTATTCCATCAGCATCTCTATCCGTTTTTCATGATCTTCAATCTGTTCCCTGATTTGTTTTATACTTTCCTAAAAACAACATGGAAACGTTGTAAGATGCCAGTTTATTAAAAAGGAACATTGAACCTATCTTAAGTATTCATTCTCTTTAGCTGATGAGGGCTACGGATTACCAATTTGCTTCAGGAGTTCATTCTTGTTGTTATATGCCTTCAAACTGACTCCAACTTATGGTGACCCTATTACAGAATTGTCCTAGCAAGATTTTTTTTTCAGAAGGGGTTCTCTGAGGCTGAGAGAATGCAACTCACTCAAAGTCACCAATGGATTTCCATGGCTGAGCAGGGATTAATCCCAGAGTTCTAGTCCAACAGCCCAAACCACTACAGCGCACTGGCTCTACTTCCTAGTGGGAAGACCCTCTCTCATTTTCAGGATATGGAGCTTAACAAAATGGAACCTGAGTTATTACTCACTTCAGTAAATTTAAATTAGAAATATGAGTATCTGTTAACTCTCTCCCCAAACTGACAGCAATACAAAAGGCAATTTCTAAGACTGAAAATTATCTCAAACAAATCACTCCAAAGGAGAGATGCCTCCTGAATTCTTAGGGATATAAATCTTTTAGTTTGTTCTTGCATGCAAGAATGAATAATTTCAGGCTTTTTGCCTCACTGTGTAAGATTGCATGCATTTTTGCAGTTTTTAAACATCTGATTTAAAAAAAAGTTTGCACAAAAATCTTTGAGTTTTCTGGGGGAAAAAGGCATTTTGCACAGAATACTTCCTGAGCAACAGATGTTTTTTGCCCAAAATACCACATCAGTTACTTATCATGAGGTTGTATTCTAGGTTGCTGCAAGGAGGAATCCATACATCCTGGGTTTCTCCTATCATCACTCAGAGACAGGCAGGAAGTATGAAGAAGTCTCACAATACAATAGCCCCTTGAGTTTTGCAAGGGTTTCGGGTGCAGACCCCTCATAAAAGTCAAAAAAATGACAAATAAATTCCCCACAAACTTCCCATTCCCTCCTGGGGCTCCCCCCTCCATTCTCCTGCCTGTGGTCCACACACAACAGGCAAGTGAATGGAAGGGAAAACCTACCCCCTGCTCCATTTGCTCACCCGTCTGCTGCATGCCCCACTTTTTTTATTGCCCATGCAGGTGACAGGCAAGGGAATGGAAAACACTCCCCTCACTCTATTTGCCTGCCCGTCACCCACCCACCCACCCACACACACACACACACATCCCACCTTCTTTCTGTCTGCATGGGCGACAGGGAAGCAAATCGAAGAGAAAACACTCCCCCTCTGCTCCATTTGTCTGCTCGTCAGCAGCCCACACAGGCAATAGGCAGGAGAATGGAGAGGGAAAGGCTGGCATGCACGTGAACCTTTCCCTCTCCTATTTGTTTGCCTTTACTGGGGCACAGAGAAGGAAGGCAGGACACCTGACCTAAAGGCCATGAAATGGGAGGGGGAGAACGGGGGGGGAAGCAAACAGGCACCTCACAAATAATCAAATTCACAAAGGTCGAACTTGTGAATGTGGAGGGAGAACTGTAATTAAATAAAACTGAATTGACTGCACCCAGATCAGCCATCTTACTAATCAGTTCACTTCCTAGCCAAGCCCGTAGAGACATCACTTTAAAAAGTGAATTCAGAACAGAAGAGGAAAGAAAAAAAGGCAGACTATCACAACCTGATCTGAAAATCAACAGTCACAAGAAAATGGATGGATTCATCCTCTCAAAAATCCAGAATGCATCTTCATAGCAAACAACCAAATGCTGCATTTTTAAGGTTAGTGAGAAGAAGAATCCATCCACCCTGGGATATACCCTAGCCCACCACATGAAAACTTTGAGGGAAGGATTGTGACTGCCTCTCACTCTCTTGACAACTTCTTGAAGCAAGCTCCTGTCAAAAGTGGCATCCTCCAGCGTGCAGTTTCCCACCTTGTAGTGGTGGATGATAGTGGAAGGTATGCTCCAAGTGCAGCCCTACAGATGTCACTGGCAGGTTTATTAGTGGAATAAACCTCAGTAGTGGCCATGGCCACTGTGGAATGAGCAACAATGTTCAGAGGGCAAGGTTATCTTGGCAAGGTCATATGCCATGAATATATAAGCTTTGGTCCAAGCAGATAATTTATGTCCTGAAGAAACCAGATTAAAGGCGACAACAGATAACCACAGCATCTGAAAGAACTCAGTCTGTGAATACAGATTTTTAATGCTCTGTGCACATCAAGATTGTGCCTTAATTTTTCTTAGAAGTACTATGGTCTGGAACAGAAGGAAGGGAGAATGAGTTCTTGAAAGGCATGAAAGGAAGCCTTAAATCTGGGTAGGAAAGAAAGGTGTGGTCTGAGAGAAACAAAGTTTTCAAAAAGGAGAAGAGGTGACAGTTCCAACACATGGTGTGCAGTGGTAACACCCACTAGAAAGGCTTCTCTGAACAGTAAGAAATATAAAGAGACCATCATGAGAAGTTCAAAAGGTGGTTTTGTCAACTGCTTTCGAACTAGGGGTAGATTCCAGAATGGGAAGCGGTGGATCCCTGGAGAAGAAATGAGTGTCGCTCCTCTGAAGAATCTCCTAACATGAGTGAGTGAAGAGAGAGTAGAATCAAAAGCTCTCGATACCACCTATTACACCACCTACTGCTTTCTACCTAGCCTCATAAATCCTAGTGGTGAAGACATAAATGCACTCCCTACCTGAGGAGATGGCATCAGAGATGACTTTTATATGGTAAAATAATGAAAAGAGATCCTCTGTGGAGGCTTTCCTGCAAGTCCACCATGACAGAGACAACTTATCTAGAGGTGAGAGATGCAAAAGTAAACATTTCCAATGGGCAGTGAAGACTTGGTATTTTTTTTTTTAGGAACCATAGCAACTGCCTGGCATGTAATCTAGTCCAAAGAACTATCTGTTTTGCTAATATCATTAAGCTTAAAAGGCAAGTCAGCAACATTAGGTATGCCCTGGTGCCCATGCAGAATATGGTGGTCATGCTGATTACACCTAATGGAAGAACAGCCAACTCCTGGGACAAAAACTGAGAAAAAAGCTGAAAAAGCTGCTCTTAAGGCTTCATTTTTCTGCTGGGGCTCAGCAACTGAGGCAGAGAAGCAACATACTAATTCTTGGACTCAAAGTGGCAAGCACTACAGTCACATTAAAAATGGCAACTGCATTCCAAACGGTAGCTGTCCTCACTCTTTGCACTATTTAGAAAAAAAAGGAAAAAAGAGTTCAATTCTGAAATGGTGGGTGGGGTTGGAGGAAAATGACACAGAATATACAGAGGTAGGACAGGAACCTCCTGTTTAAGTATTCTGAAGTCCAGGGGATCATGGAAAAACCTGCTTTTCTGTCTCCTCCAAGATAAGGTCTGACAACAATGTGGCGGCTGCTGCCCACTCCTCCCAGATTTTGTCTAGAGTCTGCTGTCATGCTGCTGATGCCATTTCCTCTCTGCAGCAGCCTGAGAAATGGCTTGAGACATGGCAGCCAACATCGCCTGCTGAAGCTGCTTCAGGAGGAGAGAAGCCCTTGCTGAAGTTAAGTTTGTCACACACTGAGAGCTGGTGTGGGATTGTTTTGCATGCTTGCAAACAGGAGCAGTGCAATGCAAGGAAGACTTTTTTCTTCTGTTAAATGGCTATATCTCCTTTATTGCCAACCAAAGCCATTGAAGAGGAAGACAGAAAAGGACAGAAGCCTAGAAAAGAGCCTAAAGAAGATGAGATTTTTTTTTTTTTAGTAAAATAGGTGGAGAATAAATTAGTAAGAAATCAATTTGACAAAAACAAGTCTAAGGAACAGAAGCAATCAAAGTGAAAGGAAAATAACAGCGAACAAAGGAGAAAGCTCTACTCTGAGTATAGGCAAGGAAAAGAACTGAGTAGTAAAAGGGCTGAGCTAGGAGAAATCAATTCAGTTTTACGGAATGATTTCAAGACTTTTTAATACTTCCTGTCTGTCCTTGGACCGTGGTAGGAGAAACCCAGGATGCGTGGATTCCTCTTCTCAGTAATCCAGAGAGCCAAAGGTTTTGCGCAATTTTGGGGGGGGGCAGTGGCAGTCAAAGAAGCCTCAAATTACAAAAACACCTCATGATGATTCACCACATTCTCAATGGGGTGTCTCATTTCCTCAGCGAGAACAAGAAAACTTGTAAGCACTGCATTTCTACAGCACTGCAGTAGCATACAACTCTTAGGCACCCACTAAAGAGAACAAACATTCATGTTAAATCTGTTATTTCTTTCTCCGCCATAAATGCAGGTTACTGCAGCAAGATGCAAAACAGCAGTATGGGTATCTTAGGTGAAATACTTCACTGTGTAATAGGTTACTAAAGATTACTGGATGAGGGAACACCTAATTCACACAGTAAGCACCAGGAGAGATGAATATATTTATCCACAGAGTGGAATATCCAGAGAGATTACTATTTTAGAGGACTCTTAAAAATAACATGTTAACTATTGAGGTGGCAGAAGCAACTCTTCTCTGAGCAACGAGACAGGACAGGATTCTACAGAGTAAGCACCTTGTATATTAGGCAGTTAGATGTTTATGAAACTTTTGTTTAACATACAATTTCAAGGCTAGGTAAACACCAGCTGTCTAACATACTTAAGTCTTCCTAATTTATAATTAAGACAAAAATGCAACACGGTTCTATGGAACAAAATTCTGTCTTGGAAAGGTGTCTTCAGTTTTACTTTGAGTGAAGAGGGCACAACCTTCCACCTCCCAAAACACATAGACAGCGGAAGCTAAAATCACAACAAACCCTCAAAATCTAGAATCTTAAAAGGCCGGTGACCCTAGCAAACTAGAAGTCATCTTATAAAACTGTGAATAATCTTGTGCCCATTCCATTAAGGACATCTGTGAGCAATCAAATGGTTCAGCAGAGAAGTTTCTGGAGCAATAATTTCAAGATGGAATGCCCAAGAGGTTAAACTAAAGACCCTTTATGATTTAGCACAACAGTCAGGGATGTTGCTTGGTATTTTTGAAAGTATTCTGAAAAAACCCTTGTTTTAAATATGAGATTCTTTAGAAAAATAACTCCTTGCATTTTTTTCTATACACACACACAGGAAGGGGTCTGTTTATTGTTTCTTTTTTTCTTACTTGTTAACAATAACTAAATAAAACAATAGGTTTAAAAAGAAAAAGCTCTTCTGCAGAAGAAAATAAAACACTTCCTGCCTGGGGTTGATTGGCAGGACAAGTTCAAAGAGGAGTAGACCTCCATTCCTATTATAGCTAGTCTTATTTTCTTTTTCATGGGGCTGACAGAAGTTTTCTTCATTAGATCAAAACCACAAATGTGAAATCCAGAGGTTAACATGACAAGAATAGTTCAGAGCTACATACATCCAGGCAGACAGAAACACAAAAAGCTCCTGTCACTGTAGAGACAAGCATCAAGCCAGTTGAAGACCTCCCTACAAAGCAAAGGAGAGTAGCCCATTCCTGGATGAAGTCCACCATAATTTTCAGGGAGCTGATTCTCGTCCTACATGCCATCTTATCTTCCCGGAACACGTCCGTTATTGTCTAGATCAGTATTTCCAAAACTTGGGTCTCAAGATGCTGCTGTATTTCAACTCCTAGAAGCTCCAATCAGCATGGCTAACGATCAGGGATTTAGGAAGCTGAAACCCAACAACATCTGCAGATCCAAGTACAGACCCTGCTGGGTTTTAGATGAAAGACTGGAAAAAGAAGGGAAGTGAAAATAACTCCCTTGACACTGTCTCCTAAGTCATATTGAGGTATTCTGTTAATACAAATCAAGTAAATATGTGAGGGGGCAAGCAGGCAAGACATATCCCTCAGCTTTGGCTCTCATGGCGAGAATGATACCGTTAAGTCGAAAGCTTCTCCTATTCAGACCATCTATTCTCCTAGGGTACCCAACTATATGGAGACCCTCCATGTATATGGGGGCTCTCCTTTTCAGGCCTTTATTTTCTACCTGTATAGACCAATGAAGGAGATGGAACTAGAACCCTTCCTTTCATGTTTACCTGATTTACATTAAGAATGCCTGAATAGCATTCTCAAAAAATTGGAAATGTGACAACCCTGTTTGCATCTTGAAATCAGTTTAAAAATCTGCAAAACCTCATAAAACTACATTAATAGGAATAAGTGAAAAGCAAAGAAGCCAAGAACCAGTCAAAAGTACCTCTGTTTCTTTTTGTTTCCGCTTATCAAATGACATCTTTTCTTCATCTGCCCTTTGCTCCCACTGCAATTTTTCCAGTTGCTGAGACAAGATAGCTACTTTCTTCCTTACCATTTCCTTCAGCAACTTATATCTATTTATCTAGACAGAAGCATTAAAAAGAAAAGCCAATTGCTCAATGCTTCCATCAAAGAATGTCTACTAACAAGCTTTATAAATTTCAGTGATGCTTGTTCAAAGCGACTATGTCTAGGACTGCAGACTTAATGATAAAGTATGAATCTTCCAAATCACTGATAAATAACATTTTATTTCTCGTCTGAATTGACTTATTGGCACACAAGAAATAAAAACCTTTTAAACATTTTCCTTATAGAAAGCTGTTCATAACACTGCATAATATATTGTATATACAATGATGCAGCAAGAAATGAAATAGCTTAGAGTTATTTACTCTTGTATTAAAACAAAAATATTAAAGATTCTGACAGTTTCAGGTCTACTTAAATGTAAAAACGAAGATTACACCCAAATATACAAGCTTTACTTCATCTGCAATTAGTAACAGCTTCCTGACTGCAATAGGGTTATATCTGAGTATAGGATTGCAATATGTTAACTCTCAAAAATGTTCTGTACATCTGTTTGATCTTTCCATAAAATTATCACCTCCCATGATATTTTTCTAAAATGTTCAGCTCATATGTGACTTAAGAACACTATTTGTTGTGGCCCAACACTGCTGGATTATTCCTCAGGTCCTACACCCACTGGCCTATGAGGTATCTAGGGGCCTTATTTTATCCCTTGTGGTTTTTAAGACCTATATGAGATGCAGGGAGAAGACATCTGGAGTTTAGGTTCAGTTGTAGTCACTGGCTTACGGTACCCAACTCAGTCTCTTCTTTAAATCAATGTCACGAATGATATAGAAGTTTTGAAGCACTGTCTTAATAAGGAAATGGATACCTGTTGACAAGTTGATGTGATTCTCATCCTTAGACAAACTATTAAAGGTTAGGGAGTACAACTTATTCTAGATGGGACTGTACTCTGAAAGATCAAGTTTGCAGTTGGGGAGTGATTCTAGACCTGGCATTGCCCTTAGATGTACAGATGCCTGGCTTGCTTTTGCCAGGAGCACTTTCATCTGTTTTATGGCTTTTACTCTAGACATATTTATTCCTGGCAGATCTGTCAGGTCTCATATCAACTGCCGAGGCTTTCAGTTTTATCTGAAACTGATTTATACTGTTAGTATTAGCTATGAAGTTCTATTTTCACTCTAAAGGTTTTGAAGATTTGTTTTCATTTTATTACTACTTCATTTTATAGTTCTTTCTGCCCTATAAGCTGCACTGGTTCTTTTCTAGAGCCAAAAATTTATATGTAGTAAATATAAGAATAAATGCAGCACATATTATATTGGAAAAACCTTATGACTAAAACTAATATTGAGTAACCCAACTGGTAAGAGCAATGGAAACAAGGAGTTTAGAGCAATCTGATTAACTGCTGATCCCAATTAGTATAGATCTGCCACATCAACTGCTAAATGGTAAACCAAAACTTATATAAACCCCATTAATTCAATGTGTCTATTCTAGGTGGGATTGGCAATTGAATTTTAGGCCACCAAATCAGCTTCTG
The DNA here is from genome assembly GCA_948474755.1 of Ctenosaura bakeri. Lineage (NCBI taxonomy): Eukaryota > Metazoa > Chordata > Lepidosauria > Squamata > Iguanidae > Ctenosaura > Ctenosaura bakeri. Next base: position 103,039 of record CAOLHI010000878.1, on the reverse strand, counting down.
TTATATTAACAACACACTAGCAAGTACCATAACTTAAAATTTAAATCCACTGTTTTACATACTACGCTTACTTGTCTTGAAATTTACCTGATGTTCTTCTAGCAAAACATCTCTCACTCCATGCAGTCTCTCCTCTGCAACCTTTCTTTCAAACATTCTCCATGCTTTATCAATATCACTTAGTTCTGTCTGCAGTTCTTTTCTGTCTTCTTCTCGCTTAGCTTGTTCTTTCATATGTTCCCTTAGTACTTTCTTCGTGGTATCTACTCTTTTAATTTGGTGAGTGGTTCTCTCCTTTGCTTTAATATATTGAGATCGCCTTTGATTCAACATAACTTCCAGAGATCTAAAAAGAGGGCACATTTGCCAATGTTCACCAAAATTGTTTTAAGAAATTCAAGGAATAATTTTTAAGGCTTCAGCTGCCATCAACTTAATGAGAAAAGCTATTTAAGTAGAACCAGTTCAAGAACCATGACAGTAAACTATCTCAAAATACAGAGGATTCTGGAACTCAGACATGGTCTCCACAGCAGATTCAAAGTCCTTGAATCCAATTACTGACAGTGACACTTCTGTAAATCCCACTGAATCAATGATCAGACTAGGAAATGCACTGAGGTCAAAGTATATATTTTCCTTCAATGCTGATGACCAGCAGAACAAGACTTTGAAGTGTGCTCCAGCCTCACTCCAAACACAAGATCAATTACTTGCTGAAGCTATCTAACATATACTTGCAGATTAAGGTTGTAATCCTTCTGCCTACTAGGAACTAAACTAAACATCCTGAGACTTTTTTCTGAGTAAACATACGCAGAATATAAGGTTGCTAATCTAGTGTTCCCTAAACCAAATCCCTTCTGAAGGCTGAATTAACAGAAACAAAACTATTAATTTTCTAGTGCATCATGAAGGCGAGGAATTAAAATCCTCCCATTCCAGCAAGCCTATCACATATAGCACAACCTCTCAAAATAGATAAGTGGCAAACAAAAGCAGGCCTTTCACTAGCTTGGAGAACCTAGGCTCTTACTTTATTTCTTTTTCAATATGCTGATGGTTTCTATTTAACATTCCAAGGACTTTTTTCTTGGCTTTCACTGTATCTTCAGCATGAGATACAGCACTTTTCTTGGCATCAATATTCATGTTTTTTGCTGACAATTTATCATGAAGAAAGTCGATTTTTTGTTCATTGTGATACAGTTGGAAAAGCTGCAACTGCCCCTTCCTCTCATTCAACTCTTCAAGCAGCATCTGGTAACGTTCTGCCTACAAACAAATTACAGCTGTTAATTGATCTGCAATAGCAAAAACTACCAGAGCGTAAGAATTAGTTTATTTCATTTACCTCACTCCTTTCCCCAGAACTGGGAATAAATGAGACCCACAGTGTAAAAATGAACACAATATTGATAAAATATAAACAGCCAATCACAAAACAAAGCATACTAAATATAAGATAAACAGGTGAGGAAAAAAACACAAGCTATGACAAACATATCTGAGGGAACACCGCATCCAAAAATGTGATCAATGGGTCTAGTTTGACCCTTAGTCCCCAGCAGATGAGTCCATGAAGGAATTTGACCAGTGCTTGCAGCTGGATTAGCAGGGCAGGTGGGCTACCATCTTGCAGGAACGTTCTCTATGGGCTGTTCAATTAATATTGCCCCATAGTTGAGTCACAACTGCTCACAGATATTGGACAGGATTAGAAGGCATAAGGAGGAGTGGGTCTCAGGTCTCGGAATGCAATTTTGAGGTGTCACTTTAACATCATGAGCTACCTGCCAGACCTGCCTATTGCATCAGCCTATGCCATAGTGGGCCTGAATTTGCCTTCCAGAATTGAATAGCTTGAGCATAAGGCCTAAAAGTTGTTGCTATCTGCAGTGAAATTATCATGAGATTGGATCATTGCCCCTACCATGCCTAAGTTTCTGGAAGCTTTTTTTTTTTTTAAAGGCAACGGGAACTGTGCTGCCCATAAAGAAAACAACAACAACTTCAGATTTTAGGAATATTTCTGGGGAATACTTTTAGTACTGTTGTTACTGTGTGCCTTCAAATCATTTCTGACTTATGATGACCCTAAGGTGAAACAGAGTTCTCTGGGGCTAAAAATGTGTGATGCATTTAAGGTAACCCAGTGGGTTTCCGTGGCTGAATCAAGCCCTGGTCCCCAGGGTCATAGTGTAACACTCAAAACATTACACTTTTAGTAGTGCAAATAAAAGGGTGCAAAAATATGTTCAAGTTTTAAGCACCCCAGATATTTTGGCAAGCACTGTAACTTAAACATCCATGTTTCCCGCCATTCTCTCCTACCTGCTTTTTTGCTACCATGCCTGATAAATATATCAGATGTCAAAATCATGTTCACATTGTTTGCCCTTTCAGTGGCCACGATAAAATTATTACACTAATATAATTTGCACACACTGCATCCAATAAAATTGTGGTAAATTCTAACCTAATTCCTATCTCACAGTTATTCTTGCTTTCCTTCAAGAACAGTATAGATATCTGTTATTTTTTTTGAATGATAAAACAAGACTAACCATTTTTTCCTCGGAACTGCACTCTACAGCAAGTCAATTAGATTAGTATGCACTAAACTAATTTATCTTTGAAGCATTGCTGTCACCATGGTTTCTTCTATGGTTCCATATTAAAAACAAATTTCTCTACATGCATTTTGGGTTCTCATTGGGTAACTCAGAGTCCTAGAACTGTTTGTGCATGATTTGTTTTTTGACCTCCCTTGGCTGTCTGTTATGACTTATATAAATCCATATACAGTTTAGGTCCAGGCTACCTGGAGGATCATATCCTTCTTGAGTCCTATCATTTTCAGAGGAGGCCCTTCTCTTGGTCTCACCAGCTTCGTGGGCATGTCTGGTGGGGACAAGCAGAGGGCCTTCTCAGGCTTTGAAACTCTCATCCTAGGAAGGCTAAGATGGCCTCCCCCTTGCTATTCTTCCATCAATATGTAAAAACTTTTCCATTCTATAGTTTTAGGAACTGACTACAAGCGCGTTTAACAGTGTGTTGCTCTGCTGAACTGCATCTTTTCTTTTAGGATTATTTCAAGTGGTTTTAACACTATAGATAGTTTACATACATTTTTTAACAATGACTTCTTGCATATTTTATTTCTTTGTATGTACTTATATGGGCATTTATTTTACCTCACATAAGTTGGCTTGAATCCCAGTTTCAGGAAAAAGGTGGGATAGAAGTGAATAAAACAACAGTAATAGTGTCTTCGACTGCTTCCACCCCATTATTAGCAGGAACTGCTCTTTCATGGGTCACAAACTAGTCAGCATTGATTTCTATATAATTGCTTACTTTCGAAAAAGTGAGGGAGAGTTGCAAGGTCTCCATTTTTGAATTAGGGAAAGCAGGGGATATTAGCTACAAATCATTTCTAAGGACAAAGTGACCACTAAAGTAAACTAAGATGCAGAGAGATTCTAACTTCTTTCATGTTACAGTACTTAGTATTTCAGGACAAGAGTGTTCTACACCAGGATGCCACCACCCCAAGTCCACACTCTCATCAGTACAAGTCTGACTTACAGACTTTAAACCACCATGTGGAAAAACAGAAACCATCACTTATCTCACTAAGTAGCTGCTTAAATCAAAATGATCTACTATAGTCAGAAGTTAAGAATTAGAGAACAGGAACATTTTAAAATGTTTAGCATTTGACTTCAATCTTTGAACGCCAGAATATTTTGCCACATTTTTCTCTTTTTATTTTTTTTAAATATTCTGTCAAAAGTTTTTACTACCAGGCAGCCTTCCCTTTATTATTGCTTCACAGAATAGGCATAATCAAGAGAATGGAGGGGAATCAACTGTATAGTAGACAATACCACATTTTAGTTGAATTTCTGTAAGAAGAAACTGGCACCAACTAATAAGGGATAGGTTGCTTTCCAGGAACACAAGAGACAGGGACCGGGGTTACAGGAAGTGCACATTAGCATGCTACAAAATCACACTCAGAGGAGGAGACTTCTAACAATTAGCGGCACCACCCCTCACAGATTATTATGGGACACTGATACCTGACAGGGGTTAGTGCACTTCTGAGTGTTATATGATCTGATAATGATGATGTAATCATAACTTCACCTGCTAATTTGCCTGATGATGAGTATATTAACTGGCTGACCTAACTGACTGGTGTGCTTGATTTGAGGAAAACCTCCTCGCACACACTTGCCAAATCTCCTCTAGTATGGTCTTTCACTGGGCAGAATGCACTCCAGGCAACTCATCCAGAACTTTGGCTGGGACTACAACTTTTCATTAAGGAAACAGAAAAAAAATCTTTTTTACATATTATGTCTCACACATAACCCCAAAACATTTGTAGTAAAAAGTGCACATTTTTTTAAAAAAAATGTGTTATTGTTTGAATTACCTCTTCCTTCTCTAATTTTGCACGTTTGCGCTCAGCTGCAACATTTTTTTTCTTGTTGTAACTGAACTGTGCATCTTCCTCTGCTTTTTGCATATTTTTCTTCTTTTCTGCATATTCAGCAGCAAGCTCCCCTGAATTGCTAATTTGCTCAAAAAGCTGAGTCCTTTCCTTAGGTTTCTTCATTGCAATTGTTTCAACTTCACCCTAAAACAAGATAGTAAAACTTCAGAATAACAAATCATGGAACAAAAGCAAAACTTTGTCACCAAAAGCAAAATGGATCATCATTATTAAAAAATAAAATCCACACATTTAACTCACACAGCATGCCAAACAATGGTTAAAGAAGCTTAACCATGGCTTAGAGCAACATTTAAGTAACTAGCTACTGACTAAAACAAAATCAGGCAGGTATTTTAATAGGAAATGGCTTTGAAAACCCTAGCTTGGAATGTCTGAATTGACTTAAAAATTATTAAAGCTGTTGCTCCATCTTCAGATGCCGCTATCCTATAGAACTGGGACTCCTAAGAAGGAAACAAAAGCAAACATCTGTAAAGTACGGCCAGTAAATTTGAAGGCCCAAAGCATATTTAGAATCATTCCATAGTTAAGCCATAGCCATAGCCATAGCCATAAGATAATGTAGTATCAATTACCAAAGACCACAAACCTTTTAAACAAAAATTTACTGGCATTTTTGAAGTTATGTGTCAAGACCAACTCTAGGAATGAATATACTTTCTAGCAAAATAAATGCCTTCCACCTGTTAACACTCTCTTTCTTTTAGAGAATCCACAGTAGAAAGAATTCAGGAAAGACATTTTTAGAATATATAACCACACTTATGGTCACATTATGGCTAATTACTGCACATTTCTGCTAAGATTCTATGAATTTACACAATGGAACTGAACCCAAGAAGACTGTTAAGGAAAGGCTATCCAAGAAATCCACAGTATGCCATCCAACAGACAGAAAACCATCATGGGGAAATTCAATTGGTGCAGTTCTGTATCCAAACAAAGCATCAAGAGGTCTTCAGGGGTGGGACAGCATAACTCAGATATGGCTTTGAAGCTAGAAAAAGCTTCCTTATCTTTATATCAAGCCCACTGTTCCCTTCCTACAACAACAATCTGTAAATCCCAGGCTTGCTTCACTCCACAGACTGGCAGGATGGGATGAGGATCTTTTTCAATGTAACATCCACATTCCCTTATGGCTAACCTTTCAGGTAGTTCATATTAATAGTGAGCTCTCACAGATGTAGATGAGGTTAAAGCAGGCAGAGCCTCAAACACTCATGCTGATCTCCCTCACTCCTCATCTTTAGAAGCTTAGCACTGCACATGAACAGCAGACCTGTCCTCTTTGAGCTGCACCTATTATTAAATGAGGGGAGGGATGGGAAAGAGCAATGTAGTGCTGCAGGAGAAAGGGCTCAGTAAATAGGAAAGGCTATCAATCCTTCCCCCTTCCTCCAGTCTGAATGCAGTGTTGCCTTGTATTCACTGAATACAGATCCAAAGAATTATGCAGTCAATCAGCAATTTGTTGGTTGGGAGATACTGCACTAGTTAATTGGCAATAATCCTCTGCGTCAACATGGTATAGTGGCTTGAGTGATGGACTATGATTCTGGAGACCAGGGTTTGACTCCCTGCTCAACCTACTCGGCACCCTGGGTTAGTCACACACTCTCAGCCCCAGAAAACCCTGTGATAGGGTCACCTTAGGGCAGTGGTTCTCAACCTTCCTAATGCCACGACCCTTTAATACAGTTCCTCATGTTGTGGTGACCCCCAACTATAAAATTATATATTTATTATTTACAATGCCTCCCCCCCGGCAAAGGCCGCCTCCCCGACCAGGAACGGAGGGAGGGTGGGCAGAGAGGGAAAAAACTCCGAGAACTCCCCCCGGGCTCTGCTTCGCTCTCGTTTTCGCTGGGGGGGCAGTGTGGGAAAAGTTTCCAGAGTGTCGACCCTGGCCGGGGGAGGAGGAATCCCTGCGCCTTTGTCTTTTGCGCTGGGTGCAGCTCGCCCCCCGGAGAAGCGCCACCTTGTGGCCCCTCAGCCCTTCCGCAGCACCCCCCTCCGTGGCGAGTGGGATAGGGGCCATGGCGAGGAGGGGGCCTGCCCCCTGTGCTGCAGCCCCCCCCCAAGCTGGCCCGTCAGACAGGAGGTTCTCCCAGTAGCGGAGAAGGGGAGTGATTTCAGTCCCTTCTGAACAGGGGGCAGGAGGACACGAGCGCATGGCTCGTGCTTGCGCACCACCACTCCTGCTGTGGTGACGCTGTGGCCACACGCGCTCCCACCAAAGGGGGCAGGAGGACGTGAGCGCGTGGCTCGCACTTGCGCACCACCACCGAGGAGGGAATGGAGCCTAAGACCATCAGAAATACGTATTTTCCAATGGTCTTAGGTGACCCCTGTGAAAGGGTCGTTCGACCCCCGAAGGGGTCACGAGCCACAGGTCCAGAACCACTGCCTTAGGGTTACCACAAGCTGGAAATGACTTCAAGGCACACAACAAGGGTACAGGACTGAATATAGGTCATCAATGCTGAACCAGATCTATTTATAATGGTACATGTACATGTGATGTTACCCTGTTCTCTGGGGGATCCGGGAGGGGCACCCAAATAACCAAAACACAAACATAATTCTGGGGAGAATTAGCTGGAGCACTCACTAAAGCTAGCGAGAGGCAGGGTAACTTAGCAGGGATCTTGCAACCCAGCATCTACAGGGTCAGGTCAGTCAAGCAGTCAGACAGTTTTAAAATAGCAAAAATGATGTTTTATTGAAAGACAAACAAACAGTAAAGATACCACAATCACACCACTAACGAAATAATTGGAAATAAGGATTTTCGGGGGAATGGGTGATTCAACACCTTTCTCGTAGTCCTGAAGAAGTTGAAGATTGAGTTTGTTGGGGCGCAGGGAAGAAAGCTCAGCGCGGTTCGCTGAGGGGAGCTCGCCAGACAAAGCGGTAGCAAGACGGGATGAAGTCCGGAGCGATCCAAGGTGGTCTCGGAATCGGGGGGGGTTTATATAGGGTGAATTGTGACTGCAGGCCATGCCTTACTCAGTGAGAACAATGCGAGTTTGGAGCAGGACAAAGCTTTGGAAAAGGTCAAGTTTAACATGATCGGCTTAGTGCTGAATTAACAATAGTGTAGCCAGTATGCAAATACACAGTACTTAGTCCGGCTTTGTAAGACTATCGGCTCAGAGCTGGGCGCCTTTGTTAGTGTCACACTTAAGCAAAAGGGTGTTTGCAGGAGAGGTCCCTGAAGCAACAGTGTGGCTCTGTTCTGCCTGCCTAGGTGGAGAATGGAATGTCCAACCATTACTGGCCGCGCCTGTTTACGTGCTTGTCCGGAGGCCTCGCAAACACATGGAGTGGGGTGGCAGAGGAAGGCCGAATGGTTTTGATATCAAAAGAGATATCTAGTGCTATCACTGGGTAAGCCTGGGCTGAAGTAACAATCAGCCCTGCCCTATTTCTTCCGAGACACACAGGATGTGCTGTCCATGGAGTAGTCTTCTATTTTAAGAGATGCACACTCTCCAGGCCTTCTAGAAAGGAGATGGGGAATAGAAACACACAGCTATACCAGTTTTATTGGAATACTGGCATGAGCAGTCTTAACTCTTGTCATTCTGGTAAAGGGACAAGGGAGCGAGGCAGTGCACTGTTTCTAGCCAATGCCAGGGTAGGGATCTGGCAGTTATTTGCCTCCTGGATAAAGGGGGCATGGGGGATTAACCATTAAGCATTCCACAGGGCCTCCTGGGATACTGGTTCACCCCACAGAGGTGGCCAAGCATGGCTGGAGGGGAGAATTGAGAGAATCATCTTGCCTCACAGTGTGACTTGCCAGCTTGAAAAACTCCAAGTGCTGCCAAATCCATGTCTTGCAGAAATAACTTTAAAGTAATAATCGGATCTAAGAAGCAATTTTATCCAACACAGACCTTTTCTATAACTTTGGCAGCAGAGCTTTCTTGCAAGAATGATCATGTGGAGAATGAAAAAGACAGGCTTTCAGCTACAGTTTAAAGGAAAAACAATAGTGATCATGTTTTTAAAATAATGATGGATTTCTGTTTTTACTCTAAGCTATTAAGCTACTAATACAGAATTATTAATAAAAACACTGAAATATGGCTGGAGAGTGAACAAAAGCATGGAAGAAAGAGAAAGAACTTTTTTTCCTTCTTTTTGGGGCTGTTAAAGTGATCACAAAAGAGTACTTTTTGACAGACTGCAAATATTAAAAATACTGAATTTAGATCTGCACAGATATTAAACTGCAAATGAGAGCAATTCTAAGATAACTGGCATGAGAAAGATTTTTTAGTTTACCTTAAAAAGCAAAGATAAACATAGTTGCGAATTTAAACAAGCTGCCCTGGGAAAGAAGTACAAGTGTTGGATAAACAAAAATGGGAGATGGAATTTGAGCTGGATAGTGTTTATTGCATTTTTTCCCCAGACAGCTAGATAGCAAAATCTGCCAAGAAATGTCATATTGCAGTTTTTTCAAAAGCAGACCAGCAGTCTAGTACTGCAACAAAATTCTGAAAAAAGGATGATGACGGAAGGTGCCGAGATCATCATATTTAGCGAGATACCCAGAAGGATTCTACAAAAGAGAATATACTGATACTATACTAATAACCAATAAATGTTGGAAATGCAAGCAACATGTGGGAACTTTTTACCACATGTAGTGGACATGTGATAAAGCCAAAAAATTCCAGAACCAAATATATCTTATGGTAAAAAAGAATGTTTAAAATTAATGTTCAGATGAAACCAGAATTATATCTGATGGAGTTAGTGGTGGTAGAGTCCTTAGAAAAGAAATTTGGTAAGATTCTAAATACATGATGACCACAGCAAGAGTGTTTTACATTCAGAAATGGAAGAGTATTGAAATTCCAGTGAAAGAGGACTGGCTGGCCAAGTCAATGGACTTAGCAGAAATGGACAAATTAACAACACTGGTAACAGAAAAAGCTGTGGAGACATTTATGGAAGATTAGGACCCATTAAAATGTTTCTTGCAAGAGAAAGAGCATGAGCGTCTGAGGCGTAGGCGGCTAGGGTTGACTAGAACAGGCACCAGGGCTAGGCCAAAGGACAGGTGCTAGGTCAGGAAACCAAGGGTCAGGGCACAACAAGAGTCTAAGGCAGTAGTCTTCCAGGTAGCAAGAGTTCACAGGGCCAGAGGCAAGAAGCAGGTCCAGGAGACAGGCAGGAGGTCAGGTCACAATGAGAGGTCAAGGCAGTAGAAGCCTACCAGGCAGCAAGAGCCCATGGGGCCAGAGGCAAGAGGCAGATCCAAGAAACAGGCAAGGGTCCAAGTCCAAGGGTCAGCAGGGTCAGGACCACTGGAAAGCCAGAAGAGGCTACAGACAACTCCAAAGACCATGTCACTGTGGCAAAGGCTGCAGAGTCACTCCAGCCCTTATCTTGCTGGCTGCTGGTTGTTCCAGGTGTCCTGCATCAGAGCAGCCAGTTGGGCCTGAAGTAGTGGGCAGGATCCTGCAAGGACTTAGCCACAGACCAGAACCCTTTCAAAGAGGATAGTATGCCAAGCGTAGGATTTAGCAACTAGAATAATGTGAAAAGTAGCAGTTGAAGTATTGGAATGATATTAGTACCTAAAGAAATTTTTACCTTATAAACAAGAGCCTAGACTTGGAAAGCTGTAGCCTTTTGTGTATGGTGTTTTTACTTAATATGTAGTGTTTTGTAGGTGTTTCTTTTGATGTAGATTATTTAACTATGTTTGGTAGTTGTTATTATTGTTGTATTTTTTTTATTTTTTGTTTTCTTTAGTTATTGTAATTGTGTCATCTGAATTTTTATTTTTAACAAACATCAAATAAACTAAAAGAAAAAGAAACACACAATTATGCCCTAGGACTTAGCTCTGTACCATTTCACAACAGTCACATCTCAGTCCCCTCACACAGTCACATCTCAGTTACTTGGAGGAATCTGAGGAGGTATGTAGCAAACCAGCACACAATGCAACTTATTGTTCAACCTAATTTTGTTTGTTAAAAGCAACAACAATTGTAGGCCACCTTGTCAAGCCACCCATCACTGTTTAGTGATACCATCTCCCTCTAATGAGACCTGGGGCAAGAAATACTTTATTTCCTGACTTATAATTTTTTATAATACAAATATTTACCTGAAAAACCAAGCAATTCCTTGCTCTAGTAATTATGCCAATTTCTCCAAGTTCTTTTGTATACACAGATCGGCTGACCACAGTGTCATTGATAAGAAATTCAGATCCATTGCCTAATTTTGAAAGAAAGAGCAGAGTACACAGTTCATGCATTTTGAGAGATATGAGTGTTCATTTGGTACATGCCATCCAGTATATTAAACTTGGTACTGAACACATTTCTCTACATACATACATTTCTACAGGTCAATTGCTTAAAAGCAGGTCAGTCTCTCACATTCATTACACACTGATGTCATCTACAATATTAATCATAGTTGCTAGATGCTTCTATACACCTAGTATAAATTCATTTTTTTCAACAGAAACAAAATAGTCAATTGGATATACTGTTAAGTGTTCTTCTAACCTATGGAGAGTAGAGCAGACAGCAAAGGGTTAAGCCTCTCTATCAGATAGAGAAGCTTAGAATTTAGAAAAGAATTTAAGTCACCTGCCCACATAGACACATCTTTCAGACACAGGAATTGACATGATCATCTAGTGAGGAGGGGCTCCTAACCTTCAGAATATAATATCATGGCTAGAATGAGGGGAGGGGAGAAAGGAAAAAGGTCAGATAACAAGAAGAGTCCAATTAGTGGCTATCCAAACAAGAAAATATGCAATATTTGTATTTATAAAAAATGTGGCAATCCAGATCTTGCTGAACTGCAGCTCTCAGCTGCCCTAATCAGTACAGTTAATGCTGCAGAATGCTGGGACCTGCAGTCCAAAAATACCTGGAAGGCTACAAGATTCTAACCCTAGACTTCAAGAAACCTCACAGAGTATCAGAAGGCTTGTGTGCCCACTAAACAGAATACTTCATAGTGTGAGGATCTGTGGGAATTTTTCTGGAGTTTGATGAGCTATACAGTAGGGCGTGAATGCAAGTTGCATGTGAAGTGAATACAGCTACAGCATCACTGTGCATCCTCCCTGTGTGTGCATACTTTGCTGCTTAAGGTCACATTCCATGCCATTTAGAATGGAAGAATATCCTGGGAGTTTGACAGCGTACAGCAGCACTATGTCAAGCCTCTTGCAGGAGACACCATGAACTTGACCAAATCTTTATTTGGACTGAGGAATAAGGAAACCCTAACAAGAAGCAAAAAAGCTGAAATGCAAAAACAGTAGTCTAAAGGATGTTATACCAGATATTTAATGGCACTGTGCCTTTATAGAATCGACAAATTCTGAATTCTAAAGAGTGATTTCCTTCACTTCAGAAACAGTGATGAATATTTTGCAGAGGACAGCTGTCAGGAACAGATTCACTCTTACACGGATCAACAAACTTAATAGAAGATTTATTGTAACATAGTAAGGGATGCTGTCTTCAGACGTTAAAGCTCGAGAAGGGAAACTTTTTCCCCCCCACCTTACACTTTAAAGACAGTTTCTCCTAAGATAGTTGTAAAAGAACGAACGTCATCATGCCAAATGGTTCCTTTGAAATTCCAGCCAGAAGGAATGGTTGGCGCCTGGGAATAGCTAACAGCCTACTATCACTATTTCCTCAGTTATCTATCCTAAAAAAAAAACAGGGAAAAGGACCCCCGACATCCTGCCCCATTTTTTTAAAAAAATATAAAAAAGATAAAAAAATATAGAAAATATCACGGAACAGTAGAAAGACAAGAAAACTAAATAGTAATATGAATGCAGTAGCAAGTCAGTCGGGGCGTTGAGGAACATCAGCCGGCGAAGAAGTCAGCGAAGGTGCCCTCTTCAGCAAACTGGAATGAAAAACAGGATGAATAGCCTTGAGGGAAAAAGGGGGAGATCTAGTTCAAAAGAGACATCATTAAAGCCCTTTTCACAGGAAAAGGTCCGAGAAAACGAGGGGAAAGTTTTTTAGACGGAGAAGGAGGGAAAGGGTTTTTGGAGAAAAAAGGGAAAAACCAAAACCCCCGGGTGGTAAAGGGGATTGGCCTTCCCTTTACGGCCGGGCGAAACGTTTGGGGGAAAGCTTTAGCGGATGCTATAGCATCTGAGACGGATTGCCAAATGCCAGAAAATTTAGAGACCCAAGCAGAAACAGAAGGAGGAGCGGAGGAAGAGAGGGAGGGGGGGGGGGAAAGGAGAAGGAAGGAACCCGGGGAAATATTTCAAAGGGGGGTTTCCCAGTAGAGGTATGAACCGCAGAATTGATGGCAAACTCAGCGAACGGAAGGAGCGGAGCCCAATCATTCTGGTTCTCAGAAACAAAACACCTAAGAAATTGTTCAAGAGATTTGTTAACACCCCAATTGGGCCATCTGTTTGAGGGTGATAAGCACTGCTGAGTTTCTGAGTGACTCCCAGGGTTTTCAGAGACAAGTCCAAAACTTGGAAGTAAAAAATTAATCCCTGTCCAAAATTTTAATCACCGAAGGTAGTCCGTGAAGTTTCCATACATGATTAACGAACAGGTCAGCCAGCTGGTCACACGGGGTAGTTTCTTTAGGGGAAAAAATACATTGCTTGGAAAAGTGATCAGTAACAACCCAAATAACATGAAAGCCGTGTGAAGAGGGGAAAAGACACGATAAAATCCCATGCGATGACCGACCAGGGGCTAGCAGGCGCAGGCAGAGGTTGCAGGAGCCCTTGAGGTTTAGATGTGGGGGGACTTAGAAACGTTGCAAGTGGCACACTGCTTAATGTAAGTTTGCACGGAGGGGTTTAATCCAGGCCACCAAAAAAGGCGGCGAATTTTGATGCAATGTCTTCAAAAAAACCCCAAAAAGTCCAGCGGGTTTGGAATCATGATAACGATGAAGTACCTGCTCGCGGGCAGCAGGGGGAACGTAGACCTTGGTGCCATAAAAGGGGAGATTGTCAACCCATTCTATTTTTTCCTTGTTTGCCGGTAGCCAGGAAACTGCATGCGCTGCATGAATGATAGCATCGCGGAGAGCGGAGTCACAAAGAGAGGAGGCAGAAAGCCTTGTCTTTGCTAATGCACGAGTAGTCACTTGAGAAGCCAGAGAGGAGGCAGGAAACAAGGTATTGGAGTGGGAGGACGTAGCAGGGGATTCCGCAAAACAGGGAAGTCGAGAGAGAGGGTCCGCCAGTTGGTTAGTTCGGCCAGGTTTGAAAACAATTTTAAAACGGAATCTCTGGAAAAATTCAGCCCATCTCGCCTGCTTAGGGGAGAGTTTCTTAGCAGACTGTAAGGCTTGCAAATTCCTATGATCAGTCCAAACTTCAAAGGGGAGTCGAGCCCCTTCAAGCAAATGACGCCAAGAGGACAGCGCAAAATGGATAGCCTTGGTTCTTTCTCCCAAATAGGCCAATTAGCTTGTTGAGGGGAAAAAATTTCTTTGAAATGAAAGCACAAGGCCTGAGTGCTCCTGTGGTGTCATGTTGTAAAAGAACGGCTGCCATGGCAAAGTCCGAAGCATCCGTTTGCACAATGAATTGCTTCGTACTGTCGGGAAAAAGGAGTAAGGGCTCAGACGTAAATTTAGATTTCAAATGGTCAAACGCCGATTGACACTCAGGCGACCAACAAAGTCTATGCGCCTTGCCCGCAGTGGATCCTTTAGGTTTCCGTAGAAGGTTGGTGAGTGGGCTTATGGCAGCAAAATCCTCAATAAAGTTCCGGTAGAATTTCCCAAAACCAAGAAATTGCTGCAGTTGCTTCACAGTTTTAGGGACGGGCCATTGCAAAATGGAGTTAATCTTCAAGGGTCCATTTTAAGTGAACAATCTTGAATCCTATATCCCAAGTAATCAAAAGTTTGGGTGTCAAATTGGCATTTAGATGTTTTTTAAAAGGTTTTTTATAAGCCTTCGTAACACTTCACGAACCAATCACACATGAGATTCCATGGAATCTGCGTAAATTAAAATGTCATCCAGATAAATCAGAACCCCCTGATACAACAAGTCATGGAAAATGGTGTTCAAAAACATTTGGAACACAGATGGCCCCAATTGTAACCCAAAAGGGAAGAACCGTCCATTTAAAGTTACCTAGAGGAGTTGCAAAGGTGGTGAGCCACTCAGAGTCCGGGCCCTTTTTAACCCAATGAAAAGCCTCTTTAAGATCAAGTTTGGTGAAATATTTTTCCCTTTAACAAGATGGTCCAAAACAGTCCGTATCAGAGGTATGGGATAACAATTGGAGGAAATAACCTGGTTAATAGCAGAGTAGTTAACTATCAAATTTTCCCGGGTCCGCGCTGGGATCTTTTCTCTTTCGGAAGAAGACAGGACTCGCCGTGGGGGCTGTAGAGGGCTTGATAAAGCCGTCGAGCCAAGTTTTTATTTAGGAACTTCTTGAGAGCAAGGAGTTCTTTTTGGCTCATGGATAAATTTTCGGTTTAGGCAGGGTGGGCCCCCTCAACTAATTCCAGTTTACAGTCAAAGTCCGTGTGGGGGGGCAATTTGTCAGCCTCCCTTTCGTGGAAAGCCTTTTGGAAGTCTCGGTAGTGTGAAGGAATTTGTTGCAATTCTTCATGGGGAATAGAAAAGTTTTCATCTGAAGAGGACATAGTGCCAGCAGTCCAGTTTATCTGGGGGTTAATTCCCCGAAGCCAAAAGATTCCCAAGACCAATTTGAACTGCATCGCCTTGGGAACTAGAAATCGCATGCTGTAATTGTTTTTGTCCATTTGAAATGAGATGGGCTTAGTGATTTTACTAATTACTCCCCCAGTCATTGAGGTCCCATCCATTTCGTTAATTTGATGGGGCATTCCAAGGGCTCATAAAGAGTTTTAATTGTTTGGCCAATTTGGGGTGTAAAAAACTTCTGGAGCAGCCAGAGTCAATTAATGCCCTATGTACATGCAAAGTCCCATCGCTGCCACTAATCGCAACCGTGGCGTAGAAAGGGGGGAATTTTAGGAGTACAATTTTTCCCGCCGCTTGCCAGTCATCGCAGTCAGGTTTAGAATCTCCATCTATGTCAGATGAGGACGAAGAGGTGGTTTCATCATCGGGATCGGAGTCTCCTGTCGCCGCTGCAGGGTCCTTAGAAGTGCGTCTAAGTGGTTGT
The DNA here is from genome assembly GCA_948474755.1 of Ctenosaura bakeri. Classification (NCBI taxonomy): domain Eukaryota; kingdom Metazoa; phylum Chordata; class Lepidosauria; order Squamata; family Iguanidae; genus Ctenosaura; species Ctenosaura bakeri. The sequence continues at coordinate 87,334 of CAOLHI010000878.1, read as the reverse complement.
TTGGCGGCCGCTGTCTGATGTGTGAATTCTATATCCTTTGGGTCTGCTCGTGCTCCCTTAGTCCCAGTCGGAGCTTGGTTTCCGCGGCAGGTGTTGGCGAGGTGGCCCGGGTTTTCCACAGTTAAAGCACATCCCCCAAACGGAGACGTTTGTTCCGTTCCTCAGCATTGAGGACGGTGGGACCGCGAGGTTGTCGTTTTGGCACGTCTTGTCTTTGTCGGTTCAGCTGAACAGTCTGGGTTATGCCTTCCATTTCAGTAGCTAGTCTGACCCAACCTAGCGGGGTTGTTTTTGGCCTGCATTAAGCACCCGTGTAGAATATCAGGATTTAGTCCATCTTTGTATAACCAATTAGAATTTCATTACTCCACGGGACTTTGGTGGCCAGGTTTCTAAATTCACGGGAAACGGCCCCACATTTGTTCCTGCCTTGTTTCATTCGTTTCAGTTGATATTTGGTGTTTTCCAATAAATGGGGCTTCCGTTCCCCCAGATGGTTCATGAAGAGCTGCAGATTTTCAGTTTCGGGGGCGCGGGAGTCATATAGGTTTGCTACCCAGTCTGCTGCCAGTCCTTTCATCCTCTGGCTTAGGTATCGAATTGGGGGGCATCATCCCGAAATAGATGGCCGTGATCAATCATGAAATTGTTTGCCATAGTCAAAAAAAAGGAGAGTTTCTCCCCCTTTTCCCCTTGAAGGTCGCTTTCAGGTCTCCCACATTTCTGAGTAACAGTGGCGCTGGCGTGTGCCCTGTTGGTTGCTGGGGCGGACCAGGGGTGGCCGCCGGGCAGCCGCTCGGGCTCCCCTTGGGGATTTCCCCGTCTGCGAGGGACGGATGCCCCATCTCGCGTAGATGGGCTTGAGTTCGAATCCCCCCTCATCTTTTCTTTCCAGTTCGGTTTCCATTTGCTTTATCTCCTCCAAAAAGGGGTAGGTCTTTTGCTGATGTATCCCATCTAGCAGCCCTTCTGGGGTTGTCTCAACGACGTATGTGGGTTTTTTCCCCCCGACCCAGGTTTGGCCGCTTGTGGGGGTTTCCATAGCCTCGGTCAGGGCAATTTTGTCTTGGTATCCCAGGGGCACTTCAGTTTCTGTAGCTCCATCAGATTCTGCAGATCCTTGCTCTTCTTCAGTAATCGACTGGTCCATCAATTGGTGCATTTTTTAAAGGATTCTCGAGCTTTCTGTCAGGAAAGATTCCCCCTTAACGGGTCAACAAACTTAATAGAAGATTTATTGTAACATAGTAAGGGATGCTGTCTTCAGACGTTAAAGCTCGAGAATGGAACGTTTTCCCCCCCCCCTTACACTTTAAAACAGTTTCTCCTAAGATAGTTGTAAAAGAACGAACGTATCATGCCAAATGGTTCCTTTGAAATTCCAGCCAGAAGGAATGGTTGGCGCCTGGGAATAGCTAACAGCCTACTATCACTATTTCCTCAGTCTACTGCTATCCTAAAACAATAAAACATGGAGGACTCCCGACAACAGCAGCAGTGACCAAAATGGTAAACGGTCTGGAAACCAAGCCTGATGAGGACCAACTTAGGGAGCTGGGTATGTTTAGCCTAAAGAAGAGAAGGTTAAAAATGACATGATAGTTATGTTTAAATATTTGAAGGGAAGCCATATGGAAGACGGAGAAGCTTGTATTCTGCTGTAGACTAGGACATGGAGCAAGGGCTTCAAACTTCAAGAAAAGAGCTTCCATCTAAACATCAGGAATAACTTCCTGGTGGTAAGAGCTGTACAACAGTGAAATATGATGCCTCAAAGTGTGGTGGAGTCTCCTCATTTGGAGGTTTTTAAACAGAGGCTGGGTGGTCATTTGTTAGGAATGCTTTGATTCCTGCATGGCAGGGGCTGGGACTTGATGGCCCTTGCGGTCTCTTCCAGCTTCATGATTCTGTGATTCCATGAATCTCTAGGGAGCATATTCAGCATTTGGTAAATATACACTTTTTCTTCAAAGAATTACACGCCCCTCTTACCTATATGAAAATATCTCACTGACTATATACATTCAGTTTCATATTGCACACATTTATAAAATAAGTTCTATAACCTATTTAAGTAATGTTGGAGTACGGTATTCTGACAAAACTTCTAACGTACTTCTAACAAAATGAAGCAAAAGCAAAATAATATGAAAATCAAAATGCTAGGGGGCCACATTCTGTAAAGCCCCAATCACTAAGAAAAATGTGCTTTCTACAATTAAATCCATTATTTGGCCTTGAATCAGTAACTTATGTATCAGCAGCTAGTAAGTACATTTCATTTAACTGCACAAATTAGCATAAAAACTGAGTACTCGCATTTTCATATAAGCTATATATCTGATACTTAGAAAAAAACTCACCTCGAATAATTCTTGAAAATGTTTTCTCTTCCCCATTCTCCTCACTGTATACCATTCTTACACTTCCAGTTGATGAAACCGGTTTCCCAATATGTGCCCCGTGTATCAGATCTTGAATATGTTTCACTCTTAAATTAGATGTCTTCTCACCCATTACAAAACTAAGGGCATCCTTTAAATTTTTATTTCCCTTCAATTATACAAAATATTAATATTACAGCTTTCTAATACGGATATTTATAGGTACCTATACTTTAATTTCAGATCTGACCCCTAACTAAAGTTCTTTAATTAAAGAATTTAAATCTAGAGTGAACATCTGTGCAAGGGCAGGGCCAGCTGCATGATGTCACTTTGTCTACCCTTTTTCGTCAATTTCAGCCATTTTTTTCAGGATTTCTGTGACGCTGGCAACTTCTGGAGGTGGGTGAGTTAACCACCAGGTTTGCAAGAGATTTGAGCGTATCTTGGGCTCTTTCCAGGGAAAAAAGAATGTAAAAATTGGAGGGACTGAGTGGCTTTGCAGGATAAAAAAGGGGCTTCTAGGCTGTAAGCCAAGAAATCCTTATCCAGTGGAAGTGTTTTGATCATTTCTGGACTGTTTCAGACTTAATATGAAACCACAGCTTAGCTTTATGAAAATTAGATTACTCTCATCCTAGGTTTGCATCCTTTCATCCTCTTCCATAACGGCCATAAAGAAGAGGCTAAAAATGTTCACTTCCATTTTAGGTATACCCATTTACCCTAACATCAGAATTCTAACAAACTATAGTGAATCCAACTATTTTTAATGGTTGTAAATGGCCTTGAATCCCATGCGGGGGAAAAGGGAGGATATAAACTAAATAAAGAACTGTACCTAGTAGAAGTAAGAAAACATGAAACAATATTTGAACTTGGCTTTTCATTAACCATAGATAATATTTGCAACAGTTTAGGATAAGCTACACATTAAAAATCCTCCACTGCTTCTAATGCCACCCAGAAGTCCTCCTTTGTATGCTGCCAAATCCTATTATCTGTCTTGATCCTTTATAGGATTAAAGTATCTTAAATGAATAATACTAGCTTTAATGCAGACTAATTATGCATAACACCAAAATAATTTTTTTTGGGGGGAAAAACCATACCTTCCTTCTTTTTATTTTGTATATAAGCACATGCCAGAGCAGGTCCCATTTTGAAAAGGGCTTTTACTTGTGTTGTGAGAGGAGGTAACACTGTCTCTTCCATGACAGCATCCACAAGGCATTTGTGTTACACAGATGGCAGAAAACAAAACTGAAGAAAAGTTCAGTCAGGAGCACTTTAAATAAATATTGCCGTGCGCTCTCCTTACCTGTGGCCTCTGCTTGTGCAAATTCACACAATTTGTGTCCAGTTCACACAAAGCATTGCATCTCTACACCTAAAATGGCAGTGACAAGCACACAAAGGCACTGAAGTGTCCACATGCATGTCACCACCACTGAATATAATGGGACACAAGCATTTGCAAATTCTGCTATTTGTAGGAGTTCCTGGAACAGAACTCCTGCATATACAGAGGGCCCACAATATATTTGAATAAAATTTTATACATAATAAGGGAAAGTTTTTTAAAAAATACTAAACTACTCAGTAAATAAGGAAAAATACAATGATAGTGGTGTGTTGGCCCAATGTAGAAGGGAGAAAAAAGCTCCTGGAAATAGCAAAAAGCCCCAGCCAAAATAATATTTTAGGACACATCTGTCTGAGAAGCAAACAACGAAACACTGCAACTATAGCAATTTATACTGCATATACTTGACTATCTGTTAAAAAAAAATAAAAATATGAGGCTTAAAAAGCTGGGTAACATTTTCAAGATACAGTGCTGCTCCACAGGAGATGAACTTGCTGAAAAAAAGTTTCAGGAGGTCTTTGAAAAACCACCCAGACCTCCAGGGAGCCCCTGCTGCTTGGGCGAGGGGGTCAAGGGAGTGGGCTGCCATAAACTCTTCCCAATTTGAGGAGCTCTAGGGCCTTTTCTCTTCTTCCTCACAATGGGTGGCTAACTCCTGTGCACCTCAAGCCAGGAGGAATTTGTCACAATCTGCTTCCTTGATCTATCTCTCCAAGCAAGATGGGCTCCCTGGAAAATCTGGCAGGTTTTCCTGAAACCTCCGAGGACCCTGAAAAGCCATCCAGACTTCCAGTGAGCCCATGCTAGTGGGGGGAGGGGTAGAGGGAGCAGACTGTCACAAACTTTTTTCAGCTTGAGGTGTGCAGGAGTTGGAAAGAAGGAGGAAGCCCAGGAGCTTCAAGCTGGAAGGAGTTGTGATGATCTGCTCCCTCAAACCCTTTCCCCCAGAAGCAACACGAACTCCTTAGAGATCTGGATGGCTTTTCAGGGACCTCCAAGGAGCCTATGCTGCTTAGGCAGGTGTGTGTGTGTGTGTGTGTGTGTGAGGGAGTGGATAGTCACAAATTCCTCCCAGCCTGTGGTATGCAGAGATTAGCTATCCAGTTTGTGGAAGAAGTAAAGAGGCCCTAGAGCCAGCAGCAGAGCTTGGAATGTGTGGAGGGAGGGCGGGACTATGGTACATGGGGCGTGCCGCTGGCGCACGGGGGGCATGGCTACAAGCTGAGTCATCCCAAAAACATTGAAGTGCCTCCATCATCTTCCTGCTCCATCCCTACACGACTGCCTAGAGTTCCTCAAGCTGGGAATAGTTTGTGACAATCAGGAGCCTTTTCAGCAGCCTAGACTCCCTCTTTCCTTCTTCCCCAAGCTAGGCAGGCAGCCTCTCTGTGCCTCAAGCCAGGAGGAGTCTGTGACAATCTGCTCCCTTGCAAATGAATGTGATGCCATTTTCAGCTAAAATGTTGCTATAGAAGACTGGTCATACTTGCTGTTGCATTCTAGGAAATGTAGTCCAAAAAAGGACTACACAACTCTATCTCCCTCTTTCATCCCTCGTGTTGGACAAAAGTGGAAAGCACGGAACATTCTGGGAACAAAGCAATGCTGCAAATTTAGAAATAATTTTTATAATTTAAATTGAAATACACTACATATGAGTATGATAATCAAAGAATATTATGACCAGATCTGTGTGCTTGCCTCCTCAGTCTACAATAGAGTTGTGTCCAATCTGTCCAGTTGCTAATAGGCAACTTCAATCTCTGCTCTTTGTTATGTGCCTCAACTTACACAAAGGTCATAGCAAATTCCCTAATTTTGGCCCCAACCCTCCCCCTTGAGACGAATTTACAACCAAATATACAACCTCTCTACCAACAGAAGTATTAGTACTGTTCTGTGGCATATTAAGAATTCTACTATATTTGGGGAAGGGGGAATAGCAAACTCTGATATGAATTATTCTCAGACTTAGCTCAACCCAATTGTTCTATGGTTGTGAAATGCAAAAAATCAGAACTGCTTTTGAAAATTAACATAAGCAATGATTTAAGGTTCTGGTTTACAAAGCCATTACTACAAGGATCAAAGATGCTTTCAAATTTTCAGTACTTTTAATAAGCTTGGAATATAATTTTGAATGAGGAAGCAAGACTGGAGACAGAAGTGGAGAATTGCCCACTACCTCCAAAACCCAGGGAACTAGCACCCACCAGGAAGAAAAGTGGAGAAATAGTTTTGCAAGGCCTTTCGGCTTGGCAGATCTTGACTTTGAGGAATTCACACTACTGAAACCAATGGGAACCTTTAATTTAATCATCTTGAACTTTCAGAATGTTGCGTGTTTTAACTGTACTTTTTATTCAGGATTACTGTAAGATGCCTCAAGTACCATGTTGGGGAGGAATGGAAGAATATTAATCTCATAAATACATAAATAAACTAGCTACTTCACTTCCAGGAGTGGCTGAAGGCGTAACAGAAAGATTTTGAATCCAAAGCCACCTACAACAATTTCCCCAGAACATTTGGCAAGAATGTCACCAGCAGTAGATTTACATCCTCAGAGGTCTCTACAGATATAACAGAATCTCTGAATCAGACAACAATCTGCCACCAGCAAAGCTTTTCTGTCTCAAATATCCATCCAAGAGGAGGCTGCTCTCCCTAAAACATCAATTGAGGCCCCAAAAATGATAATTTTTTCATGGGTTGCTTTATGAAGGAATGTTTATATAATCATTTCAGTTAAGTGAAACTATATTCCACCCAACAGATAAAAAAATGTTGCTTTAAAACCATTTGTTAGTTGCCTTTTGCACCTGAATAGGATAAGTAATAAATCTCATTTTAGGTATCAAACAATGAATATATACATCATGAAAAGAAAGAAATGCTGGCCACACTCTTTAGACAATTAGAGCAAGGTACTGCCATGGACAGCCTCCTCTCCAAGTAGTCACAAGTATTACCTGAACCATTTGGACCAATGACACAAGTGAACTTCTTGAACGGTCCAATGCATTGCTGCCCTTGCCATGATTTGAAATTCTCCACAATCAAAAGCTTTAAGTGTCCCATCTGCGGAGGAGCAAGAACACTATTATCAATAACACGATGGGAAAAGAGAAGAAGGGACTTTGGAACACAAAATACAGCGTTCTCCCTGCTCCATTAAGCGCAATCTAATCATTAAAACAGTAACTAGGTAGAAGTCAACAATTAAAATGCTCCACTGGGTATGATAGATTTGGATATGCGTGGAGTGCTGGACCAGAAAGGTCTTTAAATGAACCAGCACAGCTCTTAGTGCTTTTCCACAGGTGCCATTTTTAAAGGTGAACATTTTCGTTTTCTCTGCTTGTGATCACTGCGGATCCTGTCCTTTTGCACCTGCTGTTTCGAAGGGGAACTGTGTCTTTAAACAGGCTGTGAGAGAATACTGTACAAAAGACAATTGCTTCTTCTTGTTTTCCACTCAGCTGAAAATGACCTGTGAACCTGGAATCCCTGACAGATTTAACATCCTCGCCTCTCCTTAACCTTTCCAGTCAGCTATCTTAAAAATAATACCTTTAACGGGAATCTAAATAAAATATGGACGAAGCGGCATTCAAACAATTGTCTTAATACTTTTTTAATTCTGATGAATTTTATGCACGCCTGAGTCGATAAATTGCCACTGCAATAAAAACACAAAGTCCAGGTGGCGCTTAGCATCCGATCGTCTATGGACGTCACGCAAAAGGCCTCTTCCTTAAATTATGCCAAAATCAAGTATCAATGGCAGCCTATTTTTTAAAAAATAAATGACTTTTTTTCTTGATAGGGGACCCATGACCACAAGAACTTAATCACAGCCGGCCGCCTCTAAGCACCTCACCCTGTCCAGAGATCTCCACGCGAGCCCCGCCCGCCCCAGAGGCCGCGCGCAAAACTTGAGGAGAGGGAAACAAATCTCGCGAGAATTCACAGGCGGGCTCTTTTCGAAGGGGAGGGCGGCAGTAAATTTTGTGAGGTGAAACCGAAGACGGATGTTGGATTTTTGTGCCTCGACAGCGCTGTCCGTTTTGAAGGCAGGAGCGGGTCCCGGCTCCAACTGTTTCCCGTTCAACGAGGCGACGTTGGCTTTGGGCCGCCTGTTCATTTCTCCGCGCAACTATTAGGCGAAGGCCACCTGCAGCCCAGCCCGAAGCGCCCCGTTTATTACTTGGCATGAGCTCCCCGCTCCGGCCCCTGGGCTTCCTTTGCCTCTAGGGCCGGGTTTCGTTCCCTGTCGCACCCTTTCGCCTTAGCCCTTTGCGTCGGCGGTGCGGAACAATAAGCTTAAGGCCATTTCCGCACTAGGCTGTTGTGGTGTAATTATTCCACTTTCAACAGGCTATGGAATCCTTTGAGGCCCCTCCGTCAACTGCAAGCCCCAAGACTCCAGAGGAAGTTGAAAGTGGATTAATAGTGGTATAACAGTCCAGTGCAGCAATAGCCTCAGTTTCTGCTGAAACTGCCCATCGGAATTCCTTGATGTAGCCGTTAAACGCAAAGGGGGATTCGCACCGAAGGCCCTAACACTGCGCACACTTAGCCACGGGTACTTCCCGTTTAAATCGATGTAAAGGATTTCTGACAGAATTTGCTGTTTTCTGTTGTAAGCCACTTTGTTTGGAAGCGCAGTCGAAAGAGCTTTGATCCGAACCATCCTCCTGAGTCCTGCGGGACTCCAAACCAAGGGTGCGACCTCTGGGTATGCGGTTAATGTTTCTGAGTTCTAACCCACTAATTCCGGGAAGACGCCAGGGCTTGGGCACCTCTGACAGCCGTCAGAATCGGTACAAAACTCTCTACATGAGGGTCCTGGGATGCAGCACCCCACCCCTCGCTACCCCCGTTAACAACACAGGGACATAAAATGGAAGGGACTTCCTCGGTTCCAAAAAAAAAATAAACACTCGAAGAATGGTTTGGCCATTTCCGCACTAGCCTGTTATAGCGCGATGATTCCACTTTCAACATCCTCTGGAATCCTGGGGTTTGCAGTTTCGGAGGGGCCGGCTGGCCCCTCCCGAAACTGCAAACCCCAGGATTCCAGAGGATGTTGAAAGTGGAATCATCGCGCTATAACAGGCTAGTGCGGAAATGGCCTTTGCCTCAAGTCCCCGCCGCCACTATTTGCAGGGAGCTCGGCCCCTCTACGCTAGCGACTCTATGGTGAACTCCCCCTTCAAGAACGTCTATTACCACACCGCTATAAGCGCTATCCTAGATCAAAAAAGCCGCAAAAGAAATGGCGACTGGCTTTTATAGACTCCGTCGCGCGTTGCGGATCTTTATCGCGAGATTTCGTTGGGAAAACCAAAGAGGGAGCGGGAGGAGGGGGCAGGCAGCGGGGTGTGGTTAGTGTCGCTTAGTAACATGGTGTTGTTGTCGGTGGAGGTGGTACTGAGGAGTTGCGGAGAGACACTGGGGCTGCTGGAGGTTTCGCCCCACTCCTTTCACGCTGAGGGCCTTGCAGTGGAATTGTCCCCCTCTCAGACCTGCCTCCGTAAACAGGAGCTCGTTCATTGGTCATAGGCGGGCCCCCTTTTCCAGAGACCAGCTGCTGCCGGCCACCCGCTATGCATAAACTGGACCATAACCGTCAAGACCTGGCTGAGGCAGCCAGGCTTCAGAGGAGGCGCTTCGCCGAGCTGCAGAGGCAAAGCCGGGTGTTTGACGCCAGAGTCCGGACTATCGGTGTAAGGGAGGCGGGCAGCCGAAAGAGAGTCACTTACAGGCCATTTCCGCACTAGCCTGTTATAGCGCGATGATTCCGCTTTCAACATCGTCTGGAATCCTGGGGTTTGCAGTTTCGGGAGGGGCCGGCCGGCCCCTCCCGAAACTGCAAACCCCAGGATTCCAGACGATGTTGAAAGCGGAATCATCGCGCTATAACAGGCTAGTGCAGAAATGGCCATAGCCTTTGTGAGAGAGAAGCGGGTGGGGGGGGGTGAACTTTTGGTGTGGAGTCAAAAATACACTCCCGCGTCGGAGACAGGATTGTCTTTAAACATCGCCTTTTAACTTATTTTTGGGCTGCCTTCAAGGACAGGCGCCTTCTGAATGTGTCTTCTCTGAATGAGATATTTGCTCAAAACACTCTGAAAGTATGATTTTAAAACAGGTGGGAATCGTGCAACCTTCTGGCTGTTGTTGAACTGCAAACCCCACCGCCTTTAGACAGAAGAGTGGATGATGTGGAATGCTGGGACTTGCAGTCCAGCATTAGTAGGAAGGCCCTACGAATCCCACCACTGATTTAAAGGTTTTCACAAAGTGGCAATATTCAAGTGAGCAGTGAACATAAAGGAATTGCTAATATTATGTGGTGAAGAAAAAATTTAATTTTGATTAAAATCCTGTGAAAATCCATAAATATTCCTCATTTTGCATTGATTACAGCTATGTATATTAAGTTAATTAATATATATTAAGTATATTAAGCTATGTATATTAAGTTAATTAATTTTTTTTTATACCTGTGTGTTCTGAGGTGATCACAGATACATATACAGAGTTAACCTAGTACTCCTGTGTGGTAGGTGGGGAGATGGTGATTACACTAAGACTCATGACTTTGGAGTGAATACGTTATATGGCAAAGATGTTAGTTGTGATTATACTGATATTTCCCACTCTAAACGTGTCAAGATACACTCTTTTAAAACTTTATGTAGAGCCATGTGTAGACACTTGGGAGACATGCTTAGGCAGAGGCTGCTTGAAACGCATAAAGTGTTTAAGAGCAAGAATCAGTTGTTCGTATCTTGTATGTTTGGAGCATAGATTAGCAATGCAAAATGAGTGTGCCAGTGGTGAATACTATTGCTGTGTGAAGCAGGTAGTTTTAAAGGTTCTAAATGCAGATCTTCCTCGTTTCATTCCAACATTCTATCTACTATTCAGCGCACCAGTTCTTATTTGGAATGTGAAGCCTCATGTGGCCAGTTGTGTAAGATTTACAGAAATCATAGAAATCACAGAAATGTAGACATCCAGTCCAACCCCCTGCCATGCAGGAACACCCTCAAAGCACTCCTGACAGCAAAAACCTACAAAGAAGGAGACTCCACTACACTCCGAGGCAGCATATTCCACTGCCGGACAGCCCTGACTGTCAGGAAGTTCTTCCTGAGGTTCAGGCTGAATCTCCTTTCCTGCAGCTTGAATCCATTGCTCCTTGTCCTGGTCTCTGGAGCAGCAGAAAACAAGCCCTCTCCTTCCTCTACATGGCATCCCTTCAAATATTTAAACACAGCTATCGTGTCCCCTCTTAACCCTCTCTTCTGCAGACTAAACATATCCAGCTCTCTAAGTCTATCCTCATAGGGCATGGCTTCCGGGCCTCTCACCATTTTGGTCGCCCTCCTCTGGACTTGCTCCAGCTTGACTATGTTCTTCTTGAATTGGGGTGCCCAGAACTGCACAAGATGAGGTCTAACCAAAGCAGAGTGGAGTGGTACCAGTACCTCCCTCGATCTAGACACCAAACTCCTATTGATGCAGCCGAGAATTGCATTGGCTTTCTTGGCTGCCGCATCACACTGCTGACTCACGTTCAACTTGTGGTCTATGAAGACTCCTAGATCCCTTTCACACGTACTGCTATCCAGCCACATGTCCCCCATCCTATATTTCTGTATTCCATTTTTTCTACCTAAGTGTAGGACCTTACACTTCTCTCTGTTGAATTTCATTTTGTTCGCCTTGGCCCAGCTCTCCAATCTATCCAGGTCATTTTGAATTTTGATCCTGTCCTCTGGCGTATTAGCAACCCCTCCCCATTTGGTGTCATCTGCAAATTTGATGAGCATGCCCTCTATTCCTTCATCCAAGTTGTTGATAAAAATATTGAACAGCACCGGGCCTGGGACAGAACCCTGTGGCACCCCACTAGTCACTTCTCTCCAGGATCTGTATCTGTAAAGCAATCTGTATGTAAAGCAGTCTCCAGGATCTGTATCTGTAAAGCAAATATATAATCAAACATGTACATGTCAATTCTAAATCAAATCACAAAATAAAATAACATTCTGACTATCATCCCATACCTAGCATGAAAGAGGAATAACCTTCAAAAGCAAAGAGTAATCTGTATAGGTTGTTGTGGGTTTTCCGGGTTTGCAGTAATCTGTATCTTGCTCACTATATCATTTTTAAAATAAATTCATAGATATAGCCATGTTAGCCTTTTTCTGCATAAAAGAATATAAAGGAATCCAATAATACCTTTTGAGATTAACTGAGAAAAATAAGTTTCTGGCATAAGCTTTCAGGGACTCCTGTCTACTTTTGAGAACTCCTCAAAAGCTTATGCTAGAAGTTTCTTTCCTTCAGTCTGAAAGGTGCTACTGGACTTCTTCGTATCTTTTATGCTCAGTCAAACTAAGGCCATTTTCACACTAGACTGCTATAGTTATGTAGGATGTTGAAAGTGGAATAATAGCACTATAGGAGTCTAGTGTTGAAATAGCCTAAGATTGGCTATGTTTTTGAATCTTTTAAAATTTTCTTTGAGTCTTAAAAGTAGATTCCATAAATTCTTTTTATTTTAAAATAGATGTTATAGACAGATGTTGCAATGGAGTCAATCTTCTGTAGTTTCGGTTACTGCTTTTAAGACTTGTACATCTGAATCATGGCTTTGTTTCTTTTTACTACAGATTGACAAGGAAGCTTTGGATACGCAAATCAAAGACAGAAGGATCCAAGAAGCAACTCAGAGGGCTTATGAAGAAGCAATTGGTATATGATAGAAGAAGGGGTTTTAATATTGCCATTTCCCAGGAAATTATTGCTATCTTTTCCCTTTGTCACCATTTTTTAAAGGAATTTGCTTCTATGAAGATGGAATGCATACATTTTTAAATAAATGCATGAAAGCAAGACAGAGGTTATCCAGTTTAGATCCAAACATATAGTTTTCAGCTAGTTGGACTCACAATAGATCTTAATACATGTCTACATAACCATCCTAAAATGCGTTAATAGTGATTTTTCCCCCTACAGAATTAAAGGATTGTATTATCTTCATCTTTAATTTTGAATTGTGGGAACTATAGCTTTGTAATACATAACTGAAATTTTTTAGCAGTCTGTGCAAACTGTGGTTTCTAGGATTACTTGGGAAGTTACCATGAAAACATTGTGTTTTAGATTTGTAGCTCTGCTGTGTACTATGTGGTACTTATGTAAGTGTCTAACTGCAGATAGATGTTAACAATCTAGTGATTATATGACAACAATGGAAGCTGGTGCAGTGAAAATATAATGTATTTCCTCTTTTTTAAGTTTTAAGAAGTAAACAGCCATTCAAGCAACTTTAAGGAAAGTTTTACTTACTTTCTGAGGCTTATTTTCCTACTACATTGCCTGGAATATCATCCAAGAAGTAGGCACCTAGCTTAGGACAAACTCAGAGAAGTGTATAACATAACTGTATGAGGCACTGCATTTGGAACAAGAAAGTGTATAAATCCACTTTGTGCACACACTTAATTGGAGACAATGTGAAAATTTGGTTCTAAGGAGTGCCTCTTCCTATGATAGGTGAAAAAAGTACAAGATAAGCTGATGGCTTTAAAATCTGTTTCTGGGGACATAGCACCCTACCCTCCCTGAGAAGAAGACAAGTCCTGTACAAAATAAACAAATACATAAACCTGGTTCTTCAGATCCTAGCCAACAGTGTTAAGTTTGTAATTCTTTTATGGTAAGTTAATTAATGTTTTTTTAAAATACATTTTGTTGGGGAGGTTGAATGACTCATATCTTTTTGAAATAATCTAGCTTCAGAAATGAAACAGAATGACAAGATCCTCTGCATGCTAAATGAACGACAGAAAAAAGATGCTCAAATCCTAAACAAAGCTCTCAATGAATTTCGCCAAATTTACCAACATCCAGAAACACGACGAGAATTTGATTTGTCTGACCCACAAGCCCTAAAGAAAGATACTCCTGCTCGCCTCGCCGATAGTGACCCTCGATGTACCATATCCGGTTTGCAGAAGTTTATGGGAGAAGACTTAAATTGTGAGAATAGGTGGAAATTTCAGAAAGAACAAACAAGAGAATGGCTTTTGCAGCAGCAAAAACAGTGGGAAAGTGCACTCGCTGATAAGAAATATGCTGGTAAGAAGTGAACCTGGAATTTGTTTCAAAATTGTGCAGTTAGTAGCTGGCCAACTACTTATTGGTTATTAAATGTCCCTCCATGTGATGGCAGCAATATACCTAGAAAACCAAAACCTTTCTTCCTAACATACTGTTTCTGTGCAAGGAAGGATTGAGGGGATGAGACATCAGGTATTTTGAGGTCCCACGTGTGATCTCTAGGATCACAGCTCAGATACACATTTATTAACTTACAAAGTATATGGTCTTAGTTAAAATAGAATGTAAAGTTAAACACATGGACCAGCTTAATAGCAGTCAAATTTTTCAAGAAGGAGTTCACATAGCTTCTGGGTTTTTTTTCCTTTTGCTATATACGTCCATTATTGTCCTCTTTACAGGGCATTATATCCTAAATGTGGAATTTTAGAAGCTGTAGGTCTATATAAGGTGTATATAAGTTGTAGGGAGGGGGAATGCACCTGCTGTAGTTGATCTTGAAGCTAATAGGTGTCCTCTGATCCATCTGGCCTTCCCTTTCCCTATCCTTTCATTTTAAATAACTTTATTTTGTGTAATTATTGTATATTGCATACAAATATAATTTTATTTTATAATTTTACAATTATTAATTTGTTACTACAATTGACTACTTTTTTTTTTTCTTTGCCCTCCTGGCTTAGAGGCCGCAAAAATTAGGTAAAAGGTGCAGTTTTTCTAGCCCTGATTTACAGTATAATAATGGTATATTCTTGCAATTCTGTTTCACTATTTAGATGATCTCCATGACAAGCACCGACTGGAACTTGACCAAAAAGCTGTGAACCTTCAAAGAATAGATGAAGAAACAAGACGAGCCATTTGTGTTGCTACAAATGAATTCAATAAAGCTCTGGTAAATTAATGCTAGTTACCAGGTAGAAGAAAAATAAGATGAATGATAATTGTTTAAGCTTACTAGAGTACAGTCCAGAATACAAAGACACTGAAAGAAGCTTTAATAATAATGGAATTCAAAGCAAATACACTTTATCTGAAAAGATTATATCACCACTAGGCTAACAGTGAGTTGTTCTAGATATTTTTGTACTCTAGTTTCTTAATATATTCCCTTGTGTATGTGTTGGTACTCAAAATATTAGTAACCTTTAGCATTTTGATGGGCCGTGCATGCATGTTGTATTAGATTTTTGAGTAAGACACTCAGTGAATCCTTTTTTTCATTATATAGTTAGATATATTATATCAAATTTTCAGGGATAGGACACCTGAGATTACCTTGCTTATAAGACATTACAAGGTATCACAATATTATTGATTGGCCATATGACTGTGAAACAGTGCTTGTCATGTGTTCATAGACTTATATAGTTGGAAGGGACCCGAACAGCTATCTAGTCTAATGACAGTCAGGAATATATAGCCAAAGCACTCTTGAGAGAGGTTTAAAGAAAGAAAAAACACTTTTTGAAGCAGACTATTCCATTGTCAAAGACATCTTACAGCCAGGAAGCTCTTCATAATGTCAAGGTGGAATCTCTTTTGTTGCAGTTTGAATCCAGTAGTTCATGTCTTCATTTTTGGAACAGCAGAAAACAAGCTTATATCATCTTTAGCATGACATCCCTTCAGATATTTAAAGATGGCTATCATTTCACCTCTCAGTCTTCTCTTCTCCAGCCTATACGTGTACAATTCCTTAAGTTGTTCTTTGTAGGGTTGGTTTCAAGACCTTTTACCATATTTGTCACTCTCCTGAACATGTGCTAACATGTCAAAAGTCCTTGAATTGTGGTGCTCAGAAGTGGACACAGTATTCCAAGGAGAATAGAATACAGTACGACCCTCATATCCATGGGGGATTGGTTCCGCCCCCCCCGCAGATACGGGAATCTGCAGATTGTACTGAATGCCACAGTGATCCAGCCCTGGGCCTACAGCTGGAGGAGGGGAAACAGAGGGCAGCGCAATCATGCGCTTTCTGTTGTTTTCCCGCCGAGCACTGCGGGAATCAGGCCCTGGACCTGTGGCCGAAGGAGGGAAACAGCGGGCAGCGTGATCCCACGCTGCCCACTGTTTTCAACTGCGGATAACTGAATCCACGGATACATAAACACTGTAGGACAACCAAAATTAGACCTGCCCTGTGCCACTGAGACTATGTGGAGATGATTCATTGCTATCCCCTGCTTGATACTACTGCCTGTAATGTGTCTTACTACAGACATCTAGACTGCAGACTTCGGATGATTTCCTGCAGTTCAGGAATTAAGCTATGGTAGAGAATACCTTTTTGGATGAACACATGTTATAGTTATGAAATGTTTTCAGAGCTGTTTCAGAACAAAGCCATTTCTATTATTGATTAATTGTTTAGTTTTCACACATAAATCCATAGAACGTATAAATATTTTTCTCTTTTTTAGAAATTATGAACATTTTGCTCCTGCAATAAAGAACATTTGGTAGACTTTTATAAATTCAGGAATCTCTTTTAAATTAGTATGTTTAGGTTCTTCTTCGTGGTCTCTGTGCCTTCATACACTAGGAGCTTTAGCGCCTGCGCGGTAGCGTTCGGAAACTTCTAGAGCTTGTTTGCTTGGCGGGAACCCCTCCCCCACACCGGTACTGCGCATGCTCCTCCCGCCAAGCAACGGTCTCTCCTCAGTTCTTTCTCGTCCGCCGTCGCGTACGGAAGGTTCTTCGGTTTGTTCCTCTGCTTTTGTGCTTGGCTTGCTGTTTTCACGGTTTTTCGGATTTTTGGATTGTTTCTGACCTCTCTTTCGGACTTCCCATTTGGTTTTGGTAATTTTCGGATCTTTTTCCAATTGGCGTTTCGTCTTATGTCCGCGCTCTTCAAAAAGTGCGTGTCCTGCGGGCGCAAAGTTGCCCTCAACGACGGCCATAAGGAGTGTCTCTTCTGCTTGGGTGAGTCCCACAACACTCAGACTTGCCCAATTTGCCGGGATTTTACTCCCCAGACTCTCCGTAACAGGTCCGCAAGACTTAAATTGTATTGTTGGGAGCAGTCTTTGCGGGCGATCGACGAGACCTCCGTTTCCAAGATGACCGAAAAGAAGACGACCACGCCATCGACGGTATCGGCGGCTGCCGTTCCGTCCACCTCGTCGGTATCGGGCTCGGTACCGGCGAGAACGCCGATCTCGGCGTTACCGAGGATCCCGAAGCTGTCGGCGGCTGCCAAGTCAGCGAAAGGATCCTCGACGGCGAGGAAGGCTGAGGGTGATGTCTGATATTTGATTTGTTCCTTTTGATATTTATTGGAAATGTTGTAAAAGTTAGTTTCAGACCATACATCCAGATCTGTAATCCAAAAGGTAAATTTTCCAGGCTATGGTTTTTCTTCCTCAACCTGAGGAATTCCATCCAAATAAAATAGGATTTAATTGTCAGACCTGTGACGCTTCCACTCTAGGTAGGTAGGGCTTAGCTTTCTTGTTTTTTGGTTCCACTTGCAAGTAGAGCTGCTATCACCCATGTACTTTTTTTTACCTTTACTCTGACCCCATGAGAAAATTCTGATTTGCAGTATAGTTGACAAGAAGAGTTAGACTTGGGTTAGTTCACTTCTGTTAATCAAGTGGTGTATACACAGGAAGTTTTAGCTCTGTTTTAATTTTTGTAAACCGCCATGAGCCCCATTGCTTGGAAAAAGGTGTGGCATAAATAAAATAAATGAATAAATAAAACAATCCAGCCCATGGGTACATTATCTGTGAGTTAGCCAAGTATTTCCATCAACTCCAGGCTTCTAGTTCAAGCATTTATGAAATGATTACAGTTAAATGTAGAACCACAGACACAAAAACAAAAAATAAGAACATCTTAACTCTTTACACTTAATCTTAACTCTTTACTCTTTATAGCACTTCATAAGCTAAACATCCTAGTACTTGATAGGTGCAGGGGATTTATTCCTCAAGGCAAATAGTTATAAGAAAATACCGGGTGATGAGCTATAATTCTATATACTTGAGCAAATTTACAGATGTGATCCTTACTTCTATTCTGTATCAAATGAAAATAAGAAGACATTTGCATCTGAGCATTCTTCTTCTCAAATTCCTGGGTTAGTGAGGGGCATGGCTTTGGAAGAGCTCAGAGGTTTGCTTGAGAAACATGAAGGTCTGCATCTGGCCTGCCAGTCTAAGCTTCCTCACTGTTAGTGTAATAAATAATTTTGAAAAATGTTGCAGAACTCACTGAAAATTGCATGTAGATCGAGAAAGTAAATCTGTTTTGGAATAGCTGTTTGATGGATCTGTTGACTTTGTCCATTTTGCTTTTATCACTATCATTTTTAAGGCTGTTGAATCTAAAGAAAAAAGACTTCTAGAAAAGCAGCAAGAAGAAGAAGATAATGTAGCTGAGATTTCAAACCTGCTTAAAGGGGACCTGTTGTCTGAAAATCCACAGGAAGCTCTCAGCTCTTTTGATGCAGGTCGAGTGATTGCTCACAGATGGAAGGGGATGAACCAAGATCAGCTGAAGGAGATACGTTCCATTCAGATGCAACAAGTTCTGGAAAAACAGGTATTCATTTATTATCACTGAGAAACATAGCAAAATCTTATGTTCTCCAGTGACATTGGGGAAAAAAGATCAAAATACTTAAAATTGTTTCACATCCCTCTGCTAGGTCTCCTTAGCTCCCATTCCTACCACTCTGATTCAACAGATAACTTGAGAATAACTGGAAGCTAGTATTTATAAAAAGTAAATAAATAAATTATACCTCTAGAAGTTACAAGTTGTAAGAAGGTTGTAAGAATTCATTAAACAATAGCAGTAGTACTATATCCTAAAATGAAATTATCCAATAGACCTGATTTTCTTATTTATAATTAATCAAATTAATATTAAGTTGATTGACTATTAAATCATCAGTGTTCTATATTTGCTATTACTATATTACTATTTAGTATCTAGGAAACTATTAATATTATAGTACTTAATAAATAAACTTTAAGTTTTATAATGAATTGGTATTGTGAGTTTGGTTCACATTTGATTCACATTTACTTGACAAGAATATAAGCTTCCCTTAGTGTCTCTTGTTCGCTTTGTTCTTCTTTGATGCAATCTCCAGTCTTTGTCTAAAGCCACATTCCTTTAAAAAGTCCCTTGTTGAAGCTTGATTGGCGTTGTTCAAACCTGAGCTCGTGTTCTTGTCTTATTTAATCAAGTCTAGTCCAATCCAGTCTTCGTTGTCAATTTAGAATTCAGAATTTGAAGTCTTAAATTACCACAATGTTTCTTTATGTCCACTTGATCTTTATGCTTCTCAAGATAGTTCCAGGTGGAGAGCTCTCCCTCTATAAATCCATCTTACAATCTATTAAGTTTGTCAAACTCCAAAAATAAGCTCATCTACTATCGTATTTTAATTATTGCTCCACTATATTCCACAAAAAGGAGGTAGGAAAAAGAATGACGTGATGGGCCAAAAGAGAAGAGGAAAGTGGCTTTCAAACAGTATAATTGCAGTACAGTTCTGCAGCTTTACAGTCTTTTAAGTCCTTTGGAATCTTATGGAGCTCTCCGGTATAAAAGAAAAAGAAAAAAACAAAAAGAAGCAGGTATATAAAAAGGACAAAAGATACCTCAATTCCAAAAGGTTTTCAAAAGTGATGAGGTAGTTGTTTAGGAGGGAGAAATCTTTTAGCAATCTTTGATTTAAAGTTCGTAGCAGAAAAGTTAAAAGTCCCCTGAACCGAGAAAGACAGATAGCTGTTCTACAGTACGACTAATCCTCGTATCCATTATGGAGAAGCGTACAGTCAATGTCTTTGTGTCTGCTGTGTACTCAGATTGCAAAAGCTGTTGGAGTTGCCCTCGTTCCAGATGTCAGGCAATTTTACCATTTCAAAATTGTTGTCTTCTAACTTGTATATGGATTTTTAAAAAAGTCTTGGCATCACTTGGTTGAAAAAATCAACAGCAAACATCGAGCAGTCATGGTGGTTCTTCGATCCTGTTGCCTCCATCCACTCACCTTCCCAGTACAAGAAGCACCTCAGGCTCATGGGCTGGCGAATTCAGGTCCCCAACGAACTCCCTCTGGACTCCTTTTACTGGAGGAGTAACTTGCCCAGGTTCTTGCAGTTTACGATCTAAGTTATAAGACTGCTAACTGCTATTTCAATGTCTGAAAAGAGACCTGGAGTAACTGCTTGTGGCAACAACCTGGTGACAGCGATCGTCCTAGGTGGCCATCTGCTCCGCCATCAGACCAGAAGTTCCCAGTATGTTTATAGCTATTAATGCAATCTTTTAACCAAGATTACATTGGGTTGCTACCCCAAGGCGTAACAAATATTTCCTCTTTAACATAGAGGTTGGCAGAAGAAGAACGTCAGAGAAATGCAGAATGGGACAGAAAACGTATTCAGGAAGCTAGGGCGGAATTACTTTATGAACGTCATCAGCAGCGGCAGAATCGAACAATTCGGAGAGCATTAGATAATACTAATGCACAGCTCTCCCAGGAGCAGAAAGCAAGGTAAGATATGTCAAGAACTCTGGTGTTTTACCAGAAATGTTGTGGATTGGGTGTGTCAATATATATTGTGTCTACTCAGACTGTTCTTCACATTTACAAAGGAAGAAGGTTGCCACATCAGAACCTACAGATGGCAAGCAAATATAATTTTAATGGTTTTGTTGTGTAATTTGTTTTCACTTGTTTTTTAAAAAAATTATTAGCTGTTTTGAGTGCGGTGGTGAGATTTTTTTAAAAAAATTGTGGAGCAGCAGGATAGAAATGTAAATAAATAAATAGATTGGCCTTGGGGTAAAGATTTGGCATGTGTTCTTCTTCCTTGGCTGGCTGTTCTTTAGGCTCTAACATCTAGTCTCTTCGTATTATATCCCAATCTCTGAGGGCCTGACCTTGAGCCACTCTCCCCAGATCAAGAATTTGGTATGGTTTGTCCTAACTCTGACAATGGGCAGAAAAAGATTATGTCGTCACATTTGGTCTTAAATGCTTAACCTTATTGTTGACATTTGTCCTCTCCAAATATGTATAGAGGCTTGTACCTATTCTGAAATACACATATAAACTATCTAGAGATAGATACTCTGAAGAATAATTTGTTTGGATTTATCCAATCATATAATTATATAAATTCTAATAGGGAATTAATTAGTTTATCAACAGTTGACTGTTCTGTGACAATAAGGCAGAAGGTCACATCAGAGCTATCTAAGCTTTTTTATTTATTTAAGATATGTTTAAATAAATGTGCCTTGTTATTTACAGTAGACCCTCCACATTCATGAGGGATAGGGACACATATCCCTCACGAATGTCAAATAATCGCAAATCGGGTGCCCCCCTTACAGGTTTCTGCCCAGCCAGTGTACCCACCCAGGCAGGGGCAGGGAGGCAGGGAACCAGTGATCAGCCTCCTTGGGCCTTTGTGCCACACGTGTGGGCCATGCCCATACTCGCGACAGTGGCAGGGCAGAGTGAGGAGCTCAGGGAACCCGTGATCAGCTTCACTGGGCCTTCCTGCCGCGCATGCAGGCCATCCTCGTACCCATGGTGGCAGTGGGGTGGTGCGAAGAGCACAAAGAACCCGCGATAGGCTTCCCTGGGCCTTTGTGCCACCTGCGTGGGCCACGCCCGTACCTGCAGCTGCGGGGCAGCACAAGGAGTGCAGGGAGCTGGCAATCGACCTCCCTGGGCCTTCGTGCTGCCTGCATGGGGCGCGACTGCACTGAGGGCAAGAAAAATGGGAGGAGCAGGTGGCGTTGGAATGGGGTGGGAATGGGAGAATGGGGGGGCACACAGGCACCTTGCGAATAATCAAATTCGTGAAAGTGAAACTCACGAATGTGGAGGTAGAACTTTATTTAAATATTTAAAATCTGCCCTATAGTCAAGGGTATCAGTGTAATATACAATAAAAATCAATTTAAAGTACATAAAACAGAAGAAAATTAAGCTTATGAAAAGCATATTAAACAAAACAACTTGCAAGAAAGCAATTTAAAAGTTGGTAAAACAGTTTAGGAAGATTTAAAAGCATGTGCGTGCTCAGATTTGGGCAGAAATTAATTAAGCCTCAAAAGCTTTAGTAAAGACATTCAGGCCTCTAAGAATATTCCACGTCCGAAGCATCATAGCAGAGAAGGCCTTTCCCACATTCTCCCACAGCATAGTGCTTTTAGTAGTATGACAGGAAAGAGCACCCCTTCAGCAGACTTCAGTCCTTGGACAGGCATATATAAAGATTAGGGATGGAAAGAATATCTGAAAAAACTCAAAAATGGTAAAAAAAACTGCTTCTCAAGCATTGGGAAACTCTCATAAGTAGAATCCTGGATGGATGAGAATGTTTGCAGTTCAAGATTATTCTGTGCAAGATTCACATGTTCATGGGTAGAAAACAGCATATTCTGCACAGAAATATTATTTTTTCATAACACTGTAATGTACTGGCATTTTGTCCCATCTGATGGAGGTGATCCAGAAGAATACCATGAACAACTATATTGAAAGCAACTAAGAAATCAATCAGGATCACAGATACACTCTCCCCATGCTTCACTCAAAATCAGCCAGAGCAACTAAGAATATTTTTGAGGCACACCCTGTGTTAAAACAGATTTTGAAGTGGATCTAGATATGTATTTCCTCCAAGAACGTCTGTAGTCACCTTGCCACTACATTCTAAAGCATCTTGCCGGATGCTTTAGAATGGGTCTATTAACAATAAGGGTCTATTAACAATAAGTTCTCATGTAACTCTGGGTCCAGGCAGGTTCTTTTCAGGGATGAATACACTACAACCTTTTCCAAGACAGTAGGCACTTTTCCTCAGTGTAGTGGAGCATTTACCCTGGGACCATCCAGTCAATCCACCTTTGCTGGATCTTCTCATCCAGTATGGGCAAGGATCATATTTACATGTAATGGGGGGCATTAATTCAATCATCATGACCACATCATCAAGCTACACCAGCTGAAACTGATTCCAAGAAAACTGATCGGATGGAATACTGGACATGTTGCCAGATTCTTCAGTAAGATTCTTCAGTAAACTTCAATGGATATGAAGCTTATTGCCAGATTGAACATCTTCAAGTACATTCCCATTATGAAGTGCTATTTTCAGAAATGCAATATTAAGTAATCTTTTATTTCTGATTCTTGGCCTGTCCACATCACCTGATGCTCACTTCAAATGAGGCTAATAGTTATTGAGTGTCCTCTGATCATCTGGGTATTTTTATCATGTGTTTTCACTACTGCTGCCAGCCTCCCATGTCTTACTATGCTGTGTGGGGGTAACTGCAAGCCTCTTAGGGTTGTATCACATAATATTGGGGCAGGAATGCATCTTAGAGTTTTTACTCAGGCAGTCTGCCAACATAATGACATTTTTCTGAAATTTTTCTATAGTCTAAATTCATTATTTGTGATAATATACACTAAAAACAAAGGTGCTTCAAAATGACAGACTTCATAATTGTCTGTTCTTATTCTAGGAATGTAAAGTACTGGTAATTACGTAGTGGAAACTTGCCAGCTTAACATGAGTTCAACTGCATCCTTCAGGAATATCTAAGATATTCTTGTTACTTTTTGTGGCAACTTTTAAGTATTAGTGAAAAAGAAAGAGCATATATTCAGTACACATTTATAGTGCCATTTTTTCTTTTTAAAAAGACAACATTTATTAACTTGATATGTTTCTTTCTAGGCAAATGTATCTTGATGAAGAAGTATATACAAATTTTCCTTCTGGCCAGTATTACACGCAGTTTAACACCACTAGTCGGTGATGTTGGAACAAATATTCATTGTCGGAGCAAGCAAGATTGTTTCTAGAAATTTGTATTAAGTTGCTTCCAATATCTAATAAAGAAATACTGCTCTTTTCAATATATGGAAATAATGAAAACCCGGCTATAGATTTTTGTGTTTCCTTTATAATAAAGAAGAACCATAGGGGAATAAGGAATAAAATGAAGAAATATTGTTTACAGTTCTTTTTGCAAATTGTTAATCTTTGCTTTAACAGTTTTGAGGTAGATGTGTGGGCAGAGTTGGCATCTGGGTTTGTGGGAAGGTGTTTTACCCATCTCCCCATACAGTATAGCAATAATGGTCACTTCCAATAGTATTTCTAACTCTCACCTTGTCAGATTTGTGAACTGCAATTTCAGTCAGAGTATTGTAAATTCAAAGTGTTCTCTCCCATTGTGTAGATTGCAAACAGCATGAAAGGCAGCGTATCTCTGCAGTGCAATTGTCCAAGAGCTAACCAGACTCTAACTGTTATAGTCTGACAACTTTTGTAAGTGTTACAGACATTTCTTCATATGTTTCTTATCCAATGAAAACTCAAGAAACTTGCTTCCCAAACAAGATTGTTTTCAGAAATTCAAGATGGCCACACTTCACAGATGGCTTTTCTTGAAGAGGCTAGCTCTTCTAAATCTTACTACATCACTTTCTCCCCATCTTGTTCTGACTATACTCAGAAGAATTCAAATCTGTATGTTTAATATTTCCTTGTCTTTTATATAGACAAGTAATTTTTTTGATTTTAATTTTGACCATCTAGAGGATGAAATGGGAGATTATTAGCAAATCACAATGGATTTCCTGTGATCCACAGGCATGCTCATCTGCCAGACCTCCTTTCTTATCAAGTAACCTCCGGAAACCATAAATTGCTTCTTAAGCAATTTCTTTATTGCTTCCATCTCAGCTGCCACTGCTCTGGCCTCTGAAGGAGAGAACAGCAATTAGTATCTTCTGGAATTAATCTCTTCCTCTGCTGCCATTTCCTTTTCCTCGTGTTTCATGTCTTTTTAGATTGTAGGCCTGAGGGAAGGGGATGGTCACATTAACAGTTGTAAAGTACTATGTACACTAATGATGCCAGATGAGTAAATGATAATAATAAACTTCTTCAAGATGTGTATGCTCACGAATTAGAGAGAAGATCTACTAAATGCTCTTCCATTATTTTTCTTCATTTTTAATGTTTCAGATAGTATGTCTCCTTCCCGACTCAACCAAATCATTTAGTAGAAAAAGACATATATGTCTGGCCTGCACTATACAGCAGAATGAGATGGTAGAATATGTAAGTACTACATAATCTGCCTTTTTAGACTACAGGCAAGTAGAGGAGTATTCCAATGGGTTTTTCATGCTAAGTGCAAATCCAAACAAAACCCTGAAAAGTATGGAACTTCTGTGACAAGGGGGATGGTCTTGACTTGAACCTTGAGATTTTTTATTCAGGTAAACATTCACAAATGGCATTTCTGACCCAGTTTAAAGTGGTACAGTAAGCTTTCTATTTTGCTTTGCTGCATGTTTAGACCAATCCAAGAGGTTCTCAAAGCTATATTCTGAAGAATAATTAAATGCTGGTGGAGCAATCAACATAAGAGTGCAAAGACACTTACATTTTGGCTTGCATTTGGGAGTTGGTATCTAACAGTCTGTCAGCCATCCTTCTTGTTGCCAAAGAGAAGGTTAGATGCATAGATGAGAACAAACAGGCAGACAAAGACGCAAATAAGATCAGTAATGCAATGAGTAGGATGTGGATGCAAGTTACAACCATATTGTCCCACGATGGCATAATGCTTTCTGTAAGACACAGTACTAAATAAATGTTGCCAATGTCTTCGCTCTAGAAAGAAAAAGGTACTTATCAATTCTTCAGTAGTATTATAGCCAACACATAGGTACAGTAGTTTGCCTCCTCATTACATTATGGATATAGTTCAGTTAATTAAGTAGATATGTGCTACCACATTACTTCTTTAACAGAACTTTTGGTACCAAAGGCAGAAATAACATGGGAAGAAAGGGGACAGGTTCATAACCACAAAAAAGAAGAGCGAGATCAACAAACTTTTTATCCAAAAAAAATGCACATGTGAAATGAAAAAAAACAACAACAACAGGTCAGGTAAACCTTACATAAGTTTTTAAAAAACATTTGAACCTTCTAAAGCCCAATTTGAAAACTTTCTCCAAAATATATCCAGGAATGGTATTTCTTTTTCTTTTACCAGCTTCCAATTTGCTCTGAGACAGAGATTCCAGACATCTTTTTATGACTTAAATATGATGCCTACAACTTCAATACAAATACAACAATTAGAGATCAGCTACAGTTACATTCTTAAGTATATTGTTAATTTGGTAGCCAATGTTTAGACAAAGTAAGGTTGAAGAGACACAGGGCCTGATTGCATCCAGACAAGCAAAGGTTCAAGCAGGACATCAAGCCACAGATGTCTGGTAAACATCTGGCAGGGCTTGCCATATCAGCCAGTTCAAAGGATATGCTCAGACATCTATCTGCTGATGGGTGACTTGCATCTGCCCACATGGCAGGTCCACCCTCTTTGCATCCATTTAGCCACCCCAGGCCTTCCATCCCCCAATTTAACTTGTGCCCTATGTCCCCTCTTCCCTTCAATATCAGCCACAGGAGAGGACCAGCCTAGCTTGGCACCCCTCTCCCCATGTCCTTTGAATGTGTTGCCATAGCTGATGCATCCAAGTAGAGATCACAGCCCTCCAGAGAGAGGTGTATGCTGTTGCCTCTGTATAGGTAAGCCAAGTTTGTACATGCCTGGGTGGGCAAGAGTGCCTCCTATCTAGGCAAGGTTATGAATGATGTCCCGATCAGCATGATGCCAGTCAGCATTGATTTTGGAGTTAATATGAGTGCCCTGTCAAGCTCATCTCAATGGTCAAGCCACTGCAATTTGCTCATGCTGAAGTCCTGACCAACAATAGCTGACCAATGGCTGTAGTCCTGTGAGACTTCTCTCAAGACACAGCATGAGGATTGTGCAAGATCTCTTAAGTTTCATGATGATGAGGTCATCACAAGCAGCTGCTCAGAATCCCCAATGGTGCCAGTCCAGATGGGCTCACCGCCCCCTCTGCAACGGCGTTGGGAGTAAGCCTGTCTTACAATATTCTATGTTGGTGGTCAGACTTAGTTCTATACTTCTTTAACATGCTGGAGATAGATTTATCTGCTCTTCCTTTTCTCTGTTTTGCTGTTCATACATGCCCACTAAGAGATTCTGGCATCAGCTTTTGTTTATTTCACTTGTTGTAGGTTGACACACAAAGCTGCGGTAGGACTGACAAGTAGAATCCCATTCCTTCCCAGCTCAAGCTTTTATGACTTTGTTTACTGCAAACATGTTACTGCAGCCTGCCCTTGAAAGTATTTCTCCAACTCCCCTTCACCATCTTTCCACTGATGCTGCTGATTTTAAAAAAGCTCCTAGGTAAACAGAGAATGAGGGAGAAGGGAGCAGGGATGTAATAAAACTTTGTAAAACGGAGCTTCTTCGTCAGAGGCTTTTTGAACTGAAATATTCCTCTTATAAGAAGAGTATATTTTGACAGATGCCGAAATTCCTTTATCCATATATCATAATCAAAGCACTGAGATTTTTATTTGCACAGCCCTTACTGTAAGAACTGTTACAAGCTGAGCATGTACAAATCAACTTTCTTGCTGAATGTTGTACCCAATGATATTGGGGAGACAGTGTTGTGAGGTTGAATAGTTTGAACAGGAGAGTACTCATGAGGCTATAGAACTACTTAAAATTACTCTAGGCTGCTGGTCACATCTTCCCGTATATTTTTGTTCTTAAATTGCTGGCTTCAGTAATCTGTGGATTGCTTCAGAATAGGTAGAAAATACTTAAAAGGTTGGGGGATGGTTTTTTCTTTCACTGGCTCCTAAAATAAAATAATAAAAATAATGTAATCTGTGAAAAAGAAACTCTAAATACAGCAGTTTGAATTAGGATGTAAAACAGATAGAGGCCGATAACTGGGTTTTGGAGCCTGTAATTGATAGTATTTTAGAGTGCTGCCAATCTGATATGGGACAGTATATACTTAAATTAAATCTATACATGTATAAATAAGTTCAAATATTACAAAATACCATATACAGTGGACCCTGTATATATGTGAACTCTGGATCTGTAAATTCTAGTGAGCATGGAGCATCACATCCTATATCCAAAATGGTAACACTGTGAATGTGGGCACACTGAGATGTCTGTGCACACATTGGTGCCATTTAATTATATGGGATACAATGAGGTACGGAGGGTCCACTATATCAAACAGGTAAGTGCTACAGCCACAAAATTTGTCACTGCCCAGAAAGGCTAAGGCAAGTGGAACAGTTGTTGTGTGTCTTCAAGTCATTCTGACCCATGGCAACCCTAACGCAAACCTCTCATGGAGTTTTCCTGGTGAGATTTGTTCAGAGCGGGTTTGCCTTTGCCTTCCCTTGAGACTGAGACAGTGTGACTTGTCAAGGTCACCCAGTGGGTTTCCATGGCTGAGTAACAGTTCAAACACTGCTCCCCAAGGTTGTAGTCTATCACCCAAACCAACGCACCATGGAGCAGAGCTATGTGATAATATCACAATATGTGCTAAGCTTTTACTATATATAAAATGCATAAGGGGAGAGGTTGACATAGATTTGCCAGCTTTGATGGCAGCCTCAGGTTTCTCATAAGACTTCCTCGGGGTTAATTTGCAGTGATTTCAGTTGATTTGTTCAAATACAGACATATCTGTTTATGACAAAGAATTCTGTAAAAGCAAGTAGTAAACATTGCTGCAAGTAATTCGTTTGCATCACAGAACACTGATTTTTAAATCTCAACAATTGTCTGACTTACATTTTTCTTAAGTGAATATTTTGTGTTTTAATTGATCCACATACACATTAAAATACATACTGAGAACAGAATCATGTTTACATAAAAATGTGTGTATAGTAAACATATTCACTAGGGAGTCTCAATCAGATACAGCTGCCAGATGAGTGATGCTCTGAGGAAACCTGGATTTTTCTCTGTGTAAAGTGAAAAGTCTCTACATTTCTGTTTAAATCCTTAATAAGTTGTGTCACACACCCTCAATCCCCAGGAAACGCCATGCCTTTGGGTCACCGTAAATCACAAATAACTTGAAGGCATAAAACAAGATTATAACACTGTTAATAAACTGATGAAATTCATTTCTGCAAAAACAAACTGATATCTTCTAATTTCTATTGCCTTTAAGTGATAATCTTTTCCTGCTGTGCATAGAGTTTTACTTCCTGGAAAATAGTTAAGATTTCTTTGCATATATTGATTTCCACAACTTCAGTCAACAGTACTAGTTTCAGCATATATTCATTCTACAATACATAAAGCACATTTCTTGGGCTTCTTTAAGAAATTAGTTGCTATCACTATAGACAAAATTACTTCTAGATCCTGAACTGTTAAATACACAAAATGTTTGATGGTTCCTTTAAGTGTTAAATTAAAATAGGAAAACAAAGGAAAACAACTATATTATATAAATTATATTTGCAACAGAGAAAACAAAATGGAACTGCTTTACAGAGAGAGTGTGTGAGAAAGAGATATTAGTTTCTCCAAGGCTGGACAAATTTGACAGTTCCAAGACCAATGTCCCCCACCCCAGTTCTAGTTTGAATTTTGTAGAAGGTGGTGATGGAGAACATTTGCAGCCCCTGATGTCTACCTTTGACCAGCAACAGAAAGATCTCAGGATCCTTAATCTGATAGCATCCTTTTAACGGGTTATACTTGGAAGAGAACCATGGATATTTAGCAATCCAGATTATGCTATGCTACTGATCTGTGTCTCTTCCCAACTCTGTCATTACTATTTAATTTGAAAATCTTGCAGGTGTCACAGTATTTCTACTTACATTATCTTCCCAGTGGAAACATTTGTAATCGCCATCCACTATTTTTATTTCATATCGAAGGCAATTCTACCCTCTCTTTTCTTCCAGAGTTATCCATAAAGAAACAGAAAACACTAGAGTCAGCTAGTGACAGATGTCTCAGCCTTACTGTTTTCACATCTTATTCCGGGATGCTTAAGACCCTAATTTATCAAGAGAGAATAAGATTAGTGATTAGGTTAAGACTCTTCCTTTTAAATCCATGCTTTAGGAAGGAAGAAAAAATCAGGAGGATCATTTGTTAAAAATTGACACTTACAATGAAGTTGCATGATTATTCTTACCAAAGTTCCTGATTTTAGGGTTTTGATAACATTAGTTTATTCCCTACATATCAACATCTAGGTATGGTGATGGATTTGACGTGTTCAAAATAATAAATTCACGTTTTCACTGTGGCATGGTAGATATAGAACATCATTCACCACAGAATGACTTCCAGCATTTTCAAATCTTCTGGTTAGAAAGCTCTAGACTACACTGTACTTCCCAGAATAATTATAGTGACTATTAACCTTCAAAAGTCTATTTTGGGTGACACACATTAGCAATCCTGCTTTTTCATAGAAATGGCCACAAAAATTCTGTCTACAATCAAAAGCAATAAAAGCTTTGACTTGTCATGCTTTACAGAGAAATTAACATATGTCATAAAATATTCTGTTTATAGGCTGATTCACTACCATTTTTCCCAACTTCATCTGGGTTCAGTGGGACAAAGGTTTGAGTAGCTTTTGTGTGATGATAAGAATAAGGTCTAATTTGATTGATATATTATTCTGTATTATGAAATTGCAAAAGAGGATTAAACATGTTTTCATCCACTTTATGCATGAAACGTTTTGTATCCATTGAATAGTTTTGTGGAACAGATGGGTTTCTCAGTGCTCTGTTTACCTTGCAACCTTAGTGCAAGCATGGTTTGGAGGGAGCCATTTTTAGCACAGAATTAAAGAGTAGGAGAGGGGAGGTGTAATTCAAATTTGTCTTTCACTCTCCAGTTTCTTCTACAACTTGCTTCCCCTTGCCAGTTGTTAAAAATTGTACTTTCCAGCAGGGCTTGTACAGCAGAAGTTGGAACCCATTTATTAAAAAATCAGCTGCATACAGAGGGAAGATGGAATTCATCAGAGAATCAACAGGCACCAAAGTGCCTTAAGTACCTTTGCTACCCATTTGCCTTTTTCTGTATTCCCACCTCCTGAGATCACACCCAGTTTGGCTGAAAGGACATAGCTTTTTGTGTAGCATATAGTTCACCTGTCAGGTTTTTGACAGGAATCATACTAAGCTTTGTGTGCAGAAAAGTTGGTTGTACTTGCGAATCACAGAGGTTTTGGCAGTGCAGAACAGCTCTCTTCTTTTCATAAATGTACCTACCACTCTGGCTTTATCGAGAGAACTCTTTAGGGCTTCTTGTTGTTTAAGTTAAAATGTAATATACATTTATATAATGTAGTCATTAAATTCTGAAAGCTCAGAAATGCTTTTTCTTTCTGTGGGCAAATTTTTTAAAAAACTGTTCCCTTTTCAAGTCCCTTGGTAAAGCAATTCCATAGCCTCTTGCAGGCATCTGTGACCTGAAACTCCAAAATACCACTACCTGAGCCATTAATTAATGTTTTTAGAAGCCAACTCACACCAAAGCTATTGAAAGATTTTTTTTTATTAAGCCCAGCATGTCTCATGATCTTTTAAATATTTATCTTAAAACTATACAAGGTTAGAAGAAGACAGAAGGTGCTATTTTTAAATAACTGTTTTTGTACCATCATAATAATA
This sequence comes from Ctenosaura bakeri, assembly GCA_948474755.1. Lineage (NCBI taxonomy): Eukaryota > Metazoa > Chordata > Lepidosauria > Squamata > Iguanidae > Ctenosaura > Ctenosaura bakeri. The sequence continues at coordinate 55,820 of CAOLHI010000878.1, read as the reverse complement.
ATAAAATTTATTTATATCCCACCTCTCCCCATGGATCGAGGCGGTACTACAACAATACATTAACAGCATTAAAACATAACCAATCCTCCCCACCCCGCAACCCATCAAAACCAACCCCCTAAAAACACATTAACTACAATCAACTAACTATTAAAAAAACAGGAGGACAGTTGGTGGGACAGTTGGTGGAAGGTGGTGGAGTACTAGTCTGGGAATGGCTGTTGGAAGAGAGCAGTCATGACTGCTTTTTTAAAGCAGTCAAGACTGGTAATGTGCCGGGTCTCCTCCAGCAGGCCATTCCATAACTTGGGAGCAATAGAAGAGAAGGTTCTCTGGGTAACTGCAGCCAACCTAGCTCTGACTGGCTGCAGTAAATTCCTCCCAGAGGACCTTAGTGTGCGGGGCGGATTATATGGGAGAAGGCGATCCCGCAGGTAGGCTGGCCCCAAGCCGTAAATTAAATAGCTTATGGTTCTTCTTCGTGGTCTCTGTGCCTTCACACACTAGGAGCTTTCGCGCGTGCGCGGTAGAGTTCGGAAGATTCTAGAGCTTAGTAGCTTGGCGGGAACCCCTCCCCCATGCCAGTACTGTGCATGCTCCTCCCGCCAAGCAACAGTCGCTCCTCAGTTCTTTCTCATCCGCCATAGCGAACGGAAGGTTCTTGGCTTGTTCCTCGCTTCTTGGATTGTTTGCTTGGTTTTACAGACGTTTCAGCTTGTTTTCTGACCTCGGCTTGGATTTCGGACTGGACTTTGGTGACTTGATTTATTTTCTCTCCCTCTTCTTCATCGTCTTTCGCTTCTCGATCTCCTTCATTCTTCTTTCTCCGTTCTATGTCGGCGGCTCTTTTCAAAAAGTGCACGTCCTACGGGCGGAAAGTCGCTCTCGCTGACAAACACTCGCAGTGTTTGTTTTGTTTGGGTGAGACCCATTACACCAGGTCTTGCCCAATTTGCTGTGAGTTTACCTCCCAGACCCTGAGGAACCGGTCGTCATGACTCAAGTCCTTCTGCTGGGAACAGTCGCTCAGGGCGCGGGAGGAAACGCCACATGCTGAGATGGCCGAGGCTTCGAGAGTGGCTTTGACTCTGACGGTGTCGGTGGCTGCCGTTCCGTCCACCTCGTCGGTACCGGGCTCGGTACCGACACAGAGGACGCCCATCTCCGCGCTGCCACGGATCCCAAAGCTGTCTTCGGTGACTAAGACAGCAAAGAGGACTCCCGCGGCCACGAAGGCTTCCAAGCCATCGAGGCCACCAACCGCGGCGCAGAGGAAGCGCTCCGCCCCGGAAAGCGGGAAGGAGAAAGAGAAGGAGAGAAAAAAGAAGAAGAAGGAGAAGAGGCGCTCTCCCCCTAAGGAGACTCGCCTGCCAACTCCACCTCCTACTCAGCTCCTGGAAGACCTGCCGGAGGAGATCTTGGAGCTGTCTGATGAGGAGCAGGCTGTGGAGGCCTCGCCCTCACCGGAGCCGCCAGTCCTGACGGAGGCGGAGACCCCACATAGCCACCGTGGCTCAGTGGATCGCGGGGAGGAGGTGACGGAGCATCATCGGCCTTCGTCCAGGCACCGAACGGCCTCGGACAGGAGCTACTCTCGCTCTCCAGAGCGCAGAACCAGGCCACCATCACCTCAGCATCGAGAGGTGTGCGACGACCCACACCCACGCTGCTCCACCGACTCCCGTTACACCTCGGCCTCTCATATCACCAGGTCCCTGCGGGAGTCTGAATGGAGAGGGTACCCGGTGGAGTACCGATCCTATTCGCCATCAAATAGAGATCGGTACCATTACGATGCCAGGCACTGGGTGCCCTACCGGCGGTCCCGGTCACCGTCCAGAGGCGATCGGAGACGTGAGCACTCCTGCACCAGGTCTCCCTCCCTTCGGTACCGCAGGGCGAGGGAACCATCGTCGCGTTACCGTGCGATCTCCCCGCCCCCGAGGGTCACATCCACCGCCACGCACCCCATCGAGTCCACTTCAACCCAGACGGCGTCAGCGACAATCGCGTCGGTGACGTCGGCGACCCAGGTGTCTAAGAAGGTGCGCTCGACTGTGGTGCCCATCACCTCGGCCACCCAGGCGACTGTGGCGACGGTACCAACCGCAACACTGTCGGTACCACTCCACCGGTCTCCCCGGCGCCCTGCGGTGCAAGAGTCTCCGGCGAGGTCTACTGAGCATTCCCGGTCATCGTCTGTTCAATCTGACGACTCGGGAACTGAATCGGAGGACCTGACTCCTGCTTCACATGAGTCGCCCCCGCTTGGGTTTGGTGAGCCGACACCGGAGACAGCACCGGAGGACGTCCAACAGTTCTCCGCCATGCTTCTCCAGATGGCGGCGACCCTCGGCCTGAAGGTGGCACAGCCGGAACCAGAGGAAGAAGACCCGGTTTTCGAGTTGGTGGAGACTCGACAACAGGCTGCCGCCCCGCTTCCCCTCCTGCCTAAGCTGCTGAAGGCCGTCAAGCAGCCCTGGGACAAACTGGCGTCCGCCCAGCCGATTCCTCCTCGACTGGAGCACCTGTACCGGACGCAGAAGAAGGTGGACTTCCTCTTCAGCCATCCGGTACCAAACTCCATAGTGGTGGAGTCCGTGCAGGTCAAGGGAGGCAACAGGGCCCATACTACGCCGCCGGACCGAGAGGGGCGAAAGTTAGACACTTTTGGAAGGAGCCGGTATCGCCGGTCAACATGCCTACCGTGCTCCATTTCCTTCTACACCTTCGGCAGCAGGGCTTAGCCTTCCCGTCTTTGAAGGTCTACCTCGCCGCTATCGTGGCATACCAACCGCCACGATCCCGTCGGCGACGCTCTTTCGAGATGGTACTGTCAAGCAGTTCCTGAAGGGCCTCCAGCACTGATACCCGCTGGTATCGCTGCCGCTACCGCCGTGGTCGTTATCGTTGGTGCTATCGCAGCTGACGAGATTGCCCTTCGAGCCCATGGCGACTGCTGACGACAGGCTGCTTACTTTGAACACTGCCTTCCTGGTGGCTGCCACCTCAGCCAGGTGCGCAGGGGAGCTGACAGCTTTGAGGACTGACGAGCCATACCTCATCTTCCACAGAGACAAGGTCGTTCTCCGACCGGACATTTCTTTCCTACCAAAGGTGGTGTCCAGCTTCCATCTCAGCCAGGACATCATCCTGCCAATTTTCTTCCTGAACCCGACGACACTGTTGGAGCGGTCTCTTCACTCCTTGGATGTGTGTCGGGCCTTGGCATTCTACAGGGACAGGACTGCCCCTTTCAGACAATCACCACACCTGTTTGTCTGCTATGGCAGGCGACGAAAGAGCAATAAGGTATCCACCCAGCAATTCTCCAAGCGGGTGGTACAGACTATTGAGCTGGCGTATGAGCTCGACAGGAAGCCTCTGCCAGCCTTCCTCCGGGCCCACTCCACCAGGGCAGTGGCAACATCTGCAGCCCTCCTGAGAGGTGTTGACCTCCATGAACTCTGCCGTGTGGCGACCTGGTCTCAACCATCAACCTTCGTGTGCCACTACAGGCTTGATTGCCGGTCACGCAGGGATGCTCGGTTTGGACGTGAAGTTCTGGCTTCCATTCTATAGGACCTGACCTGTCATCCAACCGGTAAGCTACACAGTCTCCTAGTGTGTGAAGGGACAGAGACCACGAAGAAGAAGAACAGGTTGCTTACCTGTAACTGTAGTTCTTTGAGTGGTCATCTGTGCCCTCACGCACACCCGCCCTGCCTTCCCCTCTTTTCAGGTCCCTGTGTTACTACGGCGGACTAAAGAACTGAGGAGCGACCGTTGCTCGGCGGGAGGAGCATGCGCAGTACCGGCATGGGGGAGCGGTTCCCGCCAAGCTACTAAGCTCTAGAATCTTCCGAACGCTACCGCACACGCGCAACAGCTCCTAGTGTGTGAGGGCACAGATGACCACTCGAAGAACTACAGTTACAGGTAAGCAACCTGTTCTTTCAGTACACTAAAATCTGTCACTGGCCTTTTCCGGATTTTATTTTTAAAACGGGGCAGCGCGTCCTCCAGCGAGGACATTTGCACTTGGGGGCGAACTGGGTCCGGACTACTTAATGTATGTCCAGACTTCAGCCTGCTCCAGAACGACCAGAACTGGTGGTTCCTCGTACTATTGAAAGACTGATTAAAAGAGGACCTTCAATAGCCTGGCACGCCCCAGTCCATCGCTGCGCTAATGTGTAGATGTGCAGGCTCATGCCAGCGTGAAGCTGCAGATCTTCTGGGGGCGGGCTTCTGGCTGGCGAGCTTCTCCAGTTGGTGGAGAGCCTCCACCAACTGGAAGCCTCCATTTTCATCCCCAGAGAGTGTGTAGTGCGGGCGCATGGTGCTCCGGATCAGCGTGGATCATCGGGGAGAAGTGTGCCAGTCCGATGAGTAATAGACTGCCCCGTTTCCCCCAAAGTGCGGAAAAGCCCACTGTCTACAGATAACGTTATATCTCTGGTTCCATTATAGAGCAGATCAAAATGGAAGCAGCTGAGTAGTTCAGTGTGATGAAGTTCTGGAGAGTGGCTGTTTAGACTGCTAGTGCAGCCTGAAAGCTACTTGCTAGGCAATCAGAATAGCACCTCAGAAAGAGAAATGCCAGCCAGTAGCGCTTGGTAAGGGACTTATTGCTGCAAGAAAACATTATATAAAACCAAGTCCCTGTTGATATTTTGATTTCTTCAGTGAGAACTTAACAAGGAGCTAGGGAGTAGAGTCCCTTAGCCAGTCAGAGAGTGTGGCTGTGCTGGCAGTTTCAGTTCTCAATGGAAGCCTAGTGGGAGGCAGAAAACTAATTGAACCCTTGTAGGATCTGGTCAGAGAGTATGACCTAGATTGGGAGTTAAGCCTTTAGTGGGAGTTCAGACAAAGTGCTGTCGTATGATAATTGTGCCTTTTGTGAACGTCTAAAGAAAGGCATAATTGAACTCTTCTGAGCAGAGAGTTAACTGTTAATACTGTCTGAAAAGTGTACTGAACAAATGTATCAATGCTGAACTGCATATGAACTCTAATACACTGTCTTATTCTTATTTTTACCTTAATAAATTTTAATTTATCTTTGTAAATACTGGCTTGGCCCAAGTTGTATACAGTGTAAGCAGTAACACAGAAAACACACTACCATAAAATTAATGATTCTAAATAAACAGTGAAAACTCTCACCCTTTTACACAAAGGTGGTGTTATGCGGGAGAGGCAGAGCTGTGTGGTAAAGGAAGAGCACCTTATCAGATTTGGACATGAATCTGGGAGAAGTAAGAGTCTGTTACAATCAGTATAGGTACCTAAGAATTGACACCAACTTACTTTCTGTAAGGAAATAGGAACTAGTGGCATCACTAAAGTTGGTGTCAGCCAGTGCGATAACTCATGTTGTCACCGCATGGATCTCCTCGCATACCACACCATACATACCAAAATCCTTAGGTATGTATTTTGTACTAATGGTACTCATAAATCATAATTCCCATATATCACTGGCAATAGTAGTGACATAACTAACAAAATTAAAACTACACCTCTAAATTACAATATCATATGCACAGCCTACATATATTTACATTTACATGGTTTGATGTGGTTAAAGTGAAAATTTGGCAAGAAATAGATTTCAAACTAAAAACAATAATTTCATCAAAATTATGTTGATTTTAACATTAAACTTTACCAGTATGTGAGATACATTAATAGATTAGGTTTGCTTAATCAACAACAGCTCAAATAATGTAGCAATTATAGACAAATGTGTACGGAAATACTGTATACTCATTAATTAAATATTACTAAAGAAGGAACAGGAACAAATACACAAGCATTTCATCACTCTTGCCTAAATCTGAACTTTCCTTTCCCGGCATTCAAAACTGCAAACTTGTGAATCACTTCACTGAAATCAATTCCTTTCTCTTTATGGCTCCTTTCCAACTCTGATTCTGCTATTCTGTTACTCTATGGTAACTTTATGAATGTAGCTTGCCATGGCACTTGACTTTACTGGACTAGATTTGGGGCAAAATATCAAGAGGATGACAATGGAATATTCAGTCAATATTTATTGTATTTTACACACTGACATGGAGAGGGGGACAGAAAAGGCAAGACTGTGGTCTTAGAATATTCCAGCCAAAGACATTGTTTCTTTGTGGTTAGAGCACTGGGCTGGGAGTTGGGAGATCTTGTTCGAGTCCCCAGCAAGCCATGAAACTCAAAGAGAAACCTTGAACCAGTGACTCACAAACTGACCAACCTCAGAGGGTAGTTGTTGTGACACCAATGTGGAGAAGAGGACAATCATGTAGGCCAGGTGCTTCAGAAGAGAAAAAGGAGCATGTATCTATGAATCTAAAGGTTACTTCACTAACTGGAATCTGGAGTGACTCCACATCGTACTGATGGGATTATTCATTTATGATTTAAATCTGAATCTCTAGAAAACCCAATTTGATATTTTTCTGGGATGAGGGGCATGAATTCTGCAGAATTTTTTCCCCCTTTTTAGACTATATTAAATTTGCTCCAACATTAGCTGGCTAGTGTGCTGAACACAGTCAGTTGCTGATGTTGCTCACCATCCTGATTTTGGCAGTCAATCTGTTTCAGCCCAGAGCTCTTCAAAACTCAAGTTGTGCACTCTGTTTTTTGGCTGAACTCTGTAACATTATTCTGTCAGAAGCAGTGGATTTGGATTAAGTTTGGTGTTGCAGAATCAGATCCAGTGTGTGTTTACTTGTGGGAGGGCGAGAAGGAAACCCTGTGGCTTCAAAGAATTTCTTCTTGCAAGCAAACTCTGCTTTCTTTCCCTTGGCTTTGAAAGGGAACTTGATTCCACGAAAATGAGAGACACTTTCTGGAAAAAAGCTTTAAGGATCTGTGAAATGGCCAGTATGTTGACAGGTTCCAGTTAACAGTGTCTGTGCATTAAGCTCCCTCTGTCATTAAAATGGCATTTAAGCTACAACTGTGACCATGATGAGGCACACTGTTTCACAGGAGTAAAATCTCCGTGTAAATTATGTTACACTGGAGTAAACTCCTTAGCAAACCTTACTTTTGGGGAGGTATAACATGGATCAAGAGGGCCTGGCATTAGGAAAGTCATTTATTTACCTAACACATTGCTGTGCACACACTCTGCCGTGTGTGTGTTTAATAGGAACTTCAGAGCTGCAGTCTTATACCTACCCACTTTCCTTGGAGTAAGTGCCACTGAATGGAGAGGGACCATACTTTTGAGTGGACACAGATTGCAGTGGCCTTTACCTCAGTGACTTTGGGACTAGCAAGTTTGTGAATTAAGGTTAATAGTTCAAGGGTGGCGAAGAGCCAAATCGGGAGGCAGCGGTCACACCCTCAATGCCTCCCCAGCCACTGCCTAGTTTTTGCAAAGTGGTGTGCAAAACGGATAAGGGGGACACTCCTTCTTTTTTGCTTCTCTTTCCCCGATATGCAGCATAAGTCCTGTACACAGCTACTTAAGAGCAGTGGCATCACTAGGATCAGTGTTACCCCTCTGATGGCATGGAGTCAGGCATCTCTTTTGCACGTGCTGGTATCTCAAGGCCCGCTCAGATACTACGCAGAGGCAAAAGGCAACCACACTTCAGAGGGAGCAACAGCTAATGTTAGAACCATGTACTCATGTTCACATTTTATGTTTTCCAGCAATAAAACTATCTTAGGGTCAAATTAACTGTAATGTTTGCAGCCATATTTATTAAATCGTGCCCCTGGCCTATTTAAATACATAATTTGGTGGCATTCTGCTTTTAACATGAAAAGGCAGACATGTTTCAGTGTTTAGAGTGGATAGGGCCCCATTGGTTCATTGTCTCACCACCCCACAGGACTGCAAGTCATTTCTTTAGCTTATGCAGCTTTTAGAAAGCATATGAAGGCACCGCTTTGTTTTTCCCCACAACTGGCTGATGAATACACATGGTTTCTCCTGAGTAGCTGATGAACCTTCCCTTATCCTTTGCACCTGTGCTAAGGAACTCTCAGCTTAGAAGTAAACTTAATAAACTGTACTAAATGAAAGGCAGGGAAAAATGTGATCCACTGAGTCAGGGATGACCTGGCCTTTTGCTTGGTTCTAGCCATGCATGTGGTATGCCCACAAACTTTATTTGTTTGTTTTGGGGGGGGGGAATCCTTACCAACACCTGCATAATACATCCTAACTGTCCTCTGCTGGCTCTGCCTCACTGTCCTCAAGACCATCAAGATCAAAACATGCGAGAGAACTCAGTAGCAGTGAGGGACACAGCTGTCTAGCTTTAGCTTACTTTAATTACAGTGGAGACAAAGGGCAAGGAGAGAGAAATGTTTGTACCCACTGACTGTGTTATGGGCCAATAAAAGAGAGTTCTGTGGGTGGGGGGAGATGGCCAGCTAGGCAGCAACTTATTACACAAAATCTTTCCAAAATGGTGCAAGTAGGCAGAAGTAGGATACAATTTTACTTTAGTGTGCCTGTGTTGTGTATGTCTGTTGCCTGCAGCGCTCAGACCCTTCTACAGGCCCTGCCCATGTGAAGTTATGAATATATCTTAGCCTCACTTTGCACTTCTGCTGGACTTCCACAGCCAAATAGAAAGTGCAATTGACCTGGCCAAGACTACCAGGCACTTTGGGCATTTTACCTCTCCTTGGCTCACTTGGTGGTGGTGTTGGCAGCAGTGATAATGGTGCTTCAGAACAGAGCTTCAGCTCTCAGTGTTACTTTTAACACATTGCCTTCTAACATAAAAAGATACTCATGATAAGGTAATTGGTAGTTTCCTACTTTCTTTAATAATCAGCATTTACTTGGCGCTTCTGAAATTATGCCAGGAAACAAGCATTTTTGGGATTTTTGGCTATTGAAATATTTTTAAAAAATATAAAAAGTAACAAAGCACAGAAAATAACAACTAGTTAATTACTTTGGAGAAAATCCACAAGAAACACCTGATACATTACTTTAAGAAAAATCAGCTCTGCCTTCCCTTTCATGCTCAAAATAGAGTTTCCCACCACTTCCGAGTGTGTGTGTGTGACTGTGAGTATGTGTGTGAGAAAGAGAGAGAGTGCCTGCATAGGCCAAATAGGTGTGTAAACAAACTTGGTTGCTGCCATTATATCAAATTTGGGGTTTAGATGTACAGTTCCCACAAAACGCAATTTGTTATTTGGCATGGATTCTGGATTCTCATTGTAGTCTTAAGAGAGCTGCTAGCAAAGTCTATTATTATTTGTAATTTTTTATTATTTATATATGAAAGGAAAAAAATCCTGCTGCTTAATACACTTTAAAAAAAACTTTCAAATTTGTTAGATCAGAAATGGCAAGAGAATAAAGGGAAATTACTCCAAAAGAATGATGCTTCTGTCATATCACCTTCAACTCTCATTTTAAAGATGTTATTTTTACAGCTTCATTACCAACAACAGAAGACTCAAATAATCTAAAACACAATAAAATAGCTATTGTTTTAAAAACAACAGTACATAAATTAAATTAGAGCATGGTATCTTGAAAATGCTCCCTGAAATAAAACTTTTACCAAAGCCTGCTTTAAAGTGCGCAATTATATTTTGTGTTGCCAGCCTCCAGTCAATGAAACCTGGTCATTGTATGGAATCCACATTTTTAAAGTAAATGGGAAAATCATTTAATACTTTGGCACTGACGTAACAAAGCTTGCAATTCCAAACAGTGTGCTCATTTCTTGGCAAGTTGAATAAAATAATGTTTGGTTTCCTAAAGCTGCTTCAATTCAAGAGAACTGAGGCTTAAGAAAACAGAATTTTGATGTTGTGTCTAGGAGCTGCTATTTATGGCTAAGATGGAGCCACTCTAATGGGTTGAATATGCTTTACTGTCAGGTATCATATCAGGTCAAATTGGGATTCTGGCTTTTGGTGGGGGAGCCATGTTGTCTTTGTGTGAAAAGATCAAGGCTTTAATGGCTCCAGAGCAAGGACCAGTATAATGAGTGATCATTAAAGCACATTGCATTAGCTGGATGGTTGGATCTGACTTGCTGGACTGGGGCCAATATACGGTGCCTTGGGTAGTCAATTTTTTATTCTTATAGTCCACAGTGAATTCTAAGAATCAAAACAGAGGGGTTAGGACTATAACTGTTCTGGACAGAAGAGCAACGTTTCTACAGTTCTGCAAGCCCATTCTCCTATTCTTCTCTTTCTAATCCTCTGATAGTTGAGGGACACCCCCTCCCAATTAATGGTGATGGAACATTTAATATTTTTATAAAAAGATAATTATATGCCCTTTCTTTCTGCACAAATGACTTTTCTGAGGCATATCTCCAAGTAAGGGGTGGCCATTTGTTGCCCTCCATATGGTTTCAGACTGCAGCTACCATAATCCATCACTATGGGTTATGCTGGCTTAAGATTAATGGGAATTTTACACCACCACCCCCTAAATCTGCAGGTCCACTGGTGATCATCTGTGTCCCAGATGGGGACAGATCAGGTGAGCCTAGACTAAAAGCCTAGGCACAAGACATATAACCATTAGACTCCTAAGAAGACATGTAATTCTGCTGTATTCCTATAATTAAGGCAGAAATAGGCCAAAATTATTTGCTCCTAGCAGACGCTGATTGGAGGAAAGCACAGGAAAATGCAGAGATACAGCAAGAAGCAAGGGTGGCTGATGAATGCACTGTTGTGATTGTGGCAGCCCACTCTTGTTCTCACTCCAACACTGCTCCAACCCCAATAGGACCTCTGCCAGTACCAAAGCAGCACAGAGGAGCAACAGTAAAATCAGTATCAAATCAAGATTTGATCAAAATCTCTGTAAAAGGAAAGAAAGAAAGAAAGAAAGAAAGAAAGAAAGAAAGAAAGAAAGAGAATAACTGGGTTGCTGTGGTTGTTGCTATGTGCCTCTAAGAGTTAGCTCCAACTTATGGTGACCTTGTCATAGAGTTTTCATAGCAAGATTAATTCAGAGGAGGTTTGCCATTACTCTCCTCTTAGGCTGAGAAAGTATGGCTTGCCGAAGGTTACCCAATGGGTTTCCATTGCTGAGAAGAAATTTGAAACCTGATTTCCCAGTGTTCCAATCCAACACTCAGACCACTACACCATACTAACTCTAAATGGTTTCAGGTATCAGAAAATCTGGTATACTGGATTTTGTATCCCATTGGTGCACATTGTGGTAGCCTTCTTAAAATGTCCAGGAATATTTTGAAGAACTTTTCAATGAGCTCCAGTAATAACACTGTTGTACATCTGTTTCAATCCTAGGTTGCATCCATTGATGGCTTTGCATTAGAGTACTTCTGTTAAAACACTGCTGAGCATCTGAAGTTTGTTTATTTGCCCCCCCACCCCCCACGCACTTCAGTTCTGTGTCCTGAAAAAAGGAGCACATGGAACATTGGAATATGGCATAGGTTATCTTGGAAGAACAGAAATGCTTCTGGTTAGTAGAAAGACATCATTGGATACAACATACTGTATTTAACTTTAATAGTTTGCTCTGTGCTATGCTGCATTGAAAATATGGGTGCTCTCTTGTCTTGTCTGATTTCCCAGTCTAAGCTTCCCAGAGTTGACACTGAATGAAATGTCATATAGAAAAAGAATAGAGTGCATAGGCACAATGTTGAAAAGATGCTAGGTTTATTAAGAGACTGACATCTTAAAGGAAAAGAGATTAAGAAATATAAAATGCTATTTCAAAATGAAAATGATCGTCTGGGAGAGGGATATTGCTTCCATACAAGCTAGCTCTTTCTCGGTCAGTGAGAGATTATAAAAATCATGTGTGTCTCCGCTTAGCAAGAGATTTATTCTTTCCCTTCCCCTGCAGGGCTGTTCATGTTACAGAAAACCATTGCTGCCTATTGACTAAAATTATTTTTAATAATCAAAGCTTGGTTCTCACTTAAGGTATGGCTAAGTTGTTGCAATTCAGACAATTAGGAGCTCTCATGACCGAATGCTTCTTCATATCTGTCAGTCAATTCCTGAACACACAAAAATAGCCTATCAGCTGAAAAGCGAGGCTAAACCCTTTTGCATTGGCATCTAGTTTCCCCTTCTGTGCTGTTTTTTTTTTTCTTTTAGAAAAACAGTCTGTTTTGTTACCTCTCATCTAATGTCTAGAAGTATTACTTCAATGAGAAGTGTAGCTAAGACTCAGCATCCTTGAAGCAACTCAGAGCTGTTCTACTGTAGTCAAGGCAATTTTGCTTTGTGATATTAAGCCTACAGAGTCTACAATTATGCCATTCTATGTCTAAATAATATGGCAGTCTGATAGAAATCAAGATATACTTGCCTCTAACAAAGAAGAGCCCTATGAGTTCTTCATGACTATTCCTATCTCCAAAAAAGTGGACGTCTCCCTGGCATATTTGGTTTAGTTTGTTGTTGCCAGGCCTGTCAACCCACATCCTGACCAGTGAAACCTATGGTGGGAAGATTGTAATTATGACCTATTCCCTCTCTGGCATAGTTTTTGCAGCAGGGCTTTCAAAGTCTTTTGTGAAGTGTACCATATGGCCTCCACACTTCCTTGCTGTCTGGCTGTTTCACAATAGGCAAACAAACTCTCAGGAACTAAACATTATTTGGCCTTTGTCAGTGATAGCTGCCTGTTTAGCCTGTTACCTCTTAGTTGAATTGTGCTTTGTGTTTTGCCATTTGGAAGCTAAATTGTGACAAACAGAATGTCTAAAGGCAGAGCAGACTACAAGTGACACACTTCACCTATGTCCCACAGTTAGGGCTGCTACCACTTGTGAAAATATAGCTGTGTTAATATTCAGTTAATCCTGAAAACACACAGGAAACAAGACAGAACATCTATTTTAACGTACAAATAAAAACAACAGATGTTTCCAAAACCTTCAGAAACACTTTTTTTAATGGTGCATATCTGAGGAATTCTTATGGCATTTTGAATGGTCTCATTTTCCTGCTAGTTTTATATGGCTATCTTTTGATAATGAGAACCAAATGTTGTTTGTGGAAATGACTGGAAATGACACTCATGATCAGAATGGTCGGTTCTCCGCCCACTCTTTTGAAAAACAAATGTACAAGACATAGATTAAATTGTTTCAGAATGCAGCAACCCTTGCATAGAGTTGCCTCTTTAATCTTTGTAGACAGTGTGGGAGAGGGAATCCCAAATAAGGATCTAAATGTTAATTCATTCCCTCTGGCTTGGTCTGCAGGAAAAAAGAGCTCCACTGAATGCTGAGAAGCTGTTTGTTGATGCATTTCTTTACTACTACATTTGTACCCCACCTTTCAGTCTGGGCTAGATTCATACATAAAAGGTTTACTGTGACTATTTATAATTTCCTTGGCCATGTTTTACATGTCTATGAAGCTGCTCCCAGCTTGAGGACAAATAATATTCTAAAAAAGCATAAGCATAAGGGAGTGGTGTCGAAGTCAGGCCAATAGCTGCTATGGAGTTTCAACCAAAGGTACACTTAGCTGAATTTGGATATTTCTGGAGAAATAGCTAAGAGCTTACTGGGAGGGGTCACTGCCATTGTAAAACACATGGTTTGCATACCTCAGGTTCAGTCCTAGTTTCAATTCCTGGTAACTCTGATTGGGAAAGAAAAGCTCTTATTTCAGGTTGTAGAAAATGCAACCCCCACCCCCTTTATATGGCATGAAGCCCTCCCCCAAGTTCTGCAAAGTCCCACCCTCAGAATTGTTTTTACATAATTTTTAGGTGGAAAAATTGCCTGGAAAATGGCCCAAAATATCACGTAGTGCAACACTATACACTAAAATAACCCCTGACCTCTAAAACGTGTTTTAAAGGCCAACAATTGGCTGAAAAAGCATGCTGACCAGAAATGACTTTTCATCACCTCTGGTTTGGCTGAAAATGCAATAGTGCATCCTTCGCTGGGGCAAACACACTCTGCCACCACACTTGCCAACCCATTCCATATCTGAAACACCATTTGCTGAAATCTTGCCAGTCTATATTGAAAATACTTGGCTAGATGAACCAATGATTTGTCTGATACTAAAGGGTAGGGATGGGACAAATCCAGAATTTTCCAAATCCGGATCCAAATCCCTGGAAGGTTATGAGAATCCACAATACTCACGAATCTCGAATCTTTCGAATCCTTTTTTTAAAAGGTTGAAAAAGCAAGGGAAAGAAGGATAATCTTGGGCAAGACACACACTCTCAGCCTCAGCAAAAGCCTAGGCAAAGACAAGCCTCCCTCTGAAGAAATCTGGCTGGGATAATTGTCATAGTTTTGCCTCAGGATCTCCCCAGACTGAAAATGACATGAAGGCCATTTCTACACAGGCAGGAAAATGTGGATTAATCCCACGTTTTCCTGCCTGTGTAAACAGGGCCACATACTACAGTATAGAGATAATCCAGGTCAAAACTGGATTTTCTTTGCATAACTCGTTATGGCATCCTGGGGGTTTGTAGTTTGATGATGCACCAGCATACTTTGGCAGAGAAGGCTGTGACACCTAGTAAAACTAGAAACCCCAGAATTGTGTATGAAAGAGCTTTGCAAGGGAACTATGCAAAGGAATCTTTCAGCTGTTCTTGAAATCTCAAGAAGACTGTACCTTCCAGCCAATCAGGCCTTTGGTGGGCCCCAGAGGCACCAATTTTTAAAAACAATTTTTCCTTTCTGCTACATGTGGCTTGTGAGAAGTCATGATAGACATTTCACTTCTCATCCTATTCCAGCTATAAGTTTACAACCAGACACTGGTCTTGTGGAAAGAGGTACACTGGCCTACATGTGGAAATGACTAGATGAGATTGTGTGACTTTGCCCTCTGCCCCACTACTTCTGGTAGGTGTCAGACCCACTGATCCCAGCATTTATACATGCCATTAATTTTCAAAACAGGAAATAGTGCTGAACTTTAATATTAAATGTTCAATTTAAATATATTAGAATACAACCCCAGATGTAATTTCTGAATTGTTAGCAAAGGCCATTATTACTCCAAGGGAAAAATTCAGCTATTTGCCATCTCCTCTTGTGTGTCTGGTATCCCAGGTTTTCAGGCGTCCCGGTCTCCAACAAACTATTTGGCTTCTGGATTCGAAAGATTCAGTTTGCCTATTTTAGCACAGGGATTCGGATTCATTAATCTCGAATCCTTGCTGAGGATTCAAGGACTCACGGATACGGTTGGCCCATCCCTCCTAAAGGAATACATTTTTAAAGTTTCCATTTAATAAACATAAATGCCTAACTCACTCTTTCAGGGCCCCTACAGACTGGCCAACAATCATTGGAAATTTTTAGGAGTAATAGCCTTACAATAGCTTTGTTTGTATTTTATATACATATGATGATGATGATGATGATGATGATGATGATGATGATAATCATCATCATGGATCGAGGGGCGAACAACATGAAATACATTAAATACATTAAAAGACATTAAAAACATACCCAATCCTCCCCACCCACCAACCCACCTAAACCAACCCCTTAAAACACACAACAATTAACAGTCCATCAATTAACTATTAACAAAACAGGAAGACAATTGATGGGAGGCAATGGAAATGCTAGTCTTGGAAGGCCTGTCGGAACAGATCAGTCTTAACTGCTTTTTTAAAGCAGTCAAGACCGGTAATATGCCGGGTCTCCTCCGGCAGGCCATTCCATAACTTGGGAGCGATAGAAGAAAAGGTCCTCTGGGTAACCGCAGCCAACCCAGTTCTGACTGGCTGCAGTAAATTCCTCCCAGAGGACCTTAGTGTGCAGGGCGGATTATATGGGAGAAGGCGATCCCGCAGGTAGGCTGGCCCCATGCCATGAAGGGCTTTAAAGGTAATAACCAACACCTTGTACTGTGTCCGGAAACTAATAGGCAGCCAATGAAGAGACT
Source organism: Ctenosaura bakeri (assembly GCA_948474755.1). Classification (NCBI taxonomy): domain Eukaryota; kingdom Metazoa; phylum Chordata; class Lepidosauria; order Squamata; family Iguanidae; genus Ctenosaura; species Ctenosaura bakeri. Next base: position 39,929 of record CAOLHI010000878.1, on the reverse strand, counting down.
TTAAAATTGGTGTTATATGGTCAATTTTAGGTCTACCGGTGACCAACCTGGCTGCCATATTCTGAACTAATTGAAGTTTCCGGACTAAGCACATGGGTAGCCCTATGTAGAGCGCATTGCAGAAGTTGAGCCGTGAAGTTACCAGCGCATGCACCACTGTTTTTAGGTGTTCTAGCTCCAGAAAACGGCGCAGCTCGCGTATCAGCTGAAGCTGATAACAGGCACTCCTGGCCACCACATCTATTTGAGTTGTCATCTGAAGTGGCAAGTCCAGGAGCACCCCCAAGCTGTGAACACAGTCTTTCAGGGGAAGTGCGACCCCGTCTAGGACTGGTTGACAGACCTCCATGTCTGAGCTAGGGCCCCTAACAGCGAGTACCTCCGTCTTATCTGGATTCAGCTTCAGTCTGTTTTTCCTCATTCAATCCATTACTGCTTCAAGACATTCATTCAGAGGTGAGAAGCCACCCTTAGTTGATGCTATTATCCGAGGCATGGAGAGATATATCTGGGTGTCATCAGCGTACTGATAGCACCTTGCTCCATGTCCTCTGATGATCTCTCCCAGCAGTTTCATGTAGATGTTAAATAGCATTGGGGACAAGACAGTGCCCTGAGGGACGCCAGATTTAAGTTCCTTTTTTGAGGAGCAGTTGTCCCCAAGCATCACCATCTGGTATCTACCTGAGAGATAGGACTGGAACCATGTAAGTGCAGTGTCCCTGATCCCTAACCTTCTCAGGCATTCCAGAAAGATACCATGGTCTGTGGTATCGAAAGCTGCTGAGAGGTCCAAGAGTACCAGCAGGGTCACACTTCCCCTGTCGATACCTAGGCGAAGATCATCCACTAAGGCAACCATGGCAGTCTCGACTCCATATCTTGCCCTGAAGCCAGCTTGAAATGAGTCTAGATAATCTGTTTCATCCAAGACAGCTTGGAGCTGAAGACCAATAGCCCTCTCGACCACCTTGCTTAAAAATGGGAGATGAGAGACTGGTCTATAATTATTCAGGGGGTCTATGGAGGGCTTTTTTTAGAAGCGGCCGTATAATCGCTTCTTTTAAACAAGCTGGAAAATTGCCCTCCCTAAGGGATGCATTAATAATATATCTTAAATGGGTCTTAATTGCAACTCCTCCCTGGATGACCAGCCATGAAGGGCAGGGATCAAGAGGGCAAGTTGTCTTTCTTATATGTCTACGTCCTCAGTACTCACTGACTGAAACTGATCCAATATAATCCTGTTCACAGAATCGCCAGACACTGTACTCGTAACCTCTGCAGTAACACCGGCATCCAAATCAGCTCTTATCTGAGAGATTTTATCTGTGAAATGATTATTCAAAGCATCACAGCAAGCTACGCTAGGTTCTAACAACGAGTTTGGGAGAATGGGTATCTTAGTCAGATCCTTTACCACCCTGAACAGCTCTGCTGGACGGGAAGTCACAGACGCAACACGTGCAGAGAGGAAAGTCTTCTTCGCCGCATCTATTGCCATTCCATAGGAATAAAGGAATTCTCTATAGTGTGTCCTGTCAGATAAGAGTCCAGATTTCTGCCAGTTGCGCTCTAGTCGTTGTCCAACCTGCTTCATATTCCTGAGTTCTACTGTACACCAAGGATTATGGTTTGAAGCAAGCTGGAAAGGACGCTTGGGAGCAATATAGCCCTAGTAAGATCACAATTCCAGGTATTAACTAGGGCTTCAACAGGGCTATAAAACCCTCCAGGGCTTTCTGGAATCCAATAGGTTCCATTAACCTTCAAGGGCAGACCATTCTAATAGGTCCACCACCCCTGCAGGGGCGGATAGCAGCCATAAGTCTGACCCTGACTTTCTATCTTTCTTTCTATCCCTGTGTTTTTCTAATGAATTTCCAATACCAACTCAATTTTTTATTCTTATTGCAGGATTTTATTTCCCCTCCATCCCAGGGGTTTCTGATGCAGGCCAAGGTAAATTTCACAGTTCTGTATCCATTGTTAAGATTTCTCACCCTATATTAGGGGCTAAGATTCCCAGGCAGCCCATTTTATAGGGGATGTCTCATATGTGGGAGCTTGGAGTCTGATCCCACATTGGTGCCATATGGGATGCCCCAAATCTCATATCCCTTGAATTCTGGAGAGTGAGTGCCAACCACGCTCCCAACAGACCTATCCCTGAGCATTTGATGGACAGCAACCACGCCCAGCCAAATACCAGAGGTCCACATGGGATCGTAGCTGGCATGGTATTGCTCCTTCTCCTCTCTAGCTGCAGAAGCTGATGTCGGGGGCTCTGGCCTGGCCGCCCCCCCCGCGGCTCGGAGGCTGCTGCGGATGTGGCCTCCGGAACGGAGGAGGACCCGGATGACTCCTGGGTTGCCACGGAGGCCTCCGCCGCCGGGAGAGGCCGCCCGGACGCCGAGGAGGACGCCGCCGCCAAGGAGGACGTCGCAGAAGCCTTCGCCACCAAGGGAGAGCGCTCGGTCATCACGGAGGCCGCCGCTGCCGAGGGAGAACACCCGAGCGGCCTGCCGGGGTGGGCGGGACCCAGGCTCCATCCTGGGGCACCGCCCACCCGCGGCCCCGATCCCGAGGAAGCTGCCGGCCCTCCTCCCACGTTCCAGCAGCGGCAGCAGGCCAAGGAAGCCGCCTGCCACTCCCGGCAGCTGCTGGAGCGGCGGCTGCAGGCTGAGAGCTCTCAGCTGGCTGATTGCTCACAGCTGTGAGCCCGGCTGAGGGCTTGCAGCTGCAAGCCAGCTGTCAGATTGGCTGCCGCCAACCCTGGAGGCCTACTTAAGGCCAGCGAGAGGCAGAGGCAGGCACGGAGCAACAACCATTGGCCCTCCATGCTTGGTCCTGCCACGCCTGTCTACACCCACGTCCTCGTCCAGAGTTCCAGCCAGCCCAGCCCTCTGCCAGCTTCCCGGGTGAAGTAACCCTTTCTTTATTTTCTGTAGTACCTGCTGTAAGGACTGTTTGTGTTTGCCTTAGACCGCTGGCAGGGGCCTCCACAGGCGAGACTCCTGTAACTCCTGACCCCCCCACCTGCTCGACCCCAGCCTGCCGCCGACAGCTGACTGAGCAGCAATGTGACTTATCTATCACATGATGGTTGGCTTGCCACCATAAGGTTTCCATGGGATTTTGTTTCCCATGAGATCTGAAATCTCACAACAGCCATGAGCCTTGTAGAGGCCTGCCTGATGTATCTTGGCCAGTCTTGAACTGACCCACCAACCAGGAAGAGCACCCCATATTGCTCTCTAGAAAATCTGACAATCCTTTGAGAGGCAGTTCCTCTGATAACATTTTGAATAGGGGTATTCTGCTGGCCCTCATTCTCTTGTTACATTGCCAGTCATGAGAATGAAAGTTTCTCCCTGCAACCTTCTTTAAAGTCTTTTATCACTCTAGCACTAAGAATATACAAAAGCTTAGAAAAAAATAGATGGGAAGATGGGACAAGTGGATACTGCGGGATGAGAGTATAGGGAAAGATATTGAGTTCATGGAGGCGGTGGTGGTGGTAAACCAAGCTCATCAACCATAGCTCTAAGAAGAGAAAAGAGAGGTAGGCAGAAAAAAATGCAGTGATTGCATCAGTGATAGTGCTGCAATCACCACCAAACCAGGGCCAAAACCCTGGTATGTTTAGGGGATGACTGGATTAGGAGTGGAAAAACCATTACAAAGTGTGAAATCTTGAAAGAGAATGCCCCAACATTTCCCAGAACTATTGGGCAATCTGGAGGACCTCTCAGCTTCAGTCAGGCCTGGGGCATGCAGAGCAGGGGGAGGAGAGAGACATACTTGATAGTTCCAGAGAGAATACTTCCTTTCTTAAGAATAGCAACTTTTCTTCATTATCTTGCTGTCTAGTGTTTGCTACTAGGCTACTGACTACTGTCTTTGAAAATTTTCACTGCTTTTCTTGTGATATCCTGAATAATTTCTTCTATTTCCTCTCAGCCTTGTCCTTCTCAGTCTAGCTTTTCAAGACACAAAGTGAACAGTAGTTTTTCCATTGCCCTGGCAACCTTCTTTTTTCCCTTGCCCCTTCTGCTTTGTCTGCCTAAGCATTTCCGTTCCTGCTACCTCATGATCTGAAGGCCTTGTGGTAAAGGGAGAAAAGGCACTGCCTCACTAGTGCTCTGAGCATACCTGAAATACCAGAAAATTTTAAAAATTTAAAGAATTTCCAGGCAATGATTGACTATAAGTGACTACCTACACATTTCTCTTCCTATTCTGCTGCATTATTGTCATATATGGCATGCAGCCAGTTTTGGAATTCTCCAAGAAACTGCTGTTCTTGGTGCCTTATGAACTGATTCAGAAACTCAGACAGACCCTTTTTAGCCTGCACTTGATGCAACTAAAGCCATAATGAAAGAGAAGTATGAGTCTAGTTCCTCAAGATTAAATGACTGAGACAAGTATGCTGTCTCTGCCCTGTACACAGCACTAATAAGATAAGTAATGAGATTATTTTAAATTGAGTTTGGAGGTGGCAAGAGTGGACACAAACATTTGAGCTCTGCCCTACTTCCTCTTGTGGACATAAAGAAAGAAAACCTTTTTCCTATTATACTCATGATAGACATCTTCCTTACTTGCTTCTTTCTAAGCTAAAGAGCTCCAAATCCTGCAATTTGTCTTTCCAAGGAACTGCACCAGTCCCTTGGTCATTATGCCAGCCTTATTTGCACTTCTTCCACCTCTACAATATCCTTGTTCAGGTGCAATAACCAGAAATCTACACAGTATTCCACATTTCATAGAACCATGGAATTGGAAGAGATCTCAGAGACTATCCAGTGCAATCATCTGCAACTGCAGAAATACACAGCTAAAGCACTCCTGAGTTGTGGGCATCCAGCGCATGTTTGAAGACCTCCAAAGGAAAATCCAGAACTGTTACTTAAGGTGACATAGATATCATTCTGATATCAGTAATTTGGCTCTCTTCCACCATCCCTCTCCACGTGTTTGTGAGGCCCCCGGACAAGCACAGAACTAGGCTCAGCCACTAATTGCTGCAATATTCCAACACAATACAGGCACGCCAGAAATAGCCAGATCACCGCTTTAGGAGACCTCTCTGCAAACACTCTATTATGTATGCATGCTGCTTACAAAGAACTCCCTGCCCCGAGCAGGCAACTTGACAAGCTGGATACTCAAATGTCAAGCACTGTGCATCTGCATACTGGCTACTCCATTGTCAATTCGGATCTAACGCAATCATGCTAAATTCTGACCTTTCCAAAGCTTTGTCTCATGCCCAAAACTCATTGTTTTCCCCAAGTACGGAATAGCCTGCGGTTACATTTCTTCTTATAAAAACCCCCGATTCCGAGACCATCCTTGGATCGCTCCTGAGTTCCGTCCCATCTTGCCACCGCTCTGCTTGGCGAGCCTTCCCCTCAGTCATATTGGCTGAGACTGCGCAACTTCGGACCTTCGCAGTGATCTATCCAGGCTTCAGGACAGGTGTTGTATCACTCAATTCAACAATCCCTCTGAAAATTCCCTCTGTCCTACTTCAACCTTTATTTTCTATAGTTATCTGAGTGCGTGTGTTGCATACACTGTTTGTCTGTGTTTAATAAAGATCTCAATTATTCTTATAACTTGGTGTGCTCCTTGTCTTGGCCTGACCCCATAGACATTGGGTAAAAGATTCTGCTGCGTTGCCCTGCCTCTCTCATTGCTAGCTTGTGCTCTTAGCTAATTTCCCCAAACTTAGTTAATTGAGAGCGCATATAGGTGTCCCTCCCGGGACCCTCAGTAATCAGGGTAACAGAACCCTTCAAGGCAGTCTACACCACTGTTGATTAGCTTTTACAGTCAGGATATTTAGGGGGAATCTTTTTTCTTGTAAATTGAATCCATTTGCTTGTGACCTTGTCTCTGGAGCAGCAGGACAAGCTTACTTCACCTTCTACATGACATCCTGCCAAATATTTAAAGATGGCTACCACATCATCTCTCAGTCTTTCCTTCACCAAGCTAAACGTACCCAGCTATCTATGTCACTTCTCCTAAGGCTTAATTTGCAGGCATTTTACCATCTTGGTCATCCTCCTTTGTTGATGAAGCTTAGATTTGCTTTGGCTGTTTGGCCACTGCATCACACTGTTGATTCGTATTTAGCTTATCATCTGTTAAGACCCTCTTATTCATTTCCTATGGACTCTTGTCAAACCAGATGTCATCCCTCCTCTCTTTGTGTATTTCATTTTTCTTGCCTTTTGAAATTATTTTTAAAACTTTGGCCCAGGTCTCCAATCTATTAAAGTCCTTTTGAATTCTGATCCTGTCCTTTGGAGTATTAGCTACCTCTCCTAATTTGGTGCCATCTGCAAATTTAATAAGTGTGTCCTCTATATGATCATCCAAGTCATTTATAAAGATGTTGAATAAGAGTGGGTTCATGATGGAACCCAGAGGTATCCCATCAGTCACTTCTCTCCAGGATGAAAAACCACTGATAAGCGCTCTCTGGGTTTGGTCTGTCAGTCAGTTACAAATCCAACAAATAGCAGTATTGTTTGGCTTATAGTTCCCCAGCTTTTCATGAGCTGCAGCATCAGGGAGTACCTTGCCAAAAGCCTTGTACTGTAATCAAGATATATTGCATATGCAGCATTTGCCTGCCTTGCCAGACTTGTAACTTTATAAAGAAAAAAGAAAAGAGGTAAGAATGGTCTGATTTGATTTGTTTTTGAGAAACTTATGCTGGCATTTAGTAATCACAGCACTGCTTTCTAAGTGTGCCCAAACTGAATCTTTAATGATCTGTTCTAGAATGCTTCCTGCTATTGGTGTCAAGCTGACTGGTCAGTAGTTCCTCAAGTCCTCTTTCCCCTCTTTTTTGAAGACGGGGACACAACTGCTGAATTTGTTCAGGAGATTTTGATGAGGCGTGTGTTTTTCTGGAGTTTCAAAAGGCTTTTAACAAGGTTTACTAAGTTGCTCTTATCCATATGCTAATCTCGACAACTCTAAAAGATTGGTGGGACATGATATATTCTTGCTGGCACCATGTTTGTTTATTTTTCATTGACATTTTCTGATGTATGATAACACAATTAGAATAAAAAAAACAATTCAACAAACCAAATGAGACAAAGATATAAAATGGAGAAAAGGAACACATTCTCCATAACTACTGCAACTAAGGAGAGAAACACTTAGTTGATAATATCCTTCTAGACATTCAGGTGTGCTTTTGTTGTTGCCATTAAGTCAGCTTCCATTTAAGGTGATTCCACAAATGAGAGATCCATCCTGTCCTCAACAGCCCTGCTCAAATCCTGCAAACTCAGGGCTGTGGCTTCGTTTGTTGAATCTGTCCACTTGAAAGGCAGTCTTCCTCTTTCCCTACTGCCTTTCTCTTTACTGAGTATTATCATCCTTTCTAATGAGACATGTCATCTAATGATATGTCTAAAGTATAACAACCTCAGTTTGATTATTTTGTCTTCCATGGAGAGTTCAAGCTTAATTTGCTCTTTGACCTATTTATCTAATTTTTTGGACAATCTATGATACCCATAGAACTCTCCCCTGCTTCATATTTCACATGAGTTGAGTCTCTACTTATATGCTTTCTTCACTGTCCAGCTTTCATTATCACACACAGAAACTGGAAGTATTATAGCACAGCATATTTACTGATGTACCTATACAACTGAGAAATTTATCTAGTTTGCTCATAGCTGCACTTCCAGATCTTAATTTTCTTCTTTCTTGACTATAGTCTCCAGTTTCATTAATGACTGGACCCAAGTATAAAAAACTATTTAAAGTGTCTTTATCATCCACTTTAGAGTTAGATATGTCATCTGTGGCCATTAATGTTCAACAAACCCTGCTTTTGCACTTTCTTCCCTTTCCTAAGTAGTTGTTCCAAGTCTTTGCTATTTTCTGCTAGCAATATGATATCATCTGCATATCTTAAATTGTTGGTCCTTCCTCCAGTTTTCACACCTTCCTCCTCTGAATCTAATCCAGCTTTACATATGATACAGTCAGCATACAAGCTAAACAGTGTGATAAAATGCAACCTTCTCTGACCCCCTCGCTAATTGGAAACCATTCTGTTTCTCCATATTTTGTCATCACAGTGGCCTCATCTCTTGAATATAGGTTTCACATCAGAACAATAAAATATTGTGGCATAAACATTTTTTTAGAACAATCCATAGTTTTCCCATAATTTACACAGTGAAAAGGCTTTACTGTAATCTATAAAGCAAAGGCTGATTTCTTCTGAAAATTCTTAGGTGCACTTTCCAATGTCTCTGTCCAGTTTTCTACAGATGGATTAATTATGCTTTTCCAGTTATGATTATTTCCAGTTATAATTACCAGTCTAGTTACAATACAAAGAAAGGTTTGTGTCTGAAGTGCTTATCCTGAAATAGTAACAAAGAAAATAAGCCTATGGCTGGAGAGGCAGTTATAGACTGGTTGGTAAATTTACTTATTGTATTAAATATTGTAATCCAGTAATTGCACAGTCCACTCACCTATGAGGTAAGTACTCAGAATACCACATTTTCTCCACTACAATGTGGGCTAGATCTCAAAGGAATTACCTTTATTTCTAAAAGTGGAAGGAAAAAAAATTCCACTTTGCCTTACGTTTGTGTTGCAAATGCCTTATGGCCTCACAGGGGGTACGGCCTTCGGCACCATTTTAGATTCAGCTGTAACGTCCCAAGGATAATGCAGTTCAATGACCATCCTTTATCATCTTTCTTCCTCTAAAATTATTTTAATGTCCATGCCTGATGTTGGAGCCTTTGAGCTTTGTAAACTTGCATGATATATTTTGTACTTTTTGGTTGACCTAATAAAAGCATCACCACAATGTTTTTTTTTTGGATTTTGCTATATTTTGCTGCATGGCCAACATTGCTATTCCTAGATATATACCTTAATTTGTTTGTTAATAAAACTTAGGTGTAGACGTACTAGCAGAGGATTACTTTGAGAGAATGCTCCCTAACATGTGAAGATGGAAGTGTTTCCATACTGAGTTATACGTCATTTCCCCAATTTTCACATCCAAGTCTTCTACATCTATGTATACTTGCCTTATGCCATCTGACCTCATGTAAGAAACCTCCAGCACCAAGATATAAAGTTTATAAATAAGGGCCTTTATCTGTTCAAGATTATTTTAGCACAAATTCCTCCAAGTTGCTTAGTGACTGATTTAATCTTTTGAGTAAAATGTAAAAGGCATTATCTGATGAATCTGAATCCCTTAGTTCTTTAATTTGAAGCCAAGTTTTCTGTCTAATACTTACATATTATTTAATCTAGATAGATTGGCCTTCCCCCAATCCTAGAAAACACCAATTTTGTCTTTATCAAAGAAGAGAGGATGGCACAAAAAGGGAACTAATTATGAAGGGAGTAAATAAAAATTTGTTATTTAATTTGTTCCAAATAAAGGCATACCTCAGCTGACAAATCCTCTGTGAAACTCCTTTTTACCAAGGCTTTTTATACACGCATCCCAATCCTACCTTTCTTCCTTGTTCCTTGTCTATCTGGAAGGTTTTGGTTTTTTTAAAGCAGTATTTGCATTTGGAGGACTTTCTATATCAGGTATAGCAGCACATCTGCAGGAAATAGTGCAATAAACAAAGCTCAAGATGGCAGAGAATAGGCTGCTACTCTAGGTGATCCTACTTTATCTCTGTGTGCCTTCCTACAAGAGGCAAGGTATACAGCAGCTGCCTCCGGAATCCCTTACTGAGCACACATGAACAGCAAAACAGAGAGAAAAGGAAAGAGCAGATAAGCCTGCCCCACCAGCTATACCCAGCATGTTAAAAAAAACAAAACATAAATCTGTAAGCTTGGCAACCAAAATGAAAATCATAAGGTAATAAGAGGCTGGTGAAAGAAAAATAGTCATCCCTGGACACATTCTGGGGGAAAAACACCTTTCAGGTTGTCTCTAGAAGGTTGAAAATGTTTTTGGTAAATTATTTAAAGCTTACCTGACCTTCCACATGTGCATTTTTTTTAAATAAAACATTTACTGAAACATGTTGAGCAGCTCTTCTTTTTCATGGTGTAGGAACTTGTCCCTATTCTTTTCATGTCATTTTCCCATTTCCACAAAATTAGCATTGCTCCGTGCAGAGTTAGGTATAATGCCAATTAAAACAGAGGCTCTTAGATTAGCCCTCCTTTTCTGGTTAAAAATTATTTTTAAGCGGGTATCTGAGCTTCTTTTGATGTCCTTCAAAGAGCCTGGTCCAAATTCATGGATGCATAAAATGCAATTGGTTGTTATGAATTTGGGGTTCTCTGTTCCTTTTTTCCTGACTCAGGGGTATGATAAAGCAAAATTACTTATACTTCAAAGACTCAAGGATATAGCAATGCAATCCCAGATGACTGAGATTAAGTCCTGCCAATCTAATACATTTTTTGTTTCTTACATTCCGCTGAACTCACCCCTTCCTCATTATCCGGTTGATCTTCCAACCTTTAAAATGAAGTTAGCCTTTCTGCATGCTAGATTGAATGTTCTCCCACTGGCAATTCGGATGGGCAGGGACAATAATGTTCCTATGAAGGACAGAGTATGTGTTTGCAACTCTGTTTCAATAGAAGATTTAATTCATGTTCTACTTGAGTGCCCTATTTATAATGATCTTAGGAGCAAGTATATTTTTCCTTTATTGAAGTCTTTTAAGGGAAGTTCTTCTTTTGCGAAAGTTTGTTTTCTGCTACCTGATACTGTGAAATATGTGTCTTTCAGAACATCTAAATTTCTTGTTATAGCATGTTACAATTACGTGCTATAAAGAACAAGGAGGGGTATGGAAAGTGATTCATTTATTGTTGATTATGTATTATATGTAAATTGGCTGGATTATCCTTTCTCATTTTACCTTATTTTATTTTTTCATTTTTGTGCAATGGCTGGCTGCTAAAATGCAATAAACTTGAACTTTCTATGTTATTCCTAACTCTGGTACCAAAGTTTCTGTTAAAGCAGCAATGGCCAGGAACATATCAACTTCACTAACTGAGATATACTTGTATTGTTAATTTTGTGTTAAAAGTTTTCTGAAATATGTTAAACTGTTCTTCTTTTTGTGGGGTAGGAAGCTATCCCTATTGTTTCAATGTTATTTCTGCCTCTGGTAGCAAATTTTTTGTTTAAGATGTACTGCCCAGAAGCATGCCTACTTTGTTAATTGAGGTATACCTGTATATAAAGTGCTATGCAGTACTGGATTTCTAACTTTGGTTGACATTTTGCAAGGAAATGTTATCAAAGATAAATCCATAGACCATGCAGATTCTTCTTTGGCCAAGCCTGGCCTCTTATAGTAGGGGTAGCTAACTTGCAGCTTACCTCATTTTATCCTCCCCAGCCATCTTCCCCAATTATTTTATTAAAATTACACTCCAGAAAAGGCAGCTTTTCTTTAAACAGACACATATTTCCACAAACTGTGTTTTTGTGAAAGAAGGAAGTTAAAATAAACTTTAAAAAAAAACAGATGGGGTGCACTTTCAGCTACTTCTAGTAGTGGTGAAAGCTGGGGTGTGGCCTTCAGTGGTTCTGGAGGATGAAAAATTGGCACTCAGCTGCTCCAAAGTAACTACCATTATTTGATACACTTGATAATTTAATCTTCAGTGATGCTTTCCACCAATTTGCTAGGCCTGGGAATCTTTTGTCCTTTCTGGCTGATACCACAGTGAGCAACCTCTTAATCCCTCTTATTCCTCAGACATAGCAGTTTCCAGGGACACTGGAGATTAAAAGTAAGTCTTGTGCCTTTGTTTGCTGACAGCAAGGGGGAGAATCCTTAAAGGAGCCCAACTAACCCAGGGCACAGACATCAATGGTGGTGAGCTCTGACAGAGTTCATCATTTGCCCAAGAATGCCATATACTAAGGCTGGGCTTGTTGAGCATGGTCAGATGGTCTGTAGACTTATCCCAAAATACAGCTTTCAACATCAGACCTCATTTCTAAATCATTTTCCTTACATGTTCTCACTTTGAGAATGTTCTGCTTTTCATATATCTACAGCAACATTTATGAAATCTTTTTCTATCCAAAAGGATTTTGAGAAATAGGATAAATCCAACTTTTATATTAGGTTTTATAGTGGTTTCAATAATTCAGAATGTGACAGCTGAAAAGCAGCATCTTTAGAAAGTGAAGTAATAAGAAATCTATTTATAGGATGGACAAAATATAGCTTAAACATGTAATTTTAACATTTGGATTAAACATTAAGCAAATGGTCATGTGGATAATATTCAAAATTAGCCAAGCATTTTTTTCTAAAGGCACATATTGTTTTTAGTTTTATCAGAGTTTTCTTTGTACATTAAAATTAAAACAGGCCAGATCATTTGTGATATTTCCTCCTCACCTTAACTTTACAACAAAGGCTTGTTGTAACAGCTGCTCTCATAAGGACTAGTACATAGGGAGCCATTCAGAATGTATGGATAATTCCTATGACATCACGTCAGATACCATTTGGTGAACCGTTTGAAAGCAGTAGCACTTAACATAGCCTTTGGGATGACACTTGTGAATATCACCCTGTTCTGATCCTTCACACAAGAGTGTTTCCAGGTCTAACATAAAAAAACATTTTAAACAAAGAATATTGGATATTATAGCACAGATCATCCTTGTCAAATAGAAAACCTATGAAATGGAAAGCAAAAGCGAAAAAAAAAATTCAAGAAAAAAAGTAGTTGTCCTTCCCAGGGAAGCATATTGGTTTTAGTGTTTGTTTTGCTTTGTATAGCTTGGCATTGGTTTTACTCATCTACCATTTGAGTAGATAGACACAAGGATACAACAAGGAAGATTCCAGGACATCCCAGTATTAAATAGACTTTGTATACATTGCACTACTGAAGTTGAAGATCCGGCACACTAGCTACCTGCATGGTAGTTGTATTTCAGTCTTAGAGAACATTATTTATCTCTTTTTGAAAAAGCATTTGGGAAATTGGAGGGTTGATGGAAAAATTCAATTTTCTTCTGCAAAGGCTGTAACCAGCTAATGACAAAACAGGTTGCCCTTTTTGCAGTTAAACAAATCGGTTAAAAGAAAAAAAGGAAATAAACTGTCCAATGAAAATAGCACTGTAATACATTCCCTTTCCCTTTCTTTCAAATTGATTGCTCTCTGTATGTATTTGGTATTTTTATTGTCTCTTTTTAATGTGGTCTTACTTTATACCAGAGGTAGGGCCTTTGAGGACCAATCTGTTAGGATGCACATGTTGACCATGGATGAAACTTGAGCCAAAGCAGACAGGGCCACCTCCATCTGTTTTCTGATACAGTCTTCTCTGTATAGTTTTTATATTTGTGCTAACTTATATGACATTAAAAAATACCGTTCACTAATTATTCAGAAGATACCTCTTCAGTAGATCAAATCCCCCACATCAATTAATTTAGCAGATTGTGGTACGATCCTATTTGATGCTAAATTAACAAAATATTTGCAGATTACTTTTATGTAGTAGGATTTATGCTTAAATGGGAAGCCAGCAGAACTATAAGGAGAGAATTTGCATTCATTTGGAGTTTGTCTTCTCAGGCTAATTCTCTCTTCTGTAAATTTGCATGTGTGGTTTTTGTAAGAGTTCTCCTCCAGAGCGATTTTATTTTTATTGAATTTGCTAGCTACTCAAGCGTCTGTGGTTGGAATGGAGCAAGACTGAATATAAACAAAAGTGACCAGTGTTGCCACACATGAGGCTGTTAGCTTCCCTGTGACTGTTTTATCTGGAAAATCATTCCCTGAGCATTTCTTTCAAATATGCTTACTGGAAATGATGCCTGGTTCCCAATGGAGGCAATTGTAACTCCTTTTTCCTGTAATAGGTAAGTTGCCAAATTATCTCTTCTGTCTGTCTCTCTCTCTTTTCTTTTCTTTCTTTTTTTTTGGGGGGGTGATAAATTAGCTTATCAAATGTAGGGAAAAATGTAGAAAAATAGCTTTACTTTTACTGTTTGCCAAATCTTATGAGTGTCAGACCTTGAAACTCAGAAAGAAGGCACTTAGGTGATAAGTGGTATGCCAGACAGATGAAGGGAGAAAGGGCAGCAGGCTAACTGCCACGTGCTAGAGGCTGCAGGTGGCAGCTGGCCGGACAGGGGGATGAATCCGGCTACGCCTGGGGTCTGAGGGTGGAACCCAATGAACAGCGGAATATCAGCCCAAGCAGAATGGCCTCAATCTTAGACGTCTCCCTGAGATTTCACACCTTTTCCAGTAGACCTGAAGAATGAGGGTTATAACTTCCAAGTATTTTATTTCATAACATACAAACGGTTATGAGAAACATATGCAGAAGTTAGTTTTCTTGTGTATATTGCAGTAAATGGCAGCGAGCCTCCATAAACTATATATGAAGTAAAGGTGCTAATAGTGGAACCAAATGGAGCAAAGGCAAGTGAAAACACTTTCCATTAAGTCACCATCCTGGCTGAAGGATTATTTTATGTGAGCCCCAGCAATAGTCTAACTTTACCTCTCAATGGTTTGTCTTGGACAGAGCCAGCAGTAACAGCCTATAAGACAGCTGTTCTGTGAAGGTTTGGGCTACACTGGTAGGGAGCTTCATTTGTTTTTCCTCCTCAGTTTAAAAATAAACACACAGTTCTGTACTTGCTTATTGATATTATAGCATGATAATAAACTAGTAAGAATTAGGTTTGCCAAGACTCAGGAGCTGCACTGGTGTTTGGCTTCCTTTTCAACAGAGATGGGCACGTGGCAAGGGTTACTTGTGTCTTCTCCAGACTCGAAGTGGGCCACACCATTGTACTTGGCAGTACATAGAAGTGATGTTTCAGGTAAGTGATCATTTCTACACTCCCCTGCCCCTGGTCTTTAGGCCAATGTTTACAGGCCAAAACAGGCATCTGGACTCTTCCCCAAAAGCATTTTGATCATTTTTTAAAAATCATAGTAAGGGCCCAAAGGGACCATGGGCCTCATACCATCCAGGGACCAGTCTCCACTCCCACTTTTCATATTCTCCAGAAGAAACTGATAAATCAGCAGCAAATGGTCAAGGCACTGGTGAGTGGCGAATGAGAGACTATTTTACAAGTCCAGTTCTCAGCCTTTTTGTCCTGTACTAAGCACTGCCTCCCTCCTCATTTTCAGTATGTTCTTCCAGTCCTGTTTTGCTCTTTGAGGGACCAAAATAAGAACACCCTACCTCCCAGAAAGAACAATCTGGCTACAAGGAGATCAATCTTCAACCATGTATCACCCAGAGAGGAAGCCGCTGCAGGGAGCTTGCTTCAACCATCTCTGCAAGAAATGTTCATTTCCAACACACAGTGGCCCTGAGGCAGCAGCACTTGCCTCCACTATGAGCCAGTGGCTGCAAGAAGAACATAATGGGAAGGGTGAGACCTTCATGCTAGAAAGAACTCCTATAAGAACTTTCTTACTAAGATCTAGTAGTCAATGTGTGTGGATTTTCCTCTCCTTCCTTCAAATCCCATTTAGAGCAGCCAGGTCAGCAGCTTTCCATTTCCTGAGATTTCAGAGCCAAAGCCTGACACCAGGGGGGCATGCCCATGTGGTTGTTACAGTTACACTTGTAAAATAGCAGGTGCATGTGTGTGAAACAGACAGTTTGAATTTCCTGTACGTCCCCCTAAACATAGGCCATTTCCGCACTAGCCTGTTATAGTGCAATGATTCCACTTTCAACATCCTCTGGAATCCTGGGGTTTGCAATTTCGGGAGGGGCCAGCTGGCCCCTCCCAAAACTGCAAACCCCAGGATTCCAGAGGATGTTGAAAGTGGAATCATCGCGCTATAACAGGCTAGTGTGGAAATGGCTTAGAAGGCCAAGGGGCTGAGTCCTATATAATCTGATACTAATACATGCCTCCTTGTGAAGAAGGCAGACTGGCATGCAGGCAGCCAGTCATAGCTAAGAGTGGCTATGAAAGGGAGGCTGCTGGGGGGGGGAATAGAACATTTTAAAAAAGGAGGGGCAGAAGCTTGCCTGAGAGAGACAAAGATAGGAGTTTGGAGGAGACAACGTATGTGAAATTCTGAAAGAGACAAGATTATGAATTGGAACAGGAAGGGAGAACTGCCTCTGAATTTGGGGAGCTTGAAATAAAACATAGATATTTAGAGAGTGTCACATTTGTTTCTTCTGTGTTTAATAAAACTGTTTTTACTGTTGTTATTTTTAAACCTGTCTCTGGCCATTTCCGCACTACAGTGTTAAACTGCTGCTATTCCACTTTCAACTCTCTGTGGAATTCTGGGATTTGTAGTTTACTGAGACCAAAGAGCTCTTTGGCTGAGAATTCAAAGTGCCCTTCCCTAAACTACAAACCCCAGAATGCCATAGGAGGTTGATAGTGGAATAGCAGCACTTTAACACTGTAGTGCGGAAATGGATTCTGACTCTAGAGGTCATTTCCACACTACACTGTTCTAGTGCTGTTATTCCACTTCTAACATCCTGTGGAATTCTGGAGTTTGTAGTTTACTGAGGTCCAAGAGCTCTCTGGCTGACAATCCTAAAGGCCCCTCCCTAAACGGCAAACCCCAGGATTCCGTAGGACACTGAAAATGAAATAGTAGCACTATAACAGTGTAGTGCAGAAATGGCCTCTCTGTTAAGCCTGACTAAGAGCCTGGTCATACATACCAAAACTAAAGAACCCACATGGCAACACAGCCACCCCATCCACAGTTAAGGGGTCACCCTGAGGCCCAGCAACCCAATCCAGCAAGGGAATACAGTCAGCCCTCCACATTTGTGGGTTTCACTTTTGTGGATTTGATTGTTCACAGATTGCTGTCACCTCTGCTACTTCCCTGTGCCATTTTTAATAGCGACTGCCTCATGAGACTGGGAAACTGCAAACGAGGCTTGTAAGTCCCTCTTAAAAATGGTGTGGGGCAGCAGTGGAGGTGGCAGGAAGCCCCACCAGCCACCCACTTCTGCCTTGTGAAGGAACCCTGATGCTTCAAAGGAATCCATGGTGGGTTGAATATGGTGATCATACTTTTGTGTGTGTGTTAAATACGGTTTGGAGGGCCTAGAATTATTCATGTTTTTTTTCACTTTCATGTGGGTCCTGTGCCCCTAACCCTAGTGAATGTGGATGGATGACTGTAATGGGGCAAACAAGGGCAGGGTGTGCAACAGGATTCCTAGAGGGTTGGAGTTTTAGGGTAGAGATCTGTCACTCTCCTCATTTTGGTGTGCTGAAAGTATTGCTGCCAGGATTTATTGTTTGTATAGAAGATGGAACACCTGCTGAAATTCCTGCTTCTACACAAACATTAAAGGTATGGGTGTCCTCTGTGCCTTAGTTTACCAGGCAGCCCTAGCCTAAAGAAACGTGTGTAAAATGTATAGTCACCTCTTAAGTGACTGTACATTGTCACCTGTAAATAGTTGAGCATGATTTTAAAACTAAATGCTTTAATTGGTATTTAATCTATTTATTAGTGCTAACTAACTTGATAAAACAGTTGCTTAGGAGAATGGGTATTTCCCATTTTCAGGGTCCATGAAACAAAATAGCTCACAAATCACAATGCTGGTGCTCCAATATGCACTGTCTTTCTCCTAACGGTGTGTTGGGTCTAAGATCATACACTCACTATCTCTCTCCCCAGTTCCATCCCCTGCCCTTGCTTTTGGTAAAATTAAGCATGCTGGTTTTGTTCGAGCACAACACGCATATAAAATCTTTCTTTTGTAAGTGCAGCGGAAGTGAGTCCCCACTTTTAAGTCGCAAAATAAAATCAAAATTGCTCTTCCTCCAGCACTATCATCCTGAAATTTTTCTGCTTAGCTGATGACCCAGAGAAATTCTCTAAGGCTTTCTTTCACACTCCAAGACAACCCTACGTAATTCCCTGATTCATCTGACAACCCTAATTAATTTTCCTTTTGTGCCATGTGTTTGACATACTGCCTTCTTACTACTCTTTCTAAATCAGTCTGGAAGAACTTTTTTTGCCAAAGAGGGGGGAAAATGCTTTCAATAGGCAAACAAAAGATACCAATAACGACTAATAAATACATTTTGAAAATGTGTAAGGAAAAAGGGCAAGAAAAATTCTATTTCAAGAACAAGTCATTGTGATAATTGTTACCCCCTTTCACCTGCTACCACTTAAAGTCCTCAAGCTATACCCTCTGTCTCCAATCCACTCATGATAGTAAGTTACAAATTAGTTACTTGTAATTACTCTTTTCTAATAGTAAAGTTACTTGTAATTCTTCTTTTCTAATAACAAAGGCCTAATTGCACCTTATTATAACTGCATTTTGCTGAAGGATACCATCAGTCTTTTTGCAGTGCAGTAGTAACCTTTAAGTTGCTGCTATAGTGTTGGTGCATGAAACCCCACTAAATTGTGGAGGAAGAATATTATGTGGTTCAAGTCTTGGTTCATGCTTCCCCTTGTATGCTTTGAGGTAACAATGAGTTGGACATGAGGAGAGTGTGTAAAGAGACTGCTTTAATTACTTTAAAGAAAGTTAAGTAAAGTTACTTTAAAAATTGCTAGGAAGGGGCTGCTTTTAATTAAAATTGTAGTAAAGTACTTTAAATTTAACTTCCTAGGCTCTGCTCTTAAAGACTTGACATTGGCAGTGGATAAAACTAAGGCCATTTCTGCACTACACTGTAATAGTGCTATTACTCCACTTTCAACATCCTGTGGAATCCTGGGGAGGGGCATTTAGGATTCTCAGCCAGAGCGCTCTTTGGCCTCAGTAAACTACAAACCCCAGAATTCCACAGGATATTGAAAGTAGAAAAATAGCACTATAACAGTGTAGTGCAGAAGTGGCCTAAGAAGATTACTAAATGCATAGCACTTGGCCAGCATAGTGTAATGGACTAGATGTTGGACTAGAACTCTGGGAGACCAGGGTTCAAATTCCCGCTCAACTGTGGAAACCGACTGAGCAACCTTGAACAAATCACCTCTCTCTCTCAAATGAAGGCAATGGCAAACCTCTCCTGAATAAACCTTGCTAACAAATCTGGTGTGATAGATTCACCTTAGGACAGCTACAAGCCAGAAACAACTTGAAGGCAAATATAGTACTTCCAGTAGATACTTGTGTACTTAGAAAGGATTATGGCTTGAGGGCAGTATTTACAGAGGGGGCAAAGAAAAGTCCATTCTAGCAGTCAGATTAATTGCAACATCTGTGTTGGATGATGGCAGCAGAAGCATGTGCTCACCTTCACCTGTGGCTTGTGAGTGTCGAGATAAAAAGATGATCACAAAGGCTGACTACTGTTGTAACCAGAGTGCTGGGTAGGATGAATGCTTTTTTCCTTCATCTAGTAAGATTGCTTTAGAGAAACTCACTTTGAGCCAAACTGTCTCTCAGCCTTTATTGCCTCACTGGAATACTCTGAGGTATGTAGGGGCATGTACCTCACCTTAAGCTCATTGGAGCTAGAGATAAAAGGATAATAAAATAAATGAAGTAAACAGATTATATTTTAGGCAGAAGTACTAATTAATAGGAAAATGTTGGAAAGTTACTTTGTAGTTAATTACAGATATAGTATCAAGTTCCCAAAATATTTATTATTGCAATTTTTTGGAAGGATTGTTCTTTTTTATGTGTCTCGTATGTAACTAGTTGTTGATTTAGTTTCTTTTTTAAAATTTTAGTGATACAAATTGTATATCTGTAGTACCAGACCTATTCTCCTCTCATCCACTTACCTCATCAGGGCCACGTGGATAACAGAACACAGTGCTTAAACCAGGTGGCATTCCTCCTCCATCATTTAGCAAATGTGAACCCTTGCTACTATAAAAGTACATTCATCCCTCCTCATTTGTGGGTTTCACTTTTGCAGATTTTATTATTCAGGGATTATTTGCTGCCACCTCTCCTGCCTCCCTATGCCATTTTTAATAGGGACCGCAAGCCCCCTGAGACTGAGAAACTGTGAAGGAGGCTTGTAAGTCCCTGTTAAAAATGGTGTGGGGCAGCCGTGGAGGTGGCGGGAAAGCCCCCCGGCTGCCCACACCTGCTTTGTGAAGGAACCCTGATGCCTCAAAGGAGTCCATGGTGGGCTGAATAGGGTGATCATACTTTTTGGTTGTGTTCAGTATGGTTTGGGTCAGCCTAAAGTTATTCATGGTTTTTCCACTTTCAAAGGGGTCCTGTGGCCCTAACCCTAATGAATGTGGAGGGATGAGTCACTACAACTAGATTGTAAATAGAAAATTACAGTTGTAGTGATGTTGCCCCTCGTTGAGTTACACTATAACACAGTAACAGCTTTGTTATTCAAAAAGGAATTAATTACAACTAATTTTGGTTTGTAGCCAATAACGTTCATGTTCTGCTAAAGACAATCTGATGCCCTCCAAGGGTTTTACCTGGCTAACTAAACTATTGCAGGGGTCCCTCGTTTTCCATGTACCCCTGGACGGCCGCGTTTTCTATACTGCCGCCCCCGCAGACGCCAGTGAAGTCCTGGGCCATTTCCGCACTAGCCTGTTATAGCGCGATGATCCACTTTGAACATCCTCTGGAATCCTGGGGTTTGCAGTTTCGGGAGGGGCCGGCCGAGGATCCAGAGGATGTTGAAAGTGGAATCATCGCGCTATAACAGGCTAGTGCGGAAACGGCCCTGCACGAGGGGCTTTGCGGTGGAGGGGCGGCCAAAGGCGCACGTGAAAGCCCCAGAACTCGGAGCCCCAGCAGTGGCCAAGCCCCATTCCCTCTTCTTGAAAGCACATCTGACCTTTAGTTCATTTAATCCCTACGCAAACAGCACAACAGGAGGTAGATTGATGGGCTCCCTTCCGAAGCCTCCTTTGGACCAAAGACCGCCCGGTGCCTTGTTTGAGTAAGATAACAACAGAGCCAGGTACGATTGGAGCCAATTTGCTTTGAAGGGAGAAAAATTAGCCTTGCTTTTTAGATTGTTTAAAAAACTTTCTGTTCAATGTAGATACGTCTTTATACGTTTTCTTTCCGTTTGCT
Source organism: Ctenosaura bakeri (assembly GCA_948474755.1). Taxonomy (NCBI): domain Eukaryota; kingdom Metazoa; phylum Chordata; class Lepidosauria; order Squamata; family Iguanidae; genus Ctenosaura; species Ctenosaura bakeri. The sequence goes on along the minus strand of CAOLHI010000878.1, from coordinate 18,872 downwards.
TCCATTGCAGTTTTAAGAAACTGAACCCCCTTCTCCCCCCCCAAAAAAGAGAGAGAGGACATTTTGGAACTTTCCCCTGGTCTGGGGGGGGGGTGCCGTCCCCCTTTTTCCTCCTCCTCGCATCCTAGAGTTTTTTTTTTTTTTTACCATGAAAGTATTTCGAGAATTCCCTTTCTGTTTAGAAGAGGAAATCTGAACCCAAAAGCCTTGGCCACTCGGTGGTCTCCAAAGGCTCCCCGTGAGAGCGAGCTGGAAAGCAAGCGACGCGAGGACCCCCCCGGGCTCTCGCGTCTGACTTCTCCGAGGCCCTGCCTCCCGCCCCTGTGCTGCCTGCGACGCTTGCAAGCGGGATAATTGAAAGGCAGGCAGGCAGGCAGGCTGGCCGCGAATTCACGCTGGGTAAAGTGCCTTTGCGGGGGGCTCGCTTTCCGGCCCCTTCCTCCCGCAGCCGGTCTTGGGCGGCTCAGAGAAAGCGCTAGGAAGGAGCAGGCACACGCGCCTCTGCGCCTCTGTGGTTTCTCCGCTTTCTTTCCCCAGGTTTCCCCCCCTCTCTGCCGCCGAGCCGATGGACGGTCTCCGTTGGATCCGGCTGCTGCCGCTGCTCTGGTGCCTGGCTCTGGCGCCTGGGAACGGCGGACAAGGTAAGGGGAGCGCCGCCAAACCTTCGGGCGGCGGGGAAGGGGCGAGAGGGCTCTCGAACGAACGAAATTGGGTCTCCGGGACAGCGGGAGGGGGCAGAGTTAGGCCATTTCCGCACTGGCCTGTATAGCGCCATGATTCCACTTTCGACCTCCTCTGGAACCTGGGGTTTGCAGTTTCGGGAGGGGCCGACGGGCCCCTCCCGAAACTGCAAACCCCAGGATTCCAGAGGAGGTCGAAAGTGGAATCATCGCGCTGTAACAGGCTAGTGCGGAAATGGCCTCATACTTTGAGACGTCGAGCCAGTTTGTGGGGCTGCTGAGAAGCCGACCCCGGGGAACCAGGGCGCAACCTTTTGAAAATTGAAAAGCACGACCCAAATAAGCCACCTTTTAAAGTGCGTTGATCGCCGTGGGACTCCGAAATGGTCTGGATCTTGCAGGCTTTGATTGGGGAATCCCCACGTTAGTAATGTTGTTTTATATACCATCCATTTTTTAGTTGATTTCTTTTTAAATATGTAAGCCTTCCGAATATTGTCTATAAGTTCTGTAGCCACTGCAGTAACCACAGTGGGGTTAGGAAAGCAGTTAGATATTATTCAGGTGTTAATTTACTTTCCAGTGAATATAGGGAGGGGTTATTTTGGCCAGTGACTGGTAATTTCCAAAGAGATGGGCAGCCTCTTGCACTTCCAGATATTTCTGAACTGCAACTCCGATCATCCCCTTTCATTGGCCAGGCTGGCTGTGGCTGGAGGTAACTGGGAGTCTAGCAACATCACAGAGAGTCATAGGCTGCCTATCTATATTTTGCATTTTAAGCATTTGGACTACTTGTTAGCCTTTGAGGACTGATTTAACCACCTGTTACTAGGGGCTTAGTGTTTTTCCTTACAGTGGACTTGCCCTTTTCCCATCCTGGGATCTATGTTTCACTGATAATTGCTGGATCCAGTGATCAGGTGGGGTGAGAGGATGTTGCAGAATGAGATGGCACCATGATAGTGCTAAAGTAGGCTACACCATTTGAGACTACAGGTGGAGAAACAACATAAACGCTCACTGAGTAGAAAACTAGCACTGCAAGCAAAGGACTTGTCTACAGCTTCCCCCTTTTGCTAGTTTGTTTTTATCTGGGAATATGTTCAAAAGTAATATCCCTTAATGACAGTGCAAAGTGATGCCATCCATCTCACCACTTCAGCATTTACTTAATTCCCCTGCTTTCCTTGTCAGGTCTGGATATTGTGTTCTGTTCTGACTGCATGATGCCTAGACTTATGATGTTGGTCTGTTAGCTAGGCATAAAGATGTAAAGAACATGGGCAAACTGGCTTTTGTATTAATTTCTAGCAGTATGGTTGTTCTCTCCTCCAAATGTATGGTTTGGTGCGCTAAATAGTCCAGCTGAAGAGCCAAAAAGGGAAAAGAGTGATGTTTCCTAAGTGGGCTACTAGAGAAGGGTTTGGGTCAAATTCAGTGTGGGCTACTAGAGAAGTGGGCTACTAGAGAAGGGTTTGGGTCAAATTCAGTGTTAATATATATATATTATGGGATTTAGTGATTTATATGTGAATGCATTTATCTGTATGCATGTATGTAAAGTCTTAGCATGGAGGATGTCACAAATCTAATTGTGGTATCTGTCCTCTTGTGAGGCAATCTATGTGTATATCAGACCACATTTCTAGCACTTGGAGATTAGAGTGACCCTAGAGCATCTGGACACTGGACATTCTTGGTGAACAAACTCTTAAGGAATAGGTATAATCTAACTCCACACTAAGTATGCCTGTAACATACCCATTAACTTCAAATGAATATTCTTCTCTAATTACATTTAGATTTTGGGTGTTGGATAGCAGTTCTGAACGTACTTATTTGAAAGTAAATATCACTTGGAACAAGGGTGCGGGGCTTAGTCCTACAATCCATTTTTAATGTCCTTGAGTATATGGAAAAGCATTTAGGCAGCAGTACAGATTGCTTTGCTGTTTGTTATCCATGCCTAACCCCCAAAGTGTGTTTGAGTACTGATATTTTTATTTTGGGAACACTTTAATAATGTCTTATCTGAAATTATGCAGACTCTCTTCAGAATAAAAGACATGGGAATGTAAGAAGCCAAAGGATATTTGTAAAATATAGTGTCTTTCAAATGAAAGTTGGTAGACCCCACTTCCTTGTGCCCCATTTTCACTCTCATGATTCTCAGATGCTGAAGTATGTTTCACATTTTGTGTAGTGCTGCAGGGACTGTATAAGAGTGCTGTGGAAAACACCTATGGTGCAAAAGGGAGATACTTATGTCTTTGTGTCTGGGGGACATCCTAGGAACCATATCTAAGGATGGTACTTAGTTGAGTGTCTACCACTTTATACTCATCAGTAGTGATGATCCTAAAGGGACCATATCCTGTCTGATCTTGAAAGCTAAGCAGGATCAGTTCTGGCTAATACTTGGATGGGAGACTTTCAATGAATACCAAGTGCTATAGGTTGTATTTCATAGGAAGGAACTGGCAAAACCACCTTTGAGTATTCCTTGTATAAGAAAAGCTTATGAAATAAGTGGGGTTGCCATAATTCAATAGGAGACTTGGAGGCACATACACACACAGTGATGACTATTGTTTCCCTTCCATTTTATGAGTTCACTGTGACAAATGCCAGTGTACCCACAATATCACCTGATACAGTATTTAATATTGATAGCTGAATCAAGATCAGGTTCTTACCAGATATTTATTTTAGACTAATCAACTGAGTTATGTTTTGTCATTTACTCCCAGTTTTATGTTAACTGCACTTTTCAGAGCTACATTAACTGAGTTTTTAAAAACACATTTATTAAATTTGGGGTCTGCAGGACTATTAGCAAAACTGTATGTGTCTCTTCTCAGTTTTGTGTCAGTGGGAAGAAAACATGATAGATTCTTTTGACCCTTTTTGAATATATGCATATAAATACACACAGCTCAAAATGTATATCTTCAAGAACTGCACAAATTCTTGGAACCTGAGATCAAGCAAGAAAGAGAAGAAATGCAAGTGGAATCCAGAGAAATGCAGCAGAACAGAGATTTTCAGATCCTTGCTTGATGCAAATATATACTGAAAGAGTAGAAAACCAGACCTTTTGCTATTACTTGCTCTGAGAATGATTGTGGATGACGAAAGTGAAAACTGATCTGGATGCTTCTTAGTTTCCAAGCCATCACTTGTGGAAGCAAGCTGGTAGAAATAGTTACTGTGATTTGTGTGATCACAACAGATTTTTTTAAAATGACCTTTCTCTAGACCAATAGTAGTGGCTTCTGATCCAGATCTCATACAAAGGCATTAGTTTACGAAGCTGACATCTCTATACTGTTGTTGTGTAGGAAATTACGCTGACCCTAAGGTAACCCTGTCATGGGGTTTATTTGGCAAGATCAGATGTGTTTGCCTTTGCCTTCCTCTGAGGGTGAGAGATTCTGACTTGCCCAGAGTCACCCACTGAGTTTCCATGTCCAAGTTGGGATTAGAATCCTGGTCTCTAGAGTCATAGTCCAGCACTCAAACTACTACACCATGTTTGTTTCCTGACATCTTTAGAAAGAGCTTCAAAGGTTACTGTTAAGGAGAAGAAATGTAATAATACGCTAAAATCATCCATAGCTTAGCAATAGTAGGATAACTGGGATCAATGAAGTGAAATATTTGTTTATATAGTGGAATTAGCCACCAAAAGATACAAGCATGACCACCAACCTGAACTATAAAAAGTGATTAGATAAATTCTGGGTGGATATGGCTGTCAAAGAACTCCTCTAGTTGCATTGCCAATGTTAGAGTCAGTATGCTACTGTTCCCAGTTGTTGGGGAGCATGAACAGGATGCTACTATTATGTTCATGTCCTTGTGGGCAACACACACATATCTGATTGGATGCTATTCGAAGAGAATGCTAGGCTAAATAGGCCTTTGGTCCAATCTAGCATGGCTCTTATCATGTCCTTAAGTGTTTATGTTATACTGGTAGCATTAACATAGACTGGTATACTCTGCTGTGTGCCTTCAAGTTGTTTCCACCATATTAGGACCCTTTGGCAGACTGGCTGTGGGTTTTTTCTGGCAAGATTTATTCAGAGGAGGCTTGACATTGCTTTCCTTTGAGACTGAGAGAGTATGGCTTGCCCTTGGTCTCCTAGTGGGGTAGACTGAATGGAGATTTGAACCCTGGTCTTCTTGAGGCTTAATTCAACACTCAGACATCCACACCACACTGGCTCTCACCTTTGAGGAATATTTATCCTTTCTTTTCAAACAGGAATATGCCTTTGAAGCTGAACAGTTTTTCAGATAGAGTGGGAGGAATCCATTTCAAACCTTTGCTTAATTGTTTGTGATACCAAGTTATGGTCTGAAGGTACAGGATGTGGCAGCTTTGCTGAAGCAAAGAAGGTCTATATGAACCTAGGGTTTGGGTGGAAGACTCTCTAGGAATCCCATATATGTTGTCTTGCATTCTATCATGGTAGACAAGCAGACCGTCAGTGAAATGAAATAAATAAAAGCTATTTCACCATGTCAGAAAGCTTTTATAAATTGGGATAAGGCTACTCTGCCACTCCTACCAAAATATTCATGCCACAGAGAACTGACACATTAGTGGGTAGGTTAGTCAAAATTAAATAATGTGGTTAGGTCACATTTTAGCCTCTTGACATACATGTCAGTCTCAATGCAGCCTTCAAACTGGACCACAGATACAGTCTGAAGCAGTGGCAGAGCTTGGAGTGTGTGGGGGGCAGCTGGGGGCTTGGACAGGACGGGACGGGGCGAGGCTATGGCGCATGGGAGAGGGCGAGTAAGAAGCTGAGAGATCCCCCAAAAATTGCCGCTGGGGCAAACTGCCACCAGTCCCTATGCGACTGGTTTGAAGGCCTGATGTCAGTTCATATGCAAATAATTATCATGATACTAGTGGCTATCTCAGAGGCAAAACGGTAGAGTGAGTAATTGGGCTGCCAGTGCTTCTTCATGGAAATAAGACACCTCGTTACTGTTGTCTTTGTGCAAAGTTCATCATTTGATGCCTTCATTTTTAAATATAAAGGTTCGTTTCTACTTTTCCATTTCAGTCTTTTTAACATTCTGTTGCACTCTGACATTAGTAAGAAACACGACTCAGTAGAGGGTTCTATAAGAGAAAGAGTAGACTATGAAAAAGAGAGCCCTCTTAATCTCAAATGCCAAAATCATCAAAGGTGGGACAAGAGAAAGTCTCACTCCATTGATGTACTAAGTATAGCCTGTAATGTTCTCCTGAGCAGCAGTTATTCATTCCTGTGGGAAAAAATAAATACTCATTTGTGACTGTGCTGTTATGGGGCAAGAACGGAACCCTCACAATCCTTAACAGGAGGTAATCAGAGCAACCATAGCTATGTGATTCTTTCAGTTCTTAGTGGCCTATAACCTGGCCCTGTCTGTGAAACATGCTTTGGAGTTTCCTTTCTCACATCTTTCATGTTTATTGTTTTTACGTGCTTCCAAATGGACTCTTGACTTACAGCAACCCTATTCTAGGGATTTCTTTGGAGGAGATTTGCCATTTCCTTCCTCTGAGGCTGAGAGAGTTTGTGTTGCCCAAAGTCACCTAGTGGGTTTCTGTGGTGATCAGGGATTTGACCATGGTCTGTCTGAATCTGAGTACATCACTCAAGGCTACTACACCACATTGGGCTTCAGTAGCATAGGAAGGAATAGAAGAAATAATATTTGGTCATGATCTAACCAAAGTCAGTGTGAGGGCCAGGCCTCCTTTTCCTTTCCAGAAACTGGAATGGCAGCTGTTTGCCTTATAATAGCTCGGTTTCCCCTTTAAAACTGCCACCTTTGTGTAATAAGGGTAAGTTGTTGTTACTCAGAATGTTCTGAGTTGTTCAGAGTTGTTACTCAGAATGATTTACCGGTCTGTGGTAGTATGTTACTAATTGATTAGATCTAATGGAAAGTACTCTACTGAGTCAGAATTTAGAAAAATAATAATGTAATCTGTATTAAAATAATAATCAGAGAAAGGTATTGGGTGTCATAATTATATCCAAGCAGTACAGAACTTCAAAAAGGTGTTTCTTATAGGTTAACCCAGTATTCAGATACAGAACTTTCACATACACACAAGCCTTTGGCTTCCCTTTTGCTCAAAGCCTTAATTCACAAATAAGGGTCACACCTTCTGACGCAGCTCAAAAATGGGGTGGTTTCTTCTCTGTGTCTCTCTAGACCTCTGAGAAGACAACCACACTTATTCAGACAATCCACCTGGCTGACACTCACTCACCCTCCCTCCCTCCCTGGAACTATCACTAAAGGAATCTCTAAAACCCAAGTCACCAAGTCTTAAATATAGATCTTCTCCTCTCCAGCCTCAGTCCTTCTCTCTCACTAGTGGGCTGGGTTTCTCTTGTACAGAGCCACTTTGGTTACATGGCAACCTGTTGCTGGGTCTGCCCTACCACTAAGGTTAGCCACACCCCCAGGCTCCATCACAGACAGTTTTAAAAAAAGAGTTCACAGAAACCAATTAAAGAGAGTAAAGGATCTGCTTACCATTTTTCGTTCTGAGATAAATGGAGCTTCAAAGTGCTTAATCTGAGAAGGATTGTGCCTCTTCTTTTCGAATGGAGATGGACATTAAAATGGCAGTACTGTATTACCCAAAGACTTGCAACTGAAGATTTATAGTACGACAGAATTAATTAATAATCAGCAAATGTCTAGCTGTGCAAGAGCCACACAAAGAGAAACGTCCTCACATGCTGCTGGGAAAACATGTAGGGGTGATCCTGATTGTACAAGGCACTGCAAGAATTCATGTAATTCTGATATTTCTTGATTGTGGATACATTCAGACTGTCAGGTTTATTTGAAGAAATATAGGTTATATTCAGCATTACCCACCAAATGAGAGACATCTCATGGAGCTAGGTAATGTGGAAAATCCAATGAGCAGGGAAAGAGGGCTGAGATGGGATAGGTACATGTGATACTGATTGTATTTAGCATTTATATTCTAGAACATTTGGAATGCTCAAAGAACTTTGCATTTAACCTCATTAATTTTCACAACAGCTCTGCGTGATAAGGCAGTGTTAATTTCTCCGTATTTCAGATATGTGGATTGGCAAGTAGCAGCTTGCCTAAAGCCATCATTGTAATTTTATGATTGAGATGACAATTTAATAAAAGACTTCCAGGCTTGTGCTATTGATTTTATGATGTCAGCAAAGCTACTTTGTTTATATAAGGAACCTCCTGATTGTCATTTTCTGCTTCTGGCAAAAACTGTAAATGGTAAATTGATTACTCTTATTTTATAAGCAAAACCAGAGATGAAGATAATGATTAGTCTGGGACTCAAGGTGGCTTACAGTTATAATTAAATTATCAATAAAATTAAAAACAGTTAAACATAATCATTAAAAAGAACAGGTATAAACCACACAGCACATGAAAGGCCCTTTTCCTTTGCTGAAACCAAAAGGTCTTCACCTGTCCCTGAAAGGATAAGAAGGGGAGGAGACCAAGCTTCTAGGAAGAGAGTTCTCAGAACGAAGTGTTCACCAAGAAACATATCCTTGAGGGTGCTGGGACAGAGAAAAGAGCTTCTCTAGAACATCTGAAGACATGGGCAAACTCATATAAGTGATTAAACTGATGCAGAATCCATTCTGAAACCTGTTGTCCACTAGGTAATACATAAAGTGGGCCTTCAGTAACCACTGGGGTCTGGTTCCAGGATCTCCCATGGATACCAAAGTCTGTGGATACTCAAGTCTCATTATTGACAATGGTGTAGTAAAGTGATCTTTATATAAAATGCTGATCAACTCAAAGGTTGTTTTTTTATTTTTATATTTTTGAGCCATGGTTAGTTGAATCCATGGATGCAGAACCTGTGGATATGGACAGCTGACTGTACTTTTGTGTTTTAACCAAACATATATGGTTTTTCAGTGTGAATACATTACCCAATTGCTAAAATGCATTATATTTTCACTATCCACAATTGTCTGGGGGCAAAACTTGAAGTTGTGTGGTAATGTAACAAACTGGAAACTGTGTCTTCAGATAATTCCCACAATGAATGCTGGGCACATGAGTGTGCCAAAAGTTCTTCTAAGCTGAGAGCATCCTTTCACAAAGGCAGCTGTCTCTTGCATCTCTGCTTGAGTCTGAGCTCTGTCCTTAGTGTCTTTTATTGTTTTTCCTGTGCAGTGGCACTGTTTCATTCATGGGAGTTTACAAATGATCCAGATGATGTTCTTCTCAATCTGCAGTCCTCCCATATTTTTTCTGAACTTTCTTATGTTCTTTCTTACAAGAGAAAGGCTGTTAGAAAAAGGATGGCATAGCAGCACAGCCTCTTTTTACTTGAAGAATAAAGATGCTTCTGTCTAGAAATTCTCTTGCTGCTTTTCAGTCTGTTTTATCCAGGGAAATAATTCTGCCTCTTTGTGCCTTGTGTGTGCTTGAAATTGTCTAATCATTTACAAAGCAGAGATACTGCACAAATTACTCATTCACAACAGAGGATGCTTCTCTGAATGAGCCCAACTGGCCCTGCATTAAATGAGGGGCAAGTGCAAAATAATGCCATGCCCAGAGCATGGACTATTTTCTCAGAAAGTGGTTATTTCTAACATTAAGATGATTACCATTTGCCCTCACACACATGATGTACTTGTAGCTCCCACATTGTTCATCATTGGCTATATTGGCTATGACTGGTGTGAATTCTAGTCCAATGGCAGCTGGAGGGCTCCAAGTTACTAATCTTTTCACATCCTCCAAGTAGAAACCTTTTTGTGTGTAAAAGTGAAGCATACTTCTGGATTTAATTCATTTAAAAAGTGTGCCTCAGGTATCAGAATCTTGGACTTGGGTGTATATAATTCATTTTCTGGCTGGCTCTTTAGCACAGCTGGGTGCATAGAACAGCCAACTTGCTAGTATAATTAACTAACCATCTGGGAATGTGTGCATTGAGATTAATGAGTGAGTTTATGGTTTGTAACAGGAATAAGATGCCAATGATTTTGTGCAATTGTGTCTGTGTGTTGTGCACAGTGTTTTGTGGTGTTTTCTTTTTTAGGCTATGATTTGTCTGTGCCTTTATTACAGTAGTAAATTTTATGTAAGTTTCTTGCATTTGGTTTGAGCTTGTAAAGGTCTGACCATTTAAGGAGTATGTGGCGTGTCTTTTTTCAAAGCTGAGTGAAGTGTGTCTCAAAAAAAAAAAAAAGAGAGACCAAACAAACTGTAAAACTCTCATAAATCTTAGGACTGGTCTCTTTAATAGTTTGTTGAGATTTTTTTTTTTAACTGGAAAAGATTAGGGATGAGGATGTTCTGCTCAAAGCCCCTGATGTTTGTTTTACACAAAGTGTGGTTACATTTTTGAAGATGTTGTAACTTCTATTCCTGATTGATAAAGTATGGTTGATAGGCATGGGTCTCCATAGAGTCAGTAGCTTAAGGAAAGTGGAAAGATCCTGCCTGTAGGAGCTTGCTGTTGATGCTGTTAAACAACAGATAAAAGAGAAACAGTACATTTAATGGTAGAGGGGATATATGAATCTCCAGAAAGGCTAATTAGGCTTTGCAGGGAATGAGGATTAGACAAGAGGTTTCTCTGAAAATGTGGGTTTTGAGCCCAAGTATGAAAGAATAGAGACCTAGCACCTTAGAAGAGTTCGGCTTTCAAGCAAGGAATTCCCAGCATAAAGGGAGAAGGTATGGAGGTATTTACAGGAGCTAGAATCTGCAGGGCTGTTCAGGGAGATAATGCCTGAGGAACAAAGACTGTGGGCAGAGATGTACTGGAATATGGGGTAGGACAAGACCATGTAAAGATCAGGGCCTGAGGAAGCCAATATAGGGGTTACAGGGGAAAGAAATGCAAAACAAAAAGACAAATGATATTGGCAGCATTTTGACAAACCTGTCTTTTGCTGGTCAAAGAAAATTAATGATGATTGTCAAGTCCAAATTAACACTGTTGGCTAATTGCTGATTAATATCTAGATTTCAGCCAACCAAATAAATAATTTTGTGCACTGGAAAAGGTGCAATATGGTTGCCATTTTGAGGAACTGAAGAAGCATATCTTTTAAATTGTATATTGTTATTCATTGTTGAACTCAAGCTTCAGTTAATTGGTTTGTTAATTACAGCTTATAGCAACTGATTTCTGTAGTTACTAGGATGGCTGTATTCTGTGAAATGTCAGGCATAATACTGGTAATGGTCTAGCAATACCTGCTTTGTGTTCCTTTTTCTGTTGCCCTTAAGCTACATCTGTTTTTCATATGGATGTATGATGAAATTGCCTGTTAACATGCATTCTTATTTTCTTAAATGGAATAGGAGAGGCTATAATTTTATTTAAAAGGACTGCACATCCCCCTCAACTTGTTTTTAAAACCAAGTTTTTAAGTTGATTGTAAACTCTGGTTAAGAAGCAACCTGGTTAGCTTTAATTTTGGTCAATCTAAGTGCCCAGTGCATCCTGTAATTCTGATCATTGTGGGTGAGGAGAAGAGGGTCTGCAGGGAGAGAGAAGAAGAGGTGTGAAGTTATGTTGCCTGCTCTGATTTCTTAATGACATCTCCACATCTAAACTCCTCTTCCATTCTGTTCTTGCCTTCCAAATTCCCTTATATGCCTAAATGTCTTTCCCTCAATTATCGGCAAAAGTATCGTTTTCGTGCTCTAGTTAGACTTGCTCACTTTGTCTCATCCACGTGTATGTAGAATGCATTGAAAAGGGAGAAGTAGTACCACGCGTTCTCTTGAACAACAGTTTGCTCTGGACATTCTCTATATTTGGCACAACATCTGATGCCTCAGGATTCTGCACAGGCAGCTTATGCACAATTCACTGTTCAAGCAAAACTGAATGCGTGGAATTGGAGGCAAGTTCAATGGCTCTGGTTCTAGTGTGTGTGATGGGGGGGCAGGATGAGTGAAGTGACCAGACATAATCCAGTTTTCCTTTATTGTTGGAACTGGAAAATAGTAAAATCTATTCTATAGTCTCCTGCTGTTGGTATGAATTATAGGGGGCTCTAAAGGATATTTAACAAATGAATATATCCTTACCATTCACAGTTAGACAATGATACTGAAAGAGTTTAATCGGCTAATTTAAATAAAAAGGGAATAGCATTGAGAGAACTAGTAGTAACCACCTCTATTTGACGTACTAAAAGCATTACTTCTTTAACCCAAAGGTGGCATAATTTATGCTTGGTATGGCAGGCAAATATTCTCACAGTTGTTCACATCACATCTCTTTCCTCTCTGATTAAGTAGAATGAACTCCAGTCCCTCCATGTTTTCAACTGGAGAGCAGAGTAGGTGTGGTAATCCTCTGTTCTTCTCACACACTCACAAAACCTCGACAGTGCAATGTGAGTTCAGGTATGACCTCTCTTTTCCTCTTCCTCCCATCCTCAGGAGAAGGAGACTGGGGGCTAGCCTGTGTAATCCACATTGTTGGGTGTACTGAGCCCTTGGAAGTGCATCATGAAATGGAAGATCTTGGGCACGGTGCTTCCAAAGTCCAAGATTACATGAGAAATAACATATTCCTATTCTTTTTTCTTTTTTCTTTTCTTTTTTTGTACTGGCTGACCAATAATTGTGAACCCCTAGTGCTATGTGAAGCGTAGGAGATTCAAAGGGCTCATATACTTGATGGTTTGATGAATTGTTATTCATGTATGAATCTTTGTTGGATTATATTCAGCACTATGTGATTAAGGATTGTGAAATCATTGTCTTGTGGCATCAGTTACAAAAATATAAATGTCGGCTCTTTTCCTATGTCTAGACTGTTATCTCAGCCTAGCTTACAAATTCAGGTCATCCAATCAATTGGACATCTGATACATGGCAAGACCTGCCTAGGAAAAATTGACAAAAGTTTTGAACTGGAATATTTGTAATTGTTATCACTAAAAAAAAAGTGAAGGCAGGTCCAATAAAGATTGCAAGCATCTTCCATATCACACACATTCTAGCTGCTTGTACTTCTGTCCAATAGTAACTGGAATGCTTCCAACCACAGCTTTTGCCAACAAAGGCAATACTTCTAATCCTATTTTTAAAGCCTTAAATCACTTGTGTTCTTGATGTTGCATTTCATTTACTGGCCTGCTGCAAAGCATTTGTTCAGGTGTGCTAGTGCTGCTGTATCTTCATGAAAAAAAGAGAAGCTTAGCTTAGACATGTCAAGGCATTTATCTCGGTTTATTTCAGGGACATCACCAAGTTTGAAGGGTCCACAGACAAGTTGCTTTCTTGGGAGAGCCCTTCTGTGTACTCAGATCTTGATTGTGGAGGCTGCATCAACACTCTCTTCCTCTTCCTCCTGTTCTCTGGGCTTCTACCAATGCTGGCACTGAAGTAGCTTCTCACTGCAGTAGTAGCTTGAAGACTACTTTAAATTCAAATGGCATGTAGTGACAACTTCTCTCTGCTGGCTTTCACCAAAATGCTTTCCTTTACAATTAGCATGCCATGGCTTTCTTTGGATTGTATGGGCTGTGTGCGTATCTGGAGCTGCACCCTCTTTTCAATCCTAGTGGTGCCAGTGATATGCATGTTCGTTTGTATGTGCATATTGGGGAGCTAAAGGTTCCTACATACACATTATGGAGGCCAAGTTGGGCAGAAAACTGCCTGAAAAAACAGAGCACAAAAACCAAGAGGTATGTATGTGATTGAGAGAACAAGCTGTCCAGTTGTAAAAACAGATGTACCCACTAGCACTTCAGTGTGTGAATACATTAGGCATGTGAGCAGCAGGTATGGTGGCTCCATCTCTTCTGATTTGGCTCTTGGAAATAAATGAAGCACTTCCTTGAAAGTGAAGCAGTATGAAAAGGAGATTTTTTTAAAAATTGCATGTTTGAAGTGCTAGATGAAGTAAACACCCGAAGAATGTAAAGAATATCTGTTCAGTTGTAATTTGTTTTTATTCAGGTATGCATACTGTACCCATCCACAAAGCACTCTCTCTCCTCCATCGCTCGCTCTTTTTGTTTTACTTGCATGAACAGGAATGTGTCAAATTACTGGATCCAAATAACAATTAGAGTGACTCGTTTATTACGTTGTATGTTCCTGCTGCATGGTGAACTTTTGTGTGCAAAATATTAAGTGTGTCTGTAATCCTCTTGCTCATTAACTGTGTTTATTTTGCTAGAGCTGGCCACTGGCCACAAATAATATGAAGTCCAGATAGTTTCAGTTCCAATGTACACACAGTTAGGCAGCTTAAATCCTATTTATTTAGGCCCTTTAACCTATATTGGAATTGCAGTCTATTTAGTTTATTAGTTTTGGGTATTAATTTTTCCTTTTGATATTTCAGCCATCCATTCTTTGTAATTTTCAGTTATTTAATTTCCATGTGTTTTCTTTTTTTCACTTCAGTACTTGGGGATTGTTTGAAGCATTCACAAAAGTTTCTCAATAATTGTGGTTTGATAAAACTGAACTATTGTGTGAAGTTGCTGTTTCTGCATCTTCCAGGCTGCTTATTTTAGGCAAATTGCTTTTAATCTGAGGATGTTTCTTGATCAGTGCAGCTACTGGCATATCTTCAATACTAATTCAGGTTCTTCCCTTCCCATTAAAAGAGGGTTTGAAAGAAGGATCATGGCACATAATTAATTAATTTGAAGCATCTGTTGTCCCTTAGATGTGCTGGGCTATGACTCTTAACACTTTACAGCCAACACAGCCAGGCTCGGCCAGAAAGGTTCCCATGGGCAAAAATAAAAGACTTAGAGGCTGAAAGATATGGTACTTAAGGAGAGGTGAGTTAAAATGGAGGACATAAAAAAATAAAGACTTGGGCATCTATTCTTAAAGTCACCTAAGTTCTTATAGTGGAGATTTGGTTTCTTAGCTGAACTGTAACATGGCTTTTCTAGCTTGACAGAATGGGTGCTAATAGGTGATGGCTGAAGAAGAGCCAAGGGAAACTCATCTCTCAGATTTGCTAAAGGAATAGCTCTGCTTTCCTCTGCTTTCCCTGCTGCAGTCTGTTGTTCTCTCAGCAGCTGTTAACATATGATAGCTAAATGGATTCATCATGTTCAGAGGCAACATATCTCTGAGCACACTGGGGACTGATAACAAGGAATGATATTTGTGGCATATGTGGTGGAATTGTCCAACTGTCAGTTTTCTTTTTAGGATTAATAAGGCAAGAGTTTTCTTTTATTCTGAAGATACCAATTAGGAAGGATCTAAGTTATGACTACCAGGTCTATTTGAAGGAGAAAACAACATTCTTTTATATAAAAACCGTGTGAGATTTTGCATTGTTGTAGTTCATCTAGTAAAATAGTCAGAACTTTTCATTAACTGCATGGTATAAAAAGATATAGTTTTAACTATTATAGAGAAATTGTCTCATAATATTTTATTAGGTAATGGGAAAGCTAAACCAAATGCATTTTATTTAAGCTGGCATACTGTTATTCAATAATGAGTGACAATAATGATGGCAATATAAATATTACAGTTCCATGTAAATACAAGTAGAATGGTTAAAATACAGTGTAGCTGAAGGAGGAGGATTAATTTGGATACTCTGTCAACCCCCGTTTTAAACCAAACTCTAGCCAAATGGGCAGCTTTTGTGGAAACTACTAACACTCCAGAAAGTCTCCTGGAAGTATGACTATGTTAATAAGGTTCCTCTCATCCCTTTCCCTCACTTCTTTCTTTTGAAAAAGACTTAAACCTCAGTCATGCAGACAACGTCTGTAAAGCTAATAGCACTCAGGCAAGCCTCCTGGCTCTGCTAATAGCACTGTTAACAAGGCTCATTTGTACGTGCCACCAGAACCAGAGTAATGACTTTGTGTGTCTGGCTAAACAAAGCTGGCAGCACTTTCTGAAATATGATCAGTTTTACAGAACCTGTTCAAATACCTGGAGTCTGGTTTGAATGAAGAAGAAAAAACAACCACCAATAGTTTTGGATAATAGTGTCTGCAGGCCTGGAGGACCCTTCAGAGACGCTTCAAAACATTTGATAAAAATTAAAATTAATAACTGCTAAACTCAGTGCATTATTACTACATTAAACTGGCCATTAACACTGACCAATAGCCAATATTATTGTTAATGGAAATGTGTTAGATGTGTCTTTAAGTTTTGGACCTTATATAAGAAGGTTTTTGGTTTTGTTTTTGTTATATGTACCTGCTTATAGTTTTCTCAAATACTGTGTCTGACTCAGAATAGAACTTGAGCATCTCTCCTGCTTCAGTGCAGCTCAGATTCTGCATCCTGTTAGTGGGCAAGATGCAGCAAGTCTGTTTTGGAGAGGAAAGAGATGTAGAGAAACAGACGCTATCAGCACAGAGCAAGAAGGGCACTTCTTGTTCCTCAACATCAATGTTGTACTGCAAGTTATCCTTGTTATAAGAACAACTGAGAATCTTGTAACACTTTAAAATTTAATATGGGAGGAAATCGTGCAAATAGTGTTGGACTGGAGTTTCCAGCTACCTTAGCGAGCATAGTAAACTGTGAGGAAAGTTGAGTGTATTATAATCAAACAAGATGTGGAGGGCTTCATGATTTCTACCCCTGGACTGGCAGATGTTCAGTGCAATTGTAAACATGCCTACTTAGAAGATAGATCCCCTGATGTCAAAGAAGCTTACTTTCATGTAAGTATTTGTAGGATTACAGCTTTATTGTGGCATAAACCTTAACAAAATAGAATTTAATCAGTTGCATAAAGTAGGTAGCATTTGCATATGGAAACATTCATACTTATTGGAAAAAAAGGTGAACTAGATTTTGCCTTTAGTTCCTACAGTATCATATCATATATTCCTAATTTTAGTGTCTCTATTAAGATTACAAATCATGCTTTACTCTGCTTTTACTTATGATTTACCTTGTTTTTACTTATGGTTTTGCTTGCATTTTGTTCTTCTATTTTCTTGGGAGATTATAGTGAGATGGGATGAAAGAAGAGGAGAGATTTTAGCTTAAATTTAATTCTCACAATGCTATTTGCTAAGTGCTTATAAAACATACCTTTTTTTCTTTTGGCAGAAACATCTGTAGAGAGCTGCTGTACACGTGGATATGAATGGGCAAGTCAAAAAAGAGACTGTAGTTCTATGCCATCAAATCCTGATTCCAAAGAATGCAGGTATTCTTTAGTGTAATTTGGTTGCCTGTTGTCATAGCAACATATAAAATGTCCTTGTGGTGATGGCACTGGCCTTGAAAGGTAGATGATCCTAGATTTTATCTTTACTCCTGCTACAGGTTTCCCTTGCTTTTTTGGGAAATCTGGTTTCAAACACATACTTGAAATTTGTTCACATGTTAATACTCTGAAGTTGAAAAATTGCATCCTCTAACCATATCCAAGAACAGGAATCTTAAGAGAACCTTTTTTGGGGAAAATATGTTGTCTTCCTTGTCCTATTCTGTTTTCAAATGCGTAATTGTTGATATCTTGGCTTCATTTCTTTTTAAGTATGGAAAGAATGTGTTTCACAATAATGTCTGTCACTACTTTCTGAATTTTTGCATTTATATTGGCATTAAAATCTGTCTCTTACACAAAGTGGTTGGCAGATAAAATGTACTTTAGAAGTTGCTGGAAGAAGAATAAAATGATGAAACAAACACTGTGGGGAAGGGAAATGGGCAATCCCGTTTCTTCATCAGTTTGGAAGTCCTTTTTTATCCACTAAAGAAAGGGAAGTTTTGTTAATGTGAGGCTGTAGTGTAACTCTTATCTGAAATTATTTGGCAAGAGAAAATAAATTAGAGTTCTGTACATCAGGGGGGCACAAGACTTATGACATGTACATCTGACATATTTGTAATATACATTTAAATAAAATATAAGAAACAAAACAGTGTGTGTTGGGGAAGAGACTAATGCTGTAGCACCAGTACTGCAGAGAAACTAATGAGGATCAGATCATGGTCCATAGGCAGATGGTGTGATTATGGAGAAAGCTAGAGATCGGGCACTTGATAAAGTGAACTAAGACTAAGAGCTAATGGCAAAGAGAGATGTCAAAGATGAGCCAAAGTCATATTCTAATCTGTGTTGTTACTTTGTCATACAAATTGTTCAGACAGAGGGATAAAACACATAATAACTTAAGTAAGTAGCATCAAGTTGTGCCTTTTTTCTTCTTCCAAGTATTCAGGTCTCACTTTATAAACTGGGAGTGTTTCACATAGATCTGTGGAAATTAACCCCCCTTCCCTTTTTTCCTAATCCCCTGTGAAAAATCAATTTCTGTTGTTTCCACTAGAGGCTTCTTTCTTTTGAGTTCCTGCAGGGTTTGATTTAAGAAAAACACCTGGGAGAAAGTTTAATCCTCTTCTAACCACATGAGCTGGGCTCTGTTCCAGCAGGCTTACTTGCACGTGATGAAGGGAAGTGGAGTCAGCTTCAAGCTACAAATTGTCCTGCTGTTTATGTTAAATATGGCAAGCTAGGTGTTTTTTGGCCCTCCAAAGTCACATGGTTCTAGTTGCAGTTCTAGTTCTCCCCACCATAAGAGTGGCCCTGGAGCACAACAGTGTTTGAGCCAATATTGTGGCAGCCAGAGGGGTGTCCCATTATTGCACAGACTAAAGTACTTGAACATTGTCTGTTCCCAGTTCAAATCCCCCACTGCACTGAAAGCTCAGAGGATGTATTTTTTGGGGACCTCTGATTCTGTTATCACAAACCTAGGGCTCTCGTTCCCATTTAGATGGAGTGGTCTGCATTTATAATAATTGCTGCACTGAAATCCTTCTTAAGTTCCTTTGTTACTCCCCAATGTGGGTTACTCAGGGGTCCACCCATGATGCCAACACCTTCACGTGACAATGGGGAATTAATTAGCTCAGATTAGGAAGCCTGTGAGAGGGGGGTAACCTAATGAGATCTTCCACAAATGTTTATGAGGTACTTGCAAGAAAGAACCAACCAGAGACTCCAAAATAAGCTAAAATGTGTTTTTTGAGTTTAGTCACACTCTCAAAAGATCCAAGCACTTATACACTTGCAGAAGAGCTAGCTGAAGGATAAAGGAAAGAAAATTGTTGATAGCAGAGCTTTACAGAATGGGCAATAATTACCAATCCGGAAGAGCAGCTAAGAAAGCAGTGAGGTGGTTT